>CM046302.1:8760000-9483333 GCA_025267735.1 Mactra quadrangularis | reverse complement strand
GCCCTTTTATTCTTAAAATTGCAAAATATGAGTTTAAAGTTTTTCCAATATAGAATATCTTCAATACTGATCAGGATATTTGATTTAAAGTTTGTATACTTATTTTTCGGTACTATATTTACACCACTATTGTGGAGTAATTGCCCTTTTATACTGAAACAATTGCAAAATATGAGGTTTAAGTTTTTCCAATATAGAATTTCTTCAATACGAATCTAAGATATGTGACTTAAAGTTTATATACATAATTTTTGGTACTATATCTACATGACTATTAAGGGACCTAACTGTGGATGATTTAATTTTTGGAGTTATCCACCTTTATACTTTAACATTTTAAAGATTAAAATTTGTTCAAATTGGCTATATTTTGTACTTAAAGATATTTGAATGGAAGTTGGTATGCTTATTCATCAGTTTTGCATCTATCAGACTTTAAAAGGACATAACTCTGGATGAAATTATTTCCAAGTTATTCCCCTTTATACTTAAATATTTAAGGTTAAAGTTTGCTTAAACTGAATATATTAAGTTTGATTGAAAGTTGGTATGCTTATTTATCACTTCTACATGTACTAGACTTAACAGGGACGTAGCCTGCCCAGGTCGCAAGTTTTATTCCTGGGGGGGCATACTTTCGTGGAGCTTGGTAATAAAATAGTTTTTATACGGCCCATTCTCCCTCCTACCACTGATTCTAAATCATGTTGGTCAGTAGTCAGTCACTGACAAAATTATGCCCCTAGTAGTTGGTTAACAGCTAAATCTCCAAGAACAGTGAGTAGGTGGACTGATTGCCGTGATATAACCTATTCAGTGTGTTGCTAGGGCGTTAATCACCCCCCCAAAAAAAAACGAAAAAAACAAAGGGTTGTTACTCTTAATTAACTATTTTTGGGAATGTGCCCCCTTTTAACTAATTAGCCTTAAAATTCTTTTAAGTGGAATATTTTTAATACTCATCAAGATATTTAAATGACAGTTAGTATGCTTATTTATCAAGTACTACAGTAACTTGACTACGAAGGGATGTAACTCTTGATGATTTTTTGGAGTTATGTCCCTTACTTTAATGTTAAAATTTGTTTTAATTGAAATGTTTATAGTTCTTAATAAAGATATTTAAATGAAAGTAGGTATGCTTATCCATTGATACTATGTCTACTCGGCTACAAATGGATGAATCTATGGATGAATGTTTTAGGAGTTATGCCCCTTTTTAAAAGTTTTATATTTTACAAATAGGAATTAGTAATTATTGTTTGACTGATTAATTTCCTGTTTTGTAAACATTTTTAGCCGGATTTTTCAACGAAAAAAATAAGCTAATAGTTTAGCGAAACATGGGCAGGCTGGTGGGTGGGCGGCTGGCGTCTGCTGTCATAAACAATTGCGTTAAAGTTTTTAATTTAGCATATATTTCTGCCATTTATTGTCAGATCTTTAAGAAACTTCATACAAAGATAACAAACCATGTGATGAACAGAATTATACAGTAACCATAACTCTACCTGGCTTAATTATAGATTATTTCCCTTTGAAATTTTTTAGTTAAAGTTTCAAATTGTTGGATATCTCTGCCATTTATGGTCAGATCTTTACGAAACTTCATACACTGATAACTTATCATGTGATGATGAGAATAAGACAGTAACCGCAACTCTACCTGCCCTAATTATGGATAATTTCCCTTTGAAATTTTTGCGTTTAAGTTTTCAAATTGTTGGATATCTCTGCCATTTATGGTTAGATGTTTATAAAATTTTATACAATGATAACATACCACCTGTTGAAAAGAATTAAACAGTAACCGCAACTCTACCTGCCTTAATTATGGATTATTTCCCTTTGTAATTCTTGCGTTAAAGTTTTCAAATTGTTGGATATCTCTCCCATTTATGGTTAGATGTTTATGAAATTTCATACAATGGTTACATACCTTCTGTTGAAAAGAATTAAACAGTTACCCCAACTCTACCTAGCTTAATTATGGATTATTTCCCTTTGTAATTTTTGCGTTAAAGTTTTCAAATTGTTGGATATCTCTCCCATTTATGGTTAGATGTTTATGAAATTTCATACAATGGTTACATACCATCTGTTGAAAAAAGTTAGGCAGTAACCACAACTCTACCTGGCCTAATTATGGATTGTTTCCTTTTGTATTTTCAATGTTAAAGTTTCAGAATGTTGGATCTCTCCAATAGCAAGTATACTGGCATTTTTCAGTCATATTTTCGATCTCTCCAATAGCAAGTATACTGGCATTTTCCAGTCATATTTTCCCCCATTTTGTTTCGACAATGTCACCATTTGCCATACAAAATTTTATTTTAACAAAATTCACTCACCAATTTCATTTTATTAGTTTTGTATTTTTTTCATTGATAGTTTTTCATGTCTTATGCCGTCTTAGTAAAATACCAACAAAACCCTATCCCTATATAGTTACTGAAACGCTTTTTTCCTTTAAGATTCATAATTGCCCTTTGTATATCTTCTGATAAGCAATTTATCAAATGACTTTCTTTTTTAACAATGTAAACTTGTTCTCAATGTTCCCCATCTGGCTTTAATGTGGCTCCCACATTATCTTTCTTGTTGTTTAAAGATAAGCCTTGTCATGAACAAAACTCCCTAAAAGTTGAGCGCTCTGTCCTTGGACTGCTGTTGTTTTATTCCGGGATTAACACCATTTTAACACCGTTTTGGTTATTGTACTGCATTCAGCGCACCTAACCTAACCTGACCCTTGTCTATAACCAGTACTTATCTACCTTTCCACAAGGCTGGAAACTTCTCCATATATGTTACAGTGAAACTAGGATATAACATACTCGCTGGGCCATAGAAAAAAGGTATGTTATAACCGAGGTATGTTATATCCATATAGCATACTAAGTATATTATATATCAGGATGAAAAACGGGCCAGAAAAAATGGTATGTTGTTACCGAGTGTATGTTATAACCGAGTATTTTATATCCGAGTTTTACTGTATAATTGTTAATGGAGAAAAATTGACGTTATTGTCACATTTTCATGGTATGGTACAACCTCTCAGGGTGGGATTCGAACCGATACCTCCTTTTGGACACTAGATTCGAAATCCCTGCGCACCACCAACTTTGTAACTGACCTGGGTTCATAATACATGTAGTAATGAGGTTGAGATCTTACTTTATAATCAATGTTACTACAAAAACAACAACTATGGTTAAAAAGTCTGTCTTGTTTTTCCATGTTGACTAGAGCTGTAGTTTTTTGTTGATTGTTAAAGAAGTTCAACAACTTTGAAGTCATTGTGTTGTTATGGGACATACATAAATGATAATTGATATGTAAATTTGTGATAATTTTTTGTTTCAGAGAACAGTAATGCCCAATCAGTTCCCATCTCGATGTAGCAGTTGTAAAAAACTTTGTCCTGAAGGTTCCAAACTAAAACGTTGTACTAAATGTTTTAAAGTAGGATATTGTGACCAGTATGTATGATTGATCTCTATTAGATTTTGTTATATTTACTTGAGTAATTTAGTTTATGCTCGGAGGTTTTATTCTCTTTACAAATTATCACTTTAAATAGTTGTTAAGAACAACACTAAGATCTCTGCCAGGATTTGGCTTAAGTAGAATATAGATAATACAAAATAAAATACTACAATTGATCTTCATGACTATCACTTCTCCTATCATGTATTCATAGACTGTAGATGTTAACTTTACTATTGTTTTTGTCTTGAATCCTGTAAACTGTTGAAATTGGTGTGTTATGTTACCTTACTGACAGCTCACTATTCCTATGTTTTGATTTATGTCCATCTAGTAGTCAGGACATCAGTTAGAATGTAGGATTTCTTATATATATAAGGTCTGGACACAGGTTGCTATACCTTTTAAGTTTAATTATTTGATTAAAATATCAAATTGTTGTAATTAGTATTAATATTCAAAATTAAGTATTCTGTGTCATACATAACTAATGTTAATGAATTAGAATTAAATTTTGAATAATCTTTCTTATTTTTTAACTTTCAGAACATGTCAGAAAACTCACTGGCAGAATCATAAAAGTCAATGTAAACAGTCACCAGAACCTGTTGGTACTCCATTTATAATTAGTATACCAGAATCTAGAGCTACTTTCTCTCAATTATGTAAACTCATGGAAGCTTATGCTAGGTAAACTATTAGTTTTATTGATTTCACTATTTAGGTTCAGTGCAAATTGTGATTATTTTAGACCTAAAATACCATGGAGGTTGCTGATAAGAGGAGAATTGTGCATCAGTGTTGTGCAAGTTTCATTGAAACTATATCTGATGTGTTGGATATTTTTTACAGAATCTTTGAGGTGAAAAGAGAGAAAAGGTAAGAAAGCAGCATTATGTTTCTCTTCTATTACTGGATATATTGAACAACTGATGTCAATGTAAAACTGTCCTATAAAAATTTGTTGACAGTACTGACAGTAAGAGATAGACATATTTTGATATGAACCTTGGATTCTCTTCCTGTTTAGAAACACATTATTATCAAAATATGATTTATCACATCAAGATATGAACCTCCAGAAATGAAGATTTATAAAATCATTTTTAGCTCGACTATTCGAAGAATCTATCCTACTCACCCCGGCTTCGGCGTCTGCGTCGGCGTTGGTTAAAGTTTTTAAAAAAGGCTATTATCTTGTATACCGTCAAAGATATTTGCTTCAAACCTCACATACTTACTTACTGTGACACAGGGCATATCCCTGACAAGTTACATAAGTCTGTCAACAGTAATTTCAGAGTTATGCCCCTTTTCCACTTAGAAATTTTGGTTAAAGTATGCATGCAAGCCCCATCTCCAAAACTAAAGTTCCATTTGGCCCATAATATTCAAACTTCATACGATGATTGTCCATATCGGGTAGAAGACCCCTATGTATTTTGGGGTCACAAGGTCAAAGGTCAAGGTCACTATTACCTTAAAACTGAAAACAGTTTCCGGAGCATAACTTAAGTTGCATTTGGCCCACAATATTCAAACTTCATAGGATGATTGTCCATATCAGGTAGAAGACCCCTATTGATTTTGGGGTCACAAGGTCAAAGGTCAAGGTCACTATTACCTTTAAACTGAAAACAGTTTCGGGAGCATAACTTAAGTTCCATTTGGTCAACAATATTCAAACTTTATACGATGATTGTCTATATCGGGTAGAAGTCCCCTATTGTTTTGGTGTCACAAGGTCAAATGTCAAGGTCACTATTACCTTAAAACTTTTTTCTCTTCTTTGTTTTCCACAATTATTCATAATATGATATTCATCTGAAATATTCTCAAGTCTTACAAATGCTTCATCTTAACTAAAAAAACAACACTTTCGGGCATATAATGCTCCGCCCAGCGGTGCTCTTGTTGGACTTGGAAAATCTTTGTTACACTTATGCATGACAGTTGCTATCTACAAAACTAACTCACATATCCAGTTGAAACCTCACACAGATACTTAGTATAAAAATATGAGGTATCACTAGGTCCCATAACTCTATGTAGTTTTTTCAACAGAATTATGCCCCTTTTTGGACTTAGAAAATCTTGGTTAAAACTCTTCAAGTAAGTTCTTATCTCGAAAACTAACTAACATATCACTTTGAAACTTCTCACAAACATTTAGGCTAAATACCCGAGCTTGTATCAACAAGTGCCATAACTATATGAAGCTTTATTACAAAATTATCCTCCTTTATCGACTTACAAAATGTTGCTTTAACTTTCCAATGTAAGTTGCTTTCTCCAAAAGTAACTCAGATATGGGGTTGAAACTTCACACAAATACTAACTATGAACATATGAGCTTCTATCACTAGGTCCCATAACTCTATGTACTTTTTGGAAAGAATTATGCCCCTTTGTGGACTTAGGGACTTACATGCAATACTTTTTGGACTTATATGTTTTACGTTTTGAATGCAACTTCGTTCTGCAAAGCTTTCACAGGTGACAGATTCTTACTGCCTATCTCATTGCTTTCTTCTAGCATTATTCGAGTAGTCAAGCATTGGCTGTCTTACGGACAGCTCTTGTTTTTCACCTTGTTTTATTAGTTTATTCTGTTGTTATGATATTTTTCAGGTATTCTGTTGATGTTTTTCAACCACCTGTCAAGTGTGAGACTTCACTAAAGCTTACAAGTCGTTTATCTTCTTCTAATCTCAGTAACAGTAGTCAATCTAGTGGTAGTCAGAACAGTCTTGATAGTCAATCATCTTTTAGTAGTACTTGTACAATAACTGCTCAAGAGCAGAATGTAGAAGATCTAGAGTTATCTCCTGACTGTGATGATTTAAACATGTCCCTTCCTGGTGACTCTGACTCAGCACAATCTTGTCAGACTGGTTTAAGTTCAACAAGTAGTTGTGTTAGCTCTGAAAGCACTGGAACCAGACTAACTGATGGTAAAACAGAGAAAGATATATGTAATATATTATATAAGAATGAGTCTGGCTATGGTTCTATGAAGGATGTTAATAGTTCTGCTAACACTGGCATCATATCTGTAGCAGACGTGAAAACAGCTTCAGATAAAGAATATAGTCATCCAGTAAAACCAGTTATGGGTATACAGACAGGTGATACAGAGAGAACAACACCTATGTTTTATATAAAACCAGTCAACTCTGATGGTGTTGGTTTGATTGGAGCAGATGGAGAAAGATTGGATGATAAAGGTTAGAATTTAACACTATGTATTAGTAACAACTGTTCAGATTTAAAGTTTTACTTATATTTCTGAGCTTTAATGATGGTAACTGTTCTAGTTATAATAAAATGTATTTATAAGATATTGATATACATCATAAATTAATACTGGAGCTTGAATTAAAATTAAGTTATTTGCCCTTTGCCGACTCAAATTTTTTTTTCAAATATATATATGTGGTGTTTTTTATTGTTCATGACGTTCATCGTATCACTTTCCGGTAATTTCTTTATGCAAATAATTCTGCTTTAGGAAAAAATGTTTTTCCTATCTACCGACCCAACCCAAAAATTTAGGGTCGGTAAAGGGCAAACTAAGTACTTTTTAGTTTAGGCTTGGGTGATATAATTATATTTTATGTTGTTTTATTTTGTTGCATGGTCACAGACTTGATGATTACTAAATATACTGTATATCGGCTAAGCCAAGATAAATGGGACTTTTTGATTTTGCCAATGTTATATTGAAATATTCTGAAAAGTTAAGTTTTAATTAAATGAAGAGTATTTTTTCCAACACGTTATTTTGAGAGCTTTCTGGTGATGTATAGTTTTATATATGTTCTATTATCATTTTTGAATTATTTTGGATTATATTCCCTAAAAACCCTGTTTTTACACTGTTTTGGAGTCTCACTGAGGTTTTGTTCTTTTTTCATTAGTTGTTTTGAAAAGTTATTGTTGGTTACAGTTACTTTGATGTGTTTTCCATCTCTGACTGACATACAGGTAAACTTAAACTTCTTCATTTGATTAAACGCCTATTTCTATATTACATATTCAATGGCGTTGTACAAAAGATAAATCATAAAAACTAAATAAGTAAAAACCCTCCACCATAAATATATAAAATAACACAGAACAAAATAAAATTCATTATGCATGATGTTATATATATGATGTTCATATATCAAGTTTATAAGACCTATATTAATCTTAGTTCATGATTTGACTTTATTTTTTACATTTGTTTTTATTAATTTGATATTTAAAGTTGTTGTCCTGAACAGTATACATGTAACATGATGCTACTGTTAACCAGACTTGTCCTGAACAGTGTAACATAACGCCACTGTTAACCAGACAATTCCCCAAAGGTGTCGAAACATCACCTTTAAAGGGCGCTTAATACATCCCCAAAGGTGTCGAAACATCACCTTTAAAGGGCCCTTAATACATCCCCAAAGGTGTCGAAACATCACCTTTAAAGGGAACCCTTATTTTAAGCAGTTACAAAAAAGCAATTCTTGTCTACAAATCCCTAAACAACTATGCTCCTGGTTACTTAAACAGTAAATTTGTTTTTTGCAACAACTCTAAATTAAGGTCAAATTCTAATAAACAATTGCAAGTCCCAAAACCAAATCTTGAATTCTTCAGAAAATCTTTAACATATTCAGGATCAGTTATATGGAATGAAATTCCTCTTAACATTCGACTCGCGAAAAATTTAACATCATTCAAAAATCAATACCTTAAATGGAAATCTCACTAAATGAAAAATGGTCTTTGTCCACAGTTAATATTCACTCTCTTTTATTTCAGGCTTGTTCTTCCTTACTTATCATCTTTCATTTTGTTAATTTATCATGTTTTTCACTATGTAAATATTGTAAATAACTTGTAGATGTTTTATAAGAGGTCCACATGGAAGATTGGATTTATCCAAATGTGTAGCCTCATTAAATAAAGGCTTTATTATTATTATTATTATTATTGTTACGCAATTATATAAAATCAAATTATGTTTTGACAGAGAGAGAGGCAGTCCTCTCATCCCACGTCATAATGAAATAACTTAATACATTTACCACTGTTAAGGCATTTATTAACTTCATAAACTAGCCAGGTCAATTTTAGAATAGATCATAAAAAGTAGAAAAATAGTGAGTTTTCAATCGTTTTTTGAACACATCCAAAGTAGGAGATAATTTGACATCATCTGGTAGCTTATTCCATAGCATGGGGCCTACTGTACTAAAGCTTCTGTCGCTGAATGTTTTTTTCTTATTAATTGGTACCACAAAATTCAGGTCTTTGGATTTTGCAGATCTGCTTTGTACAGGCTTTTGGAGAATTTCAGTCAGATATGCAGGTGCATTTCCAGTAAAACAGTTGTACATGAAAGTAAATATTTTATAGTTGATTCTTGCTTTGACTGGTAACCAGTGCAGTGAGTACAAAGCATCCTTTGAGCTGTCTGATGTCTTTAATCATGGTACTAGTTTGGCACACATGTTTTGAATTCGCTGAAATTTGCATATATCACATTTTGAGATTCCATACAAGATCAGATTACAGTAATCAATGTGGGACATAACCAAAGATAGGACTAGTGTTTCTGTTGCATCTTTGTCCAGATATTTTCTTATACTTTTGATACGTAAATAATTGAACATGGCAGTTCTACTTCTTGTTTTGATGTGATCTTTAAAGCTTAAAGTTTCATCAAGAAAGGCCCCTAAATAGTGAATAGTCTTCACAGATTTTATAGTTTCACCAGCAATATTAATTGACTCGGTTAAACATTTTTTTCTGTGCTTTGCTTCCATACATGATAAACTCAGTCTTTGAGTTGTTCATTTTTAACTTATTTTCATTCATCCATGAATTTATAGTTACGGCACACTCCTCAAGATCAGAAATGGCATTTGCTTCTTCATTCTGATTGTTAGGACAGAATCTTTTATTGGCAGTGTGGTCATCTGCAAAACCATGCACTGATATGTCAGATGAAATGACATCAAATAAGGTTCCTGCATAGGTAAGATAAAGCCACGGACCCAAACAACAACCTTGTGGAACTCTGCAATCTAATGAATGTAAAGTTGATAAACTATTATTGGCGTTGACTCGACATGCACGTGGACGAAGATATGAATCAATCCAATGAAGTGTACTATTTTGTAGGCCATATTGTTTATTAAGTACTTCCAATAAAATGTCGTGATCAACAGTGTCAAATGCAGCACTCAGATCAATAGCTATTAAGGCCGTCACTTCTTGTTTCTCCATACCACACAGTAGGTCAGGTATACGGTATTATTTACGAAAGTTATTTATAATAAATATTTAAGAAAATATTCATGGAAGAGTAATCATGTACCTTTGTAATGCAAGTAAGAGTTTTACGCCACCATCTTTGACAGACTTTAAAACAATGTTACTGCTTTATTTCACTTGTATCACTTTTTTACTATTACAGTTTATTATTATTTTTATTTAATGAAAATGAAGTTTTTTAGAGCATAGCATTTTCTTTTTAGAAAATAACTACTGAACATTGAAAATTGTATGTAGAGTCCGTAGCCCTTGTTTTAAACTGTGTGCTGACTAAATATAAAGAAACATAGCTGCTGTTTTATTACATTTTCTGTTTTTGGTTGTGCCATATAGGTAATGCCGAAAAGGAATTAAATCAGAAGAAGAACAAAAAAATTTTTAAAGACAAATAATTGCTGTCCGTAGCCTTGTAGAGTCCGTAGTCCCTAAAATATTTCTATCTTTTTTCATACAGGACCATTATAAAACTTTTCTAAGTTTCTTAGTTTCATACTTGTGCTGACTAGCTATGCATCTTAATAGTGTATGTCTTGACAATCTTCATTCTGTTGAAAATAATGTTAAATTAGACATAATTTATGAATTTTCTGATAGATTTCTTTAATGTTCAAACTGATACATTAGACATCTCAGGAGATACTTAAATATATATTTGTAGTGTTTGTAAGTTGAAGTAAATTGGTTTTTTAAGGATAATTACACTTAAAACAAAACAAACAGCTTTAAATATTTGATAGAAAAAGATACTGGTTTGGTGTAGAGTCAGTAGCCCCTTGATTTTTTTCACATAATTAATTCATTTATATTTTTTACTCCCAAACTTATATATGTGAAGAGATAACTTATTCGATAGATTTTTGTTGTTGAAATATACATAGAAACAGGTTGAAAATTCAGGACTTTGTTTTGTTTTGACATTTTATGTTACTAAGAAACATACATTTTTCATGTTTTCTCAAGTAAAGTATTGCTCATTTTTTAAAAAGTCAGAAAATTAATACTGCATCAAAAGAATATCATTCCACAGGTCAATTTACATTAAACTACTTTGTTCAATCTACTAAATACCATTAAGTCGGTATGTAGAGTCCATAGCCCCTGATATCTACTTTATAATTTTCTTTATTGGGTCAAGAAACATATGATTATTCATATCAAACTTGTTCTAAATGTGTTTTTTACATCTTTGAATACTTTCAAATATAAAAAAATCAGTTGTGTTTCTTTTTCCTCATTTAAATGTAAATTGAAACTTAACATTCCCTGTGTTTTTTGGGGTATTTGTACTTTTGACCTTGGAAAATGTTGCAGACAATGTGAGTCAGTGTAGATTCACTTCCAAATTGATAACATGTATATCAAACTTATTTATAAATCATTTATAAGAAATATACATCTTTCTAATTTTTCTAGTGGTGATATGAATTACCGTGTAGAGTCCGTAGCCCTGGTTTCCAATTATATAATTTTCTTTTTAGGGTCAGCAAAACCATATTATTCATATCAAACTTGTTCTAAATGTGTTGTCTACATCTTCGAATACTTTCAAATATAAAAAAACGGGTTTGTTTCCTTTTTCTCATCTATATGTAAATTGAAACTTAAACATTCCTTGTGTATTTTAGGGGTATTTGCTCTTTTGACCTTGGTAAATGTTGCAGACAATGAGAGAGTGGGCGTGGATTCTCTTCAAAATTTTTAAGTACATGTTTATCAAACTAAATAACAAATTACTTACAAGAAATATACATCTTTCTAATTTTTCGTGTGGTGATATGAATTACCATGTAGAGTCCGTAGGCCTCTTGGGTACATCTATTCAACCGTTTTAAACTTTTTTGTTCTACATGTTTCTTCCAAGATCTTTTGGAAATTAGTGCCTAATAGACATGTCTGTATATGACTATAAAAGATTCTGCACTCTGATGGGATCTGAAAATTGCCATATGTGAGACTGAATAGGTACCCTTTATCTTGGCTTAGCCGATATACATTGTACATTTATATAACTCTAAATATTTACCAAGTATATCAGTGTACACATATTACAGACTCACCTTGGAATAAAATGCTAAAGATGAGCTGTTGGAATTGGCTCAAGATGAGTTTTTGGAATTGGCTCAAGATAAGCTGTTGGAATTGGACTATCCACTTATGTGTTCATCATTTGTCATCATTAGTTTCTAAAATAATTTTCTTGTTGAAAACCATATAGCTTAGATAACTAAATTTCTCAACATTTTTCTGCCTTGGATCTTACATATTGTTACATATCTATGCAGGTGATGTAGCCTTAGATCTTACATATTGTTACATATTTATGCAGGTGATGTAGCCTTAGATCTTACATATTGTTACATATCTATGCAGGTGATGTAGCCTTAGATCTTACATATTGTTACATATATATGCAGGTGACGTAGCCTTAGATCCTACATATTGTAACATATCTATACAGGCCATGTAGCCTTGGATCTTACATATTGTTACATATCTATTCAAGTGATGTAGCCTTAGATCTTACATATTGTTACATATATATGCAGGTGATGTAGCCTTAGATCTTACATATTGTTACATATTGATACAGGTGATGTAGTCTTGGATCTTACATATTGTTACATATTGATACAGGTGATATAGCCTAAGATCTTACATATTGTTACATATTGATACAGGTGATGTAGCCTTGGATCTTACATATTGTTACATATTGATACAGGTGATGTAGCCTTGGATCTTACATATTGTTACATATTGATACAGGTGATGTAGCCTTAGATCTTACATATTGTTACATATTGATACAGGTGATGTAGTCTTGGATCTTACATATTGTTACATATTGATACAGGTGATATAGCCTAAGATCTTACATATTGTTACATATTGATACAGGTGATGTAGCCTTAGATCTTACATATTGTTACATATTGATACAGGTGATGTAGCCTTGGATCTTACATATTGTTACATATTGATACAGGTGATGTAGCCTTAGATCTTACATATTGTTACATATTGATACAGGTGATGTAGCCTTAGATCTTACATATTGTTACATATTGATACAGGTGATGTAGCCTTGGATCTTACATATTGTTACATATTGATACAGGTGATGTAGCCTTAGATCTTACATATTGTTACATATTGATACAGGTGATGTAGCCTTAGATCTTACATATTGTTACATATTGATACAGGTGATGTAGCCTTAGATCTTACATATTGTTACATATTGATACAGGTGATGTAGCCTTGGATCTTACAAATAAGATGTTTTTATCATTGGATTGGAAGAATAATGATAAACTACCTGGTTATGCTCTTGTACAATCAAAAGATATGGTAAAATACTTTCTTTATTAGTCTAAAACTTAAAACTTTCTTATTTTCTTGAAGATGCATTCCAAAGAAATAATAAATGTGTGTGCCGCTCGGCTAGCTCACTAGCTTGGTAGCACGCTAGTCTACTGATCGAGGGTCGTAGGTTCGATTCCGGGGGGCATATTATCGTGGAGTTTGGTCTTGAAATCATTTCTACGACCATTCTCTCTCCTACAAATGATTTTTAGCTCGACTTTTCGAAGAAAATGGGAGCTATTGCTATCACTTTGGCGTCGGCGTTGGCGTTTGCGTTGGCGTTGGTTTTCAGGTTAAAGTTTTTTGAAACACTTATAACTTCAACACTATCCAAGTTATTTTATTGAAAGTTGGTATACTTATTAAGTGGGACTATATTAACTATTCTGTGAAAGGGGATAACTCTGGATGAATTATTTTATGAGTTATTGCCCTTTTTATAATTAAATAATTGCAAAATATGAGGTTAAAGTTTTTCCTATGTAGAATATCTTCAATACTGATCAATTCATTTGACTTAAAGTTTGTATACTTATTTGTCAGTACAATATCTACACGACTGTAAAGGCACGTAACTGTGGATGAATTATTTTTGAGTAATTGCCCTTTTATACTTAAGAAATTGCAAAATATGAGGTTAAAGTTTTTCCTATGTAGAATATATTCGATACTGATCATAGTATTTGACTTAAAGTTTGTATACTTATTTGTTGGTACTATATCTACCCGACTATGAAGGGATGTAACTGTGGATGAATTATTTTTGGAGTAATTGCCCTTTTATACTTAAGAAAAATGCAAAATATAATGTTAAAATCATTTCTATATGTAATATCTTTAATACTAATCAAGATATTTGACTTTAAGTTTGTATACTTAGTTATGGGTATTATATCTACACAACTATAAAGGGACGTTACTTTGGATGAATTATTGTGGAGTTATGCCCCTTTATACTTAAACATTTAAGATTAAAATTTGTTCTCATGGGATATATTTAGAACTTATAAATATATTTGAATGAAAGTTGGAATGCTTATTCGTCAGTTCTTCATCTATCGGATTATAAAGGGACATAACTCTAGATGAATTACTTCAGAGTTATTCCCCTTTATACTTTGATATTTAAGGGTTATGTTTGCTCAAATTTAATATATTTTGTTTGATAGAAAGTTAGTATACTTTTTCATCAGTACTACATCTAGTTGAATACAATGGGACGTAATAATTGATGAATTATTGTTGGAGTTGTGACCCTTTTCAACTTTTTAATTCGGGAGAAAGTATTATGAAGTGAAATATTTTCAATACTTAAGAAGATATTTAAATGACAATTAGTATGCTTATTCATCAGTACTACATCTACGCGACTACAAAGGGACATAACTCATGATGTTATTTTTTGAAGTTATGCCCCTTACTTTAATTTTGAATTTTGTTCAAATTGAAATACAATGTATTTATAGTTCTTCATATAGATATTTAAATGAAAGTAGGTATGCTTATTCGTTGATACTATGTCTACTTTACTCTGAAGGGGCGTTACTATGGATGAATGTTCTAGGAGTAATGCCCCTTTTATATTTTACAAATATGAATTGGTAATTATTGTTTGACTGAATTATATACTTTCAAAAATTATGTCCTGTCTTGAAATTACTTTTGTTTTAAGATAAGCCTTGCCATGAACAAAACACCCGAAAAGTCGAGCGCGCTGTCCTTGGACTGCTCTTGTTAATTATGTAGGACATTGTCAGTCACTGACGAAGTATGCGCTCAGTAGTTGGTTAACAGCTAAATTCAGAGATATAGCCTTTTTTATACGCCTGTTTTGAAAAAAGGACGCATTATGTTATGATGTTGTCCGTCTGTCCGTGGACAATTGCTTGTTCGGATGATAACTCAAGAAAGGATGTACCTAGGTTCCTCAAATTTTATGTGTGGATAGCCCTTGGGTGGAGGAGGTTCCCTATTGATTTTGAGACCCCAGGGTCAAAGGTCAAGGTCACTGGACTTAAAATAGGTAAAACTTGTCCGGACAATAACTCAACAACCACTGTACCTAGGTTCACAAAATTTTATGTAAGAGAAGCCCATGTGTTAAAGATGTTCCCTATTGGTTTTTTGGGCCCCTGGATCAAAGGTCAAGGTCACACGGGCATCATATGGGAAAAAACTTGTCCAGACAATAACTGAACAACCAATCTACCTAGATTCACCAAATTTTATGTGAGAGTAGCCCATGTGTCAAGGATGTGCCTTATTAGTTTTGGGGAAACAGGGTTAAGTTTAAACCTTCAACCAGAAGGTATCAAATTACCAAGCAGTGACTTCAAATGTTCAATCAATATGTTAATAAAGTCAAAATGGCAAACAATGGAAATAATGCTATATTGAATAAGTAACATGAAATTAGTTCACCAAATTTTATGTGAGGGTAGCTCATGTGTCAAGGATGTTCCCTATTGGTTTTGAGGCCCCTGGGTCAAAGATGAAGGTCACAGGGGCATCATATGGAAAAACCTTGTCCGGACAATAACTTAACAATGATTGTACCTAGGTTAACTAATTTTATGTGGATCAGCCCATTTTTCAAGGAGTGTTGTGCTGATAGCTCTTTTGTAGAGGATGTTCCCTTTTGATTTGGAGACCCAAGGGTCAAAAGTCAAAGTCACTGGGACTTAATTTATATTGAAACATTTTCTGGACAGTAATTCAATAATGATTGTACCTAGGCTCACCGAATTTTATTTAAGGGAGCCTAAATGTCTAACATATGCCTCTCTGGTTTTAGTCCCCTAGGTGAAAGGTCAAAGTCACAAGTAAATCATGAGGAAAAACCTTGTCCAACAACCAACTTAATCTAAGATCACCAAATTTTATGTATCAATACTCTTTGGGTCAAGGGTGAGAACTTTTGGTTCCGAGGCCCCAGGGTCAAGGTCACTGGAAGTTTCTATGGGAAAACTTTGTGCCGGTGATAACTCAACCATGGCTGTACCTAGGTTCTCAAAATCTTTGCTTTGGATAGCCCTCCAGTTAAGGATGGGACCTATTCCGGCGTCATTGGTCATGGTCACAGGGACTTCATATGAGATAGAACACAGCATGGACTGCACAGGGGCGTATAATGCCCCGCCCAGCGGAGCTCTTGTTAGGAAGAGTGAGTCGGTTGACTGACCTATACAATGTGTTGCTACGGTGTTAAACCAACCAACAAACAAAAAACATAATAAATGTATGTGGCTGTAGACTTAAGACTTAAGGTTACCTACTATTCTGTAGATGACCTCACAAAGTCAGCATCATGAATTCAATGACAATAATCACACCAAAGTTTGGACATCATTGTTGATTTGATAGTATGAGGGATATTACAATGTAGTCGGTTATCCTTTCTTGATAAAGTCTGAAGTCATCTGATAGGGAAGTAAGTCCTATCAGTTGGAATCCTCTGACTTAATAGAAGTGTATGATCAAGTTTTATGCGTCATTCTGAGCTTTTTAACGGTTTTGTTGGGCCTAAAAAAATAGTTATGTTTCTGGTTTCATCTCCCGAAAAAAGTCGGGTCGGTAGGTCGGAATTTTTTTTTTAGTATTTTTTTTTTACAATTAGAATCAATATGTTACTTATTATTGATTTAAACTTACTTATAAGTGTAAATTTGAGTCAAATTTATTGATTCAGGTGTACAAAATATTAGTATACAGTTTCAGCCTAACTGGCATTTCACTTAAGTTATTGACTTCAAAATGAGAACATATCATACCTTTAATGTGGGTTTAAGGTTCAAACCCTGTTTAATATGACTATGACTCTAAAAAGAAACAGATTCTAGTTCTGGTGAATCTTAATAAAGTTGTACTGCTGATTTAGTTCAATTCCCTATGAAAACTATCCCCTTATCCCTTACTTATTACCAGGGTTGGTAAAATCTGAAAGATGGTGACTTGTCCTATGGACAAGTGATTTGACATGTTTTGTCATTTCCCAGAGACATAGCTAAAGAAATATATCTAATTCCCTGATTTCTCTTAACGATTATAATTGTTGTCAAAATCACCTTATTTGCATTATTAAAAACTTTTTCTTAAAATAAAGGTTCATGAAAGGATAATATTATTTCACTAGAAAAATTATCTGAAGAAAGTGATTTAAATGTTAAACCAACCCAAGGATTAAATATGGATTTTAAACAGTCAGACTGTGCAAACAATGAAAGTGAAATCTGGACGTACATGCATGTTCATTTGTTTGTGATAAAATCAAAATATGACTTTCTATATTTTTCTGAGCATTTATTAAGTAACTGATTTAATTTATCTACAATAATTTTTAAAAATAAGTATGTGACTTTATGCAGTGAAAATATGTTTTTTTATATCATAGAGTTTTGAGGAGACAAAAGGGGACATTTTAGAATCACCTACGGGGACAAAAGAAACATTATTAAAAGTACATACAGGGAACAAAAGGGGACACTTTGTATTACAGAGTTTATTGAATTCAAATTATATGAACATGGTTAAAATTTTACTGAAAAGAATGTTGTTGACACTTTAAAAAAATGTCATTCGGAGATTTGTTCCAACTACATACGGGCGAAAACGGGGTCTGGTGTTTGAATTTGTAGTTTTCTGAAGCATAGTCTGCTGGATTAAGAAGAACCATTAACAAAAAATAAGCATATTACATTATAAACATGGTTTTAAGAATGTTTCTCTTTAATGTGCGTGGGTCGCGAAAACACATGACAGTACGCAAAACATCATTGAAGAGACTTCATTTTACGAAATATAATATGACAAAACAGTTAGTTTTGACGATTACTTTCGTGGAATTTTACTACTTTGTTTATGATTAGACAAGAGATTCGGAGAGGATTTTCGCGCTCATGTGCCGAAAAATTTCGTGATATTCGAAATATAAGCGTAAATCCGAAAATCGCTCGTTCAGTGCGTTTTTAACCATAAATATTTATTGACAATATCATGCGTTCACCCTTTCACGATTTGCAAACGACATTGTGCTTCTACGCTCATTGATAAAATATGTTAATTCGTTGAATAATAGTTCGTTAGAGGTTTTTTTCAGAAAAATACGATCGGACAGAGTATTGTTTTAACTTTCTTAAAATTAAAACGATAAAAAGGCAGGTGTGATTGATAAGTATCAGTAAACTTAAACAAAGATGTTTTGTGCGATCACCGATAACGTTTCCCCCTCATTACCGGCAATTATTTGTTTAACATGTAGTCAACAATTAAAAAAACTAGGTCACGATTGTTTTAAGCATTTATTTTAATAACAATAAAATCAAATTAGATTCCATGATCACACAATAAAGCATACGCTATCAAACATCGATTAAGTGTGAAAACTTGCCGACACGTGTTTCATAACAAAGGATGTATTATTAATAGTATTAATATTGATTTCAATTGCTACAAACAATTAAAATATAGACTACCCGATATGCATTTGACAATTTGTTATGTAATAAGTTAAGGCTACTTCTTGAAATTAATATTATGTAAACCGAAATACGCATGGCATTTAGTAACTGAATCAATCAACTTATTGAAAAGGACGACTGTCGTTAATTCGTCTTCGTTAATTTCTCGCCAAATAAACGACTATTCAGCTCGGAGATTGCTACTATGCATGTCCATATACAACTTCCACAACGTATTTACAACTAAGTAGGAAAGAATAAAAACCAGTTTGTCCGTTTTGCCGTTTTTTGACGGGAAAAAACAACGGAAATCGGCGAAAAATACGATCAGTCATGAAACCCGAAACAAACCTATTTTTTATTAGGCATTGTTTTTTAATCGGAGAGAACATTAAAAGACATTCCAATCATTTTCTGTTTCTGGGAAGTGTGGTGATGTCAAACATATTATTATGTCTTTAGTTGTTTTTGTGTCACTTGACCTAGTCATAATACTTTGTAGGTTGATATATCTCATCAAGTAGAAGTGCAGTGCATAAGAACTGTTTATGCCTTGCCTAAGTTAAAAGATATTGCCTTTTTTCACTTTATACTTTGTCCGCAAGATAACAACTAGAGGTATCAACATGAAACTTTGTTAGTAGATAGATCTCATCAAGTAGAAATGCAGTGTATAAGAACTGTAACTCTGCCTTGCCGATGTTTGGAGTTGTTTCCCCTTCTTATATTTATACTTAAATTTTTGTACAGGATCTAACTCAGAAACTACAACTATAACATAACTCTGCCTTGCCTTTTTTTGGAGTTATTGTTTTTTTTGTGTCGGCTGACATAATCATTAGCATAATTTTTTTAAGCCCGTTTGAAAAAACGGGACGTATTATGTTATGATGTTGTTCGTCTGGCCGTCTGTCCGTACGTGGACAATTGCTTGTCTGGATGATAACTGAAGAAAGGATGTACCTAGATTCCCAAAATTTTATGTGTGGATAGCCCTTGGGTAGAGGGGGTGCCCTTTAGATTTTGAGACCCTAGGGTCAAAGGTCAAGGTCACTGGGACTTAAAATATGAAAACTTTGTCTGGACATTAACTCAACAACTACTGTAACTAGGTTACGCTCCCCTCGCAGCTCAGTGAATACATTACATTCACCTGCTGCCTTAAAACGTGTCGATTTATGATATTGACCTTTACTATGAACCTTTGAACGACCAATGAAAGTTTACCAAATTCCAATTTAGCTAAAAAAACTTTATACGCATTTTCTTGGTTGAACGGGTAAACATTACCTTATATGGTATGATCATACTAGAGACGAATGCAACCTCGTATGACGTCATATATAGCGAGGCTACAATTTGTATTCAAGTTCAATAAGTTGCTCTAGGTTAACAGTTAAAAGATCAGCATCTATTTTTAAAAAATCACGTGACAGACATGCGATTTAAATGTTTATGTGTCTCTGTCTAAAAATAGAAATATCAGTTTGTACGTATTATTTTAGCAGAGGAAGAAAGTGAGCGAGTGAATCTTTTGAACCAATGAATTGGAGAGTATAACTAGGTTCACCAAATTTTATGTTAGAGTAGCCCATGTGTCTAGGATGTGCCCTATTGGTTTTGGGGCCCCAGGGTCAAAGGTCAAGGTCACAGGGACATCATATTAAAAAACCTTGTCCAGACGATAACTCAACAACCACTTTACCTAGGTTCACCAAATTTTATGTGAGAGTAGCCCATGTGTCAAGGATGTGCCATGTTTGTTTTGGGTGACCTAGGTTCACCATATTTCCTGTATGGATACTCCTTGGAAAGAGGATGTGCCCTATTGATTTTGAGACCCAAGGGTCAAAGGTTAAGGACACTGGGTTTAAATTTTATGAAATACTATGTCAGGAACTATGTCAGGACAATATCTTAACAATTACTGTTAAACCCAGTGACCTTGACCTTTGACCCTTAGGTCTCAAAACCAATAGGGCACATCCAGACAATAACTCAACAACCACTTTATCTAGGTTCACCAAATTTTTATGTATGGATATTCCTTGGGTCAAGGGTGTGCCCTTTTGGTTCTGAGGCCCCAGGGTCATAGGTCAAGGCCACTGGAAGTTCATAAGGGAAAACTTTGTGCCAGTGATAACTCAACCATGGCTGTACCTAGATTCTCAAAATCTTTGCTTTAAATAGCCCTCCAGGTCCAAGGATGTGACCTATTCTGAGGTCCCAGGGTCATTGATCAAGGTCACAGGGACTTCACATGAGACAGATCACAGCATGGACTGCACATGGCGTATAATGCCCCACCCAGTGGAGCTCTTGTTAAGTTATTGCCCTTTGTAATTTTTATACTTTTATCATATATTTTTTTTGGGGGGGGGGGGTGGCATACTTCTAAGGGTATTGAAGATATCAGTTTAAATATCTCTTGCTAAAATATATTATATCTTATTTAGGAGAAATGCATCTTTTAAGAACCATAATTGCACTTTACATAGTTTTGGAGTTATTGCCCTTTGTAATTCCTAATTTTTGTCTGCTCATTAGGTATTGTCTTATTTTGCCAGCCTAGGTATAACCCCATTCCCTATAGATTTCCCATTCTTCAAAAAAGGTAAATTACTGGTATGCTATTGTCAGGCAACACATCTGACTTGCAGAGTTCTAGGAGTTCTAGATTAGTAAATGTATGATATAGACTCTGTCTAATTTTTGTTTATGAGTTTTGTGAATGACCTCAATACTTATTATACTGACGAGTTTTTGTGTGATGTTTGATGAGTCGTAATAAACTATTATTTTCTTATTCTTATTTTAGGATTTTGAAAATGACAGCAGTATGATGCAAGCCACTTTAGAAGGTAAACTCTCTTTTTTTTGCTAGTTGTACATGTATATCTCTTTATATACCTTGATCTGGATCTTTCCTGATTATGTTTACTGCATAACTCAATTATAATTATCTATATCTAACTGTGTATTGTCAACCAATCATGTTAAAGAACAATGTTAATGTATTTTATACTTGTTTTGTATTTTGTAACCAAACAGGAGGTTAATAATGTAAAATAGTGTTGTTATATGACAGATATCATACTAATATTTTTTTTATATACATGTATATAAGATGTCCTAAACATTATTGTTTAATATTGTAACTTTCCTTTACTAAATATGTTATAACGTAATATTTACTATGTATTACAATGTATATATAAACAGTAAGGTATTTGGTATAATTGCAGAAAGTAATGCTACATTAGAACAATGTTTAGAATTATTTACTGAGCCTGAAGTATTAAGTCCGGATGAAGCTTGGTAAGTTCACTTATACTCAACAAAAAAATTAAAGGGGCGGGAATAACCATCTAAGTCTTGTATATAAACATATATTTTATTCAACAAGCCATACCATAGATTAAAGTGACAAGGGAACATCCTGTCTAAATGTTCATTACAGTTTAAACGTTGTAGACAAAATTACAATACAAGTAAAAGCTATCCCACTCATAAAAATATCTAGGGGTTTTGCAAAGGTGGGTAAGGTAATGTAAAGAAGAAACGCTCTCTGTTTGCACAAAGTCCTTTACCTTCTCTATATCAATGCTCAGAAGCTGCGAGTTCGTCTCTGGAAGTCTGACTGAGGAATTTAGCTCCATTCTTCTATAAGCATGTTTTGCTCATCAGAGGTTTTCACTGTTATTTGGAACTGTAATACATCCTTAAAATTATTTTTTGGATTGAGATCAGATGGCATTGCCTTCCAGTCCACACTCACAATCCTCTGCTCCTCAAGGCAATGTTGTACAACTCCTCCTATGTGTGGTTGTGTGCATTTTTATCCATAAGAACAAAGTTCTAACTAACTGCACCAGTGTAAGAACATACTTTGGGATGAAGAATCTCGTAACTAAATGTTGCAGCCTTCAGGTTTTCATTCCAGACAGCATAAAGTCCTGTGCGATTGCCATATGACATGCCTCCCGAAAACAGAATGGAGCCCTCACCAAACCTGCCATGCTCTGGTTCTACTCAACCATGAAAAACAGCTTAACTGTTACATTGACTTAACTGCTTTGTTGCAGTACATAAGTTGCTTTTAATGATATACCATAAATAGATTTAACTCTTTTTGTTGAGGCATTTATTTGTATGTACATGTATTTAATTTACAGACAGACCAATTTTCATATTGTAATTTTGATATTGTTGTATACTGTCCCTTTAATATTTTTGTTGAGTGTATAAGGTCTTCTAACTTGTTCAGTTCTTTATCAGTTTAAAAACAATTTCTTACAACTTATTATAATTATATGAACACTTCTACATGAATACTTCCTAATCACCAAGTAAAAAGCTATTAAGGTCAAATTCAATGTATGAGAAAACTACAGTTGTGATTTGGATAATTTTGACACAACTTGTTTTCTGGATAATGACATTACAATTCTTATATAGGTTATTCAGTGATGTCATACATTATAATCATTTAACAAACAGCATTCAAATTTGTATCTTTAGCTTCTTAGTTAAAACGATTCCAATGATTATACCCCGCAAACGAAGTTTTCGGGGGTATACTGGAATCACCCTGGTGGTTGGTTGGTTGGTTGGTTGGTTGGTTGGTTGGTTGGTTGGTTGGTTGGTTGGTTGGTTGGTTGGTTGGTTGGTTGGTTGGTTGGTTGGTTGGTTGGTTGGTTGGTTGGTTGGTTGGTTGGTTGGTTGGTTGGTTGGTTGGTTGGTTGGTTGGTTGGTTGGTTGGTTGGTTGGTTGGTTGGTTGGTTGGTTGGTTGGTTGGTTGGTTGGTTGGTTGGTTGGTTGGTTGGTTGGTTGGTTGGTTGGTTGGTTGGTTGGTTGGTTGGTTGGTTGGTTGGTTGGTTGGTTGGTTGGTTGGTTGGTTGGTTGGTTGGTTGGTTGGTTGGTTGGTTGGTTGGTTGGTTGGTTGGTTGGTTGGTTGGTTGGTTGGTTGGTTGGTTGGTTGGTTGGTTGGTTGGTTGGTTGGTTGGTTGGTTGGTTGGTTGGTTGGTTGGTTGGTTGGTTGGTTGGTTGGTTGGTTGGTTGGTTGGTTGGTTGGTTGGTTGGTTGGTTGGTTGGTTGGTTGGTTGGTTGGTTGGTTGGTTGGTTGGTTGGTTGGTTGGTTGGTTGGTTGGTTGGTTGGTTGGTTGGTTGGTTGGTTGGTTGGTTGGTTGGTTGGTTGGTTGGTTGGTTGGTTGGTTGGTTGGTTGGTTGGTTGGTTGGTTGGTTGGTTGGTTGGTTGGTTGGTTGGTTGGTTGGTTGGTTGGTTGGTTGGTTGGTTGGTTGGTTGGTTGGTTGGTTGGTTGGATATGTGGTCTGTCCCAAAAAATTAATACATTTGTAGTATGTTTAATTCTTAATGTATTTTAATAGAAGCTGTTTTATACCATGATTTATTGGTGTATACAAAACTCATGTAACTATGGAAACATATCTCACTTGTTTAAAATATTTAATTGTGTTATATATTTTAAATCTAATTAGATAACTGTATAGTTTGCTTTTTTTCTCAATAGATTTTTTTCTTATCTTATTTTATAGAATTTGCACAGGCGTTTACAGTTGATGTTTATATGCATGTTATATCAATTCCAATTCAAAATGGCCGACTTGCGGCCATCTTGAATTCTTTTTAATTTAGTTTAATTACTGTATGCTTATTTCTCAACAGATTTTTAACTAATTTAGATAGAATTTTGCACAGGCGTTCACAGTTGATGTGTACATACACTTTAACTCAATTCGAATTCAAAATGGCGGACTGGCTGTCATCCTTTTTTCAAAATTAATACTGTACAGTCTTATATTGACTTATTACCATACATATTTTGAAAAGAAATTGCATACAAGGTCTCACTGATACAGTTGATCAGCATGACTATTCTTCATCAATTTATATTCAATATGGCTGACTGGCAGCCATTTTGAATTTTTATTTAGATTACTGTATAGTTCATGTATGTGGTTTTTTTTACTCAATTTTAGCCAAATTTCGCTCCAAAGTCTTTATTGATGTAGTTGATTCGTACATGGATTTACTCTGGATACAAATTCATTATGGCAGACTGGCAGCCATTTTGACTTTGTTTAAATAACTGTATAGCTTATTTCATTACCAATTTCTTCTTGCTGAAGTCTGATTGATTTATTGATTGATTAATTGGATTTTACGGCTTATTAATTCAAAAAGGTCATATTACGCCGAAAACAATTGATGATACTATTACTTCAATAGATAATGAAGATTTTACATCCTATATTTTATGATAAACATTTATTTCCTTCAAGTTTGGTTTTGTTTTATTTTTACGGCACACCAACACAAAAAGGTCATATCGCGCCAAAAGCAATCAATGACACTATTTATTGAAACGATATTAATGATGTAAAGCTCTATATCTTATTATATACATTTATTTCCTTCAAAAAGTTAAGTATCACATATGATGGTACAGACTCAAAAAGTTCTTCAAGTGAGTTAACTTTAAAATGTTTGTCACAGATGTCTTTAAGATCCTGACAGTCAAGGAGAACATGTTTGACATAGAAATGCTCATCACAGAGTTTACATTTAGGTGCTTCCTCTCTTGTGAGAAGGTATGAATGTGTTAATCTGGTATGACCAATTCTACATCGCGAAATCACTATTTGATCTCGGGGATTAGAAAATATGATGGTAAAGACTCAATAAGTTCTTTAAGTGAGTTAACTTTAAAATGTTTGTCACGGATGTATTTAAGATCCTGGCAGTCAAGGTGCTTTCTTTCTTTTGAGAAGGTATGAATGTGTTAATATAGTATGACCATTTCTACATCTCGTAGTAACTATTTATCTCATTGATTAGCAAATATTATTGACGAAGATGAATCAAGGGTTTATGGCTTTATGTCATGTAACTTTTTGAATATAGCATTATTCCACATTGTTTGCCATTTTGAATTGCTGAAGTCTATTATGTACTGCTATTTGTATCAAATTCTTATTTTTGAACTTTTTTTTGATGTATTGATATTTTATCAAATTCATAATGGCTGATTGGCAGCCATTCTGAGTTTTTCTTTTTAAAAAGCAAATGATTTGATAATTTTTGTACAGACTGAGAAAGTTAGCAATTGTTTAAGTTGATGTGCTTGGCATTTTCTTAAATGGAATTCAAAATGGCTGACTGGCAGCCATGTTGAATTTTCTAATATCTTGTACAGCAAACATCTTTTTTTCTCACCTCATTTTGATAAAATTGTGCTGACAAATTCTTGTTGATGAAATTTTTTGTATGTATTATTTTTTTATGTATTTCAATGGACCAACTAATAGCCATCTTGATTTTTTCTGTAATGTTGAGAAGAAAACATCTTATTTTGTTATAGCTACATGAGATTTTAGATATTATTTTAACTATACTACTGTGAAAATAATGATCGGTAATTTAAGCTTTCTTATGGGGTATTTGTGAATTGATACAAGATATTGTAAATACTAATTGTTTGATTTATATTGTGTACATTGCTGACTACCATTTTTACAATTGCCTTATTTTTTACTTATTTATCAAAAAATTACTAACACATGCTACATTTTGCTCATCTGGTTACAACATACTCATGATGAGTTTTAATGTGATCACTCTTTGTTGTTCCACTTTACATTCATAATGACCAAATGGTGTTCATTTTCATGTAAAAAATCATTTGAAATATGACAGCTCTGTTCATTTTGCTTTTTCATAAATCTTTAGTGAATTACACTGTAATTTGCTGTTTATTTCCAATTTGATATTTGCATCCTATTATTTTTATGGTTTTTATGCTTCTTACAACATTTACCCTTTTGGACTTCCACAATGTTGACTTGCTTTTATCTTGAAATGTTGCTGTTGCGGGGGTATTTTCGCCACTGGTGGCAGTTCTAGTTTGATGTAACATAGCCAGGAAGGTGTGTATTATAGAGATATCTCTCTATGTCATTAGTAATACATACTATCATTATGATTCAAATGTTATTATCACAAGAGACGTCAAGTAATTGTCATAATTACCAACTACTCTTGGTGACCAGAAATAAAGTTTAAATAATTATCCTGGACAGTTAACAATCACACACAAAATCTTAAGTTACTTGTCCAGAAAGCACTTGCATGGTTAGCTCTATTATTTGAGTATACTTTCAAATATTGACTAAACTTTAATGGTATGAAAAAATTAAATTATGATCACAAAGTAATTAGCCATTTAATAATAACTCAGGGCAAAGTTATTTTAATTTGATGATTACTTTAATTATACCCCCGCTTCGAAGAAGAGGGGGGTATACTGTTTTACCTTTGTCTGTGCGTGCGTCCGTGTGTGCGTCCGTCCGTTACAAAATTTCCGTCGCAGTTTTCTCAGCAACTATTACATGCAGCAGCCTAATACTTTTCATATTGCTTCATCCCATAGTCCCATGTGGTGTAAAGCGATTTCATGCTCCTTGCTCATCTACTTCCTGTTTGTAGTCATATTTCTCACAGCGGGGGTATCACTAGTGAGCATTAGCTCACAGATTTACTTGTTGTTTATCTAATTGCCTATAAAATCAGGTTATAGTAATTTAATGATTAGCTGTCTTGAGTAATTGATCCAATGTCTGATGAGGGAAAGTTTATTGTTGTCATTGTATATGTATATGTTCATTGTATTTCTTGTTTATGTCTGTGTTGACAATATTGACTTTGTAAATATGTTTATACATATAGTCCGATTTTTTCCAGTGAGCCGTGACTGCACTTTTGTATTTTTAGAATTTGGAATATTCCTACAAGAAGGTAACACAACTTGTTTAACCAGCCATTATTGCAAGGGACATTCTTGACTGTATTGTTTCCAGACTACTTTATTTCGAAAGATGTTTATTGGTGTACAATACTATGCATACGGTATATCATAGAGATACAAAAGTATGAACTTATTTTCAATGTAGTACTTACTGGTTATACCTATTGTCAATGTTATGATTGGACTCTTCCATCCAGTCACAGCTTACCGAATAAAATCACACTATACACTAGATATGATTGATATCTACAATGAATGATGTCATCATTGTTATTATTGTTGTTGTTTATTGTAGGTATTGTCCTCAATGTAAGGAACATAGAGAAGCAACTAAGCAATTATCTATATGGAAACTTCCACATACATTAATTATACAACTAAAGAGATTCTCATTTAGAAATTTTATATGGAGAGATAAAATTGATAAGATGGTAGAATTTGCCACAAGGTATAAATAGACTTTTGTTATAGTTCCATTATTATTTATCTCAAAACTATAGTATGAAACTTTTTATTATTATTATCAATACTATTATTATCATAATACATTGTGATGAGAATAAATGGTTTGAAAAATAAGGCATCAAAATTATGCATCTTATTATTCATTATTTATGCCCAAAATTTGATGAAGTTAAATATTTCTATGTGAACATCCAGAAATAGATATATTAGGTATATGTGAAACTTTTTAAATCGGTATTTTTCGCACAATTATCAATTTTTCAGAAAAGACAGGAAATCTTATGGTGGAGACATATTACTCTATGTCAAATACAGTTTTCCTTGTATTCGACTTGTTGATCTAGAAAGTGAAATAATGGAAATTATTTAGTTAGCTATTTGCCTAGTTAATCAAAAACCATTTATTCTAGGCTGTGTATAGACCCCCATCTGCTTTAAAATCTTGGACTGATGCCTATGAACTAGCTCTTGAAAAAATATACCTGTGAAAATAAAGAAACAATTAAAATGGGTGACTTTAACATCAATCTGATTAAAACCCGATCTAAAATTTTATCACTCGCTACTTTAGATCTGGCCTTTTCCAAACGAAGGTCACGTTCAGGTGACCTTTTCTCATCATTAAATTCATGACGAAATTGTTATGATACGTAACTTGTTTACATCGTCTACGTCACGCAATTTGAAATGAGCCACCCAATGGCAGACTGTGAATAATACCGCTGTTAAATTAGCATGCAAACATAGGTCTAAAAATAGAAATTACAAATCAAAATGTGATTAATAGTGTTTTTGTCTAGAAGAAAGCTACGCTTTGATTGGTCGACACAAAGTTCATCTCGACGTGACCTTGCATTGACTAAGTAGAGATCCAGTACGACAACGCTCTACAGGATCTCTGTTTACGGAGATTGCTTTAACATTTATTTATAGTGCAGATAATCAGAAAACAGGAAAACCATGAACAATTTATTTAATCTTACTCAGTTAGTTAAGAGTTTACCAGAGTAACATGTTCCTCAGCTACATTAATTGATCATGTTTATTGAAATGTTGGCTAGATTGCAGTTTACCGGTACGAGTTTGTTTACCACTTCTGCGCATGCCTAACCAGTCAGAGCAGATGCACTTCCGTTGCTTTTTTCTCGTTTAAAACATAAAAACGGGGGTTCGGGGGCGGCAGCCCCTGATATAACATGACATCCAGCATTTTCATTGATTGTAAGCTTTAATGATATGCCAGGCTTAGTTACTGATAAACACTACAAATTCGCGGATTTTCTACGTACCGGTAAACTGCAATTGTCCCGAAATGTTCTTTGTTTTATTCAAAATGTATGTGTTCCATCACTTTCAATAAGTGATCATTTTCCTGTCTCTTTATAGGAGTACTTATAATTTTAATGAGGAACTCTTCATGCAAGAATTACAATCTAAGCCATAGAACTTCATCGATATTTTGATAATGGCCTTGATTATTTTATTAAACTCTTTATGATGATCATGCACAAATACCTATTAGGCTAGACCAGCTATCGTATTGATTTATCGCTTAGCCTATATCGCACTATAGACAGATATATTGGACAGGCAGTTATTAGGAAGTAGAAATCTTTTTGTCTAAAAACCATACAAAACCATACGGTCTACAGTTTCTATATTTAATATATGACATGATCTTGACATCCTCTACAAAGATTGTTAAACTATGCTCCTGGTGTCAATATTGGCTATGTCCCAGGGGCCAAAAGTTCTGAATTAAGAAACCTCTAAGTTTGAAACTATTAGGCCTTAAGTTTTTATAATAGACAAGTGACATAACATTAAGGACCTCTACAAGAGTAGCCAAAATTATGACCATGGGGTCAATATTGGCCCCATCCAAGGGGTCAAGAGTTTTAAATATGGAAACCTTCAAAGACTTTGTGTTCTTACACTGTTTTGACCAGATATTTCATATTTGACATATGACATCATCTTAAGGTCCTCTACAAATGTTGTCAAAATTATGACCCTTGGGTCAATATTCGCCCTACCAAATCACCAGTGATGTACAATCAAGATTCCTGTGAGATTCTTTCAAGATTCCAGTGCAATTCAATCTCAATACCAGTGGAATTATGATGCCCCATCCCCCATACATTGTTGTACTTATACAGTGCACTGTTGATGAAAGAATATAACTAATTAATTGCTCAAGCGTGTTTCTATTGGCATATTCTAAGACAATGGTAAGCATGTATAAAACATTTAACATAACTACTGATGTTAATGAACATATCTAGGACACTAACTTTGCTAGAAAATTTACAAAACTCATAGATATCCATCTACACACTTTTTTAAGACACAGTTTAATGTTACACAAAATTAGATTTAGAAGTTAATGTAAATTGGTGAAACGGTAATGTTTCCCTTGCCTTTCATAAGATATACTATTGAAATGCAAAACAATTTTTATCCTACCGCAAAGTGATCTTTTAAAAAGAAAACCTATTGCTCTAATAAACCTATCTTTATTCGGCACTGTTGCTTTATCCAGCAATCACGTGACTATGCATGAGGGACTACTTTTCTACATAAACATAACATTGGGCATCAAAAGCGGCTGCGTTTTATTCTTTTAACGACAACTTAACAAACATATTTTACACAATATAATCTTATACAGAATTTTACAAACAATTTCTATATAAATATTTAATTCACTTACGATATCATTCAAATTTAACAGAAAATCAACTGTTGACGCTGAACAGTACCAAACTCATAAATTTGCATTGAATTCCATTCTGTGTATAATTGTGATTTATTCGTCCAAAAATGAATTGTTCTTTGTTTATTTAAAAAAACGAGTTAATTTTAGTAAATGCTTTTTTTCTTTCATTTAAAATATTGCTTTTACTTAATTATAATGGAGTCAATCATTGGGATTATTTCTTAGTAAATGGACTGAATTAAAAACTTATTGTAGTGATTTTTTTCCTTCATAAATGATCTTAATTACAAAATGCATATCATATATAAACTGATATATATTCCGGTATTGCAGTCATATGAGATGAATTGAGTTCCACTGGTATTCCACTTTGAATGGTATTTTGTCTAGTTTCAATGAAATTCTGATATTTCTGATATCATCGAACTTTCTGCTCTTGATTGCAAGTAATGCAAAATGAAAATAAAAAAGCTACCACTGTTACTATTGAAAATATAAAAGTCAAACATCCCATCATAAGAACAGTTTATAAAAGCAATATGGTTATCCAAAAATTGTTAAAAATATGTACACTTATACTCACTTGATTTTATATGTCTGAAAGAATTTTGGGCATATTATGTTATACCCCTGGTGTCCGTCCGTCCGTCTGTTAGCAATTTGGTTTCCGGAGCATAACTTAAGTTCCATTTGGCCCACAATATTCAAACTTCATAGGATAATTGTCCATATCGGGTAGAAGACCCTTATTGATTTTGGGGTCACAAGGTCAAAGGTCAAGATCACTATTACTTTAAAACTGAAAACAGTTTTCGGAGCATAACTTAAGTTCCATTTGGTCCACAATATTCAAACTTCATACGATGATTGTCCGTATCGGGTAGAAGACCCCTATTGATTTTGGGGTCACAAGGTCAAAGGTCAAGGTCACCATTACCTTAAAACTGAAAACAGATCTTTTTTCTCTACTTTGTTTTCCACAATAATTCATAATATGATATTCATATGAAATATTCTCATGTCTTACAAATGCTTCATCTTAACTGAAAAAAACAACACTTTCGGGCATATAACAATCCGCCTAGCAGTGCTCTTGTTATCATTTTTGTCATGCTGCAGATTTTTTTAAAATCAAATATAAGATTTCCATATTGTCTTTGCCTCTTTTATGAGTTGATGATGACAATAGATGCCTAATAACAACTCAACTTTTAGTAAAAAATCTTCTTTTTTGAAATAGGCGGTAAAGTACTTTTCAGCCATCTTTTAATTTATAAGGTTAGTTTATAACCTACTCACTCCTCTTGAAAAGGCTTAATCTCTGGATTTAGCTGTTAACCAACTACTAAGCGCATGCTTTCGTCAGTGACTGACAACTGCCCTACATAATTAAAAATCATTGGTAGGAGGAAGAATGGCCGTAGAAATAATTTCATGACCAAGCTCCACAAAAGTGTGCCCCGCCCGGGAATCGAACCCACTACCCTTCGATCAGTAGACTTGTGTGCTACCAACTGAGCTAGCTGGGCGGCTCTCCTGCTGTTTTATATCAGCTATTTGATGATACACTATTCATGTTTATGTATATGAACGAAACATGCATACAGTTAATAGTTACATTTTGGCTCATGACCAGTTCATGAACAGTTCATGAACATTGTCAGTACTGTGTGAGTTAAAACTTGCCCAGTTTTCATCATCTAAGACAGTTTTTACATAGGTTTCAAATCTTAAGTTAAAATTGTGAAAGACAATTTTTAAGCTCATTAATATTATTTGCTTGTTCTTGATCCTACCAAATTGTCAAAAGTGATGTACTGGTAGTTCAAGCCATGTTATATGAACTTGAAATGGAATTGAATTGAACCTGATGTTTCCGCTTTAATTTCGATAAAAGATTTGACAATATTGTAGTTATCATGTCAGTGATGGTCAAAACAGATGTAAATAAAGCCATGTTGTATCATAAGCTTGGAATGGAATTGGTCTTAATCTGATGTTAGGACCTTGATTTTGATCAATGATCTGGCAATAGTGTAGTAATCATATCTGTCATAGTCAAAACAGATGTAAATCAAGCCATGTTTTAACATACCGGTGTAGCAGTCTATTTTTTCCTCCGGCCAATCTTTCCCCAGGGAAAGAAAGGCCCAGGCAAATCTTTCCCCACCATCAAGTCAATGTATGTCACAACATCAAACTGTTGTTATTTTGTTCCTGAACTCTTCAAGAACAAAATAGAACCAGTTGAAAGGTAGCATATGCATGGATTATTATCATTTGTGCAAGCATTCTTTCATGGCACTTAAAAGGTGAATGACTGTATTTTAATGACTTAAACTACTCTACCTTGAAAATGAGATATTCAATTAATGGCATTTAAAGGGGGACATTTTTTTCAGTGCTATTAAAATGCAAAAGTTTGAATTCATGGCCATTAAAATGAGATTTAATGGTCTTCTATATCAAAACTTGAATTTTTACCAATCAGCTGCGTTTAAATGGCCATCAGTTTGAATGTTATAGCCATTAGCAGTTCTGCCTTCCTAAAAAAATAATTAATGGGAATTAAATAAAATTAAGTGCCAAGAATATGACTGTTAAAATTTGCAAATGCAGAATTTCAGGGTTTTTTAAGGGCATTAATTTTTTGATATACAGATTCACAAGTTTAATGGTACTTTCCATGGTCATACAAGATGTTTTTCATGGTATATTAAACTGGTCCCCATTAATTTTGTGGAACCTGTTAAATAAATTGATATATATATATGCGACAATGTAGACAAGGTCATTGCCAAAGTAACCAACATACAAAGAGATGAACACCTGAAATACAAACCAAAAGTAACACAATCCAGAATATCTTTTGTAGTAACATACCACCTAGATCTGCCTAAAATACAAGACATCATTGATAAACACTGGCAAATTGTTGACTCTAACACAAAGCTTAACCGTATTTTTCCTGAGAAACTGATGGTAGAATTTCAGACGTCCAAAAAGCCTCAAAGACATCCTTGTTAGGACAAAGGTTACACCCAGACAAGAATGTCCAAAAGGGGAGTCAAGGCCATGTAATTAACTACGTTGCCAAACATGATTTTGTAATATATTGTCCCATTAGGTTAAAATTAAAATCGTTACGGTGAACGGTATAACGTGTTCAAATTTTCTTTCTGATATACCTTTTTTTGATTTGTTATATCCTTGTATCAATTTATTTAATTTGTTACTGTTTAAGCCTTTCAACTTATTGTTACTGGTTGAAATTTGTGACTTTTGCATTGGATACAAATAAAAAAATGTCATTAAACGAAAAGTTTTTGTTGATTTTCAGACAATACTTTTTTCAACATTATTAGATAGTAGTTGCAGTTTTCATTAGTGAAATTGGTATCAAAATTCATCATGTGGTTACCACAATAAAATATGATTTATAAGGTGTATACTTAGAACATTTGACTAGTGTACATTGTCTAAAAAATAGTATTGGAAAATTTTCCAATGTATGTTGCTTTTTGCCTTTACTTCAGAATTACAATGACGGCAACATCTCGGATGACTTGGCTTTTAAAATCTTTAAGGGACCGTGATCAAAGAAGCTACCAACATTGCCGTATAATATAAATGTAGACAGCGTCTCATATCGATATTTTGACTCGATTACTGAATACAATAACCGTACCGTATTTGATATAATAATTTCCCATATTTATATGTACTCATTTAAACGCCCCTGTTAGGAACTTAAAAAAATGTTACGCCCCGGGATTTTACGGTATTTGTTTTGTTGCTATGGTAACCAAAAAAGTTGTTTTTATCTTTACTGTAAGATAATGCAAAGTTATTGATTTCAAGTTAACTTACAAAAAAATGTGAATATCATATCCTAATGAGAATCCGTGTTTTCTAGTTCGGTAACCATATGTTTATATATATATTTGTATGTTTTGCTATGGTAACCGAAACAGATGTTTTCCTCTATTTTGTGCTAAATGCCACAAAATGCAATGATGTCATGTCAATTGACATAAAAATACATGAACAATACACACATGATATTAACTAAAATTCAATGTATTTGTTGCATTATTCAGATATATTTCCTTTATTTCGACAAAAAATGACGGCCATTATGAATTCAACTCGCCCAACCTGGCAACAAACCTAAATTTTGCAATGCGTCAAAAAGCATTCCATTGCCAAATTTTCCTGCTTTCAGAAAATGTATATGTTTTGGTTTTTTCATTTCTTATAATAAAGAAAAATAAATAAATCATAATACATAACATCAAGTTTTGCTAATTTTGGTTCCTTTTTCTGTTCTTTTTTTATACTATAAGGATCGGCCTAATAAAATGATACAAATGTAACTGTGAAAAAGTCTGAAACTTCTAGACCCATCAAGCTATCAAAAAATATTATACTTTATATGAAAGCTCATTCTAATAGCTTTTTATTAAAAAACTGTTACAAAGTGATATCAGCATGGAACAAAAGGGGCCTGAACCCCCTACAAATAATATACTAAGTTCGGTTTGAAACTATTACTGTATGCTAGAAAGGAATTTATAAGTCAAAAACTATGCTTACCTATTCAGTCTGGGTGTATTTCAACTTTTGTTTAATCTGATACTTAGGCAATTAAAACCATGTACATGTATATGTCTGTAAAGGGTATAATTTAAGTAATACAAAACTAGCAGTTAAGATCGAATGACAGGTTTTTTGAGTTTATAAAATATAATTTTTTTGACAAGAAAATATTAATTTTAAGTTTTCAAAATAAAAAAATAATATTGAAAACACCTTCTTATCAAAAAAAAAATGTACATAGTTTTTAAACTATACAGTCGTATAGCATAGTTAATGAGAACTTGCACTATGCACTATGTAAATGACCTGCCACATGTTTTCTTGCTGATTTTACTCACTTCTCATTTAATGTTAATCAATAACATGTTTGTGTTTTGGGGTTTGGGTTTGAATTGTCATTAAACAAAACATAGAGAAATGCATCTATGTAATTGTCAGCAGCTCAGCGGCAATAGTCAAGACTCTGCACTTTGTCAGTAATAGATAATTTCTGCATGATATGAATTTTGTATGAAAACAGTTTCAGGTCATATCTAACTATTGTGTGAACAAATGTTTTCAGGGTTACCTTACTCATAAGAATTGGTCTCAGCGAAGTTTCAGGACTCTCACTTAACAAATCTCAATGAGATCTCACATTTTCATCACTTCTGCTTGTTCTAGGTCGACCAGAATTCGGAAAGTGCTAAAACTTGCTCACAGTTTTGTAAATGTTTTCAGCTCACAGTAGATTTCTTAAATAGATACTTAAATTGCCTTTGAACACCAGTAACACTTTTCGTGATATTTTTTGCCAAAAAGATACCCTGATCTGGCGTCAAACGAGCCATTCTGAAAAATATGTCATTTCGGAAATGACGTCATTACGTCAAAACATTACAATTTTTAGCCCCGATTTTATATACATGTAATATGAAAACTTCATAGTTTACCCTTTAAAATGGTGTGTTGTTCATCTAAATAGTCAAAGTTAAAGCAAAAATATAGAGGTTTCAAAGTGTTACCTTACTTTTGGGACACCCTGTACCTAAGTCTAGACAGGAATTTACAAACAAATATCTAAATTACTCAGGCCACAGGGTTAGAGTTAGGTTACAAAGTAACAAAAGTTACAAAGTGAGGTACAATTGGCCATAAATACTAAACTACGTTAAATAATTATTGAACTGTTATAGTTTTCCTTATTTCCTATTTTTCTCATTGTATATATTTTATATTTGTTTTATTTCAATGTCTATCATGCTTGCTGTACATACGAGGGATGATGCAAAATAACTTGGATTTTTGCTACAGTTAACGTTTGTTAGGTACAATCAGAAAACAAAATACATCAACATAAATCTAAATATGTCCTGTATATTCTTACATAATATCAGAAAAAAATACTGTCTCAGTAAAAAGTAATGATCGTTATAAAACTATCACTAATAGCGACCCGGCGCGCGTCAACAATGTCTTCGTAATGTTAATGACGTTGTCACTCACACAGCACAGTACTCAATGTCAAAGACTAATTCTTTTTTAAAATATCCCCCTCTGCACTTAACACAGCGATGATGGTGATGTACCTACTGGTTGTATGTATCAATGTACCACTGCTTGTCGTATTGGGCGACTATCTGACTAGTGGTGGTGTGCAGATCTTGCAAAGACCAGACACGTTCCTTCCAACTGTTTCTTGGTGGTTGAAATATTGTCTAGTCCATTGGTGCAAGGTCTTGCGACTATGGAGATGACTTATGGTCTGAAAACCTAATACGTATGATACGGTGTCTTCGTATGATTATAAAGATGTGTAATTTTATTGCCTCATTTGATTCATTTATTGTTCCGATTTACAACCATATATGTGTTTTAAAAATATTGTTTAAATTGTAAGAGCAGTTTTAAAAAGCCCCTGTTCATCCCTCATACTATGTAAATAAGAGGCTCACAGGGAAGATTGGGTTCTGCCTAACTGTTATGCCTCTATAAATAAAGTCTTCGTAATTATTATTATTATTAACATTGATGAATGTTTGCAGAGCTATGTGTAGTTCTTACATTCTACTCATATTGAATGTTTGCTTATAAAAACATATTTCTAAACTTAATAGATATGCTTTTTATTGTAATATTTAATTTAACAAAATCAGTAAAGAACAAATAGTAAAGTCATCCTTGATACAAAAACACTTGAGAGTTTATTATTTATTTTTATCTTTACTATGGTTAGTTGAAATTTTAATGTTAGTTTTATTTATTGATGAGTGTTATTGTTTAAAGTTATGTTAATGTAATGATGTTATATATATATATATATATATTGTAGAGGATTAGATCTATCAGCGTATTATATAGGTAACAGACCTAGTGATGAACCAGCTCCAGTCTATGATTTATATGGTGTAGTCAATCATCATGGTGGTATACTAGGAGGACATTATACATCATATGTTAGATGTGCTGATGTAACATCTACTAATCTGAATAATAATCTTGTTGGTAAGTCATTTATATAATGTAACAGTCAATTCATAAATTTATGTATTTTGTAAATTGACTAAAATTCCAAGGCATTTTACAAACTTTCTGAAATATTAGCTCAACATTTTACATATTGCCTAAATGTACATTATGGTTGTGAGACTTGAAGATTGCAGTCTCCTCAATCCACAGTGTTTAAATAAAATGATTTGTTCTTTTGTTTTTGTACAAAAGATTGTCTATTGTTTTATGAACCACTTTTAGTAGCCAATTTTGTAGCAATTTGACTGTGTGCATTGTGTCTGCTCTTATTTCAAAAAATATTTTGTCCCCAACTATATAAGATTACAATTGTCAACTGATAGCTTCTGTACCAAATTCAGAAATGAAGCATATGTATGGGTGAATGTGCTGAAATATTTTGGGTATTACTCAAGTATATCGTACCAACATCGTGTTTACATATTGAATCAAAAATATGCCATTTGAGTATCATTCGTATATCACATAACATGGTGTTGTACGTATAAAAACAGACCCTTCTTATCAATCGTATGTATTGTATGTTGCATAAAGGTCAGATCGGCGTCAAACTTTACGCACAATACGATGTAACAATTTGTTGGAGACTGTCAGAATTTATACGCTCATAGATGTCATTGTTTGAAAATTTGACTAGCATATTACTTCTATACATGACTACAAGTATTATTATTTTAAATTCAACATATTCTTTGTACATTTGAGGTGAAACTAGAGTCTACTTGCTCAATGTATACCTATAATGTGACGTAATAGTTCCAATCCTGGGATAGTCTTGCTCAGGAATAGGCTAGTTCGAGTGATTAATCAGAGCTCGTACGTCAGGATGACATCACCGTATTTAAAGTTATACGGAAACTATTTGAAAATAAGTAAAGAAATAAAATAAAATACATCAAAACCAAGATGTAACTAACATTCAATTTATATTTCTAGTTTTCTAATAGCAAGGTTCAAATGTTACATTATGTAATAATGCAAACTCTTTATTAGAGAAAATTAACCAAGTTTGCAAAATAATGATGTTGAATAGCAATAGTGGCAAAACAAATCAAAATAGTGGTTAAAATATAAAAAATTAAGATGGTACTTTAGGCAACTACAAACCAATGCCACATGTTTAAAAGAGAAGTAATAAAGTATCAAATGAGTCTAAAATAATACATTAGTGTAAACAAACACAAATCCAAGAAGGCCACCTCTAAAAATATACAAAGTAATCTTAACAAATTAATTACTAATTATACCCCCGCAAACGAAGTTTTCGGGGGTATACTGGAATCACCCTGGTGGTTGGTTGGTTGGTTGGTTTGTTGGTTGGTTGGTTGGTTGGTTGGTTGGATATGTGGTCTGTCCCAAAAAATTAATACATTTGTAGTATGTTTATTTCTTAATGTATTTATATAGAAGCTGTTATATACCATGATTTAATGGTGTATACAAAACTCATGTAACTATGGAAACATATCTCACTTGTTTAAAATATTTAATTGCGTTATATATTTTAAATCTAATTAGATAACTGTATAGTTTGCTTTTTTTCTCAATAGATTTTTTTCTTATCTTATTTTATAGAATTTGCACAGGCGTTTACAGTTGATGTTTATATGCATGTTATATCAATTCCAATTCAAAATGGCCGACTTGCGGCCATCTTGAATTCTTTTTAATTTAGTTTAGTTACTGTATGCTTATTTCTTAATAGATCTTTTCTTAACTAATTTAGATAGAATTTTGCACAGGCGTTCACAGTTGATGTGTACATACACTTTAACTCAATTCCAATTCAAAATGGCGGACTGGCTGTCATCCTTTTTTCAAAATTAATACAGTCTTATTTTGACTTATTACCATACATATTTTGAAAAGAAATTGCATACAAGGTCTCACTAATACAGTTGATCAGTATGACTATTCTTCATCAATTTATATTCAATATGACTGACTGGCAGCCATCTTGAATTTTTATTTAAATTACTGTATAGTACATGTATGTGTTTTTTTTACTCAATTTTAGCCAAATTTCGCTCCAAAGTCTTTATTGATGTAGTTGACTCGTACATGGATTTACTCTGGATACAAATTCATTATGGCAGACTGGCAGCCATTTTGACTTTGTTTAAATATTTGTATAGTAAGCTTATTTCATTACCAATTTCTTCTTGCTGAAGTCTGATTGATTTATTGATTGATTAATTGGGTTTTACGGCTTATTAATGCAAAAAGGTCATATTACACCGAAAACAATTGATGATACTATTACTTCAATAGAGGTATGAATGTGTTAAATTGGTATGACCAATTCTACATCGCAAAATCACTATTTTATCTCGGCGATTAGAAAATATGATGGTACAGACTCAATAAGTTCTTTAAGTGAGTTAACTTTAAAATGTTTGTCACGGATGTATTTAAGATCCTGGCAGTCAAGGAGAAGGTATTTGACATTGAAATGCTCGTCACATGGTATACATTAGGTGCTTTCTTTCTTTTGAGAAAGTATGAATGTGTTAATATAGTATGACCAATTCTACATCTCGTAGTAACTATTTATCTCATTGATTACCAATATTATTGACGAAGATGAATCAAGGGTTTATGGCTTTATGTCATGTAACTTATTAAATATAGCATTAGTCCACATTGTTTGCCATTTTGAGTTGCTGAAGTCTATTATGTACTGCTACTTTTATCAAATTCTTATTTTTGAACTTTTTTTTGATGTATTGATATTTTATCAAATTCATAATGGCTGATTGGCAGCCATTCTGATTTTTTCTTTTTAAAAAGCAGATGATTTGATGATTTTTGTACAGACTTTGAGAAAGTAAGCAATTGTTTAAGTTGATGTGCTTGGCATTTTCTTAAGTGGAATTCAAAATGGCTGACTGGCAGCCATGTTGAATTTTCTAATATCTTGTATAGCAAACTTCTTTTTTTTCTCACCTTATTTTGATAAAATTGTGCTGACAAATTCTTGTTGATGAATTTTTTATATGTATTTATTTTTTTATTTATTTCAATGGACCAATTAGTAGCCATCTTGATTTTTTCTGTAATGTTGAGAAGAAAACATCTTATTTCGTTATAGCTACATGAGATTTTAGATATTATTTTAACTTTACTACTGTGAAAATAATTATCGGTAATTTAAGCTTTCTTATGGGGTTTTTGTGAAATTCTTGATACAAGATATTGTAAATACTAATTGTTTGATTTATATTGTGTACATTGCGGACTACCATTTTTACAATTGCCTTATTTTTTACTTATTTATAAAAAAATTACAAACACATTCTACATTTTGCTCATCTGGTTACAACATACTCCTGATGAGTTTAAATATGATCACTCTTTGTCTGTTGTTCCACTTTACATTCATAATGACCAAATGGTGTTCATTTTCATGTAAAAAATCATCTGAAATATGACAACTCTGTTCATTTTGCTTTTTCATAAATCTATAGTGAATTACACTGTAATTTGCTGTTTATTTCCAATTTGATATTTGCATCCTATTCTTTTTATGGTTTTTATGTTTCTTACAACATTTAACCTTTTGGACTTCCACAATGTTGACTTGCTTTTATCTTGAAATGTTGCTGTTGCGGGGGTATTTTCGCCACTGGTGGCAGTTCTAGTTAATTATCCAAACAATCAACAAAAATAATTAAAATATTAAAAAGGTCCTTTAGTTGTTCTTACTAAGCAAAAATATGTATTCAAAAATACATAAGAAAGATGATAAAAATAGAGTAATTAAAAAGATAACTACACTGTAATCAATTGATAATACCTCTGTTGTTTTTAAGATGTTACTAAAGTGTTTTTTGTTTTGTGTGGATTTAATTAGGGTCTGTCCACTCCATAGGGATGCATTATAGTCTACCTATCTTTTAGTGAAATTTTGACCCCAGTAGGACATTTTTGTTAATGCAAATCTAATGATTGATTCATGTAGCTTGATGCCTCCCTGAAACCGTACAGGGATGTATAAAATCTAAGTCGCGTTAAAATCTGTAATCGAGGTCAAAGGTTAACTAGGTGCAAAATTCTCAAATATATTGTATAACCAAATTTCTAGCAAATTACTCAAGATAATGAATAGCTTTTGACTTGAAACTGCAGATATATGTTTGTACAAAGTGTATCAATAACATTTAAGTTATTTCATTGCATTCCTTTGTGGCATTTAAGTTGCAAAAACATGTGAAAATTTCAAATATCCCGCAAATCATTGATATAATTTAAGATATGACAGTGTAAATGGTTAAAACTTACGTTAAATATATTTGTATATGTGTATGTAATATCTTTCAGAAAAAACATACAAGTTTCATGTCACACTGGGAGTAACAATTGGGCCAAAAGGGCGCCGAGGGAAAAAATCGCCTAGATTCCCATATCTAGTTTTTGTCAAAATATCTTCCTAAATTCGACCTATTTATTAATATTTAATACATAATGATGTATTTATTCTTTGAATCAGTTATATAATGAATGTTTTGTTCCATTGTTATCTCCCTTTGTTGCATTTTGGTCGCAAAAACACATGAAAATCCAATAATTCCGAAAATCCATACTTAAGATTTAAAAAATAATTGTGTTAATTTTTCTACACCCATGTAAAAAGTGTTTGATCATGTGTATTTATTATCTTTAAGATATATGTACAATTTTAAGTTTACAATTCTGGTTACAATTTGAGTAATAATTGGGTCAATTGGTCACAAAGGGCAAAAATTGGATTTTATCATGTGAAGCGTTTTTGAATATTCTTCTAAGTTTGACTTACATTTTTTTAAAAATAAACTAGCTACTAAACATTGTATTTATTGTTGTTCTCAGTAATATTGTGACTGTTTGATTATGTTTTTACCTCATTTGTTGCGCTTTGGAGGTTAAACATGTAATACAATTAAATAATTAATACCACAATATTTACTTATATAAATGAATATTTCATAATTACATGTGTTAATAGTTCATCAATTCATGCACAATGTGTGATCTTCTGACTAAAGATAATACTCTACGAAGATAGGCACTTAAAGAAGGCAAGTTAACATTGGGGCAGAAAGTAAACAAAACCCGGATCGAAAGCGCAGTTGGTAGCACTCCGGGATTTGGATACTTGTGCCCGAGGAGGTGCGGGTTCAAATCCCACCCGGGGAGGTTATACCCTTCCATGAAAATTTGACAATAATGTCAATTTTCCTCCATTGATTAGATAATATGGAGAAGTTTCCGGCCTTGTGGAAGGGTAGGTGAGTACTGGTTTTAGACAATGGTCCAGGAAAGCTATGTTAGGTGCCCTGGACGCCGTAAAATGACCTAAATTGTGTTGACATGGCATTAACTCCAATAAATAAGAAAGTAAATCTGTACATGCTGTTTTTATATTATTTGCCTAAATTCAAGTTAAACGATCTGATTTGTTAGTGTTTTATTTCTATAACTGCACCACCATGCATTTCAATGTAAGTGTCGTTGTATAATTTAGTTATGCTTCTAATAAATAGTATACTTTTTGAATGTCACGTTATTGTTGCAGAATTAAATTGCATTTGGGAAATACGTGTATATATTCTTAAGTTACGGAATGCTATCATATGCTTAAATGATGATAAAACTGATCTCAAATATATGAATTTTTAGGGAAATAAGTTTGTGTCGTAGACAATTGTTAAGTGACACTTTGTTACTGTCCAAATGACTTCAATATTGACTAAAATGTATACAGTGAAACTCCCATGAGTTTGCTAAAATTAATAAATTTCAAATCAGTCATGGTTTGTGGACTTTATCTTGCTGAATTTTGTTCCCATTTCTTTCGCAGAAGTTATTCTCTTTCGATCTAAGTCATGGTATGCCTCTTTCATGAACAACAGAGGCTATTGTATCACTCGTTCGAAACACTTTTATACATATAACAAACATATCTTTATACAACCTTGTTTGCTAATAGTTAATTCATTGTCCAAATATGGAAAATAAAATTAGTTCTTTAACATTTAAGTAAAAATGTTGTATTGTCTAAATTTAATGAAGAAAATATTACTTGGGTACTTATGTAAAAGGTAAAACTATGTGCATGTCCTTATATATGTGCTCAATTGGGATATTCAAAATAGACTTATATGCATTATAGTTATAGCCTTCTGTCTTGGAAAGACAGTGCTATTTAAAAAATAAAAGTGAATGTAAACCCAAACTTAACGCTATGATCACACACTTAGACATTGCAACTAAGGCATTGCTGTGAAATAAAACATCAAAGAGTGCGAAAAGGTGCCGACGCGACACGAATCTTAACAATGTTAAACATGTGTAAATTTGTAAACAAACAGGAATTAAATACATTCAAACGCTGGTAAATCCTTAATAAAAGCAATATACAGCTGTTTTGTGACAAATGGTAATGTAATAAGACAAAAGCACTATTTTAAATTGATACATTGTATAACCAAATGCACGCGTTATATACAATGTAAAAGCAGAATTTACTTATCACCGAAAAAATGACTGTCGTAATTTCTTCAAAGTTATTTTTGGCAGCATATATGTGTGTACTGTTGTTAAATTAGATTGACCATGTTTTGATAGAATAATCAAAACTAGAAGTTATCGGTAAATTTGATCAATTTTTCTGTTGCTTTTTCTGTGTGTTGGATAAGAATATATATATATATATAATCAACACCATTTATAATTTCTACAGTCATTCTCCCTCCTACTACTTCTAAATCATGTAGGACAGTAGTCTGTCAATGACGGTAATATGCACCTAGTAGTTGGTTAATAGGATGCCATTTCAGGAATAATGAGTAGGTGGACTGTAGGGCTGTCACGATATACCAATATATTGCAATACGAAGCTTTGGCAATATGTTAGTGTGGTACAAATTTAGTGTACTGGTATTTTGTGATATTATTTAAGTTCTAAGTAGTATAAATAAACAACCAAAGGAACAAGGAAAATATAGTTAAGTTTTAACGGTTAAGTTTATTTTGATAAAATACTCTTAACAAAGTTCAGTTAACAAACAACAAATTTAATGTTTAAATATCTGAGATAAAATTCAAGCAAGTTGAATAGAATAAATACAAGTAGTCTGCCAGTGCCTTAAAGTAAAATACTATAAAATAAAATAAGTTTTTAAGGTTTCCTACGAATTTCTAGGCACAAAATTATGTTTAAATCCTATGCTCAAGTTACCCTTTAGAATTATTTCTAAAATACTAACAATAATGCTCCTTTACAGTCAAAAATTTACTAAGAAAATACTTGAAAGTGTATTTACGACTAAAATAAAATTAAATGGTCCAACCTGTTCAAAGTAAAAAAAATGCCTTGAAGTCCTTGAAATTCTGTGACTGAAACCTTTTATACTTGCCAAAATCCGTCACAAAATGGTGCAGGAATCTGTCAAAAAATATTGACGTACCCGAACTAAAAACTAAAACTAGTTCCCGAACGGGGCACTACACTATTTTGTCTAAACATCAGCATAAACTAAACAAATCATATAAATCTGATTTCACACTCTATGTTAACTAGCTACAGCAATATACACCGTATTAAATTAAATCTAAACTTCACTGCACTTCTTGTGCTCATGAAGTGCACTTTGTGTAAACTTTAGTGTGAACTCAACTGTATTCTTAAAGGAAAATAGTGTATTCTTATAGTGATTTGCACTGTATTGGGTCATATAAATGAAATAGACTGAGAGTTGGGGCTCTAAATCTTATTTGTCATTTGACAATCTAAGTCTCTAGAGCCCTATAGACTGAGCCCCTAACCGCCTTGCTTGGGCCTGATAGGGTCTGAATGTCAATAGGAGCTTCCAGATTCTGGTAGGCAGTCTTGAGTTTAGCCTGGGGAGAGCTATAAATGCTAAAGGTGAACAGAAAATGTTCAATTGTGTAATCAATCCCATAGTTGTGAAAAACCAGGTCCAGTTTTGATGTATTTTTCAAGAGAAACTGGTAGAAGTTTTGCTCTCAGCCTTAGAAGGGCTATACTCCTGTCAATACTTCTACAATTAGAGTAGCTAATAGGCCACCTGAGTACTGAAAACTGCTGAAAGGAAGTGCCACTTGCTGTTTTCTATTTGCCTGTGTTGGTCACTCCAACTTAGTACATTTTTGTATGCTCGTTTTGAAAAAACGGACGTATTATGTTATGATGTTGTCCATCTGTCCGTCCGTGGACAATTGCTTGTCCGGATGATAACTCAAGAAAGGATGTACCTAGGTTCCTCAAATTTTATGTGTGGATAGCCCTTGGGTGGAGGAAGTTCCCTATTGATTTTGAGACCCCAGGGTCAAAGGTCAAGGTCACTGGGACTTAAAATAGGTAAAACTTGTCCGGACGATAACTCAACAACGACTGTACCTAGCTTCACAAAATTTTATGTGAGAGTAGCCCATGTGTCAAGGATGTGCCTTATCAGTTTTGGGTAAACAGGGTGAAGTAAAGACCTTCGACCAGAAGATATCAAATTACCAAGCTGTGATTTCAAATGTTCAATCAATATGTTAATGAAGTCAAAATGGCAAAAAAATGAAAAACTTGTCCGGACAATAACTGAACCACCAATGTACCTAGGTTCACCGAATTTTATGTGCGAGTAGCCCATGTGTCAAGGATATGCCCTATCGGTTTTGGGGCCCCTGGGTCAAAGGTCAAGGTCACAGGGGCATCATATTGAAAAACCTTGTCCGGACAATAACTCAACAACGACTGTACCTAGGTTCACAAGTGTTACGAATATGATTGTGTTCGCTTGGAACTTAATGATTAAGACTTCCAGTACAAATTAAACAACAGAACAAATTGAATGAAATAACAAAATAGAAAATGACAAGTTGTTTAAACTAAACTAAATATTTAATACAGTAATGTATAAAGTAAGATATAGAATATGATCAAAATAAAGTTCATAACATGTTGTTAAAATAAGATACAAATGTAAACTCTGATAGAATAATTATGTAAATGTAACTCTTCACTAAATGTCTATAAACTGTTTGATGTGAAACATAATAAATTCACTCTAATTCACTTTAAATGTTGTACTATAACTTTGAACTAAAGTTCTGGAACTGGTATCATCACTGTGTTAGATAAATCAATATTATACGTTCTGGTATGAGAAACTTGTATCAAAACTGGTACACAAAACTCTGGTGTAAAAACTGGTATTAAAAAAAAACTGCCACCCTCGAGTACACGACCTTAAAATAGAATTATATTGATACTTGCTCAAAGGCCTCAATGGTGACATATTAGAATAATAATATTAATTAATGTTTTAACACTTTCATATAAGACAATATTAATCAATATGTTATGCATTCATGTAAATTATTAATTGAAACAATAATATGAAAATACAAAACAGTTTATCTTGTTCTGGACTTTGTTTTCATGAGCTTTATTGTTGATATAAACAGACAGTGATAAACTGTTCTAATAAAAGTGCTGTTGAAAGTGATAACAAATATAATTGGTTATGGAAAAAGACCACACTCATGAGTATTCACATTCATTTATACTATATACATGCAGGCGTGTAACACAAGATATTATGTGAAGGTAGCCCTTGTGTCAAGGATGTGCCCTATAGGTTTTGGGGCCCCAGGTTCAAAGGTCAAGGTCACAAAGGCATCATATGGAAAAATTATGTCCAGACAATAACTGAACCACCAATGTACCTTGGTTCACCAAATTTTATGTGAGAGTAGCACAAGTGTCAAGGATATGCCCTTTAGGTTTTGGGGCCCCTAGGTCAAAGGTCAAGGTCACAGGGGCATCATATTGAAAAACATTGTCCGGGTAATAACTCAACAATGACTGCACTTAGGTTCACCAAATTTCATGTGAGAGTAGCCCATGTGTCAAGGATGTTCCATATTGGTTTTGGGGCCCCTGGGTCAAGTTTAAACTTTTAACCAGAAGATATCAAATTACCAAGCAGTGACTTCAAATATTCAATTAATATGTCTATAAAGTCAAAATGGCAAACAATGAAAAACTTGTCCGGACAATAACTGAACCACCAATGTACCTAGGTTCACCAAATTTCATTTGAGAGTAGCCCAGGTGTCAAGGATGTGCCTTATCAGTTTTGGGGAAACAGGGTCAAATTTAAACCTTCAACCAGAAGATATAAAATTACCAAGCAGTGACTTCAAATGTTCAATCAGTATGTTAATTAAGTCAAAATGGCAAACAATGGAAATAATGCTTTTTTTAATAAGTAACATGAAATTTGTTCACCAAATTTTATGTGAAGAAGCCCATGTGTCAAGGATGTTCCTTATTGGTTTTGAGGCCCCTGGGTCAAAGGTCAAGGTCACAGGGGCATCATATTGAAAAACCTTGTCCGGACAATAACTAAACAACAATTGTACCTAGGTTAACCAAATTTTATGTGGCTTAGCCCATTTGTCAAGGAGTAATGTGTTGATAGCTCTTTGGTAGAAGATGTTCCATTTTGATTTGGAGACCCCAGGGTCAAAAGTCAAAGTCACTGTAACTTAATTTATATTGAAACATTTTCTGGACAATAACTCAATAATGATTGTACCTGGGTTCACCAAATTTTATTTAAGGGTAGCCTAAATGTCTAGCATATGCCCCTTTGGTTTTAGGCCCCTGGGTCAAAGTTCATGGTCACAAGGAAATCATGAGGAAAAACCTTGTCCAACAACCAACTTTATATAAGATCACCAAATTTTATGTATCAATACTCTTTGGGTCAAGGGTGTGAACTTTTGGTTCTGAGGCCCCAGGGTCAAGGTCTTTGTAAGTTTGTTAGGAAAATTTTATGCTGGTGATAACTCAACCATGGCTGTACCTAGGTTCTCAAAATCTTTCCTTTGGATAGCCCTCCAGTTAAGGATGGGACCTATTCTGAGATCCCGGGGTCATTGGTCAAGGTCACAGGGACTTCATATGATAAAGAACACAGCATGGACTGCACACGGGCGTATAATGCCCCGCCCAGCGGAGCTCTTGTTGTTTATACAATAGAGTAGATCTTAGTAGGAGCAAGGTCTGTGTTACAACTGACTTCTGGTAAATTTAGTCCCTCCTTGACTACAAGGGTTGCTATCAGTGGCTTTTATTATAAAAACTGTGGATGACTATTACTAATTGTTATCGATGAATAAGTTTGATATAAATATTGCTATCTGAGCTACTCACATCATAATTATACAAGTAAAAAATTGCTGCCAAATGCAGCAATGTGATTGTCACGGCGAAAAACAAAACAAAGCAGTTAAGTACAATCTTAAGGTAACTCAAAATAGCATTGTGTTGAATTGTCATTTTAACTGTTCAGGTTTTTCAGTATTATAATGTAACTTGTAATAAAACGTGTTCTTGTTCATATCATATGTAATGGAAACTAAAAATTTCGCTCAAAATAATGAGACATGAATTCTGAACGAAGTTTGATGTGGTGGATGTTAATACAGATATAAAGACATACCTAATGAAATCGTTCCACCTTAATCCATTCAAGACAAAAAAGTTACAAATTATTTGTTACCCTGCGAAGTAATTAACGTTATTTCAGCAATATCTATGTACATTTTTATTTTTTTCCGATCGAATATAGTGGCGTGTAATGTATGTCGGCTTGAAAATTTAGTGGTGTGTAGCCTGCCTTAATGTCCGCTGCAATCATGTCCGCTATTTACTGTCTGGCAGCTTGATTTCAGTATACTTTAAATACCTTTACTTGTTACGGAAGACTTTTGCTGTGGGATACCCAAAAGGAATTTACACTTATCTCAGTTCCGAAAAGATGCACCTAAATACAAAAGGCAAGCTATGTTATAATAGAAATCATAATTTCATAAGAAAGAAAATAAATAACATGCCAACAAATATAGAAACTTATAAATGTAAGGTTCAATAAACATTTAAAATACATGTGGAAAGATTTACTCGGACACGAGACAACATAATCCATTCGAACAAATTAAAACATGCAAGCTTTTCAAGTGTGTCGAAAGGATTTTCGGAAATGTGTTAGTATAAAACGCTGATATTTCGTGTGTTTTTAAAAATATTGTTTATAGGGTTTTGAAAAATGAATACTTTTTTTCTATGTTACCTTTTTCATGGAAATGGGCTGTACAGTGATTGCATAAAACCAATAAATTGTCGGCAGTAGAAATCGAAAGGATTTTGTCACGTGATTTTTGCCCATTGCTACCGAAATCTACCTATCACAATATCACGGCATTGAGACGCCGTAAAATAATATATCTTTATGATACAAAACATAAGAATTTTATACCGCTCTGATCAATTTGATCTGAGAATTTATATGAAAGATAATCGTTTTGAGTTACCCTCCGTCTTGATCAATAACCGTCTTGATCACTATAATAGTTTGTGTCTACCACCTGGTAGTGTCACTATTCTAGATCTACTGCAGGAACAGAGCCTTTGGCTTGTGCTGAGAATGTTTTGTAGCAAATACAACTTGACTCATAAATCTAGACAGATGTATCAGGAAATCACACAACACACCATGTCAGATTTAAGAGCTACGCCATGTTTTCCTTTCAGCATGAACCAGCTAATTTTCAATTTAATCAAGAATCCATACAATCCAAAAATTTGAAGTATTGTCTAAACATCCACTGATAATTCTATTTTCAATTTCTATCAATTTACCGCAAAAAACATAGTCTGTATCAATTGATGTATATTCTTGGGAACGTAAAACAATTTAACATACATAAGAAACGTTTAATTCTAGTTTTTAAGTGTCGAGACATTACAAAGATTACTGTTAATAACATCTGGTTAGTGCTTCATTAACGTACAATAGGTAAGGGAATTATAGTCTAACGTCTAAGCGTGGCCTGGCTTCTTGTCTGGAATTCAACGAAACTTTATTGGAATCATCAATATCTAGAGGAGACGCGCATATCGTCGCCTTGTTCTGGTCAGACCTTTCAGCTCAGAGTTATTGCCCTTGATTAATTGTGCAGTGTTCATATAGAGAAATATTGCTATTTCTTTGCAACAGCTGGATTGATTTCAACAAGATTTTATGGAAACCATCAATACAGAAAAGAAATTTGCATCTCATTGGCATGTCCTGATAATTTTTATTAACATGGAGTTATGTATGTTCCCTTTTATGGTTTTATGGATTTTTATATTTATTAATAAAGCCTTATGTCTCCAGTTGTTGTGTTAGTAAAAACAAGTACTCGGCGGGGGATATAAATTCAACGAATTTGCTTGTTTGTATGTATTTTTATTGTAAAAATTGTGAAGACTGTGCTTGCCCTACTTATTGATGTTGTTGTTATTTTAATATGATCCTATTATTTACCTACATTCAGGTTGGAGACTTTGTGATGACAGCCGTGTTAGTGCAGTAAGTCATGAAAAGAATGTTGTAACAAAATCAGCCTATTTGCTGTTTTATCGCAGAAGAGACGTATTTGCTCCTTCACCATTAGCAGATATCTTTCCTGAAGAATGTGTTGAGAAAGATGAAGAATACCAGTCAGCTAGTTCAGATATTGATGAAACAAGTGAACAAATTTATAACACTGGTAAATTAGTAATAGATGAGTCATCTTCCGTAGTTGAAAATAAAGTATGTGATAGTATAGAAGGTGATATACCTGTAACTGTTGGTGAAATGGTTCATGTTGATAATGAAACTAGTGATTTAGGTTATACTGATATGGATTCTGTTGATTAATCTTATTATTATAATATACAATACATGATTGATTCAGTAAAACTTGTATTAGCATAGCAACAAAACATGAAATGTTTTAGACGTATGGTTTCCTATTATTGGTGCTACTTTAATAGGATTACATTCATGTTTGGTCATATTTATTTGACTAAAAAGGTCTGGGTATTGCTAACAAAAGAACCCTTGATCCATTTTTGCTCGCCTTTAGAATTAAAATGAATGCTTATGCTATCACTTTTGCATTGACATTAGTGTTGGGTTTTTTATACGCCCGTTTTGAAAAAAAACGGACGTATTATGTTATGATGTTGTCCATCTGTCCGTCTGTATGTCCGTGGACAATTGCTTGTCCGGATGGTAACTCAAGAGAAGATGTTCATAGGTTCCTCAAATTTTATGTGTGGATAGCCCTGGGTAGAGGATGTTCCCTATTGATTTTGAGACCCCAGGCTCAAAGGTCAAGGTCACTGGGACTTAAAATATAAAAACCTTGTCCGGATGATAACTCAACAAAGACTGTGCCTAGGTTAACCAAATTTTATGTAAGAGTAGCCCATATGTCAAGGATGTTCCCTATTGGTTTTGGGGTCATTAGGTCAAAGGTCAAGGTCACAGTGGCATCATATGAGGAAAAAAACTTGTCCGGACATTAACTGAACAACCAATGTACCTAAGTTCACCAAATTGATGTGAGAGTAGCCTATGTGTCAAGGATGTTCCTTTTTGGTTTTGGGGCCCCTGGGTCAAAGGTCAAGGTCACAGGGGCATCATATTGAAAATCCTTGTCCGGACAATAACAACTACAGAAATCTAAAATAGTACATCTTGGCTGGATACCAACTCGTATTGGCATACAGGGAAATGAAAAAAACCAGACATTTTAGCTAAAGAATCTTCAAACCTTCAACCAGTAGATATCAAATTACCAAGCAGTGACTTCAAATGTTCAATCAATATGTTAATTAAGTCAAAATGGCAAACAATGTGAAATAATGTTATATTTAATAAGTTACATGACATTAGTTTACCAAATTTTATGTAAGGGTAGCCCATGTGTCAAGGATGTTCCCTATTGGTTTTGGGGCCCCTGGGTCAAATTTCAAGGTCACAGGAGCTGTATTGAAAAACCTTGTCTGGACAATAACTCAACAAAGACTGTACCTAAGTTCACCAAATATTATGTGAGAGTAGCCCATGTGTCAAGGATGTGCCCTATTGGTTTTGGGGCCCCAGGGTCAAAGGTCAAGGTCACAGGGTCATCATATGGAAAAACCTTGTCCGGACAATTACTGAACAACCAATATTCACCAAATTTTATGTGAGGGTAGCCCATGTGTCAAGGATTTATGTGTTGATAGCTCTTTGGTAGAGGATGTTCCCTTTTGATTTTGAGACCCCAGGGTCAGGGGTCAAAGTCACTGGGACTTAATTTATATCAAAACGTTTTCCGGACAATAACTCAATAATGACTGTAGATAGGTTCACCAAATTTTATTTAAGGGTAGCCTAAATGTCTAGCATATGCCCCATTAGTTTTGAGGCCCCTGGGTCAAAGATCAAGGTTGCAAGGAAATCATGAGGAAAAACCTTGTCCAAGAACCAACTTCATCTAAGATCACCAAATTTTATGTATGGATACTCATTGAGTCAAGGGTGTGATTTTTTGGTTCTGATGCCCCAGGGTCAAGGTCACTGAAAGTTTATATGGGAAAACTTTGTGCCTGTGATAACTAAACCATAGCTGTGCCTAGGTTCTCAAAATCGTTGCTTTGGATAGCCCTCCAGTTAAGGATGTGACCTATTCTTAGATCCCGGGGTCATTGGTCAAGGTCACAGGGACTTCATATGAGATAGAACACAGCATGGACTGCACACAGGCGTATAATGCCCCACCCAGCGGAGCTCTTGTTAAGTCTTATATTTTGTACCCCATCCTAGACATTGAATTGAAAGTTTATATACTTATTCATTGGGACTAAATCAACCATACTTTACTGGGCATTAATCTTGATGAAGTATTTAGAGTTTTGTCTCTTTTAATGTACTTGTAAAATTGAAATTTAAGGGATAAACTTTGAATGAATGTTTCTCATCATCAACCACATCTCATGTGACGAAGTATACAATTCTAAATGCGTAATTTTTAGAATTATCTACACTTAAATTTAGATGTAATGTTACTTCTCACTTTCATTTCATTATTTCTTACGATATCTGCTTAAAACTTCAAATATATGTTCCTTATCATCACCACCCTCATTATGGAAAAGACTTGTCTGTATTTATCCACAAATCTTGAATACAAATATTGTTTACCATCAAACTTTTACTCAGTTTAGCATGCTGTCTCTACTGACAGCTCTTGTTTATAATACAACATCTTTATGGTACTGTCCAGCACTGGCACCAGAGTCCATATCTTATAGTATATATATAGTTCCCTGTGCATACATATATATAATAAACATGGTATTAAACGTTTTTTAAAGTGTGTACGGCCCCAACCGTTTTTCTTCTATTCGACTTATATCTGAAAACAAAATGTCGGTCTCAATTTAAAGATTATACATTCCTCTACCATCTTGCAAAGTTACAAGTTTGTATCTAATACCGTTTTCATAAAATTTATATTAATTTCACTATCACTAGTTTGCAGCGATTCAACGACACTACTAACTTCCGGGTTCCCTGGACTTATATAACTACGTATTTATTCTATTTTTAGAACTTGGGACACGTAAATGTATACCTAGGAGGTGCGTTCCGATAGAGTTTTAATTTGGCGCGCTTCATTGACAAGGTACGGGAAAAGTCTCGAGGAGTTTATTAACCAATTAGTTTACGCCGTTTAACGCGTCATGATTAAACCGGAAGTGAGGAGTGTATCTCAATCGTTGCAAAATGATAATATTAAAATTACGATTAATTTTATGATTACTGTTTTAGATGACAAGTTTTTGAATAGTCATTTTTGTAAAAAAAAATGTTTTAATCTACAAATCGAGACCGATATTTGCAACCAAATATTTGAAAGGAAATAAATAATCTGTCAGACCGTACCTACTGTAAAAATGGTTCAATACCATGTGAATATTATAATGAAAGTATAGTTATAACTCGTACACGATATTGTATACGGGACCGATTTTTAATTTCGTTTGTTGACAAATATTATATGTGTGCTTATTTAACGAGTGTGAGGACTCTGGTGCCAGTGCTGTCCAGTGACACTTTAGTCTTTTTACTGACACTAGTATTGCTAGAGAAAATTTAATACCAAGTCTCTGCATTCAACAAACATTTAACTATTACAGGGCTTTTGTTTACTTTGGTAGCTCATGCATTATTTCTAATTTCTTGAACTTGTTATAAGTAATGCATTCAAATTTCATCACAGTTACTACATTTGCAAATTTCTTTTATTTGTATCGTAAATGTAATTGAACTTTTTACAGGATATTTATTCATGATGTAGTAATGTATTAATATTATATCAAATATAATTATTTAAACATGTTATTTATATACTGTATGTGCATATACTTTAGTGACTTGCAGTGCTAGTATTTTAAAGTCTTTATTTGGTTGTTACTTTTCTGTTTTCTTTGCAATAACATTCTATTTATGTATCAAACTTTCAAATAGATATATTATTATACCCCCGCTTCGAAGAAGAGGGGGGTATACTGTTTTACCCTTGTCCGTGCGTCCGTCCGTTACAAAATTTCCGTCGCAGTTTTCTCAGCAACTATAACATGCAGCAGCCTATTATTTTGCATATTGCTTCATCCCATAGTCCCATGTGGTGTAAAGCGATTTCATGCTCCTTGCTCATCTACTTACTGTTTGCCGCATATTTTTAGATTTTTGCGGGGGTATCACTAGTGAGCATTAGCTCACAGATTTACTTGTTTCATTTCATAAACAATGAGTTTAACTAATCAAACTTGCTACACTCAGGAAAATTTTACTTAAACATATACTGTTAATTATTTGTAGATGTATCACTCCATAAATTGAATAATATTTTATTGTTAACCTAAAACATGATATTTCTGTTCAAACTGTATTGAAATAATTTTCACAAAATTTGGAAGTATCTGACAAATCTACAAACAAATTATCAATATATAAATTAGTAATACATATATTAACTAATAAAAATTAATTACTAATTTTAATTTCAAAGTAACAGTTTTACAAAAAAGAAATGAATTGATAAGTAGCATTTAATTTTCAAAGTTACTCATTTTGTGTTAATTTAAACATCCATAATTATCAACCACTGTCTTGAGACCTAATCAACCAAAGGCTCTTGAAAACTTAAGTGTGCATTGAAACTTTACAATCCAAGAAGGCAAACAAACGATGTGACAGCTATGTTTAAGACCAATGGACACACAAGATAACATTAAGAAGTTGAACAATTTAATGGCGTTCAACCATCCTTATTGTCCAATTGAACTTACTGTCTGCCCTTACTGTGATAAAATCATTGTATGACAGGTGTTCAGTATTATACATTAACTCTTCTTTTTTTTATTTTTTAATGAATTATAAATGTCTAGAAATGATGTTTCTTTTTGTTTTTTCTGTTAGATTGTTTATTTTCTTCATGCTTTACGGTGAAATGCTGTGTTATTCGATGAAAATAAACGATGAAAATATCGATGTATATTTTCACTACGATGAAAATATAAAAATGACGGACAACTTTTTAAGGAAAACAGAAATCTAGAGCTTTTTCCAACATCATGTAAGCAAGTTCAATGGTGACTTAGAATGCATCAGTTGATGCTAACCAGGAGATAATATCAACAAATCCATCTTATCCCACAGCTTACTGACTTTTAAAAGGAAAACCTGCAATTTTAGTCGACGCAGCTTTAAACGGTAATCATGCGTCTACACATACCAAGATTTTTTAGACTTTTTGGCGATTTTCGCCAGAAAGTCTTAAGTTATACCACAGCTCGAAATCTATCGACGATTCATGCCTGACCAGTTTAACTGCGTAGAAATACTACGACTCTATGAAGGTCGACAATCAAATCGTAGAGAATTCCCTCATGACTTCATTCATCAGAAATTTATGTTTATATTATGTCATTAAACATGTCATATAATTATGCAACACATCAATCATCGTGTACGCTTAGATATGAATCTAACATATATATCTATGTCTCCGAGTATCAACCGTCAAATGTACGCCATTTTTAATTTGACAAACTATCTAATTGAATGCTTTTTCTTTGTCAAATCAACATATAACTCTGTATGCAATATTGTTAAATACATCAAAATTTGAAGATATAACACTGTAAGTTAACAAACATACCTTCTATGTAATATGCATGCACCATGCAGATTATCATTATAAAGCAGTTAACATATTGTATAAATTGAGTTGTTAAACTTCATACACATTTTTCGAGTAATAAATCGAGTTACGCATTTGTGTTATAGCAATATACACTTTTATTGATCAGCCCTCATAATATTATTGTCTTATCATTTATTTATCACCCGGTAAATTTCTACGCCATGAAAAGTAGTTCCGCCATTAATCTGACATATTCGTTTACTACAAATTATAGACATATTAAACTTACTCCATAAATCTAACTTTTGTTCATCAATACATTTACTTTAAAATAACTAGAACTTTCTCATTGTTTTGTGCCGACCTGTACAGTTGCATACCTAAGCATCATGAAGCAATTTAGAACTCATTCTTGAAAAATTATGAATGAAATCATTGTACATGAGGATCTGTAGTCACGTGACCTACCAAAATACATTGGAGTTGAATAATCTCATATCACATGAGTATAGATGATAATCCTGTAGACCAGTAGACCAGCTATTAAATAAGTACACGTGGACGACAAATCTATACCCGTTTTAGTCGATGTAAACATTACTAGTCTGTGAGCACAATAGAGATGTACACGCGGAGAGCGGAAACTGAACAGGTACTTATCGAAGGGTTTTCTCAAAACAATTTTTAATTGAATTGTTTGGTCAAGTAAATAAATTAACTTGTATTTTATAGACAAGTACGGAGCCCCTAAAGTGACATTTTGAAATACTTTTTTTATTTTCACAACTATTTCGTTTAAACGATATATTTTTTCGTTTATTCGAAATATTATTTCGATTAAACGAAATGATATTACGTTTAAACAAAATAATTATTTCGGTTTTTTTCGAAATTATATTTTGTTTTTTCGAAACAATTATTTAGTTTTTTTCGCAAAAATATTTCGTTTTATACGCCCGTTTTGAAAAAAACGGACGTATTATGATGATGTTGTCCGTCTGTCCGTCCGTCCGTGGACAATTGCTTGTCCGGATGATAACTAAAGAAAGGAGGTACCTAGGTTCCTCAAATTTTATGTGTGGATAGCCCTTAGGTAGAGGAGGTTTACTATTGATTTTGACCCCAGGATCAAAGGTCGAGGTCACTGGGACTTAAAATATAAAAACCTGTCCGGACAATAACTCAACAACGACTGTACCCAGGTTCACCAAATTTTATGTGAAGGTAGCTTATGTGTCAATGATGTGCCCTATTGGTTTTAGGGGGTTAAAGGTCAAGGTCACAGGGGCATCATAGGGATAAACCTTGTCTGGACAATAACTGAACAACCAATGTACCTAGGTTCACCAAATTTTATATGAGAGTAGCCCTTGTGTCATGAATGTTCCCTATTGGTTTTGGGACCCCTGGGTCAAAGGTCAAGGTCACAGGGGCATTATATTGAAAAACCTAGTCCGGGCAATAACTCAACAACTGCAGAAATCGAAAATAGTACATCTCTGCTGGATGCCTAGTCATATTGGCATACATGGAATTGAAAAAGCAAACATGTTAGCTAAAGAATCTTTAACCAGTAGATGTCAAATTACCAAGCAGTGACTTCAAATGTTCAATCAATGTTTGTTAAGTCAAAATGACAAACAATGTGGAATAATGCTTTATTTAATAAGTTACATGACATTAGTTCACCAAATTTTATGTGAGAGTAGCCCATGTGTCGAGGATGTTCCCTATTGGTTTTGGGACCCTGGGTCAACGGTCAAGGTCACAGGGCCATCATATTGAACAACCTTGTCCGGACAATAACTCAACCATAACTGTACCCAGGTTCACCAAATTTTTTGTGAGAGTAGCCCATGTGTCAAGGATGTGCCCTTTTGGTTTTGGGCCCCAGGGTCAAAGGTCAAGGTCACAAGGGCATCATATGGAAAAACCTTGCCCGGACAATAACTGAACAACCGATGTACCTAGGTTCACAAAATGTTATGTGAGAGTAGCCTATGCGCAAGGATTTATGTGTAGGTAGCTCTTTGGTAGAAGATGTTCCCTTTTGATTTTGAGACCCCAGGGTCAAAGGTCAATGTCTTAATTGGGTCTTAATTTATATTAAAACATTTTCCGGACAATAACTCAATAATGACTGTACCTAGGTTAACCAAATTTCATGTAAGGGTAGCCTCAATGTTTAGCATATGCCCCTTTGGTTTTGAGGCCCCTAGGTCGAAGGTCAAGGTCGCTAGGAAATCTTGAGGAAAAACCTTGTCCAACAACCAACTTTATCTAACATTACTAAATTTTATATATCGATACTCTTTGGGTCAAGGGTGTGAACTTTTGGTTCTGAGGCCCCAGGGTCAAGGTCACTGAAAGTTTATATAGGAAAACTTTGTGCCGGCGATAACTCAACCTTGGCTGTACCCAGGTTCTCAAAATCATTGCTTTGTATAGCCTTCCAGTTAAGGATGTGACCTATTCTGAGATCCCGGGGTCATTGGTCAAGATCACCGGGACTTCATATGAGATAGAACACAGCATGGACTGCACACGGGCGTATATTGCCACGCCCAGCGGAGCTTTTATTTCGAAATATTATTTCGTTTATACGAAATATTATTTCGTTTTTACGAAATATTATTTCGTTTAAACGTAATATTATTTCGTTTTTTACGAAATAATTATCTCGTTTAAACGAAATATCTATTACGTTTTTTCGAAATAATTATTTCGAAAAAACGAAATACTTTTTTCGAATAAACGAAATGTTATTTCGTTTAATCGAAATAAATTACGTTTAAACGAAATGATTAATTCGAAAAAACGAAATAATATTATTTTGATAAAGAAAGCAAACGCCATATTGTTTATTTGATAATGACATAGTGTCGTCATTAACGTCGCGACGTCATTTGGCGTTATAACGTCATTTGGCGCCAAAATGTTTATTTAAACACTGTTGGTATGCATTTGAAGCTGTATTTAATATTACAACCATGTGGTTTTATTGTATGAAGTTTCTCAATCCATACACCCTCTGCTAGTTGCCGTTCGGTTCTATCGGCTGCATACATCTTCTGTAGTACACCAAATGCAACATCTTCTCTGAATGCTCTAGCAATCCAAAATGTGCATTTATTGGTCGATCCTTCTGAAGTCTGACGTCTCTTACATGTTTCGTCATCCTCGTGCCTAATTCTCTTTCTGTTTCCTCGACATATACAGGTGATTGGCAACGTGTACATAAGATAACATATACTACATTTCTTACACGGCAAGTAATGTTATCAACCGGGTCCCCACATAGCACTGTATTTTTAGTGTCACATATCTTACTTTTGTATATCGTGCCACATAATCTACAACCGTTTTTACAAAATGTTTGCATAGCCCTACATGAAGAGTTCGTCTTTCCGTGGACCAATTAATCATTCAAATTTCTGTCCCTTCTAAATGCAACTAGAGGCGGTTGTTTGAAAATATTTTTCAGTCTTGTGGAACGGTAAAGAACACCCATATGTTTTCTTGTAATTTCATGTACGGTAGGAAGAAGTTTTGAGTATGTCATTACAAGCGGGACTCTATCCGAGTTATTTGTTTTAACCTTTTCTTTTAATAAGTCTGCCCTACTTAGTTGGTCTACTTTTTGAAGTTGATTTTCAATTAGTTTACCACTATACCCTCGCTTTCTTAATGAAATTTTAATTTCTTTCGTTCTCTTTCATAATCAGTTTTCTTTTCACATATTCTTTTGATTCGTAATCCTAGTCCATATGCTAAACCTCTTTTCGTGTTAGGTGAATGACAAGACAAATTGTTCAAATACTACTGTCATCTGTAGGTTTTATGTGAAGATCGGTATAAATATGTCCATCCTCAAATTTCACCATTGTGTCCAAAAACTGTATTTGTTTATTATGGAATCTAAGTTCAACTTTTATATTTTTGTGTATATTATTAGCAAAGTCTGCAAAGTCCATAAGTTCTTTTTCAGTACCAGTCCAAATACCAAAATCATCATCAATAAACCGTTTATAGAATAAAGGAGTATTTACAGCCTCTGACAGAGCCTCATCCCACTTTCTCATGTAGGCGCATGCAAAATTTTTTCCCAATCTTGAACCTATTGCTATGCCATCTTTCTGAATATAATTTTTGTTTTCAAATCCAAAATTGTTGTTTTCTAACACAGTCTTGATCATCTCCATGACTCCAGCCGCGCTGATGAGGGGCTTTGACCTATGTGCTAAGGCTTTCTCACACGCAACAAGACCATCTTCACGCGGAACAGATGGATACAGTTTGGCGACATCAAAGCAAAACAGTAGAGTACCAGCAGGGAGTGGTTCTCTGACATCTTTTAATTTACGGATAAAATCTGTTGTATCACGAATAAAAGATGGTGATGACTCAACGTACTCATTTAGCTCGAACTCTGCTACCTCAGCAAGCTTCTCTGTATGCGTACCAATACCACTGACTATAATCCGATAATGTGTATTTTTCTTGTGTAGCTTTGGATTACCCTTTAGTTTATCAGCCTGAACATATTTCGGCATGAGGTATTTTTTCATTTCATATAAAATCATACCATCTTCTCTCATCTTATTTACAAATCTTTTCACTTTCTTACAGATATCATCAGACAGATCTACACCAACCTCTTCATATGAGCTGCTACTTTCAATTTCATCATGTATACCTTGCATATAGTCACTTTTATTTACAATTACTATGCCAGAACCTTTGTCAGCTGGTCTAATGATAATGTCCTTGTTGTGCAATAACTTATGAAATGCTATGTTTTCTTCTTTTGTCATATTCATTTTATTAGTCTTTTTAAGATTCGAGACGATATCATTTTTCACGAGTTCAATGTATAGATCTAGGTGTTTATCTCTCCCGGATGATGCGGTAAAGAAGCTCTTCTTTTTAACTTTAAACTTAATCTCTGTCTCCTTTGTTACCTCGAATTCATTATTATCATCATGAAAGTATTCTTTGTGTCTACTTGGAAAAAACTTAAGACCTTTTTCTAGCAGTGATATCTGTGCCTTTGTTAGTTTATGACTAGATAAATTAGTTTCTGTTTCATCAGGTATTTTATGTTTATCAGGTTTTGTATCATTGGTCATTTTTATATGGTCATTCTGGTTCTTTCTATTTTTATTTTCCTGCTTATCATGTGTCGTCTTTTGTTGTTTATTAATTGGTTTATGATCATTTCCACCAAGTAAGTTTATTCCATAGATTCCATTTCTTCCACTGATGGTGGTATTTTGAGTATCTATATCAAACCAGCCTATAGGTACTTTAGGTGTTTTAGTAGGAACTACTTTAGGTTCAGTTGACAAGATTTTTATCAGACTAAAATGGCTGTTTTCTAACAACATATACATTACTGACTTTGACACGAATCACTTTCACTATTATTTGAAAATGTCATCCATTCATTAAACGAAATAATATTACATTTAAACGAAATAGTTGTGAACATAAAAAAGTATTTCAAAATGTCACTTTAGGGGCTCCGTAGACAAGGAATATAAAACTACGTGTTTATGAAATGTTTATGACTTACCACTGAAATTATCATAAAATGTACGGTAAAGTTTAGATGCTGTATTAATTAAAAACAATACGACTTATTTCCTCAATGCAGAAGTAGCTAAAATTTACGCACATGCGATCTATGAAAAAAAACTTTTATTTACTTCTAAAACTTACCGCACATACATACTAAATAGTGTAGTTCATATGGTCTCAATAATAGATTCATGTTAAATTCTTATGCAAATGCAAAATTTTGCAGATTCTGAAGAAATGTGAGTGCAATTGACAGCCGTTGAAAATAAGATACACATATTTATATCTTTTTACAAACAATGCGGGCATAAAAAATAAAAAATATTGACTTAATCAACAACATAAGCTTCATTTTCTGCAATAGAAAGGATAAAAATGGGTATAGTTAGTGTTTGAAAAGCTTGAGAAAGAAAATCTAACATTCATGGTCAGCTTTTCTTCAAATGACACTTCCATAAATTTTTGTTGAAGAAATTAAGTCTGTGGGTATTCAGAAATGTGGAGTTAGAAAAGATAATACAACTGCATATAATCGAATAACATAATTATTTCATTTACTAGAAATCATCTTTATTCTGCCTTTAGAGATTTTCATCGGATAAATGATTATCCTGAATACATTTCAGTTTGTAGATCCAGAATATTTGCAAGGTTTTCAATAAGAAAACCTTTACCTGAAGTTCCAGTTAAATACCTTTCGAAGATGAATTAAAACGTGGCCTGGCTTGGCGCGGTGCTACTGAAATGGTAAAACACTGAAATGATGTATATAGGAAGTCTATAAGAAACTAAAAACAAAATAAAGGTATTCTGAACTAAAAAAGAACATGTTTACTATGAAATGCATTGCATATGCTCACTAAGTTTAAATTCAAAATGCATGCCTAGATATTAATATACCGGTTATCCCATAATGATTTTAAAAAATAAATATAAAGAAATGAAAATGTTCAGTCGATAGATTATTGTTGCAATGGAAACTATCATTTTTACTGAAATTATTATATTCAAACAGGCTTAGTTTTGACATTAATTTGAATTTGAATTTAATCACATTTACCACTTTTGTAAAAATAATACATTGGCACTGACTGTGTTACTAGTTGCTAAGGTTGCTTTTAAGGCTGCAAATATCCCAGTTCTTAAGAATTACAAATATGTTACTTAAGTTTGTTAAGGGATGATTTTTAAGCAAATATGTCAAAATAAAAATATTATTGATGTAAAAAGTGCCTAATATAGCTCGTTTAGGATAACTTGAGACAAAATACAACGATACCATTTTTATACACAGGTGGATTTAAGTTTAGAACACGTTATTATCGACTATTATCAGTGTGTTTTTGATGTTTTATATTTAGTACGAGAACACACGTTCCACGCATTAAGACATGTTTAATACTTTCATTACACAAAATCAGCTGACCTTCCTGTTTTATGTAATACCCGAGTCCCAAATATGTAAACAAACTGAGTCTTTTGTCTCAAATTATCCTAAACGAGCTATAACTATATAATATTAGTATGAAAACATAAAATCACATTATTTATATCTTTCTTGTCTAAAAACGAGTGGTTGCCATGAAAACTAACTAGTAAATACAGTCCTAAAATGAATTTCAGTTATTGACAATACTGCATAAGCCAATTTAATGAAATTCAGTCCAAGATGTGCACTGTATGAAGTCCACAATCAAATGCTTTCTCCTCTATTGAAAGCTTTGGTTTCTATGGTAACAGAAAATAGAGATATAATTATTCGAATCACAACCATCAAGATATCTTGCATAGAAATAATAAAATCAGATCAAAATGAAAATTAAATTTGTATTTATTTTTCATAAAAAGTTCCAAAAATACGCTAAAAGAGTAATCAATCGTAATACTAAGATTAGAGATTCAGCTTCCAAGCTTTCAAATTGAATGACTCCCTAGGGGTGTAAGGTTAAATCTTATTAATAGTATAACAATGTTTTATCAATATTTCCTACAAAGTACAGTGCATTTTAAGAAAATAATTATATCCAGGCAAATTTAGAATTTAATACAAAAATGTTCTAGGTAGTTAAGAATAGAATCCAGCTGAGTGGTTTCATTTCAATGATTGATAGAATATGTGGATGTAGAACTCACATTGTAGTAAACAATGATACAAAAAGTTACAAAAAATAATTGATTGTAAAGATTTTTATGAATCAATTTATGTTGACAGATTGCTAGAACATTCTATAATTTGAAACATAGTATTTTATTTTAATTATCAGGGCTTAGGAAGTAGTCATTTCTCTTTCATTTCATATAAGGGCAAAGTTTGGAGACTTTGTTGATATTGAGAAGTAGAGTTACATTAAGTAAATGGACTCAATAAATCACGTTATCGTGATCCGAAAATTTGTTCACTTTCCAAGTTTGATGACAAAAATAAAATTCTTACTTGAGGTGCACTATTATCACTTTCTTATAATTAATCTGATTTAATCGTACCTCATTAGTAAGCTGTAAATGATTGTAAACTTTAAACGATTTTTTGTTTCTATTTTTTTCCCTGGATCACGGTGATCCAGTGAAAAAATAGAAACAAAAAAATCGTCACAGTCACATGTTGACGAAAATCGCCGATTTTTGTAATATTATATTATGCATTTGACCAGAATTTTACGAACCTTTGATAATTATATACAATAATTGGAATAAAATAAGATAAGACAATGTTTACAAATGCAATTCAAGTCGAAAGTTTCCTGACAACAGCATGTACTTGGATAAATGACGATGTAAACGAAAGGTAAACATTTAATTGCATAATGTCGGCAATTTTGTTTTGAAAAGTTGACACCTACGACTCTATAACTTAACTTGCAAGTCATAATTGTTTGGTATTTTTTTATTCATTAATAAAATTAAAGCTGATACAACAAAGAAAATGGCTGTTCAAATCCGTAATTTTTGAACGTGTCAGTAGACGACGAAATCTTCACGAACCGAAGATAAAACCAACGAACGAACGATTTAAATTATGGATCATACAATGACAGTGTGGCCATACCACGTGATTGTGACGTCAAAATATGCATCAAAACCAAGACGAAAAGTGTCAACAATTACTCCACTTCGAAACCAAAAATAGCCGTAAGTATTTTATTTCTTTGTCGATTTCAATGAGACATGTGTCAGTCTAAGGAGAAAAATGTCATCTTTCCACGGAATATAGTATCTCCATCAGTAGCTGAACCGTTTTTACAAACACTTCGTGAAACCTTGGAATTTTTTGCTTCCGAGCAGACTTCAGTGCCAAGCTATTTTGTTTTTCTTACTCTATCTAATCTAGACCATGATTAAAATGGCTGATTTACTTCAACCGGGAACACCGGTGACCATTTTCTACCAATATATATATATATATTGTAAAATATAAAGGCGTAAATCTTGCCTTTCTCTTCAGTTGGAAATTATGGCACCAGTTTCAAGCCAAAATTTAAGGCTACAGTTTCAAGCTGTTTTTAGAATTAGCTACAATGCCTAGCAACATGTCCTCCGTTTGGTCTGGAAATCTGTCGTGCACAAAACTTTATATTCACGACTACAATCATAAAGATCTAGACACAGTTTTATACGAGGCATGTTTAATGCAGAGAAACTACTGGTATGCGAGCAGTAGCAGTGATTCTTACAAGGGTTTTCTCAAATATATCGAAAAATCATTGATATTTCCAATTCATAGCTAAAAAGTAACAAACCTGTGTCGGTCCGGCAAAGATATAATAAATGCTGTACAGTGGTAGGTTTTGTCATACTAGTTGTGTCAAAAAGAAATTGTTAATCCCTTACTACAAATAATTAAAGATAAAATTATCAATAACATTGTTGTGAAATCTCATGAAACAGACTTTACTCTTTACATCACACAAAGTTCAACAAGTGTTAAAATGGATAACATAGTAAAACTGTAATTGAACTTTATACACAAATTCAATGCCTCTGGAATGTTGCTAATTATGTACATGTGTTTATGTGCATGATGAGCAGTTGGGCCAAGCAGGCACTACATTGGGCTGGTAATTATTGGTTAGCAAGCTACGCCTTGGGTCAAATCACATCCAAAACTTATCCTGTTGTTTCCTTGAGCAAGATACTTTATGCTACTAGCTGAGTTATTGGGGACATGGAAGTGGACTTGAAAAAAGATTAATATATGTTGTAAGAACTTGTTTTACAATCGAACCAAAATTAATTAGTTGAATATTGTATTTATGTTTATGTAATATTCATTGATATTCTGAAATGTTTATTGAAATAAGAACATTTGATTTTTTGTTGTTGTTTTTCATGTAATGTAGTGAACTGAAATACAATGTAGTGCCTATTAATTTCGGTCATGTAAAATAATCAATTTTTATCATGGACACAACATTTTTATCATTGGAGTTATTAGGAAAATATTCATGATAATTGCTAGCTACCTATGAAAGTTCTTTTTTCCTTTTTGTATTTCATATACAAATTGCCATTATTTACATTTATACAAATATATTTTGCAGGTTATCAGCACATTAGTCAGGTATTATTTCTGTGAAGCTATGTAGACAAGATACCAGAGACAAGACATGGTCTTTTGAAGCATGTTAATTGTTTTTTTCAAAAGAATTTCCCACTGTTGGACAAGATAAATAAAAAAGTGGTATCTGTTAGATGAAATTTCTACCAATAGTGAGAAGACATGCCCTTAACCACTTAAACCTTGATCAAAGTATGTCAGATTGAACGATATACTTTAAAACATGCAAAATTGTAAGTTTAACATGTCTTATGTTATGAATGACAAAAACTGTTTTACCATGTTTATAGGTACTTTTTACATTGTAATATCATAAAACATCAATGTTTTGAAGAGTGTATTGTTTATAAACTTTTTAGTTTGGATAGAAGAATATTTTTGGTAACTAACAAATGTTTTTAAGGTGCTTTGAGAACATAATGCGTAGTTTATCAATTTTTGATCTTCTCATATTGCACTTAACATTTATTGTTTGCTTATACATTTCAAGTTTAATGTGACATGTTTTATTTGTTTCTTGAAATATCAGATACAAAGACAAACCGAACTGATAATACTTAGATTGATGTGTATTTTTATAATACATGTAATTACTAAATGTGTTTTACATATTAGATGTTTTATTTATCAACTTTGGACAGAAAACAGTCAATTTGATTATGCATGTAAGAAACTTATTTCGATGGCATTATATAACATTATATTTGATAAGTTTTATGCAATGTAAAAAATATTTTTCTATTTACTTTGTTGTAAATGGAGTGTTCAAATGTTTCGTGTCCATATTGAAATAAATAGATAAAATTTTAAAAGATGAATATTTTGTTGTAACTGTTTTGTAAAACCACTTGACAGTACTGTTTTTCACCAGACTAGTGTGCACATTAAATAGGTTGAGAATCCAACAAAAAGTGTGAACTTAATGCTTAACAACCAGTGGTCATTTTGTGTGATACATTTGCAATTATGTAAAAGTTAATTGTATTCTATATTATTAATAATATAGCCATTATGAATAAGTGGATAATTTTAAACATTTTCTTGCTACTCAAAATGATGACTGGAATGGCATTCAAGTTGCGTTCTTATTGCCATGGCTATTAAAAGTATTTGTTGATGTTATCTTTGGTCATTATATGCGAGTACTAAACTACAAGTTATTGATTAAATGGAACAGTTAAATACTAATGTCAAATTTCAAACTTGATATGTGGGATATTTTGGACTGTGTTTCCTATGAATTTGCATAAATTCTATTTTCATTAAGTATGAATCCATTGTCTCATATCAATGGAATACTTGTAATTTTGTTTCAAAAGACGTACATCTTGATGTTTAGCTAGAAGAATTATTTAATTGTGAGTAAAATATTTGATTTCTTGATCAAATTGTGGTAAATTTTCTGATAAATTGAGTAATATATATATTTTTTTGTTACCATGGCAACAGGATTTGAGAAAACTTTTTACTAGTAATATGTTGCAGACATATTCCCTAATCAGTTTGTGAAATTAAAAATTCATATCATAAGCACGATAACAGCTTGTGATAAAAAAAGAAACTTGATGCAAAAAATCACAAAAATGGAATATTTTGTTGTTATGGTAATGTTAAAACCTGCAGTTTTACCACCCAAAAAAGCGTCAAATGAAGAAAATGAATGTATTTCTGAAATCTACACACATTAATCTGTACAAATATGCCAATAACTCATTTTCGCCCCGGTATGCCATTTAGGCAATTTTTCTTTGCGCTGTAAATATGGCTTTCACAGACTTATAATTATCAGGGTGGAGAATCAAAACCAGTTCGTATCATATAAAATGTAAACAAACGGACGCCATTGTGGAAAATTTCAGGTATTTTTTCTAATTTACTTCTTAAATCGTCCACCAATGAAAAAACAAAAATTACCATAACACGCTACTCATTTTTCCGCTTCTAATGATGTATATAACATACAGATTCAATTAGAATTTCAACAAGTTATCCCGGACATTGGAATCGAAGTGAGCAAGAATTAGGTCATTTTTGACGGATGCGAACTGGTTCAAATTCATGCTTTTGCCTAGTTTATCACAAAAAAGCATTTTTTCTCGTTAAATTTGCCATGTATAACCCACGGAGCAAGTGTGTAGTCTTGTAGAAAAGTATTAACTATTCCTGACTAAGTTTTGACATAAAAATAGATTTTTTTGAGAATGATGCGAACCGGTTCAGGTTTATACAATGATACGAACCGGTTCAGATTTATGGTGTTTTGCACTTTTATTTTTATTTGCATACGTTCTTTGTCGATGTGAGTTTCACGGCATTATTTTTCCAAACTTACACAATTTTATTTCGTTTTCGTCTCGATTTCAAAACTTTTAGTATAAAGTCATTTTCAGCAAAAAATCCCGAAGTAGTCCAATCGTTTGCGAAAGTTGTTAAATTGAGACCAAATGACGATCACAATTCGCTATTCAAAGTAATGAAAGACTTTCGTACACATTGAAACCTAATAAATACATACTAAAATCACTCCTTAATAGACTCAAGTACGAATCGAAAAGTGCATGACAAGCTGACGAAATTTTAATTTCACAATAAAAATATTTATGTTTCCTCTTTTCTAAAAATGACTAATAAAACATATATGTGGGTAGGTATGTCGGCTTTTTTGGAAAATATATCAATTTCAACGTTTGGGGACTGGAGACAGTGGTTACACTTACACAAACACAAAATCTGGTTTATCACTGGGTTAATTTTACTTAAGACTGTCTGTCTGTATTCATTTTGTAAAACTCAAAATATCCGACGTGAAAAACACTGACCAACAGCACATTTTTACTTGCGCGGTGATTTATTTTGAAGCTGGAAAACATTAGTCCATGGGACATATTTTGAAACAATGAGTCCCACCCTAAAAAACAACGAATCTGGAGATTTTGGTCGCTAAAGCATGTCCTTCAAATAATGCATCATTTTTAAACAATCATTTTTCATTCAATATTATTGTGTAGTCTCAATGACTTGGTGTATTTTATATTAATATTATCACATTCATTTTCATTAGTAAATAAATTTTGTGAATCATTTGTAATGTTAAAACATGATTTCATGATAAATTGCAGACTGAGTCATTATCTGTCATTGTGAAGAATTTATCAATTTAGCTTGTTTATTTCTAAATGATTACAATTTTTTATTTCTACATACATTAATTAGCTTGGATTAATTTGGAATTGTTTTACACACACCACAGTACAAATTATTACGATCGGTCACGTATACAAAATTATTATGGACATAAGTTAAATTCCACGATGCCATTTACTTTTTATAGTCAAGTAAATGGTTTGATCAATTATATACATATTACTAAATCATCATAAAATGATGTGGGTTTAAATTTCTATTAAAATAATGGCCACAAACATTTATAATATACATGTACTGTAAAATTCGTAATATTCGATAGTAACCTTTCATGTCATACTGCAGAACGCTGTATCGCTTGGACGTAGTTTTCAGGTGAGGTTTACTTTAATTTTACGGGTATAACGCGCATTAAAAAAATCTGAGCAAAATCTGAAAAAAATCAGCCGATTTATCCGGCGAAATCGAGATGATCGGCCGATTTTTCGGCGAAAAGACAAAATCTCGCGGCCGATTTCTTTGCCAAAATCAAAAAGAAATAGCTTACGGCTGTTTTTTTTTCACGGCGAAATCGAATTTGTTAGGATCGCATAATTTCACTCTTTGTGGTGAAACAGGCTTAAAGTAACGGTGCAACGGCCCATAATCATACTATCAATTATCAATAAATATGAATTCATTCACTTACAACCGACCACACAGCTCTCAAATCAATAAAATAGACATCGTCCATCATTATATAATTAAGGTCGGCGGTTATCATCAAAGAAATTGATATACATTAACAATAAGTTCGAAGGGACACAGAACCGACTCACATTAAATTGATTTTAATGACGTTATTATTATAGCTTTGTTCTTACTCGGATAAAAAAATTATATGCCCGTAAATATTACGATATTTTATGTATATTCATAAATATAAAAAAATGTCAAAATCACGACAAATTTCACTAAAACAGTCATTACTCAGTGCTAATTATCACCTAGCCTTCTATGTATAAATTAACTGCCAACACGTTATCATTTATCAATTGACGCATGTCCACGGTTCAAAGTTTGTGTCTCTAACGCAGGACGCACGGCAAAATGAATCACTGCTTGAACAAAAAAGTCGTTGTTAAAAGTTCTACATCCAGATTGGATTGAAAAAAAAATCCTGATTTCGGCAATAAAAACTTTTGAGTGGGCGGGGTTTTTGGTCGTCGGTCGAGAAAGGGAAAACATGTGTATTTTTAATTTTGGTCCTAAAATAATTATGGTACAATACTGTTCGACATTTAAATGAACGACATTGCATTCTATAAATAGATGGTGAAGATATCACCCGTATACTAACCCGCACAACCTTCCTGGATTTCGGCGCTTCAGTACGCAACAGAATATAGTGCGGCGCATGAAGACAAAATCTTTGGATTTTTTCAGTTTTTGACAAAATCATTGTTAAAGTTTAAAATAAATCATCAATTATAGCTACAGGAATATAAATCCATGTATTCAAAGTACATTTAAACATCGAAAGGTACAGATGCATAGTTAAACTGTGTATTCTACTTTCGATTTCAAATGTATGTGTAAAGAATGACAGATGTAAACACGTTACGACGGAGATTTAATTACTGGTTAAAAAGTTTCATTTAATGAGGAAAGCTGGTTGGATAGTAAAATTTTATTGAGTAGACACAAAATACATACTCTTATTTGTTGAGTATACTTGTTAGGGAAATTACTAGAATGTAAACATTGCCACGTGTTTTAGGTAAATAAACAGTTTTACCCATGATGCTCGGCGTCTCCGTACAAAGGTCAGTCAGACCGTTTGTGTACAGAATGACGATTTGTTTTTAATATTAATGCCGTGAAACAGACATCTACAAAGAACGTATGCAAATGAAGTATAAAAGTAAAATATCATAAATCTAAACCGGTTCGTATCATTGTATTAATCTGAACCGGTTCGCATCATTCTTCAAAAATTCTATTTTTATGTCCAAACTATATCTGGAGGAGTTGATACTTTACTACAAGACTACATACGTGTTCCGTGGGTTATACATAGCAATTTAAACAAGAATAAATGCTTTTTTGGGATAAACTAGGCTAAAGTATGAATTTGAACCAGTTCGCATCCGTCAAATACGATCCAATTTTTGCTCACTTCGATTCCAATGTCCGGGATAACTTGTTGAAACTCTAATTGAATCTGTAGGTAATATACATCACTAGAAGCGGAAAAATGAGTAGCGTGTTATAGTAATTTTCGTTTTTTCATTAGTGGACGAATAAAAGAGTAAATTAGAAAAATTACCTGAAATTTTCCAAAATGGCGTCCGTTTGTTTACGTTTTGAGTGATACGAACTGGTTTTGATTCTCCACCCTGATTATATAAGATCATAAGAGTAAGTTCTAACAAATTTGAAATCGGCATCATCTTAAGAGAGCAAATTATTTACCGCCGGCCTGAAGGCCGGTGGTATATTGGAGTCGTCAGAATCTGATGACCATGGTAGGAGCAGTTCATGATTTTTTTTTTACTTGCGACCTCCTTTTCTATTTACAATTGTCGACGGTGCTAAATTGTAATATTTTTTAGTTTTATAGTACTGCAATAAAAAATTCTGCTTGGGGGGCAATTTTAAAGAACATGTTATCCTTAATTTACATCTTAATACATTGTAAAATATCTGCTCCCCCAAATTGGGGTTCAGGCTAAAAACCACACGTACCGACATATTTCACGCACGTCTCCGTGACCAGATTTGCTGCAGACTCGCGGTAAATAAGCGAGTACTCCAGCTGATAATTTTAGACAAGGTTTATCGTATACGAAGCACAAAATGCATGATGTAAAAGTTAAGTATTTGTGCTTGTCTTTGGTAAGTTTTGATACTGTGTCTGCATGTTGAACTTTTCGGCTGTTACTGCGTAATTACTAACTTACTTTTTCATGGAGGCCGCCATTAGGTCAAAATCATAGACATAGATAAGTGTATCTTATTCCCTGTTCAAAATAGGTTTGACAATACAGCTGGACAAGCAGTATTAGATTACTGAATTGTTAAATCCGGAGTGTTTTTATATACGTTTAATTTATTCTTTAAAGCATTTATATATCATGTTTAAAAATGAGTTTTCCAAGAAGTTGATAATTATCTTCTCTTCTAAACCGTGGTTAAGACTAAAACACGGTCTGTTAGCCTATTTATAGAATAACGGTCTAATATAATTTAATAATTATTATAATGGGTGTTTATATTTTAACAAACATAAATATATTGCTGTAATTAGTGGCCAATAAGCAATGATTTTATGTAAGTTTATGAAAAGAAATAATATATTGATATTGTAAATCTATAACTGTGCCATTTAATCATGGAACACTTTACATGTTCTGTATTATACCTCAGGAAACATAATTTTGTACTCTTTTTGTCGCATATATATTTGTTTTCTCTTTTGATGTATGTACACATAATGTTACCACTATCCGGCAGTATTTAATGCGTTGCATTAATCTTTTCTTGTTGTCTTTCAACCGATATGATTTTTATGAATAGCGTAGCGAGATATCGTGTCTCTGCATTATACATGCCTCGTATAAAACTGTGTCTAGATCTTTATTATTGTAATCGTGAATATAAAGTTTTGTGCACGACAGAAATAACATTTCCAGACCAAACGGAGGACATGTTGCTAGGCATTGTAGCTAATTCTAAAAACAGCTTGAAACTGTAGCCTTAAATTTTGGCTTGAAATTGGTGCCATAATTTCCAACTGAAGAGAAAGGCAAGATTTACGCCTTTATATTTTACAATATATATATATATATATATATATATATATATATATATATATATATATATATATATATATTGGTAGAAAATGGTCTCCGGTGTTCCCGGTTGAAGTAAATCAGCCATTTTAATCATGGTCTAGATTAGATAGAGTAAGAAAAACAAAATAGCTTGGCACTGAAGTCTGCTCGGAAGCAAAAAATTCCAAGGTTTCACGAAGTGTTTGTAAAAACGGTTCAGCTACTGATGGAGATACTATATTCCGTGGAAAGATAACATTTTTCTCCTTAGACTGACACATGTCTCATTGAAATCGACAAAGAAATAAAATACTTACGGCTATTTTTGGTTTCGAAGTGGAGTAATTGTTGACACTTTTCGTCTTGGTTTTGATGCATATTTTGACGTCACAATCACGTGGTATGGCCATACTGAATGACGATCATTACTGATGCGCAACGTGAGAAAAGGGCCCTTAAGGTCAAATTTTTTGAAATTGAGATTTTTACTGAAAAGGAAAGAGTAGGCTTCGTACTTTCCAAAAATGTATAATTTATTAAAATATCTCAATTCATGACGTTGCCATGGTGATTTGAAATTCGATAACGGGTCCAAGAAAATAAAGCGACGTCATGTTAACTAACGTCGCGTTTTTCGTAAGTTATATAGCAGGTTAATAACTTAGTCATTTTGTCTTTCAAATTTTCGCCGTCTTTGCGAGTATTGGCGTGTGTTTGCAAAAAAAATCTGGCTTACTTGCGTTTTCTGGCATAATATTATAATTGACATTTTAAGAATAAGATGAATCCACAACTACTTCTATACTTGCTTCCTCACGTGGTTTATTTCACATTAATACACACGTAAAAATGTTACCAAATCTTCAAGCAAAATCATGTTTACTATTACTTAATATTCTTCCTGTAATAATAGGGTATTACAGCAGACTTTATAAATACCGATATTCAGGTCATCATCCGTACAGCAAATATGAGCGCAATATTTACAAGTAACTTTTAATTTCAATTATATGATGTTTAACACACATTAAGTCCAAGCTCCAGGTGAAAGATGGATAAAAATATTTAGTTCAACTTAAAATGTGAAAATTAACTAATGCGAAACTTGGTAACCTCTTGACAGATCAATGAATGCCGACATGACAACGCTTTTGGAAGGTAATATTATCAAAGAAATCTGAGTATTGAAGTTTTGAAATGATAGTGAGTCTTAGGTAGTTCAATTGGCCCATGGAATGCATAAGCATATATCGAGTGTTCCTCTCAAGAATGTAGTAGCTTGCTCTTTAACGGAATGCACTTACAACAGTCTTGCAAGCAACCCTCGATATGGTTGTGGTACAATTGAAGAAACTGAGCATCACTATTGTAATCCGGTTCTGACTCATGGAAGCTGCAAGTTATTTCAAGCTACATTAAAGTTTGACCTAAGTGTGGATCGACAATGTCCTGTGTTTATGTTGCATGCTCCATTATTGACGATGCATGTGAAGTCAGCAGTAACGGCAGTACAGCAGTAAAGCCTTACTGCCAGAATTTTCGGCAGTACAGCAGTAAAGCCTTACTGCCAGAATTTTCGGCTGTACAGCAGTAAAGCCTTACTGCTAGAATTTTCGGCAGTACAGCAGTAAAGCTTTACTGCTAGAATTTTTGGCAGTACAGCAGTACATGTAAAGTGATAATGAATTAATGAGAGGGAAGGTAAAACATGAAAACACACATTTTACTGACAATAAACAGGTCAGACATATATACATGTTAAACCATTGATTTTTTACATATTCGATGCAAATATTGACATCATAGACAGGCCCTATCTGTACGTTTGATTAAGTCCTCTGTGTTGAGAATTCAAATGAAAATTTAAAAATGTTCGTGTGTTGAGAATTCAAATGAAAATTTAAAAATGTTCGTAATAAAACTCATCCAGTGTTAAATACTTTAATGAGCTTGTAGCAGTATTATATACCAAATGAAAGCTTGTTTATTCATCTCAACAAAAATGGCCGTTACAAAGCCATATTTTTCATTCCATATGGTTATTTTTATCCATTGTATACATGTATACATTTAATGCCGATGATATTGTTACAAATTCGTTACAAATATTGTCATCAGAGATAGGTCCTATCTGTACGTTTGAATCAGTCTTCCATGTAGAGAATTCTAAAGAAAATTGAAAAATATGTTCGTAATAAAACTCACCCAACCAAATGAAAGCTTGTTTATTCATCTTTACAATAATGGGCATTAATAAGCATAGGTTTCGTTCATAGCGTCACAAGAACCAGCAGTAACCTCTGATTGCGAGGGACATTTTTTGTAAAATCATGTATATTTTAGCAACCCAAAAAGAATGTTTAATATGTATATTTTATAAACAGTCAAGTACTTACAATGTTATTCGTAGCTGTGTTCTTTCATTATTCATCTTTATTTTAATATATGTTATGTCATTGATTTGTGTAAACACTGTTGGAAAATATAGGCATAAAAGTTAGACCCTATTTGTGTGTTCTATATGGACCTTCGCGTAGAAATTCAAATGAAAAAGTGTTCGTTATAAAACTAATCTAGTGTAAAAAACAAACAAGAACTAGTAGCAGTATTATATACCGAATGAAAGCTTGTTCATTTAGCTTGTAGAAAAGGGGTATTTTTATACGCCCGAAGGGTCGTATTATGTTATGGCGCTGCTCGTCCGTCCGTCTGTCTGTCCGTCCGTCCGTCCGTCTGTCCGTCCGTCTGTCTGTCCGTCCGTCCGTCCGTCCGTCCGTCCGTCTTCCTTGTGCGGACAACTCCTCCCTCATTTCTTGGCCAATTTTCTTCAAACTCCCTCTGATGATAAACATTGATGCCTAGTTGTGCGTAAAGTGGAGATATACAATTTTTTTCATTCAACTTTGAATTACTTCCCCTTTCATATATCTCTATATATGCCATAAGTTAATAAAGTCAAAATGGCAAGCAATGAAAAACTTGTCCGGACAATAACTGAACCACCAATGTACCTAGGTTCACCAAATATTATGTGAGTGTAGCCCTTGTGTCAAGGATATGCCCTATTGGTTTTGGGGCTCCTGGGTCAAAGGTCAAGGACACAGGGGCATCATATTGAAAAACCTTGTCCGGACAATAACTCCTCAACGACTGTACCTAGGTTCACAAAATTTTATGTGAAGGTAGCCTTTGTGTCAAGGATGTTCCCTACAGGTTTTGGGGCCCCAGGTTCAAAGGTCAAGGTCACAGAGGCATCATATGGAAAAACTTTGTCCAGACAATAACAGAACCACCAATGTACCTAGGTTCACCAAATTTTATGTGCGAGTAGCCCATGTGTCAAGGGTATGCCTTATTGGTTTTGGGGCCCCTGGGTCAAAGGTCAAGGTCACAGGGGCATCATATTGAAAAACCTTGTCCGGGTAATAACTCAACAACGACTGTACCTAGGTTCACAAAAATTCATGTGAAGGTAGCCCTTGCGTCAAGGATGTGACCTATAGGTTTTTGGGCCCCAGGTTCAAAGGTCAAGGTCATGGAGGCATCATATGAAAAACTTTGTCCAGACAATACCTGAACCACTAATGTACCTAGGTTCACCAAATTTTATGTGCGAGTAGCCCATGTGACAAGGATTTGCCCTATTGGATTTGGGGCCCCTGGGTCAAAGGTCAAGGTCACTGGGGCATCATATTGAAAAACATTGTCGGGATAATAACTCAACAATGACTGCACCTAGGTTCACCAAATTTATTGTGAGAGTTGCCCATGTGTCAAGGATGTTCCCTATTGGTTTTGGGGCCCCTGGGTCAAGTTTAAACCATCAACCAGAAGATATCAAATTACCAAGCAGTGACTTCAAATGTTCAATCAATATGTTATTAAGTCAAAATGGCAAACAATGGAAATAATGCTATATTTAATAAGTAACATGAAATAAGTTCACCAAATTTTATGTGAGGGTAGCCCATGTGTCAAGGATGTTCCCTATTGGTTTTGAGGCCCCTGGGTCAAAGGTCAAGGTCACAGGGGCATCATATGGAAAAACATTGTCAGGACAATAACTAAACAATGCTTGTACCTAGGTTAACCAAATTTTATGTGGATCAGCCCATTTGTCATGGAGTAATGTGTTGATAGCTCTTTGGTAGAGGATGTTCCCTTTTGATTTGGAGACCCTAGGGTCTAAAGTCAAAGTCACTGGGACTTAATTTATATTGAAAATTTTCCGGACAATAACTCAATAATAATTGCACCTAGGTTCACCGAATTTTATTTAAGGGTAGCCTAAATGTCTAGCATATGCCCCTTTGGTTTTAGGCCCCTGGGTCAAAGGTCAAAGTCACAAGGAAATCATGAGGAAAAACCTTGTCCAACAACCAACTTTATCTTATATCACCAAATTTTATGTACCTATACGCTTTGGGTCAAAGGTGAGAACTTTTGGTTCTGAGGCCCCAGGGCAAGGTCACTGGAAGTTTGTATGGGAAAACTTTGTGCCGGTGATAACTCAACCATGGCTGTACCTAGGTTCTCAAAATCTTTGCTTTAAATAGCCCTCCAGTTAAGGATGGGACCTAATCTGATATCCAGGGGTCATTTATCAAGGTCACAGGGACTTCATATGAGATAGAACACAGCATGGACTGCACACGGGCGTATAATGCCCCGCCCAGCGGAGCTCTTGTATGGCATATGTTTTGGTCATATTGTCGCAAGAACCAGCAGTAACTTGTGGTGGCGGAGGACATTTTTTGTAAAAAAAAGTACAAACCAAACAAGAATATTGTATATATTTCTTGAAGCACTTTGATCACTAAATGTAGCCATATTTTTCATTCCATATGGTTATTTTTATCCATTGTATATACATTTAATGCCGATGATATTGTTACAAATACGTTACAAATATTGTCATCAGAGATAGGTCCTATCTGTACGTTTGAATCAGTCTTCCATGTAGAGAATTCTAAAGAAAATTGAAAAATATGTTCGTAAAAAACTCACCCAGTGTTATATATATGTTTACACGAACTTGTAGCAGTATTATATACCAAATGAAAGCTTGTTTATTCATCTTTACAATAATGGGAATTAAAAAGCATAGGTTTCTTTCATAGCGTCACAAGAACCAGCAGTAACCTCTGATTGCGAGGGACATGTTTTGTAAAATTATGTATATTTTACTTACACTAAAAGAATGTTATATATACGATTAGTTTTATAGCGAACATTTGTTTCATTTGAATTTCTACGCGAAGGTCCATATAGAACATACATATATGGTCTATCTTTAATGCCAATATTTTCCAACAATAATTACACATAACTATGACCTAACATATATATCAAACTATAGATGAAGAATGAAAGAGCGCAGCTACAGATAACATTGTAAGTACTTGAATGTTTATAAATATATAGTAGCAGTATTATATACCAAATGAAAGCTTGTTCATTCAGCTTTTAGAAAAGGGGTATTTTATAGCATATGTTTTGGTCATACATTTGTATAGTCGCAAGAACCAGCAGTAACTTGTGGTGGCGGAGGACATATTTTGTAAAACAGTACAAACTAAACAAGAATATTGTATATATTTCTTGAAGCACTTCGATCACTAAATGTAGCCATATTTTTCATTCCATATGGTTATTTTTATCCATTGTATACATGTATACATTTAATGCCGATGATATTGTTACAAATTCGTTACAAATATTGTCATCAGAGATAGGTCCTATCTGTACGTTTGAATCAGTCTTCCATGTAGAGAATTCTAAAGAAAATTGAAAAATATGTTCGTAATAAAACTCACACAGTGTTATATACTTACACGAACTTGTAACAGTATTATATACTAAATGAAAGCTTGTTTAAAAAATGGGTATTTTATGGCATATTTCATGGTCATAGTGTGACAAGAACCAGCAGTAACTTGTGATCGTGTGGGACAACTTTTGTACAAAACATGAATATAAACCCAACAAGAATAATATATATTTCTCCAAGTACTTGGATCACTAAATGTGTTCCTTCATTCTATTTCTTTATTTAGCCGCGGCCGTGGCGTATTGGTTAGCATGTCTGACTTCGAATCCGGAGATCACGGGTTCGAGCCCGGTCGCGATGTCATACCCTATACATGAGTTGTCGGTCTCGTGGTAGGGCATTATAGTAGGAAGAGCTTGCCGTTGTATATATAACCTAAATGTATGTTGAATGCGACGTTAAAAACCAATTAAAACAAACAAACTATTTCTTTATTTTCATATATAATAGTATTGATTTTTTAACATATCCGCTGCAAATATTGACATCCTAGATTGGCTCTATCAGTACTTTTAATTTTAGACCTTATAGACAATTCGAACATTCAACTTCTCAATCAACTCACAAACCTCCTGTTTGCCTGTTTATTGTCAGTTAAATGTGTGTTTTCATGTTTTACCTTCCCTCTCATTAATTCATTATCACTTTACATGTACACACTAATATAGGAAGGTGATGTCGGCAACAACGCTGTGAACAGTTATGAGCATTTACACTCTGCTAATATTATTTCATCAAAGTAGATTTGTATGATGATCCGTACGTTCAATATAGTACAAAACCCTATAATGTGGGAATTCTGAGAGGCAAGATTTTAGAATAATTTGCTAGAATGATACAACAGTCTGCTGCACTGTAGAAAATTCTTAGAGAAAAGGTTTACTGTTGTACTGTCGTAACAGTAGGGGTTTACCGTTTTACTGCTGTACAGCCGAAAATTATAACAGTAAGGCTTTACTGCTGTACTGCCGAAAATTTTAACAGTAAGGCTTTACTGCTGTACTGCCGAAAATTCTAACAGTAAGGCTTTACTGCTGTACTGCCGAAAATTCGCTTTACTGCTGTACTGCCGAAAATTCTAGCAGTAAGGCTTTACTGCTGTACTGCCGAAAATTCTGGCAGTAAAGCTTTACTGCTGTACTGCCGAAAATTCTGGCAGTAAGGCTTTACTGCTGTACTGCCGTTACTGCTGTCTTCACATACATTTATTGACGAGGGTTAATGTCATTTTATGACAAAGTCAGGTAGCATGATAACGATTTGATACAGCTGTGGTAAAGAGAAATACCAAGAACAGTTAAACGCCATTTATATTAAGGCCTACTCATGTGTATATCAGATTTAAACATGAAATAAGATAAAAAGATCACTGTGGCACACACAAAATACACTTAATATTGTCATCATTGTTTTTAATGAACTGTTTATTTATTCATAGTTAAGCAAAAAGTATTTACAGTTTAGTATGACGGAAAGGATGTTTTCTTTTAACGAACTATTAGTTGATAGTATGGTAAAAAAGAAACACCTTTAACTTATACCAATTTGGTGCTTTCTTGCCATGGTAGGGAGATGAAAACTCTACGTTTCTAATACACTAATTTATACGATGTTACACCCTTGGTAAACAGACAATTTATTAACAACGGGTTCACCTTACCTCGCCAGTGTTATCTGGCTGGGCAAATGTAATGTATTTCTTAGATCCAACTGCTTGATAAGGTAATTAGCAAGTAGCATAATTTGTTGACAATGTGATAAACTGTTCGGTCATTGATGTAAGGTCGAGCTTTATTAAGTCAAATTATGAAAAGAAAAATGAATGTAGGTAGATATCTAGCAGGGTCAAACCTAAAGCCTACATTGTGACAGTTCGAGCTGCTGAAGTACAGATTGTTTCATTTTAGTAACAAATTTCAGTTTTAATTTAAATGACCATTTGTTTTATAGACGATAGCAATATAATATAAGAGCAAAACCAGGTTATGTAGGCTAGTGATTACATATGTTTGCATTCGTTGCACATCGGCCTGATTTAATCTCTTCATAGTGATTACAGATCCGACTCTTTGGACTGATAATCAAACGTTTTAAAACATCAAGGACATTTCAGTTTTGATAGGGACAACGTTTTTTTCTTATTTTGCGTTACCTATTCACAAAATTTCCCGATCAAACTAAGATTATAAGTTGTACTGAATCAAAATTCAGAATAAAAAGGTCAAGTCCGCATTAAAGATTATAGCGTGTGCTCTATTCCCGAGTGTGCTCTATTCTCTCGAAAAAACGTTTATTTGTAGCTTATCTATTTAGTAATCCAATGCTAAAGCAAAAATAATACAGTACTCGTCAAATGTCAAGTAACACGTTAGTCTAGTTAAAGAAAATTCAACACCACAGGGCGGCTCGGCACGTTAACGAAAGTTGGACGGAAAACACAAATCATGACTATAAACATTCCTTATTTTTAAGCTAATAGTTACCGATTTCTTCAAACAATGAAAGTAAGTCAGTCATATTTTACAAAACATCGATGTACTCCCTTTAATTAACGCAAGCTAGCCAGTTAAATCGTTAAGTATACTAGACAAAACTTCTAACGCAACACGTAAATACGTGATAGTTTCCTTAATATTTAACTATTTTTCTTTAAATTGTACACAAACATTCAACATGTTCACTACAATCGATTTGAATAACCGGTTTGAAAATTTTACACATTACTTTTCTAAAACAAAGATTTATCGTGTTTAACAGATTACGTGTGTCACGTGAATCACGTGCAAATACGGAATTTCAAAATTTCCCAGTTCAATACTCTTTCGGCCGTTTTTCACTTTAACACATTTCGTTTTATCAAATAGACGTTTATTATGCCACGATTGCGCACTGAACTTCGGGGTCAGGCCATTGGATTGTTGCAAGCTGGAACTTCAACGCGCCAAGTTGCAAGAATGATGCGATGTGCTCCGTCAACAATATCCAGGCTTTGGCAAAAGTTCAATCAAACAGGTATGTAACGGACCCGATATTTACTTCATACTCGTCCCATGATTTTTCATTCCTGATCGTTGAAGTTTTAAGTTAAAAGTACAGTATTCAGTTTCATACTTTCATCGTTTCAGGTCAAATTTCTTATCTTCCAAGAAGGAGTCGTGAACGTGTAACGACCAGACAACAGGATAATCCCATTAGACTACAACACCTACAAAACAGAACACTACCAGCAACAACAACAGCTGTTGTAACCGTAGGAACACACAATAGATCAGTAAGTGCCCAAACAATTCGTAACAGACTGAGAGAGAGGGGTATCCGTTGTAGGCGTCCTTACGTGGGTCCGGTTTTGTTAGCAAGACATCGCCAGGCACGTTTACGTTGGGCTACGACGCACAGAAGATGGCAAGCTATTCACTGGAATCGTGTGAGTCGAGGTTCATTTTACAAAAGACAGATGGTCGTGTACGTGTTTACCGACGTCAGGGTGAACGCTTAAGTGACGCCTGTGTCGTGGAAGCTAATGTCTTTAGACGAGGGTCAGTAATGGTATGGGGTGGTATAACACATAACGCTAAGCTTGGACTTGTTGTTATTCCTGGTACTCTCAACGCTCAACGCTATTGTGACATTATCCTTCGTAATGTACTCCTTCTATACGTCAATGCCAACCAAGGAAACGTCATATTCCAGCATGACAATGCTAGGCCACATGTTGATCGTGTCTGTACACGGTTTCTTTAGGAAAACAACATTGCAACACTGCCTTGGCCTGCATACTCAGCAGATCTCAAACCCATCGAGCATTTATGGGATGAACTTGATAGGCGTGTACGGCAACGTCATGTTCAACCTCAGACTCTGCAACAACTGTCTGATGCCTTACTTCAGGAGTTTGACAATATTCCGTTGGCATTTGTTAGGCGTTTAATTGCCTCAATGCGTCAAAGATGTATAGCCGTTGTCAACGCAGAAGGTGGACACACTAGATACTGATTGTGTTAATTCCAGATTATGGTGACCTATGTTGTTAATTGTAAATGAATAAAAGAAGTGAATAAAATGTGTTGTTTTCATTATTGATTATTCTTATAGACTTATTCTAGTATCACTTGAAATATATATTTATAATCACATAGCCCATGCTAATTTCCTATCTCTGCAAACGTACACTGTTGCGTTAGAAGTTTTGCCTAGTATATAAACAATGCAATAATCACTGACGTGACACGTGTACGCTGAAACTGACCTCGATAACGTTTGTGACGTTTACCGCAAACGACGTCTTGACAGCTTAAGGGCCCTTTTCTCGCGTTGCGCGTCATTGAACCTATCATTTGTCGAACTGACTGCTGAGAAGCGTCCGTCCAACTCGCGTAATATCGACGAATTATAGCCGTTTCCGTAATTTAATGCTATAGTATTTCCGGTTTCTGTTTTGACGAAATCCGATGTTTACGATGCTTTCATGACATAAAATTGTTTAAAATGCTTACGGAGAAGAAAAATACAGATCTTTTTTTTGGGGGGGGGATATAAATTTTGTTTTGGGAAGGCGCCGTATAAAGGGAAAAAGGCCTGAATTTTTGCTCTATTGCCGGATAAAAAAGTCAAAACTATGGAAATTAGTCGCATCATAACGATAATATATTTACCGGAAATCATCCGATTCAAATTGTGAAGTTTTATATGCGGAGTGGCTCGATTTTGTTCATAAGAGCCAATGCTGAGAGCTGAAACTACTGTTATAACTATGAGCGGCTAACACCGCCTAAAATGATACATAAAATAGTCTAACACAGGTTTTTACAAAGAATTTCAATAGAAATTTTTTAATCACTTACGTCACCATACAAATCCAGCGAGAAAAAACTTTTAGAAGTCAGAAGGCTGAGTCTGCTGGGTGCTAGAGGGGTTAAGGGGACCCCTGGGGTTCTGAATTGAGCAATTTCCCCCAAATTTGGACCTTTAAGCGGCCGCTGTGACCGCATTATGCATGGATTTGCAAGATTTTTTTTAATGTTCAAGTTTTAGGTAGATTTTAATTCGTGTAAAATATTACACCGATCCTATGATAAAAACGGAAAATAGAAAGGGTGGAATGGCTCTGAAGGCCCCAAAATGGGCCAAATATGACGGTTCTTTCGGTCGGGCGCACTTATGTGATGGTATATAGCAATAATTATTTTTGCACCGGGTAGTGCTGCCCGTACGCACATTTTGAGGTATTACATTCCTACTTTTGACACCATGAAAATTCATCAAAAGAACGGGAAACGACGGAATGGGGTGGAAAGCCGATTTCTGTGAAATTTCAAACAGCCGCCCCCGCCTTACTAATGCTTATTTTTAGGCGAAATTTTGCACACAGTTAAAGATTGTAGGCCTACACCTCTTGAGATGTACTAAGTTTGAAAAAAAAAGATTTTTATTTTTGGAGTTATTAAAACACTGTCTTATTTGAATATGAAATGTATCATTTAATATGGAATTCACTATTTATAAAATAGACTACATGTAGCCCCTTTAACCTTTATAAACATGAGCATTCATGTAGCCCCTTTAACCTTTATAAACATGAGACTTCATGTAGCCCCTTTACAAATATGAGACTAAATGTATCACATGTGTTGGGACATCTTCACTAAGGATTAAACACTAAAATCCAGTCCAAATTTAGTTCATGCGCCGCATGGACAAAATCCACTAGATACAGTCTCTATCGACCAATAACTAGTATAATGAACTAGAATAGAAATTTTGTTCATGCGCGGCATGAACAAAATTTGAAAACTACAATACGAATAAGCTGTAATACAGTCTATTTTGTTGAACAAAAAGAACTGTACAGTGAGTATAGTGAATTCCATGTTATATGATACATTCCATATTCAAATAAGACTGTGTTTTAATGTTTTAAGCTAGTTCGTGTTTAGCGTCCCCATGGATATTCACCCTCTCCCGCCGTTCAGGCCAAAGTTCGGTTATGTTTGAGGAAAAAAAATTGGCGTCATAAAACATCCTAAAACGAAAAAAAACAATAAAAAAAAACCAAACATCATTCCCTAGGTTGGACACGGGCCGGATATCGACAAGCTGTTGAACGTTGACTCTGTTAGTCTTTGCTACTGTATCAAAGCTGCATCGTGTGCATTGAATTCAACTGTGTGAATAATTTGACGAATGCCCAGTTATTATACGGTAAATACAAAGGTTGACTAGTGTTAATCCAACCCGGGTCGATAGCGCAATTGGTAGCGCGCCTGGATTTGGATACTCGTGCCCGAGGGGTGCGAGTTCGAATCCCACCGGGGAGGTTATACCCTTCCATGAAAAATTTGACAATAATGTCGATTTTCCTCCATTGATTAGATAATATGGAGAAGTTTCCGGCCTTGTGGAAGGGTAGGTGAGTACTGGTTATAGACAATGGTCCAGGAAAGCTAGGTTAGGTGCGCTGGACGCCGTAAAATTACCTAAAATTGTGTTGACACGGCGTTAACTCCAATAAATAAATAAGTGTTAATCCAAGCCAATCTGTGCATAAATAAGATGAAATGAAATGGCTTCAGTAATCGTCGATGTTCTTGAGCCATTTCGGAAAATCAATGACTCATCCCTTCAGCGTGTATGTGTTCCTAACATTATCCTTATATCCATATCGTCATTTTCAAGTCTGTGTTAAGAAGAGAAACATTTACTTTCCAATCGCTTGAAAATATCGTTTAAATCCTTACCGTTTATCCGCAGTACATGACACAAAAAGAACTTGTCGTCGGTCGGCTGCCAAAACCTCGTATCTCAATTTTTCAAGGTTTTCAGGAGAAGGAAAAAACTATTTTATCAAAAAGTTATATCTCAAACTTATCCAAACTTAAAATAATATTTTTTCGTTTCAAAATGTCTTAACTACCATTTGACACCCATAAAATTAATGTATTACAACATTCATCAAAGATAACTATTTCCTATGTTTGCAAACAATAAAAATGTAATAAATGCATTATTTCTGCTTCTTAATTTAATTACTAGTGTAGAATACTTGTCATTATTAGTGGACCAGAAATTATAAACTATTTTCAATCGTTTTAGTCGAATTATAAGTCATAAGATGCAAATCATACAAGATAAGCATACAAAATTAAAGTTAAATGAATAAAGTGGTTGAAATCAAACATATTTTACCTCTTAAAAAGAAGAATCCAACTGCATGATCATTTTTTTATCAACAATGGAGTGTTACGTGTGAGATACGACATTTTGACCGTTGTTCAAAAAAAACAAATCAGAGTTACGATATTTCATCTCATGACAATATTTCGGGTATTGATTGGCTTACAAGTACGACGTTTTGGGACAAGACGGGAATCGCTTTGGCGTACTTCGTGCAGTCAAAAAGTCATTTTTGCCAAAAATCATAGTTACGACCTTTCGGCAGCCGACCGACGTTGTGTTGATTTGAAAATCACGTAGTCCATAATGTAAATTACAGAAACAATGTCAAGGTTAATGTGTTAACAAGTTGGTTTCCTCCGCGTTAGAAAACTGCTTTATGATTGTAAAGTTTTAATTTGTTTAATACTTCCTTACCTAACGGATTAATACGATTTAGACGAAAACTGTCTTTAGAAATTAATGATTCTGTTACAATAAATTGGGTACACTGGAACTACCTATTTTCGCTCTATCACTTTCATAATGTGTTATACAGTCAGTCTATGAACTGGCGCAGGTATATGTCAAGTGCGTTATTATTATTTAGGTGAAAAGCATGAAAGAAACAGAAAAATCGTCAATATTGGTGTAATATTGATTTATATTTTACCTCGTGAGCTCAAAAAAAGACATTTTCACTCGTGACGACGCCACTCGTAAAATATGTTTTCTAAGCTCACTAGGTGAAATATAAATCAATCTTACATCGATATCGACGAATATCCTCTATATTGTATTATAATTTTCTATGAATATGAGGATTAAAATGTCTGGTTTTTTTAAATAAAGCTTGACTTGCTTATATACTGCATATACACTCATCAAAATTTCTAATCGATCACCCCAATAAATCCTTATTTTTAAATTACTGAAATAAACTTGGGACTATTATGACAACACTTATTAAAGGAAAATATATTAGGTAAATTCCAGACAAAATTATATAATCATATTCTCAATAATTGTGATTTTATAAGAGTGCCTTTACATAGGTATACGTGTAAAAAGTCACAAAGTGAAGAAGTGAGTGTACATGAACTAGTTAACATTTACATTGTAAAATAAGTGACGTTTAATCATCCTTAAAGTAGGCAGGAACTTATTGTCTGCTGTGAGTGTAGTCAAACTAGGTCAATTTCCCAGAGATTATCGTCCCTTTTACTGGCTAGTTAATATAAATATTTTGTAGTGTGTATTGGAATTTTTCCTATTGTACAGTAACTTGTTCATAATCCAGCCATTATTTTTGTTTGTTTGTTTTTGTTGGGTTTAACGCCGTAGCAACACATTTTATAGGTCATATAACGGCGGTCAGTCAACCTACTCACTCCTCCTGGAAAGGCTAAATCTCTGTATTTAGCTGTTAACCAACTACCAAGCGCATACTTTGTCAGTGACTGACAACTGCCCTGCATAGTTAAAAATCATTGGTAGGAGGGTGATTATCCGTAGAAATAATTTCATGACCAAGCTCCACGAAAGTATGCCCCGTCCGTTAATCGAACCCACGATCCCTCGATCAGTAGACTTAAGTGCTCAGTAGACTTAAGTGCTACCAACTGAGCTAGCCGGGCGACTTTTCCAGCCATTATAAGTATTAAACAAGAAAAGATTAATGCAAAGCATTAAATACCGCCGGATAGTGGTAATATTATGTGTACATAAATCAAAAGAGAAAACAAAGATATATGCGGCAAAAAGAGTACAAAATTCTGCATTCCGAGGTATAATACAGAACATGTATAAAGTGTTCCATGATAAAATGGCACAGTTTATAAATCTATATATTTACTACATTACTTAATTAATACATTATTCCTTTTTACAAACTTAAAAAATACGACTTATTGGCCACTAATTACAGCAATAAATTCATGTTTACTAAATATACTTGCATGTCTACGTGTTTTAGTCTAAACCAGGGTTTAGAAGAGAAGATAATTACAATCTAGCAACGTCTTGGAGAAACTCCTTTTAAACATGATATATAAATGTTTTAAAGAATAAATAAAATTATGTATACAAAAACACGCGAGATTTTACATCATGCATTTAGCGCTTCGTATACGATAAAACCGATCTAAATTTCTCAGCTCCCGTACTTGCTTATTTACCACGAGTCTATTGCAAATCTGTTCACGGAGACGTGCGTAAAATATGTACGGTACGTGGTTGTTTTTAGCCTGAACCTCAATTTAGGGGAGCAGATATTTTACATTGTCTTAAAATATAAATGAAGGATAAACTGTTCTTCAAAATGCCCCCCCCCCAAAAAAGGCACAAAATTTTATTGCAGTACTATAAAACTAAAAATTAATACAATTTAGCACTGCCAACATTTGTAAATAAAAAAAGGAGGACGCAAGTAAAAGAAATCATGAACTGCTCCTACCACGGTCATCAGATTCTGATGATATACTACTGGCCTTCAGGCCGGCGGTAAACAAAGGTTGCCTAGTTTTTATCTAAGACAAGCCATGTAGTCCATTTAATACAGCTAAAAAAGGCTAACCTAGACAAAATTGCAACAGAATTTATTTTTGTACAATGTGAAAGTTCGTATTCATAGTAGTATCAAAAAAAAGTTGCACTCAAAAATTCGAGGGGAAAGTCCTTTTTTGGCAAAAACGTTGAACATGAACAAAATTGTGGATAAGCTCCCTTTACAACTATCTATTATCATATACAAATGAAAACAATTTTGGATTAGCTCCCTTTATAACTATCTATTATCATTTACGAATGAAAACAATTGTAAAAATACAACTTATTATTCAAATTATTTTTATATACAAAATTAAAAAAGGTCATTTTCGAAAAAAAAATTTGATAAATGTGTCAAAAATGACCTGTAAAAAAATAAACGAGTCATTTATCTGGAATCTACTTTACATGTATCTTTCATGTGCTTGTACTATAATTAGTATAACAATAATAAATAAATAAAAGACATAATTGTTTAGTTTTGGGATAACAGTACTAAAACGATATCTAAAACTGCGAATTTTTGGAATCTGATCATATACAATTTTCAAAAATTATGGTTGATAACAACTTTTTGTTTTAACTACAATGTACAAATGTGTCTTAAAAGGGTTTAAATGTCATTGATATGAATTTATTATTTAATGAACAAATGTGATAAGTACCAACATAATACCTGAATTACCTGAAACTATGAATTTCTGGAATCAGCTTCTCGTGTATCGATTACTAAAACAGATTTAAGAGTCAACATATGCTTCCAAACAAGTGTTGTAGGTCATGCTACTACACGTATGTAATACAGATGAATAATAGGTATTACATAAATAAATAATTAAAATGTCATCTGTTACTTTTGTTACTGTTTTACACATGAAATTTTGTAACAGTATACATTTGTGACAGAATGTAGTTTACGTTCCGTTTTTTATAACCTGAGGTTTAGCTTTTGATCATTGTCACTGTCGGCATTTTCGCTATCAGAGGCTAAACTAGATCTTGACACTGTGCAAATGATTTAACACTCAAGTCCGTGCTATTACAGGAGAGCAACTTGAATCGCAATTCGGTCGACAGCTAAATCGAATCACTTTAACATATCTTCAGGGACAGACTGAAACTTAGTCTTTACAGACTGAACATTTCCATTAAAAGACTCACATTCCTACTCACATGGATTTAAGACTTTGTTGCCCTACCATATTTGAGTCTGTATGTATACTCTTCGTATGTGACATGATGTTGCGTCATATGTTTGAGACAAGCTTTTAACTTGCACGCACGATGTTGCACAGACTACTTTAGTAACAAACTTGTGCAAAAGGAGGCTGTTAGTGTGGCCAATACATGATGAATAATAGAGCATTATGATCTCTCGCCAGATTTGATGTCTACTTCCTTTGTGATGTCTATATATATCTGAACGGCTTCTTTGAACTCTGTATAAGTCCTTGGGAGTTTTAAAATTACTGATTTTACTACGTAAAATGATGTTAAAGTTGTTTGACATCCAATTAAGATATGCATGAAAGAGAGAGAAGTAAACACAGCTTGGGACTTTTTATAATTTAGCAAAGTCCCGTTCTCGACTTTCCTTACTTTGTCAGACCTGAAGACAATGTTTTGGTCAAACAGGTTAGTACGGTGGCACAACAAAACCAACAACAGTGTATAATTTTCAAAAAATGACGGAGGAAAATTTGCTACATGTAACTCGTACACAAGAAAATTAGAAATCGTTTAAGCTCAAATATATAGTGTGATGCTATTTGCATGTTGTTACTAAAACAAATAATATATCGAGTGAATTAAGCTTAACTTGGTTATCATTTCGTTATTTAAAACAATTCTTAGAGATAACATTAATTTTGTGAGTTTAAAGTTTCGTATTTAGCGCTCAGACAACAAAAATATCGTGACACAAAATTTAACACTAAACATGATCAATTTTGGTCCTAACGCGCTACCGTAGAAAAATATTTCTATTTGTCAAGGTCGTCACCGCAAACGGTATTTTTAATGAATTTACTGCCATATATAAAATTAATTAAATGTAGGTATATAGGTTCACATCGGAAAGTCAACTCAAAATCAAAATACTACCGGCATCCATTACTTTTTGTGACCCAACAGCTATATTTACTGCGGGACAGAAGTACGGAAGCGTTGCAGCGCCTTTTTGATATAAGTAGAAAATGCATTATTTTAAATTCATTTTTCATCACTTTCCCCTTGTTATTTGGAGTGCAACTTTTTGTGTGTGTTATTGTATTGATGGTCTTTCGCACTGTATAAACATATTTTCTGTTGCAATTTTGTCTAGGTCAAAAGTTGCATGGAATGGACTAATGCATAAACTAAAAATAATGAAACTGGCTTACATAAGATCTTTTGTCAAAATAATCAGTGTTCTGTATAGTTTACTACTTCTCCATTTTCTAAAAAAATCTATAACACTCCCCATCAGTATGTATATGTTTCATTATATTATCCTTATATCCATATCGCCAGTTTCAAGTTTGCATTATACATAAACACTAATCTTGTTTTTTACAGTTACTTTATAATGTCATTCAAAACCCCGAATAATGAAAGTTAATTTGTTAATTGTTTAGGTCCATATTTTTCTGCATAATGTTGTAAATGACCAAACAAAGATAAGAAAATGCTGTAGAATCTGAAATTTATACAGCATATAAAGAACTTATCCCTCTATGCTTTAATGATATAGAGTTGCATCAAAACACCTGCAACTCTGAATTAGGAACCAGGATAGGGGTCATGTTTCCGGTACGGTTATAATGATGTTAAGTTGACAATAGAGGAAGAGCTGTAAACTGCTTACCTTTCGTTACATTTGTAATGAACCCCGAGCAATGAAACAATGAAAATCAACGTCCGTCATAGATTCCACAACATATCACTTTCGCTTATTTTTGTTCATGGAGGCACAGGCTGCCGGCATGGAACAGTCCCATCAAAAATATTGTTTACACAAACATATATATATAGTAAAGGTATGTAACTCATCACCTCAGAAACCTCGAAAAAATGACCTGTCTCATTCAACGGGCTCCTGTGTTTTTATTTCTGGATCGATTTTCAAAAACATGGTCTTATTTATCAAAAAAAGGTTAATCTGTCGATTGCATATAAAAGCTTATTAATTAAAAGCCGATGAAGAAAGTTATGTCACGTTAAACACGAAAATTGTTTATGACGGACAGGATCGTACCGACCAAAAAACCGTTTCCTTCCCGAAAGTAACTCATAGATGTGTACATGGAACTCCGATAAAAATGAACTATTAACAGAGAAAATAATATTTAAAGTCACTAGCCTCTCTCACAGTCGTCTAAGACAAATCATTTGATCACTATCATAAAATTTCCTTGACATGTCGTGAGTTTTTTTTTTGTTACAGATGATACAACTCAACCCGAGTTTTTGATCATTACATTTGAGGAGTTTTTAATTTCTTGGCATAATTTAAGTTCTCCATGTGAATGAGAAGATATAAGTGAATTTTACGTGACAATGACTTAAAGTTGGTTTAAGACTGATTATGGATTAGTTTTTTCTTTATTAATCACCAATGCTACTGTTATCGTTGGGCCAAAAACGTGTCACAAGCACAACTTATGTTATGAAAGCATAGTTGCTTATATTATCTGAAAAAATTGAATATCATGTTACTGGTACATCATATCAATGTAAAACAAAAAACACAATTTATAAGAATCACAACTCATTTTAGTCTGCATCAGCTTGTCTTATGTAATTACCCCTTGCAAAATTCAGTGTCACAAACATGTTTCGATATTAAAATTAATGCTTTGCACCATCGTTTTAAAGTGCAATATTTGAGAGAAAGAAAGATTTTGATTTATGTGTACACGTTATAAACTGTAGCAACCATAATAAAAATTTCAAACTGAGCAAACAAAAAATTTGGGCATTAATGTACCTGTCACAGAATGTTTGAAGTTTACGTGACACCAAGTTTGTAGGCATTTTATGAATAGTTAATAGGTGTAGAATCTTGCATTCAAACATTTATACTGTTAGCTTAATGTTGTAGAAATCATGTCAAAACATGTTATCAGATGAGAGAAGTATTTATTTCAGCATTCCTGTCCAATATTTTTGAACTGATATGGGGTGTTTTTTCATGAAGCTTCACGTGACGGTCGTCAGTTCATTTCCAGTATCGTTTCAATGCATACTCCTGTATATAATTTAACCTCATAATTATCAACGCACCTGTGCGTTGATATAAACAATTATCAAGATTTGAGCATTTTGTAGTCGACACCGGTTGTCTTAAGCCAATCAAAATTATGCATTTGAGGTCACATGATAAGAAAATGGCCGTCAAAACGTAAAACAGGGGTGTGATAATGGACTCGTCTAGTTGTTGACTATAATCAAGCTAGCGCATAGTCAATAGCGGGCATTAGCGGATGTTTAGGAAGGCTGCACACTACTAAATATTTTAGCGGACGGCGGAACGATTTACCACATACTCCCCATACTTATTGTATGTTTAGGAAGGCTACACGCCACTAAATATTTTAGTGGACATAAACATTTTCACGCTAGTATTTTTGATCGGAAATAAGTAAAATTTACAAAGATAACTAATGAATAGTAAATAGAATTGTTCATCGAAATCAATATGTATTTTATATTCATAACATCCACCCCGTTAGCAAATGAATATTAACCACAAAATATATACATCTATGGAGACGAAATCAAACACGGCTGAGCGTTGATTTCAAGCATTTTTGGAAATGCTAATACGTGTGTACTTATTGCACTCACACTACTTAAATAGAAACAAAACAAATCAAAGCACTGAAAGTACTGATGGGGCGGGGCTCTTGAAAATTTAAACCACTGATCATGACGCTACTATGACGTTATGAGAACCTAGCCTTAAAGTTAACCTTTTCCAATTGGACAGAGGAATTTTCAACTTTTCTCATAATGATTGCGTCAGATAAATTGAATCATTGTTTATCGTCATGATGTTCTATTCGGTATTGGATTCTATATAATCAAAAATTAATTTTAAAACAAAAAAGGAAAGAGTTGTGAATAGTAGTCTATAGTGTCTGACTTTATTGCTGTTACCAACTTCCCTCCTTGATGGTCATAGAATTAATCTATATCCTTTTTAAAAGGAATTCAGTCTTGTAACGTTTAACAAAATTCAATATGTTATTTTATTTAATATGCAGATTCAAAGTTTCTTTCTTCAAAAAGAAATAACATAGTACTTTAAAATATAGGCAAGTAATGTATTAACTTTATTTGTTCAAATTATATAATAAATTAACATATACTTAAAGATGTTTTTTTGTCTCTTGTAATTGTTTGTAAGTTAAGTCACAGATTAATTTTAAAGGGTTTTCATTTTATTTAGTCATATGACCTCGAAACCCTGATATAGTCTTAATTGTCTTGCTTCATTTTGGACATAAGTAATTACATACTATACTTAGTATGCACTATGGGTGGCTTCATTGTTGGTGTTAGGGGACAAGTATCAGGTGTTTAGCACTTATTGAGATCATAATGTATATTATATTTGACATACATGACATAATAAACAATATTATCATTCATGTATAAGTAAGTATATTGTCAGTGAATTAGATGTGTCTCTGATATTGTGTATTTTTTTCAAATTGACTCATGCATTTTTTGTTAAAGGAATTTTAATAATTAATTGAATAAAATAATTTTATTAAAAATCAGATTCAATTTTTTAGAAAATTAACAAACATTGTATTTTTCAAATTTATTATTAACTGTCATTCATCATGAAGAAATTAAATAGTAGAATAGCTTATAGTATTTTATTTGTTCAGATTTGGTTAATTTTCACAAATTATAAGTAATCAACCATCTAACTTCATATTACAATAATTTAAAGAAGACCATTGTACAAGCATGTCATGGGTCATAAAACACCAGGGTGCAATTTCCAAGTTGCTTATTGCAATACCCTCTCACTGATAAGACAGTATTGTTTCCTTAGATTATGACACTTTTATTGCTTTGTTAATTAGATTGAATGTCTGAGAGGAGGAGTCATATACACCATATGTGACATTTGTGACTACATTTTGTTGATTAAAAATTCCTAATATTATGTGCCTTAAGATAAAAATATGGTTATTTACTTAAATCTAACTGTAATATTTCAATGAAAAAAAAGAGGGACAAGTCCGTACAAACGATCCGGAATAATCAGGTACGGTTCGACCGAACTTTAAACCCAACCCGATAACGTTATGGACGAAATCGGCGATTTTTCCAATATCTTCTAATCTCTATTATCTATGTCTCTGATTTCACGAGCACATTTACTCCTTGAATTGTTGCAACCAAGGACGCAACAAAACTCTCCTACATAACCACGATAACGGCCTCTAATACGAGACGAATTCTTATGTTGAGCGGCAATCCATTATGCGAAACTGTAATTAACCGAATTAGGTCGACTTGCCAATTCTCCATTGCGTGTTTTAGTCGTATCATGTTGCTCTATTGCCGGATGAAAAATCTAATCTATGGAAATAAGTCGCAGGCGATTATCATGATAACATACTAACCCGAAATATCCGAATCAATTTTTGCAGTAAAATATGCGGAGTGGATCGGGTTTTTTGCTTAAATTCAATGCTCGGAGCTGAAATTACGGTTTGTTAACTCTGGACGTGGCTAACGCCCCGCCCAAAAATCGTTAATTTTTTTCTGCCTTAAAGCTCAATTTGAAGTTTACGTGACTGAATACTTACGTGACGCTTTAAAGACAAAATTTACTTAAACTTCAATCGACAACAGCGAAATTGGTAGTTTTCTTTTAGACATATCCTATGACGTCATGTTAAGTTTAGTACCGCCATTTTCTTGAATAGGGGAACAATACATCGCATTTAAAGTTAAAATTTCCTTGTTTTTTGAATTTTTTTTTTGATGGAATGTTATTTTTCTGCAGTATTAACCAGTAAAAGCCAATGTTTTCACATGATACTACGCTTTCAATGTTATATGCCTCTATGGACATGCAGTGCTGCGATCAAAATGTCACGTAAAATTCACTCTTATGTCACGTAAAATTTAACAGATGAAAGAGCAAGTTTGCATTATCAAATTGTTAATTAGTCAATTTTAAACATTTATTTTAATATTATATTATCCTTAGCATCATGAGACACAATTGTTTAATGGAATAACACTGATTTATGTTGTAATTGCGAATATTAAACATTATTTTTGCGCATATCTCATTTAATCTGATAGACGGAGCCTACTTAATTCTAATGTGATAAAATGTTCATGGAACTACTTCAACCTTTTAACTCATAGAGGGGTCTTACAGATTCTTATCAGTTACTCGTAAAAGTCAGAGATATAATGTACATCAACTTCATAGAAAGCTTAAATGATGGCTACTGCTTTAACACCTAAATATTTTAACAGGCATTATTATCATAAGTTTTGATTTAATCAATTTAAGAAAGAACAAATATTAGTTAAAACAATTATTATTAATTAATATTAGTTATAACAGTTATTACAGTTGAATTATTATATATGACTGCATATACACGTTAAAACATATACTGTTATCAAATGCATAACAAATATATCATTTTAAGTTGGTAGGAAATGTTTTACATAATTGTTCTTCAAATGTGCAATGGATTAGCTTTGTTAATCGGTGTTGATTATATCCCGAACTGATTGACATCCCAAAATAAAAGGTAAGACCAATGAACAAACATGTTTGTAGCTGCTGCAATGAAAACAGTATAAATCTTTAATCATCAGTCTGAATTGAAATAATGACATTTTATGTCTAAATAATTAGTGTCAATCTCTTTGATTGATCTACACAATTTTCTAAAAAATATGATTTTATTTAGTGAAATAGTTTTGATAGCATTTAAAGTTTAGATAAGACAAAAGGCGACGCGTTAAGAATCACTCGTACAGGGGATTAAACGATGAACTATGAGTTAAAGTTTTGAGATGTCAGATGATGACAGAATTAAGGCCTTTGAAACCCTCGATTAATAGGTTACATACCACTAAATAAAATCCTTCTTTGTTGTATATAAAAAATATCATTTTCAATGACAAATTACACTATGACCCAGGGGTGTGAGATACCCCAAACCATATATAGGCTGAAAGATCTATCTATTCCCCACAAAATGATCAGTATTAGAAAAAAAGTTACGTTACTTATAAGAAAATAAATTTCGATTGAAAGTTCCTACCCTGAAAATGTCCTGGTTTTTAACTCTTCACCAGCCGTACAGAGTCATCTCCCCTTTTAACCAGTTTTCGCGACTAAACTAACCAGATCCATTGAATTTTTGCATACTTTCATAGGAAAAGCATTGTCAAAGACATACATACTCTTCAATATTAAAAAGCACCACAAATGAGGTATCCATGCACTCTCAAAAAATAAATAAGCACCATGTCACACTTTCTATTTCCGGTAAATGCTCACTTCCGGTTACCATTTAGTGGTATGTAACCTTAATAAAGGTGAATTTTACGTGGCATTCTGAATTTAATGCAATATTAAAATGTAAAATGGCATGAACAAGGCTCGAACTCTAACCGAGCTTTTGAGCATTACATTTGAGGATAGTTTTTAATTTCTTGACATAATTAAAGTTCTCCATGCGAATGAGAAGATAAAAGTGAATTTTACGTGACAATGACTTAAAGTTGATTTAAGACTGATTATGGATTAATAGTTTCTTTATTGATCACCAATGCTACTGTTATCGTTGAACTACATATTGATTGTTGTAATCTCACATTAGAAAATGCTATACTTTAAAAAAAAAACAATATGAGAGGAAAAGAAAATTTTTGTATTTATTTTTATGTAAGTTTATAATCGTTTTCATTCTTTGTGTGTGACTTACTTTGTTATCAGTTGATTCTCGTTCCCAGTTAGATGTTCTTTTGATGTTATATTTTGAGCCTGGTTATAATTCCTGTTCAGTAAACACAAATATTATTATTTTGTTTTGTTTTAATTAGAATTATCTCTCTAATAAATAATATGAATTGCTGTCACATAAAATTCAAAGTGAAATTTAGCTGTCGTTATTAGCAACATGAATAGCAAAAAATATACCATATACAGTATGGCCATATTTCGAATAAAAAGGCAAACATATTATATTTTCATATAATTATAAAAATTAAACCCAAATATGATATTGAAATTTTGTAATTTCACCACTCCGTTTCGGCCCAAAATTTGAGAATGAGCGATAATGTCTACTCGATAAAATTATTAAGTTTACATAAGGTGAAAACGTAACGTAATAGGGAGTTCGTTAACCTTCACTTCAAAAGATCAAAGAATGCCGACATAACAACTCATTCGAGACGCAATATCTTCAGAGAAATATAGAGTATTGAAGACTTGAAATGTTACTCGGTGTTTTAATATTTTCATAGGCCTTCAGGTGGTAACGCCTCCAAACTTACACACCGCTTCCTTTGTTTAACATGGGTTAATATAATTCGGAAACACCTAGTAAGACAAAAGATTTCACGTGAGCGAGTTGTTCTTTTTCACGTAAGCGAGTTGATATTTAGATATCAACCCGGTCACGTGAAAAAGAATAACCTGCCCTCGTGAAATTTAATGTGTGTATTCAATGGAACCCAGACTACGCGTAAATTTAGAATTTAAAGTAAACACGAACTTTTTAATTTTTAAATATTATCTTTAATGAAAACTTATTGTATTTCCATGAAATGTTTATTTAAAATTTTCGAAAATTAATACAGAAGTTTTTGAAATAGCGCAATTTACCGAAAACAAGATAGCAGCGTTGAATAAGAACAAAATATCAGCCTGAATACAAATTAAACAATATAATGAATCCAGAAACTTATTCATGCATTTATTGTTGATTAAGAAATATTATTTAGAAATAATATCCCTTCGCGGATTCTAAAACATGTAATCAAATTACGCTCGTTATCTATTGATTAATAGTTTCAGACCCGGTTAACCCTCGTGAGAGAAAAAGATTCACCCAAATCAAATTCGTTTGCATAACTGTGGTCCATTCCTAATCCATGTACATGTGTAACTAATCACTTGAATCGTTGTGTAAAACGGATATAAACCTCGTGCTACGGATTTTCTGTGTTAAAACAACCTGGCTTTGGACTTCTCAAAATCCTCAACTTGACTATAATTTATCTAACCTGAAGACTGTTACAGAATAACAAAGCCGAAGGATTGTTATCCTCTGAACAGGTTGCCTTAGGCTAGCTAAACCAAAAGTAAACTTGAATTATGCAATTGAGAGATAAACTCGAGGCTAGTGAGTCCTGGACTAAGGCTTAAACTAGACTAAATTAAACTTGAATTATGCAACCGGCCCATAGTTTCAAGTCTTAAACTTTAACCCTATGTTTAAGTCTTTTAAACTATGGGTTTAACTATAAAACATTTATTTTAAGTATTTATTGTGCAAACGGCATGCCATACTCGCTCCCCAAACCGTGACTAAGAGCCCACCTGTTTCAACGTGAAAAACCATTCTTGTATTTGATGCTTGTACTGTCGGCCATTGACTCCTTCAATAATTGAGGAAGCTGGTACACACTCGCTGCCAAAGCTTCTGGTAAACTATCAATGTCAGATATATGACTCTGAAAAAAAAACGTATAAAAACTTGTTATACAAGAAAGACAACTCATGTAAAGGTCGAAGGTGTTCCGAATGATCACTACAATGGTCACTACAATCAAATTGAATTATTTCCCTTTTATATACATGTCATACTTACATCGTTGTACCCAGGAATCATTCCTGCGTCGACATGGGTTAATATATGGATGCGTGCTTCAGTGCACATAAGATCCATAATTGTTTTCGTCTACAATACATCGTGCTACAGTGCACATAACGATGTCATTACTGACGTTTACATGCTTCATTCATGTAATCAATATTACATTTAAAATAAATAACGATGTACATGTAGTGCGTATTTTATAATATCTAAAACATAACTGTTACTGCATAGATGTGCTACAGTGCACTGCAAAAAAGACATGCGCAAATTTACATGAAAATTAATCTGTAAAAAATAATTTAAAAAACACAATTTTAAGGCCAACATCCTAAATTTGAAATCCTTGTTACCAAAAATGCCTTTTCCATTTTTACAACACGTGTAGAAAATGCGCTGAACCGGCAAATCAATCCAATCATTTACATAATATTTTACTTCTCCTCTACTAAATAAAAGGGGCCAAAACACAGCTGACTCCCAAAGCGCAATTATCCAAACTCCTTGAGCTTTGTCAACAATCATTTTTCGAATAACTTTGTGAACAATATTCACTGGCGGTACAAATAACCCCAGATGCTTTGACCAATCAAAAGTGAATGCGTCTACACCTGCAGCATTACTATTCCAAAATCTGGAGTAAAAACACTTAGTTTGGCATTATGTTCTGATGTGAATCAATCAACCTCTAGATGACCCCACCTATCGAAAATCATATTCAAAATATCGAAAGATATCCCCCCAATCATCTCTTTCTGCTATCTTAGATAGGTCATCCGCGACTTCATTTTTTTGCTTTTGGGATCCATTCAACTTGTAAATATATACAATTAAACATGCAAAAACGGAAAATATCTAAAACTATTGTCTGTTGCTAAGACTTCGTGGAACCTTTATGGACCACCGAACATACGGATTGATTATCAGTGAGCCATTTAATGTTGTTACTACACAAAATATGACTCAATTGACGCATCACTCTGTAAACCGCCATTAACTCTCTCCATGTAGAGTACTTTCCTCAGGTGACCAAGTACCGTGTGAAATATTACTTATAGCCATATATATACACTGACCCAAAATGAAAACTTTACACCTGTTTTAAATATCCATATTTCAATATGCATTTTATATAGAAGTTTGATTTTAGCTAATTTTGAAAGCTAAATGTATCAGTAGTGTACCAAAGAAAGAAAGATTTTGAAATGTGGACATTTTCCATGTTTTTGTCACAAATTAAGAGGAAAGGGGGTAAAACTGAAGTATACAGAAACTGGATATTATTAAAACGATTTATGTAAAGTATACAGCTGCGCCAGTTTGGAATTGTTTTAAATCGCATCAATACCTTGTATGACCTCCATTTTTACGAATGCATGTTTGGATACGTCGTCTCATTTCAAGTTGACGTAACGTTGCACTGACGCGTTCGGTATGCGTTGCCACTCTAACAGAAGTGCATTCTGGAGGTCATTCACATTGTGGATGTCGTGGTTAGCTCTGGCTCTCCTACCCAATTCACCCTAGAGATTTTCTATTGGATTTAAATCAGGAGATACCGATGGCCATGGCAAAACATTTACGTTATTTTGACCTAGGAACTGGGTAGTAATGCGTGCCGTGTGAGGCCTGGCATTGTCGTGTTGAAAAATGGCAGGTCCGTTCTGGTGCAGAAAAGGCAACATTGTGTTGTTAAGTAAATTGATATAACCTTGGGCATTTAGATTTCCCTGTATACACATGTAATAACAAGATCGGTTTTTCGCCCACCCATTATTCCACCCCAAACCATTACACTACCCCCACCAAACCTGTCTCTCTCTTGAATGCAACAATCTGCCAATCTTTCGTTTCTACGCCTATATACACTTACTCTGCCATCAGCATGACTTACATTACATCGGGATTCATCACTAAAGATGACAGAATTCCATTGCCGCTGCGTAAAACGCAGATGACGTTGTACCCATTGAAGTCGGACGGCTCGATGATGGCGTGTCAAAATTTGACCGGTATAAGGTCGTTGGACGTGAATCGGGACTTGGTTTTGCCTTAAAAAGATTTATGATAGTCTGAGCATGAACCCCTTAACGTCGGGCAGTGACGGTTGCAGGTAAAAATCGATTACGCAAATGCGTTAACGTAATTGCGCGATCAGTTCGTTGCGTTGTTGCACGTGCGCGACCGGGCCTCTGTCGATCATGAACGGATCCAGTTGCAACATAACGACTTTGTAAGTTTTGAATAGTCTGCCTAGAACAGCCAAAATGAGCTGAGACAGCTACTGCTGTTGAACCCGCCAACAACTTACCAATAGCTTGGTTTCTTTCATTTTCAGAAAGGCGAGGCATTGCTAATTATCAATATTTTTCCGTATTAAATGTGTTTTTTCAAATTTCTGGTAAAGACTGAATGAGTCTGTGCCACTACAGGTCGTCCACATAAACATTGCGTATATAAACATAGCCAGTTCCATTACATTGTCCGATTCTACCTTTGACACAATCAATAGAAGTATATAAAGAAGGAACCAATCTAATAAAGTCTCCGCATATTTACCTCCCCTGCCGAATAACGCCATTTGCAATTTATAGTCTGCAAAAAATGGCGGAAAGGTCAAAGAATTTGTCCTACAAGAAGTTGGACTACACGGCCTATTGGCCAACTTCACCAACCAGAGACTTGACTTTACATCTCTCATCAGTAGTATCAAACGGGCGGGGGGAAAATACAATGTACGGTGAAAAATACGGTTGAAAAATACGGTGAAAAAATACGATAGAAAAAAAACCGTGGAAAAATACTGAACCATTAAGTTGATATTAAAAAGGTGTCACTCAAGGGAGAGTAATCTCGCTAATGTTGCGTTTGACTCCCACGGAGTTGTCTTTCTTGTCCTTTATTCGACGTTTAAGGTTTGAACGCGAACGACGACGGTTGAGCCATAAAGTTGATATTAAAAAGTGGGTGGTCAACGCGTGACGCTTATTTAGTTTGAGGTAGCACACTTAATGTGAAAATATGTAATGAAAGAGCAATGTACTTACAATTTTCCAGTCTTTCGTATGTGTCCACGCTAAAATAAGTCGTTGAAGCATGATTTGTGAACTATATCCTGCAAACTTATGTCTGTTTTTTTACATTGTGAAATAAACGTACGCCACTTTTGTTAACTTTTATATATGTTAAGTTATATTCCAGAAACATCCATACTTTCTAGGACATGGTGAGTAAGTCAAAGTCATTACCTACGTCAACATGACTACGGGAAAGAACGCCCTTCAGGAGGGTTCGACAATTTTGATAAATGAGTTTTCAACAATTCAACCCTCGCACGTCATTTTTTATGATCCTAGCAAGACACAGTTCTTTGAAAATATTTAACAAGGAGTCACATGTCTATGAGACACACCTCGTTATAGTTATTTATCCTGATAGCGACGATTTTTTAAATCATACGATCACGAGTCTATGAGACATATGCGTTCTAGCCCCCCTCCCTAACGACGATGTTTTTTTTTAACTAAAAAATGTCATACGATTTATACACCCTGTGCCTAATATGATGAAATCTGAGATAACAATAATTAACATTATTTTCAATTCGTCGCTCGGGTAACCATACCCATTTAAAGTATGCAAATAGCTCGCCATTGATGTGAAACATAATGACCTTATTTGACCTAGCTAAACAGTGAACATTCACACGGTTGAACTGAAAACATGCAGCTTAAAGTTGATTGCAGTTTACGTCATCGGTTCTTTTCAGAAGCAAATCAAACATAGTTGTTGCAAACTAGCATACAACACCTGTCTTATGCAATACAACAATATCTAAAGCATGCTTAAACAGTAGAAAGTTTAGTACATCTCAAGTTGCTTGGGTATAGTAATTACACAATAGCATAGTAACATTTCCTTATTTGGAAGTTGATCTTATCAATAGAGTAATTGACATAGAACCCGTTTTAACAAGTGTCTCATGACGCATCAGCCAGGCGTTAATGTCATTCATCTGGCCTTCCAAAAATACAATGGCGTCCCTCAGTGCAAACGCCAGATCCAGTTTTGCTCTCAGCAGTATAGATATCATCTCTGTGTTGCAAACTAATTACCCGTCGTAAACAGATTAAATGCGTGAAATACACAATATCATGTGTAATATCAATGCATCATTGTACGTCATTCCTTCCAACTAGAACACATATCCCTTTCGAATTCTCCACCCTGGTGATTGTGATTTGAAAAGGTCATTTTACTTATTCTGTACAACCTCTGTTGAACAACACCCACTGGGAGGAACTAAAGTGTGTTGCTGTTCAGAGAATGTTGCTCTACAGAAGTTACATTCAATTAGAATTAGGCCTAAGGGAAATATCCGAAGCTGTTGTTGTAGAGGAGAGGCCTGTTGGGAAAATCTCGGCAGTAGGTATAGGTATAAGGAAGACATGTGAGGTGAACCGGTTGTGATGGTAAAGGGAAGATACTCTGTACACACAGTTGCTTCCCTTGCTGAATCAAGAAAAAAATGTCGCCATATTGAAATTCGACTTGCTGGCAAGAGATTTTTCTCTGCCAAACCACAACGACAAACCTTTCATTTTGACGACCTCATTGATATAAAAAGAATTTAAACAGGTAAGATATTCGATTCTATTCCATCTGAATGTTAACAGTCTTTGGTGAACTCTAATATTTATTTATCAAATTTGCGGGTTTACTCGCTTGAAATTGCGGACGACGTCATTCTCGCAATTGTTGAATACCTGTTTACACCTTAATTTTGAGTCAAAATTAACTTTTGATATCTCATTTATATGTATAAATTCATATAAATCTGTTGCCATTGGTAACTGATCGATCTTACATCATTTGTGATATTTTTTTATCATCATTTATGATGATAATTTCGGATGGATAATTTCGGATATTTCTACTAAGTAGGAGATTAATTTTTTTATCATTATTTATGATGATATTTTCGGATGGATTATTTGGGATATTAAGCTATGACTTTAGTGAATTGAGTTTGAAGGAATTGACAACTCTTTTAATTCTTATCATGTCATTTAACATCTCAGTCTACCTCAGATTAAAGGTAGCCTAGTATCTCTCAGCCACTGCATGACTTTAGCTTCAAAATGATTTATCTTATTTATTTATTGTAGTTAATGCTGTGTCAACACATTTGTAGGTCATTTTTCAACATCCAGCGCACCTGACCTAGCTTTCCTGGAACATTGTCTATTACCAGTACTCACCCACCCTTCCGCAAGGCCAGAAACTTCTCCATTTTATATAATCAATGGAGGAAAATAGACATTATTGTCAAATTTTCATGAAAGGGTATAACCTTCCCAGGTGGGATTCAAACCCACCTCCCCTCGGGCACGAGAATCCAAATCCTGGCGCGCTACCAACTGTCTGTCAACCCGGGTTAAAATGATTTATCCACTCCCTTTAATTACCTACATTTGATAAACAACACTTGTCTAGCATGCTGACATTTTCCTTCCATACTTTTTTGTAACAAATTACATTAACTGTAAAACTTTACACATTGTCTCTCTAACCAAAAAACTCCTTTTCTTTATCATATTCAACTATCTTAAATGTGAATGTTTTTTATTTCTTACAGATTAAATTCCTCTCCTAAAGAGTTTGGCACCAAGTTTTATTTATATATAGTGCTTGTAGACTTGGTAAGGTTAATTCAAATTATTAGTTTAACAATTATTCATGTACTTTTTATTACTGAAGTGCATTTGTGCAACTGATGAATTGTTAAGTTTGAAATTAATTTCTAAAATAGAATTACATGGACCAAGAAGCAGTAATTGTTGTAAGCTTCCAGCTCAGGGCACAGGACTATTGGGGAGGTTTATTCAGACAAGAAAAATTTACGTAGTCTGTACATTCAGGTTTGTTGATAGATTTTACTCAGTGTTGTTTGACATAAGAGATTTAGTTTTTACTCTGTGATGTTTTACATAAGAGACTAGGCTGGTACTCTTGAAACTTTGAGACAATCACAGGTAAGTGCAGGCAATACCAATATACATTAGTAGTATCTGCAATTTAAATTATATTGATTTTGTTAATTAGCCATTCAGCTGAAGTATATCGGTTCAGAAAAAAACAGATTTTATAATCGAAACAACATCAAAGTTGCTATCCAGACATATAGAAGCCTCAAAACATGTTTGACAATGTTTCGGTTGGTTTGGCACAAATTATTAGATTGGCATTATAAAAACAGGCATGTTTTAGTCCATCCAATCACGAACTTGTACTGGCTAATCTGTAACTCAAGTCACAAGTTGTGCTTGGGGAGTAAATGTTCACTATTGTTTTGTATGTACCTGTATACAAGTTTTTCTACTATCAACAGTTAGAATATATTACCCAGTCATCAATATAGGAAGACTTATGAACTTGAATGGTATCTATAGTGATTATTGTCATATATCATCACATTTTTTAATATTCCTTACATATCACTTTACATTACTCAGAACTAATGCATTTATATTTATAAGAGATATGTGTAAACATGAGCCTTGATATTTTTATTTCAGGTATGAAGTACTACATCAAAGTTAAAACCATTTAATTTAAATATTACATGATGAAGTTTAGATGGAGAAAAACCAGCTTTAGTTTTGCTAGATAAAATCGTGTAACTTAATTAGGGCAGAGTGTCATATTAAGATTCATGTTTCTTAATCAATTGTGAAGGTAACAAATCAATTAAATTTTGACTTTTTCATTGAATTTAGCTCACTCTAGCTTATAATGTGCTTTCATGATGTTTGGTTGCCCATCTATGTATTGTAAATGCTATACTTTTTGCTTCAAATTAGTTATAGACAATCACAAAAGACCTAAATGGTCAATTGGAGTTCAAATATTAGACAACTTGTGAACGCCCAAGGTCATTTATGCTCCATTTTCATCTTTACTTTTAATGTATTCATTCATTTGTTTTAAGCAAATGACAACTATATATTATTAGATATAGTACTCTGGAAAATTTACAGTTATTTAGTCATTACTCTGGAAAATTTACAGTTATTTAGTCATATTGACTGGAAAACTTACTTGCTCCAGTCTGTGCAGGTTTAAAACATTTTTGTTGCTTGCAAATAATAGTATTGTCAAGATATCAAATAAAACTAATCAAATTATCATTTCTAATGCCACTTAAAAGTTTAAGAACTACATAATAATGGTGTGCAAGATTCAGCATGCCCAGGATGAGAATCTGAATGTTCACCATAACATATACAATTTGATACTTATATAATTACAGCTTCACTATCATGACTTAATAATTATGTGTGCTGTTCTATTTCAGATGAAATTTTGTAAAAAATGAAACAGTTTGTGGTATAAAGTACCGATTGTCATTGAAGATGTGCTGACAACATTAAATATTTCATTGGTTTTCTGGTAATGATTTTTTGATATTTTAGCCATTCTTAAATCTATTCTATCATTGTCAGTACAATTTGTCATTGTCTGGTATCAGTTTCAGTACTCCACTGTCTAATATCAGTACTAGTACATGTATTTCACTGCCTAGTAGCAGAGTCAGGACTTACATTTATCTAGTAATATTACTGATACTTCACTGTAGAGATTCAGAACAAGAACTACACTGTCTAGTATCAGTACTAGAACTTCATTGCCTTGTATAAGTGAAAGTGCTACACTATCACAGTTCTAGTGATGCATAGTTATGTATTAGTACTACTGCTTCACATTCTAGTATCAGCACTTGTGCTTCACAGTCTACTAAAAGTTTTAGAGCTTCACAGTCTCGTATCAGTACTAGTGCTTCACAATCTGATATCAGTACTAGTGCTTCACAGTTTAGTATCAGTACTAGCACTTCACAGTCTTATATCAGTACTAGTGCTTAACAGTCTGGTATCAGTACTAGTACTTCACAGTATAGTATCAGCACTAATGATTCACAGTTTAGTATCAGCATTAGTGCTACACAGTCTAGTATCAGTACTGGTGCTTCACAGTCTGGTATCAGTACTAGTGCTTCACAGTCTAGTATCAGCACTTGGGCTTCACAGTCTAGTACCAGTACTAGTGCTTCACAGTCTTGTATCAGTACTTGTGCTTCACAGTCTAGTATCAGTACTTCTGCTTCCTTGTTGAGTATCAGTACTAGTGCTTCACAGTCTAGTAGTAGTACTAGTGCTTCACAGTCTCGTATCAGTACAAGTGCATCACAGTCTACAATAAGTTTTATAGCTTCACAGTCTCGTATCAGTACTAGTGCTTCACAGTCTAGTATCAGTACTGGTGCTTCACAGTCTAGTATCAGTACTTGTGCTTCACAGTCCAGTATTAGTACTAGTGCTTCACAGTCTTGTATCAGTACAAGTGCATCACAGTCTACAATAAGTTTTATAGCTTCACAGTCTCGTATCAGTACTAGTGCTTCACAGTCTAGTATTAGTACTAGTGCTTCACAGTCTTGTATCAGTACAAGTGCATCACAGTCTACAATAAGTTTTATAGCTTCACAGTCTAGTATCAGTACTTGTGCTTCACAGTCCAGTATTAGTACTAGTGCTTCACAGTCTTGTATCAGTACAAGTGCATCACAGTCTACAATAAGTTTTAGAGCTTCACAGTCTAGTATCAATACTAGTGCTTTACAGTCTAGTATCAGTACTAGTGCTTCACAGTCCAGTCTCAGTACTAGTGCTTGTCAGTCTACAATAAGTTTTAGAGCTTCCCTTCTAGTATCAGTACTAGGGCTTCACAGCCATGTATCAGTACTAGTGCTTCACAGTTTAGTATCAGTACTAGTGCTTCACAGTCTTGTATCAATACAAGTGCATCACAGTCTACAATAAGTTTTAGAGCTTCACAGCCATGTATCAGGTCTGGTGCTTTACAGTCTAGTATCAGTACTAGTGCTTCACAGTCTAGTATCAGTTCTAGTGCTTCATAGTCTGATATCAGTACTAGTGCATCACAGTTTAGTATCAGTACTAGCCCTTCACAGTCTTATATCAGTACTGGTGCTTAACAGTCTGTTATCAGTACAGGTATTTCACAGTATAGTATCAGCACTAATGATTCACAGTCTAGTAACAGCATTAGTGCTTCACAGTTTAGTATCAGTACTAGTGCTTCACAGTCTAGTATCAGTACTAGCACTTCACAGTCTTATATCAGTACTTGTGCTTCACAGTCTAGAATCAGTACTAGTGCATCACAGTCTAGTATCAGTTCTAGTGCTTCATAGTCTGATATCAGTACTAGTGCATCATAGTTTAGTATCAGAACTAGCACTTCACAGTCTTATATCTGGACTAGTGTTTCATAGTTTGGTATCAGTACTAGTGCTTCACAGTCTAGTATCAGCACTTGGGCTTCTAGTCTAGTATCAGTACTAGTGCTTCACAGTCTAGTATCAGTACTAGTGCTTCATAGTCTAGTATCAGTACTAGTTTTTGACAGTCTTGTATCAGTACTAGTGCATCACAGTCTAGTATCAGTACTAGTGCTTCACAGTCTAGTATCAGCACTGGGGCTTTACAGTCTAGTATCAGTACTAGATCTTCAAAATTGTGTATCAGTATGAGTGCTTCCCTGTTTAGTATCAACACTAGTGCTTCACAGTCTGATATCAGTACTAGTGCATCACAGTTTAGTATCAGAACTAGTGCTTCACAGTCTAGTATCAGTACTAGTGTTTCACAGTCTAGTATCAACACTTGTGCTTCACAGTAGAGTATCAGTTCTAGAGCGTCACAGTCTAGTATCGGTACTAGTGCTTCACAGTCTAGTATCAGTACTTGTGCTTCACAGTAGAGTATCAGTTCTAGAGCGTCACAGTCTAGTATCAGCATTAGTGCTTCACAGTCTAGTATCAGTACTAGTGCTTCACAGTCTAGTATCAGCATTAGTGCTTCACAGTCTAGTATCAGTACTAGTGCTTCACAGTGTAGTATCAGTACCAGTGTTTCACACTCTAGTATCAGCACTAATGATTCACAGTCTAGTATCAGTACTAGTGCTTCACAGTAGAGTATAAGTTCTAGAGCGTCACAGTCTAGTGTCGGTACTAGTGCTTCACTGTTAAATATCAGTACTGGTGCTCCACAGTCTCGTATCAGTATGAGTGCTTCCCTGTCTAGTATCAGTACTAGTGCTTCACAGTCTCGTATCAGTATAAGTGCTTCCCTGTCTAGTATCAGTACTAGTGCTTCAATGTTTAGTATCAGTACTAGTGCTTTATTGTTGAATATCATTAATAATACTTAACAGTATATGTGTACTAAGTCTAACTATTCATCAGTTGACCTTTTTATATTGTAGCAATCACAAGCAATTGTCGCCGACCATCCCAGTCATGGGTCGTGGTTTCAGCATAGAAAACAACAAGTCTAGGTAGTTTGGTAGTTACTTGTATATTTAATGTAGAAGAATGATGATTTTAATGAAACCAATATAGTTTGTAAATATATAGATAAATCAATCTGAAAATAAATACAACACTGAATTAAAAGGTAGTCAAGGACACGTGGTCATGATATAAAATGAGTTACAATTTAACAGTTTTAGTAATGAAAGATTTAAAACAATTTAAATTAAGCTGAAGACGGACATAATGAAATAAATTAATAAATATTCAATCATTTACAAAAAGAGTGAAAAACAAATAAATATTCAATCATAATTCAAAAGAGTGAAAATCTATCTAAATACCTGGTTTGGTTTAATACAAAACCAGAACAACTGGTTCAAGTGAAGTATAGTGGCAGAGTGACTAAAAGTTTATCGTGCGCGGTTATCGGAAAAAAATGGTCACGTGATGGGTGGTACGATAATGAAATGAAATGAAGTGTTAAATATTCGATGTTTTACTATAGTTAATGAGATGGTGATGGAACTACTAACTGACTACAATTACACTACATAGAAAAACTAACGATATAAATCTACCTATGACACAATCACAATCTTACTACGAACATCAATGCTATAGATTGCCTTTGTTGAGAACTTTGATAATGGATTCAAAACCTGTATTATTGTAAAATTAAATGGATATTATTGTTCATTTTCAGAATGCTTTGTTAACAAATTCCTTAAATTTGTTGCATTTTGTCATTGTAGATAAAGCTAAGATAGAATATTATAAGAATATGATCAAAAGAGTATAATTACAAGACCACAAATCTGAAATGTTTTATGACGACAGGATTTACTATCAAGTTTACTATCAAGTACTTGATCTCACAGTTCTCTCTTGTACTTGACCTCACAGTTCTCTCTTGTACTTCACCTCTCAGTTCTCTTTTGTACTTTAACTCTCAGTTCTCTCTTGTACTTCACCTCACAGTTCTCTCTTGTACTTTACCTCACAGTTCTCTCTTGTACTTTACCTCTCAGATCTCTTTTGTACTTCACCTCTCAGTTCTCTCTTGTACTTCACCTCTCAGATCTCTTTTTACTTCACCTTTCAGTTCTCTTTTGTACTTCACCTCTCAGATCTCTCTTGTACTTCACCTCTCAGTTCTCTTTTGTTCTTTAACTCTCAGTTCCCTCTTGTACTTCACCTCACAGTTCTCTCTTGTACTTTACCTCACAGTTCTCTCTTGTACTTTACCTCTCAGATCTCTTTTGTATTTCACCTCTCATTTCTCTTTTGTACTTCACCTCTCAGATCTCTTTTGTACTTCACCTCTCAGTTCTCTCTTGTACTTCACCTCTCAGATCTCTTTTGTACTTCACCTCTCAGTTCTCTCTTGTACTTTAACTCTCAGTTCTCTCTTGTACTTCACCTCTCAGATCTCTTTTGTACTTCACCTCTCAGATCTCTTTTGTACTTCACCTCTCAGATCTCTTTTGTACTTCACCCCTCAGTTCTCTCTTGTACTTCACCTCTCAGATCTCTTTTGTATTTCACCTCTCAGTTCTCTCTTGTACTTCACCTCTCTGATCTCTCTTGTACTTCACCTCTCAGTTCTCTCTTGTACTCCACCTCTCAGTTCTCTCTTGTACTTCACCTTTCAGATCTTTTTGTACTTGACCTCTCAGTTCTGTCTTGTACTTGACCTCACAGTTCTCTCTTGTACTTCAACTCTCAGTTCTCTCTTGTACTTTAACTCTCAGTTCTCTCTTGTACTTTAACTCTCAGTTCTCTTTTGTACTTCACTTCACAGTTCTCTCTTGTACTTTGCCTCATAGTTCTCTCTTGTACTTTACCTCTCAGTTCTCTCTTGTACTTGACCTCTCAGTTCTCTCTTGTACATTACCTCTAAGTTTTCTCTTATACTTTACGTCTAAGTTCTTACTCTCTTGTACTTTTCCATTCAGTTCTCACTTGTATCCCACCACTCAGTTCTCTCACTTGTATCCCACCACTCAGTTCTCTTACTTGTATCTGACCACTCAGTTCTCTTACTTGTATCCCACTTCTCGGTTCTCTCTCTTGTATCCAACCACTCAGTTCTCTCACTTGTATCCCATCACTCAGTTCTCTCACTTGTATCCCATCACTCAGTTCTCTCTCTTGTATCAAATCACTCAGTTCTCTCACTAGTATCCCAACATTCAGTTCTCTCACTTGTATCCAGTACTTTCACTTGTATCCCACTGCTCAGCTCTCTCTATTGTATCCCACCACTTAGTTCTCTCACTTGTATCACATCACTCAGTTCTCTCACTCATATTCCACTACTCAGTTCTCTCACTTATACCTCACCACTCAGTTTTTTCACTTTTATCCGATCACTCAGTTTTCTCTCTTGTTTCTCACCACTAAGTTCTCTCACTTGTATCCCACCACACAGTTCTCTCACTTGTATCACATCACTTAGTTTTCTCTTATGTGTCATCACTCAGTACTCTCTTGTATACTATCACTCAGTTCTCTCTTGTATGCCACCACCATGTTTTCTCACTTGCATTCTATCACTTAGTTCTTTCTCTTGCATCCACTGACACTGAGTTATTTCACTTGTATCCCACCACTCGATTCATCTCTAAGTTCTTTAACTTGAATTCCATCACTTAGTTCTCTCACATGTATCCCACCACTCAGTTCTCTTACTTGTATCCCACTACTCATTATCTCACTTGTATCCCACCACTCAGTTCTCTCACTTGAATCCGACCACTCAGTTCTCTCACTTGTATCCCACCACTCACTCCTTACTCTTGTATCCCACCACTCATTTGTCTCTCTTGTATCATAACATTCAGTTCTTTGTCTTATATCCCAGCACTCACTTCTCTCTTTTGTTTAAAACCACTCATTTCTCTCAGTTGTATCCCATCACTCAGTTCTCTCCTTTATCCCACCACACAGTTGTCCGTCTTGTACCTTATCATTCAGTTCTCTATCTTGTATCCCACCACTCAGTTCTCTCACTTGTATACCATCACTCAGTTCTTTCACTTGTATCCCAAAACAGTTTTCTCTCACTTGTATCTAACAACTCAGTTCTCTTACTTTTATCATCACTCAGTTCTCTTTCTCGTATTATCACTCATTACTCTTTTGTATCCCTTCACTCAGTTCTCTCTCTTGTATCCCACCACTCCTTGTATACCACCACTCAGTAGTTTCACTCAATGTTCTCTCATTTATCCCATCACTCACTTTTCTCATTTATCTTCCTACTCTGTGTTCTCTCTTATATCCAACCACTCAGTTCTTTCTTTTGTATCCCAACACTCAGTTCTCTCACTTGTACCCCAACACACAGTTCTCTGTCTTGTATCCTACCACTAGTGTCCCTCTCTTGTACCCAACCACTCAATTCTTTCACTTGTACACTACAATTCAGTTCTCTCTCTTGCACCCTACCACTCAATTCTTTCACTTGTACCCTACCACTCAGTTCTCTCTCTGGTACCTTACCAGTCGATTCTCTAACTTGTATCTTACCTCTCAGTACTCTCTCTTGAACCCACTACTCAGTACTCTAACTTGTATCACATCACTCAGTTCTCTCACTTGTATCCCACCACTAAGTTCTCTCACTTGTATCCAACCCCTCAGTCCTCTCAATTGTATCCCACCACTCAGTTCTCTCACTTGTATCCGACCACTCAGTCCTCTCACTTGTATCCCACCACTCAGTTCTCTCACTTGTATCCAACCCCCTCAGTTCTCTCACTTGTATCCCACCACTCAGTTCTCTCACTTGTATCCCACCACTCAGTTCTCTCACTTTTATCCGACCACTCAGTCCTCTCACTTGTATCCCACCACTCAGTTCTCTCACTTGTATCCAACCCCCTCAGTCCTCTCACTTGTATCCCACCACTCAGTTCTCTCACTTGTATCCGACCACTCAGTTCTCTCAACTGTATCTCCACCACTAAGTTCTCTCACTTGTACCCTGCCATTCGGTTCTCTCACTTGTACACTACCACTCAAATATCTCTCTTTTAACCGACCACGCAGTTGTCTCTCTTGTATCCCATCCCTCAGCTCTATCTTTTGCAGCCTATCACTATGTGTTCTCTCTTGTATCCCATCAGTCAGCTCTCTCTTGTAATCCATCACTAAGTTCTTTCTCTTGTACCCTATCACTCAGTGTTTCACAGCTTAGGTGTCTCTCTTGTTTTCCACCACTCAGTTCTCTCAATTGTTATGCATCACTAAGTTCTCACTCTTTTACCCTATCACTCAGTATTCTCTCTTGTATCCCATCACTCAGTTGGTTCTATAGTACCCTATCACTCAGTGTTCTCTTGTATCCCATCACTCAGTAGCATCTATAGTACCCTTTCACTCAGTGTTCTCTCTTGTATCTCACTGCGTGTGTGTCTATCTTGTTTCCCTCCACTCAATTCTTTCTCTTGTATCCCATTACTTGCTTCTCCCTCATGTAGCCTATCACTCAGTGTTGTCTCTTGTATCTCATCACTCAGTTGTCTCTCTTGTATCCCACCACTCAGTACATGCTCTTGTTTCCCGTCACTCAGTTCCTTCTATAATATCATATCTCTCTGTGTTCTCTCTTTTACCCTGTAACTCGGCGTTCTCTCTTATATCCCATCACTCAGTTGCTTCTATAGTACCCTATAACTGGGCGTTCTCTCTTTTTTCCCATCACTCAGTTGCTTCTATAGTACTCTATCACTCAGTGTTTTCTCTTGCATCCCACCACTCAGTAGCTTCTATAGTACCCTATTACTCAGTTCTCCCTTGTATCCCATCACTCAGTTGCTTCTATAGTACCCTATTACTCAGTTCTCCCTTGTATCCCATCATTCACTTGCTTCTATAGTACCTTATCACTCAGTGTTCTCTCTTGTATCCCATCATTCACTTGCTTCTATAGTACCCTATCATTCAGTGTTCTCTCTTGTACCCATTAATTAGTTGCTTCTATAGTACCCTATCACTCAGTGTTCTCTCTTGTATCCCATCATTCAGTTGCTTCTATAGTACCCTATCACTCAGTGTTCTCTCTTGTATCCCATCACTCAGTTGCTTCTAAAGTACCATCACTCAGTGTTCAATCTTGTATCCCATCACTCAGTTGCTTCTATAGTACCCTATCACTCAGTGTTCTCTTGTATCCCATCATTCAGTTGCTTCTATAGTACCTTATCATTCAGTGTTCTCTCTTTTATCCCATCACTCAGTTGCTTCTAAAGTACCATCACTCAGTGTTCCATCTTGTATCCCATCACTCAGTTGCTTCTATAGTACCCTATCACTCAGTGTTCTCTCTACCCTATCACTCAGTGTTCTCTCTTGTATCCCATCATTCAGTTGCTTCTATAGTACCCTATCATTCAGTGTTCTCTCTTGTATCCCATCACTCAGTTGCTTCTATAGTACCCTATCATTCTGTGTTCTCTTGTATCCCATCACTCAGATGCTTCTTTAGTACCCTATCACTCAGTGTTCTCTCTTTTATCCCATCGCTCAGTTGCTTCTAAAGTACCATCACTCAGTGTTCAATCTTGTATCCCATCACTCAGTTGCTTCTATAGAACCCTATCACTCAGTGTTCTCTCTTGTATCCCATCATTCAGTTGCTTCTATAGTACCCTATCATTCAGTGTTCTCTCTTGTATCCCATCACTCAGTTGCTTCTATAGTACCCTATCATTCTGTGTTCTCTTGTATCCCATCACTCAGTTGCTTCTTTAGTACCCTATCACTCAGTGTTCTCTCTTTTATCCCATCACTCAGTTGCTTCTAAAGTACCATCACTCAGTGTTCAATCTTGTATCCCATCACTCAGTTGCTTCTATAGTACCCTATCATTCAGTGTTCTCTCTTGTATCCCATCATTCACTTGCTTCTATAGTACCCTATCATTCAGTGTTCTCTCTTGTATACCATTACTTAGTTGCTTCTATAGTACCCTATCACTCAGTGTTCTCTCTTGTTTCCCATCACTCAGTTGCTTCTATAGTACCCTATCATTCAGTATTCTCACTTGTATCCCATCACTCAGTTGCTTCTATAGTACCCTATCACTCAGTGATCCCTCTTTTATCCCATCATTCAGTTGGTTCTATAGTACCCTATCACTCAATGTTCTGTCTTGTATCCCATCATTCAGTTGGTTCTATAGTACCCTATCACTCAGTGTTCTCTCTTTTATCCAATCACTCAGTTGCTTCTATAGTACCCTATCATTCAGTGTTCTCTTGTATCCCATCACTCAGTAGCTTCTATAGTACCCTATCATTCAGTGTTCTCTCTTTTATCCAATCACTCAGTAGCTTCTATAGTACCCTATCATTCAGTGTTCTCTTGTATCCCATCACTCAGTAGCTTCTATAGTACCCTTTCACTCAGTGTTCTCTCTTGTATCTCACCGCGTGTGTGTCTATCTTGTTTCCCTCCACTCAGTTCTTTTTCTTGTATCCTATTACTTGCTTCTCCCTCATGTAGCCTATCACTCAGTGTTGTCTCTTGTATCTCATCACTCAGTTGTCTCTCTTGTATCCCACCACTCAGTACATGCTCTTGTTTTCAGTTGGCATTCTGTCTTGTTCCCATTACTCATTTGCTTCTATAGTACCCTATCACTCAGTGTTCTCTCTTATATCCCATCACTCAGTTGGTTCTATAGTACTCTTTCATTCAGTGTTCTCTCTTGCATCCAACCACTCAGTAGTTTCTATAGTACCCTTTTACTCAGTTCTCTCTTGTATCCCATCATTCACTTGTTTCTATAGTACCCTATCACTCAGTGTTCTCTCTTGTATCCCATCACTCAGTTGCTTTTATAGTACCCTATCACTCAGTGTTCTCTCTTGTATCCCATCACTCAGTTGCTTCTATAGTACCCTATCACTCAGTGTTCTCTCTTGTATCCCATCACTCAGTTGCTTCTATAGTACCCTTTCACTCAGTGTTCTCTCTTGTATCCCATCACTCAGTTGGTTCTATTGTACTCTTTCATTCAGTGTTCTCGCTTGTATCCCATCACTCAGTTGCTTCTAGAGTACCCTATTACTCAGTTCTCTCTTGTATCCCATCACTCAGTTGCTTCTATAGTACCTTATCACTCAGTGTTCTCTCTTGTATCCCATCACTCAGTTGCTTCTATAGTACCCTATCACTCAGTGTTCTCTCTTGCGTCCTACCACTCAGTAGTTTCTATAGTACCCTTTTACTCAGTTCTCTCTTGTATCCCATCATTCACTTGCTTCTATAGTACCCTATCACTCAGTGTTATCTCTTGTATCCCATCACTCAGTTGCTTCTGTAGTACCCTATCATACAGTGTTCTCTTGTATCCCATCACTCAGTTGCTTCTTTAGTACCCTATCTCTCAGTGTTCTCTCTTGTATCACACCACTCAGTTGCTTCTTTAGTACCCTATCACTCAGTGTTCTCTCTTGTATCCCATCACTCAGTTGCTTCTTTAGTACCCTATCATACAGTGTTCTCTCGTATCCCATCACTCAGTTGCTTCTTTAGTACCCTATCACTCAGTGTTCTCTCTTGTATCCCATCACTCAGTTGCTTCTATAGTACCCTATCACTCAGTGTTCTCTCTTGTATCCCATCACTCAGTTGCTTCTATAGTACCATATCACTCAATGTTCTCTCTTGTATCCCATCACTCAGTTGCTTCTATAGTACCTTATCACTTAATGTTCTCTCTTGTATCCCATCACTCAGTTGCTTCAATAGTACCCTATCACTCAATTTCTCTCTTGTATCCCATCATTCACTTGCTTCTATAGTACCCTATCATACAGTGATCTCTTGTATCCCATCACTCAGTTGCTTCTTTAGTACCCTATCACTCAATGTTCTCTCTTGTATCACATCACTCAGTTGCTTCTATAGTACCCTATCATACAGTGTTCTCTTGTATCCCATCACTCAGTTGCTTCTTTAGTACCCTATCACTCAGTGTTCTCTCTTTTATCCCATCACTCAGTTGCTTCTATAGTACCCTATCACTCAATGTTCTCTCTTGTATCCCATCACTCAGTTGCTTCTATAGTACCCTATCATCTCTTAAAAATCATTATCATGAGCTTCAAATTTGAGTATTGTCTTGGACTTTTATTCAACATGTATCTTTACTTAAAATGGTTATGTTTTATTGTTTGTTTCTTTTAAATGTTCCATGAATGCTTCTTTTGATTGAAAATCTACTTTATAGCATTTTAAAATTATTATGTCTCAATGTGTATCATATCTTTACTTTCAGATTTTTAATACAGTATGAAAGGCATTTTGATGATAGAGTATTCAGTTGACAACCAAAACATAGTTCTAGAGAATTAAAACTTACATCTACATGTATATGAATAAGTTTTTATGTGTGTCAAAGACATTTTATTTTTAAATGTATGTGCTTGATAATTACTAATCAGGTTCTCAGTGGCTGCTTACAGAATTCTAGCTGGTGTATTCAATTTACTACTTAGTAGGTTATGTGACCAAAAATTGATGAACATACCAAATGTATCATATTATTTGTTGATTAATCACTGATTGTTAAAAAATCTTGAGTTTGTTTAATGCAATCAAGTAAAACAAACAATATATACCATAAAGCTGTAATTCAAGAGCATCAAATGTTTAATTGTGTAACATGTTGGTCATATACACTTAATGTAAGATACTTTTTGTTATATACTGTGTGTAAGATATACTCAAATGAAAAAGAAACGCAGGGTAAACTTCAGTGGTGATTTAAGGTGAATTATAAGAATGATATTAAAATTGGTATATTGATTTATCAAGAACTATCTTTCGTGAACTAAATTTTCGTTGGATTTTGACCTTTACTTTTTGTGTTATTCCCGAGGGGAATGTGCCGCTAACCAAGTCATTCGACGCGCGCGACGTGGAGGAGTAAGAGGCAAACCAATGCATGGACGTCTACAACGAAGACCCGCCTCACGTAATCGGTTCCTTACAGTTTTGGAGTGAATACGACGGTTATGATTGCCTACTGTATTCTTAGCAGTTTCAGTGGCAGTAACGTAACGATTACGCAGGTGTGCGAGACGTATAGCCCTGTCCTGACGTCGTGTCGTGACGCGCGGACGCCCTGTCCGAGATCGGTCGGCAAGCCTTCCAGTTTCCCTAAGTCGACGAACAAGTCGCACTATAGTCGAAACATTCACGCCAAACTGCATAGCCACCTGCTGTTGCGTTTGACCTTGCATTAGCAACGTAATGGCCTGACCCCGCTGAACGTCAGTAAGCCTTGCCATTAACGTAGAAAGTTAAAACAGAGTTTTAATACGGAAAACAGTGTATAAATGTCTAGAGTATTGGATGATATGAAAAGATGTGTTGAAGAAATTATCAAATTTATTCTGCACGAAATTTTTGCATTTCTTCGCTTGTATTACGTGACACTGAACGTTTCATGCTTCAGTAACTTCTCATTATGTGTTGAGTAAATAGATGCCTTGATAATAATCTGACCAATTTTCATCATCTTACACCAAGGCGATAAAAAGTTATTCCATATCATTTTACCCTGCGTTTCTTTTTCGTTTGGGTATGTATTTTTGTAATATATTGTGTGTAAGATACATTGTGGTGCGCTGTGAGTATGTTAAACTTTGGGAAATACTGTACGTAAAATACATTTAGTGGTATAACAGATGTAAGATGCTTTTTGTGATACACAGTGTGTAAAATGTATTTGTGATAAACATTTTGTAAGATATATTTATGATATACTGTGTGTTTGATATATTGTATGTTTTGATATGTATATTTTGTGATATACTTCATGTAAGATGATGTGCTAGATGTTCTTAGCGAAAAATTAGATTTTGATATTTTTTTGTTAACGTAAAATATTTATCTGTCACATGTCAGATTACATAACACTAATATATTCTAATATCTACAGACCTCTTGTAATATGAATACCTATGAACTTGAGACATGGTAGATTGTATAAATTCTATGTTTTGTAAATAAAGATTTTACACTTGCTAAATTTGGCATTTTTTGTGTTTTATATTTCGAAAGATAAAAATATAAGTGATATGAAATTTGTTTTGAAGCAAAAGCTACTAGAGTATGTTGCCATATTTGGCATAGGCTTCACTGCAAAAGTGCTTCATTTAATCAATAATCAGACATAACAGGAGGATAAAATGATATGTGACTGGTAAGTATTGACAATAGTTACCACAGAAGGTATCACAGTTATGTCCAACATGTTGAGCTAAATGTAAGTGTCTATGCAATGTAACAACTGGACTTTGACAAGTGCAAACATACACATTTGAATTGCAGTTAGGTTTACAATTGTGCTTCTTTATCATGAAAAATTGAAGATGACTAAAGAAACATTACTGCATATTTCTGTTAAATAGATAATACATGATCATCGTAAGTAAACTGGTACAATCAGTTTACAACCAACTGTACAATTTTCAAATATACTGCTGCAAACAAAGTGTAGAAATTTTATTAAAATGTGTGAAGGTCAGCATTTGATTTGCAAAAATATAGCAAGCAGCACTAAGAGCTAAGAAATATAAGCTCGAAGGTTGCATGAACCCAACATTCACTAGTACAATAATGACTGGAAAGTTTGGTTACACCCACACAATGTTAAATATGCACATAGTCATTTGATTTTGTTTGAGTTTGTTATAAATGTCAAATTACATTGATTTTCTACTGGCATGTGTTAATTCTAAGTGAAATTACCCTTATGCAAGTTCATATACTTGGAGGTACATACTTATGTGTAATACATTATTCACAAGAAATTTTTACAAATTAGTATCCAATATTGCAAAGACGATTTTTGATAAAAATACAAATATCAACATTGATATACATTAAGAGCTGGACAAAAGCATTATAACATCATTTATGACAATTTGATAATCACTCCATGCGTTTTTACGCGTCTTTTCGTTGTTTTACATACTTTAGGTATACATACTAACATGGGCAGTATAATGTTTTTAGACTATCCCGTTTTATTTTAGCGTGTGGAAAATATAGTACTAGTATATAATCATTCATAACAACCATAGAATAGTTATTTATTCTAAATTACTCAATGTTCTCACTTATGTAAGTAAAATTACTTTGAACATTTCGGTCGCTCCTGAGTTATCGTTCGTTGATTCGTTTGTGCTTGCATACATGAGCTTTACGCAAATTGCCTTTATGTGTCTTCATTTTGATTCAATGTCTGTCGATATACCATTTTTGGAAAAGCTGTAACATATTCGCGTGATCGGTACATTTTACGTGACAAGTCTTCGTTTTGAGCGCAGGTACTAACCGCACTCAACTTATTTGTATTAAATGCGCAAGAACTGTTGGTTTGAACAAAATCTGTTGCATAAAAGGGAGAACTACAGACGTTCTACATAAAATTGGTATTACATACGGAACACCGATTGTTATGGGCGAAATATTTTATATACACTGAATATCCGTGCATTCAACGATGAATTTGAATAGTTGCACTCACTCACTCACTCACTCACTCACTCACTCACTCACTCACTCACTCACTCACTCACTCACTCACTCACTCACTCACTCACTCACTCACTCACTCACTCACTCACTCACTCACTCACTCACTCACTCACTCACTCACTCACTCACTCACTCACTCACTCACTCACTCACTCACTCACTCACTCACTCACTCACTCACTCACTCACTCACTCACTCACTCACTCACTCACTCACTCACTCACTCACTCACTCACTCACTCACACACTCACTCACTCACTCACTCACTCACTCACTCACTCACTCACTCACTCACTCACTCACTCACTCACTCACTCACTCACTCACTCACTCACTCACTCACTCACTCACTCACTCACTCACTCACTCACTCACTCACTCACTCACTCACTCACTCACTCACTCACTCACTCACTCACTCACTCACTCACTCACTCACTCACTCACTCACTCACTCACTCACTCACTCACTCACTCACTCACTCACTCACTCACTCACTCACTCACTCACTCACTCACTCACTCACTCACTCACTCACTCACTCACTCACTCACTCACTCACTCACTCACTCACTCACTCACTCACTCACTCACTCACTCACTCACTCACTCACTCACTCACTCACTCACTCACTCACTCACTCACTCACTCACTCACTCACTCACTCACTCACTCACTCACTCACTCACTCACTCACTCACTCACTCACTCACTCACTCACTCACTCACTCACTCACTCACTCACTCACTCACTCACTCACTCACTCACTCACTCACTCACTCACTCACTCACTCACTCACTCACTCACTCACTCACTCACTCACTCACTCACTCACTCACTCACTCACTCACTCACTCACTCACTCACTCACTCACTCACTCACTCACTCACTCACTCACTCACTCACTCACTCACTCACTCACTCACTCACTCACTCACTCACTCACTCACTCACTCACTCACTCACTCACTCACTCACTCACTCACTCACTCACTCACTCACTCACTCACTCACTCACTCACTCACTCACTCACTCACTCACTCACTCACTCACTCACTCACTCACTCACTCACTCACTCACTCACTCACTCACTCACTCACTCACTCACTCACTCACTCACTCACTCACTCACTCACTCACTCACTCACTCACTCACTCACTCACTCACTCACTCACTCACTCACTCACTCACTCACTCACTCACTCACTCACTCACTCACTCACTCACTCACTCACTCACTCACTCACTCACTCACTCACTCACTCACTCACTCACTCACTCACTCACTCACTCACTCACTCACTCACTCACTCACTCACTCACTCACTCACTCACTCACTCACGTGGTCCAAGTAAATTATATTTTACACATTGTATACTTGACAATAAAAACAAAATCATCTTCATTTATTCATTCTTTCAATAAAGGTAACGATGCGAAAAAGTTGTAGTAGTTTTTCCAGTCTTCGTTGATTTAATAATTTATTTTTATTACATACTTCACACTGGATTTATTCAGTAAACAATACGTAGACGGAAAAAGAAATTCTCTGCGGCTGTGTTAAATAACCTTTGTTATTCATAGGTTCACGCAAACACAGTCATTGACGTTAAAGTTTTGGCCGTTAAAACCGGCGATTTAATATTTATTTTTAGAATCAAATACTTAAATTCACAATAACAGACAATAACAACAAACCAGCTTTTTACTTATTCAAGGTAACGATGCGAAAAAGTTTTAATAGTTTTTTCAAGTCTTTTGTTGATTTATTTTTATTACAACATATATGATTCCCAGAAAAGGTATCACACATCCTTATACAAGTCATTACAATACCAAGGTATGCCCCGAGGCGATTGACGCGAGAGAGGCCCCTATACTACTAATTAGAACTGTGGATCGTTGAGCAAAGTGCGATCCTATCCAAACCACGATTCATGTGTAGTGATTCACGAATCAAACCAAGAATCACATGCTAAAGAAGAAGCATACATATTTCATGTAATAACAAAATTGAGTGAATTATTACAAAATCTTACTATAAGGTAAATCATGTCTCCAAACATTTCTATTACCAGAAATTTTACGGACATGTTCAGTGTTAACGTTTTTGATTAAATAAATGTGCATCAATCGAAATTTCGGCACAAGATAATTCGGTCTTTACATAAATTGAAGTTTTCATTAGTAATGCGACTCATTTTAAGTAATAAGTAAGCTGAAAATGTTCGTACTTTTTCCCAAAATAAGATCGCGACCCGACGATTTCGGACATGACGAATATTCGTACTCGATTTTCTGGTCGAGATCGCGAATACCCGAGTACTCGGATACTCGCCGCAGTTCTATCAGCAATACAGGGGCGGATCCAAGATTTTTTTTCTAAGGGGGGTCCGAACTTTTCTAGGGGATCCGAACCTCGATTCACAACCACATTATACACACTTTGCAGAGAGAATGCAACATATTGATAAAAAAGACTACATTGCCATTAAATCTATGTTAAGCACCGTGAAAAATTGCTTCATGCTACTCAAAATGACTTACAGGCAAGAAATACACTAATGGACAGGTACATTATCCAAATTCTGGGGGGGGGGGTCCGGACCCCCCTGACCCCCCCCCCCGCTGGACCCGCCTTTGCAATTCATGTTAAATACATGTGGATTCCGTCCATTCTTTGTAAATTTGTATTATTTGGGCTTCAACCGTTGTTTTTTTGCAAAATTTGTTTCATATACACGATACCCGTGCATTCTACGTAAAATCTGTATTTTTGCACTTCAACTGTAAGTTTTGAGCAAAATTTGTTTCATGAACACAGGACCCATGCAGTCTACATAAAATGCGTATTGTTTGCTTAAAAACGGTTGATACATGTACTGAGCAAAATTCGTTTCATATTCACAGGACCCGTGCAGTCTATATAAATTTGTTATTATGCGTGCAACGATTGTTGATAGTAAGCACCTTAATATCGCATTAAACCGTTCATGATCACCATTCTATCATTTGTTCGCCATTTTGAAAGAAGAATCAATGTTTCAAATATATGCCAATTACAGCAATATTACGTACTTGCAGAATAATATACTGTAGTTGTATTGATAACTCTTAGTCGTGCCAGAAGCCAAGTGATTATGTGTTACAGATCTAGCATTGATAACCTGTACTGAACAATTTCTTGTCTGATTGAACATATATAATGTGAATATTTACCAAGATTAAAGCAGCTTTAAACACATTATATCACGATGCAAACTTACTTTGAGTATAGTAAATACGATTATTTGATCAGCCATAAAATAAGCTACCGTTTTTCTGTCCCACTTCGGTGAGCTGACTATTAACAGTGAAATAAAGCTTCATTTTGTAGAGTCATTACTTACCATATACATGTACTTTGTTTACATGAAATCATCAGTAATCAATTATGTGAGCTCCTTATGTTTGTTTCTTACCCATGCAGTTAGCTCAGGTGGCAACTAGTGTCGACTACAAATCATCCGAAGGTATTGGGTTTAGTTTTCAAATGAGGACTAATTACTTCATACCGTCATTGTTCTTACTGCAGTAATAAGTAGGGCAGCTGTCAGCCATTGAATGTGGAATACAACCATATGCCTCTCCATGAACAGAACAATCAACCATAAAGGGTTTAAAGCTCAAAATACTGAAAACAAGGAGACTAGACTGGTATCATTCCTACAGTCTTATTTCTACCTGTAAAACAGTTTATTAAAGCTACTGGTGACTATATAAGACTATGAAATAAATCATGTTTTTACTCTCTAAAGCATAAATTTATCTCTTTTTGCATCCATGTATATTTGAATTGTGCACTTATTTACAACAATGCCGTTGAGATGACATTCATACATCTACATTTGTGTAATGACAAAATGTAGACTGCATTGACTCAGATTGTAATTTCTTGCAAACCAATTGCATCACACTTCTGTCCACAAGCAAGATGATGGGGTACTATGAAATGTTATATCTAATCATACAACAACAATAAGTATTTAACAACATAATTTATTGAAATAAAATTTAACAAACCAATTAAAGAGCAGACACAAAATTATGTGATATGGAAAGAACACATTAATTACTAAACAAGACATAACTCTGGTTGCCAAACAGATCTGTGATCTATGTAAAGTAATAAAAGTACCTTTGCTCATAAGTATTTTTGATAAATATATACCTATCACTGAATGTGTTGATTACCCCTCAAGGGTGTTTACCAAAAACTTGCTATTGGTAAGGCCATAACTCTGCAAAAATGAATGGTCCGTAACCAAAATGGAGTTATACTAATTATGCTCATGTATGCTTGATACATATATGTGTGAAGTTTGAATCAAATCTGTACAATAGGTGCTGATAAATTGAGCAGACAAGTGAAATTTACAGACCCACAGACAAGCTGACTCCATACCCTCCCATACAAAAATTCTGGGTATAATAATTTTTGATTAACAAGATATTTATAACAGTTTTCTACATACATACATACAATATTACATTATTGCCAAAATTTAATTCAGACATTTTGGTGGTAATCACAGTAATGACAAATAATTCCATTATACAGTACCCACCAAAAGTTTGGAGACATTTCAATTTGTAAGCCTACTATATAGCTTTTATAAAAAATTTGATTTGCCATATAATTTGAATGGTTTTTAGGTTTGCTTATTTTTTTGTTGTGGTACCAGTTTTAGTTGAGACTACCAAATACAAATGTAGCTTGAAATCTACATTATAGAAAAAATCTACATGCTATTTATTTTGGAGGCTTTGGGATATCAGATGCTGAATCTTATAAATGTGATGCATTCAAGAAATATATATAATAAAAATATATATAATAATTATATATTAAAAATAATGGTTCTAATAAAAAAATCAATGACATTTAAACATTTTAGTAAATTTCCTTTGTCTCCATACTTTTGGTGGGTACTCTATACAATACATACGCCTACACTCCCTGTGGCGTGTTTTCAGTACTAAATATTAAAAGTATTAAGGCTTCACTTTATAAAAACCATACATCATTGATATGTGGATGGAGTACCAACAAAACATTGACTACATAACCAAAGATTTTATAATAATCTATGTTAATATGATATATAGTTCAGCAAACGATTAACATCAAGAACCGTATATTTAATCATTTAAAATCATATCTCAGTCTTTCAATATTAAAATGAAAGAATCAATCTAGGCCAGCACCATTGATATATACATGAACAGGAAAATATCAAGTATGCCAATCTTCTAGCAGTGTATGTTCCACTCTTCTTCCATTAAAATTATTCTCTAATCAGTAATGTTTACTACATTAATTTCTGCTTCAACTATGGTCCTTTTACTAAGTCTCTCTGTAAATAAAATCAAATCATGGATAACAGAATATGAATATAAACAGTAGGAAAGAAATCAGTTACATGATCACTAATAATACTGACTATGAAGCTTTTTAACAGATCCAAAGCAAGGTTTTAGAAAATATATACAAATTACATTAAAACTTTCTTTATTAAGCTGATAGTTAAGAAGCCTTTCAATGAACAAGTCCATGTAATGCATTTGACAATTTATTTTTATAATAACATATATTAACTAGTTAGGCATACTTCACTTTGACTGTAGATGTAAATCTTTTATTGGTAAGAAAACCAGATTGAAAATGTGCCTCAACTTAGCCCTGCCACACTGAGAGACAGTAACAGAGAGAGTGATAACCATATAAAGATGGTCTCTGAGTTACTGACAAATACTGTCACAGACAAACTGACAAAGATGCACAGTGATATTGACATGGATACACTAACTGTCACAGAATGACTGATAAAGATAAAACAAATGACACAGACATAGTGAAAAAGATACAACCACTGTTGCAGAGATACTGACAAAAATACAACGTCTGCCAAACATTGACACAGAGATACTGATAAAAAACAAAGATTATAACAAAGATACTGACAAGGATACAAAGACAGTAACCAAGATCTTGACAAAGATACCAAGACAGTAACAGAGAGGCTGTTTTAAAAAGGTCGTCATAGAGACAATGTCATAGTGTAGGACAGGCCTGGTAGTAGTGGAAGTAGAGACAGTGTATGACAGGTAATAGAGACAGTGTATGACAGGTAGTTGAGACAGTGTATGACAGGTAGTAGAGACAGTGTATGACGGGTAGTAGAGACAGTGTATGACGGGTAGTAGAGACAGTGTATGACATGTAGTAGATGAAGTAGAGACAGTGTATGACAGGTAGTAGAGACAGTGTATGACGAATAGTACAGACAGTGTATGACAGGTAGTAGAGACAGTGTATGACAGGTAGTAGAGACAGTGTATGACAGGTAGTACAGACAGTGTATGACAGGTAATAGAGACAGTGTATGACACTTAGTAGAGACAGTGTATGACAGGTAGTACAGGACAAAGAGACAGTGTATGACAGGTATTAGAGACAATGTAAGGCATGTAGTAGAGACGGAATATGGCAGGTAGTAGAGACAGTGTATGACATGTAGTAGATGAAGTAGAGAAAGTGTATGACAGGTAGTAGAGACAGTGTATGACAGGTAGAAGAGACAGTGTATGACAGGTAGTAGAGACAGTGTGTGATAGGTAGTAGAGACAGTGTATGACAGGTAGTAGAGACAGTGTATGACAAGAAGTAGATACAGTGTATGACAGGTAGTAGAGACAGTGTATGACAAGTAGTTGAGACAGTGTATGACAGGTAGTAGAGACAGTGTATGACGGGTAGTAGAGACAGTGTATGACAGGTAATAGAGACAGTGTATGACGGGTTGTAGAGACAGTGTATGACAAGTAGTAGAGACAGTGTATGACGGGTTGTAGAGACAGTGAATGACAGGTAGTAGAGACAGTGTATGATAGGTAGTAGAGATAGTGTATGACAAGTAGTAGAGACAGTGTATGACAAGTAGTAGAGACAGTGTATGACAGGTAATAGATACAGTGTATGACAGGTAGTACAGACAGTGTATGACAGGTAGTAGAGACAGTGTATGACAGGTAATAGAGACAGTGTATGACAGGTAGTAGAGGCAGTGTATGACAGGTAGTAGAGACAGTGTATGACAAGTAATAGAGACAGTGTATGACAGGTAGTAGAGACAGTGTATGACAGGTAGTAGAGGCAGTGTATGACAGGTAGTAGAGACAGTGTATGACGGGTAGTAGATGAAGTAGAGACAGTGTATGACAGGTAGTTGAGACAGTGTATGGCGGGTAATAGGTGAAGTAGAGACAGTGTATGACAGGTAGAAGAGACAGTTAAGACAGGTAATAGATGAAGTAGAGACAGTGTATGACAGGTTGTAGAGACAGTGTATGACAAGTAGTAGAGACAGTGTATGACAAGAAGTAGAGACAGTGTATGACAGGTAATAGAGACAGTGTATGACAAGTAGTTGAGACAGTGTATGACAGGTAGTAGAGACAGTGTATGACGGGTAGTAGAGACAGTGTATGACAGGTAGTAGAGACAGGGTATGACAGGTAATAGAGACAGTGTATGGCAGGTTGTAGAGACAGTGTATGGCAGGTAATAGAGACAGTGTATGGCAGGTAATAGAAACAGAGTATGGCAGGTAGTAGAGACAGTGTATGGCAGGTAATAGAGACAGTGTATGACAGGTAGTAGAGACAGTGTATGACAGGTAGTAGAGACAGTGTATGGCAGGTAATAGAGACAGTGTATGGCAGGTAGTAGAGACAGTGTATGACAGGTAGTAGAGACAGTGTATGGCAGGTAATAGAGACAGTGTATGGCAGGTTGTAGAGACAGTGTATGGCAGGTAATAGAGACAGTGTATGGCAGGTTGTAGAGACAGTGTATGGCAGGTAGTAGAGACAGTGTATGGCAGGTTGTAGAGACAGTGTATGGCAGGTTGTAGAGACAGTGTATGGCAAGTACTAGAGACAGTGTATGGCAGGTTGTAGAGACAGTGTATGGCAGGTTGTAGAGACAGTGTATGGCAGGTAGTAGAGACAGTGTATGGCAGGTTGTAGAGACAGTGTATGGCAGGTTGTAGAGACAGTGTATGGCAGGTAATTGAGACAGTGTATGACAGGTAGTAGAGACAGTGTATGGCAGGTAGTAGAGACAGTGTATGGCAGGTTGTAGAGACAGTGTATAGCAGGTAATAGAGACAGTGTACGGCAGGTTGTAGAGACAGGGTATGGCAGGTTGTAGAGACAGTGTATGACAGGTAATAGAGACAGTGTATGACAGGTAGTAGAGACAGTGTATGGCAGGTAATAGAGACAGTGAATGGCAGGTTGTAGAGACAGTGTATGGCAGGTAATAGAGACAGTGTATGGCAGGTAGTAGACAGTGTATGACAGGTAATAGAAACAGTGTATGGCAGGTAGTAGAGACAGTGTATGACAGGTAAAAGAAACAGTATATGGCAGGTAATAGAAACAGTGTATGGCAGTTAGTAGAGACAGTGTACGGCAGGTAATAGAAACACTGTATGACAGGTAGAACAGACAATGTATGACAGGTAGTTAAGGAAGTAGAAACAGTGTATGACAGGTAATAGAGACAGTGTATGACAGGTAGTAGAGACAGTGTATGACAGGTAGTAGAGGAAATAGAGACAGTGATTGACAGGTAGTAGAGACAATGTCTGACAGGTAATATAGAAAGTGTATGGCAAGTAGCAGAGACAGTGTTTGACAGGTAGTAGAGGGAGTAGAGACAGTGTATGACAGGTAGTAGAGGAAATAGAGACAGTGTTTGACAGGTAGTAGAGACAATGTCTGACAGGTAATAAAGAAAGTGTATGGCAAGTAGCAGAGACAGTGTTTGACAGGGGAATTAGAGACAGTGTACAACTGGTAGTAGACGAATTAGAGATGGTGTATGACAAGTAGTAGAAACAGTGTATGACAGATATAAGAGGAAGTAGAGACAGTGTATGGCAGGTAGTAGAGGAAATAGAGACATTGTTTAACAGATAGTAGGGAATTAGAGACAGTGTACGACAGGTAGTAGAAGAATTAGAGATGGTGTATGACAAGTAGTAGAAACAGTGTATGACAGTTATAAGAGGAAGTAGAGACAGTGTATGACATAATAATAACAACAGGAATAATAGGAATAATAAGAGACAATGTATGGCAGGTATTAGAGAATGTAGAGATAGTGTTTGACAGGTATCATAGCAAGTAGGAATAGTGTAAGACATGTATCATATGAAGTAGGAACACTGTCAAACATGACGTAGGAACAGTGTAATACAGATATCATAGCAAGAAGAAATAGTGTAAGACATGTTTCACAGAAAGTAGGAACAGTGTAAGACAGGTACCATAGCAAGTAGGACCAGTGTAAGACATGTACCAGAGGAAGAAGGACCAGTGTAAGACATGTATCAGAGGAAGTAGGACCAGTATAAGACAGGTTTCAGAGGAAGTAGGACCAATATAAGACATGTATCATAGGAAGTAGGACCAGTGTAAGACATGTATCAGAGGAAGTATGACCAGTGTAAGACATGTATATGAGGGAGTAGGACTAGTGTAACACTGGTATCAGAGGAAGTATGACCAGTGTAAGACATGCATCAGAGGAAGTAGGACCAATACAAGTAAATCTGTGAGCTAATGCTCACTAGTGATACCCCCGCCAAAATCTAAAAATATGCGACAAACAGGAAGTAGATGAGCAAGGAGGATGAAATCGCTTTACACCACATGGGACTATGGGATGAAGCAATATGCAAAGTATTAGGCTGCTGCATGATATAGTTGCTGAGAAATCTGCGTAAGAAATTTCGTAACGGACGGACGCACGGACGGACGCACGGACAAGGGTAAAACAGTATACCCCCCTCTTCTTCGAAGCGGGGGTATAATAAGACAGGTATCAGAGGAAGTAGGACCAATATTAAACATGTATCAGAGGAAGTAGGACCAGCGTAAGACATGTATCAGAGGAAGTAGGACTAGTGTAAGACATGTATGAGAGGAAGTAGGACTAGTGTAAGACATGTATAAGAGGGAGTATGACCAGTGTAAAACATGTATCAGAGGGAGTAGGACTAGTGTTGTATGAGAGGAAGTATGACCAGTGTAAGTCATGTATCTGAGGAAGTAGGACCAGTGTAAGAAATGTATCTGAGGAAGTAGGACCAGTGTAAGACATGTATCTGAGGAAGTAGGACCAGTATAAAACATGTATCAGAGGAAGTAGGACCAATATAAAAAATGTATCAGATGAAGTATGACCAGTGTAAGACATGCATCAGAGGAAGTAGGACATATAAAACATGTATCAGAAGAAGTAGGACCAGTGTAAGACATGTATCAGTGGAAGAAGGCCCAATATAAGACAGGTATCAGAGGAAGTATGACTAGTGTAATACATGTATCAGTGGAAGGACCAATAAAAGACATGTATCAGAGGAAGTATGACCAGTGTAAGACATGTATCAGAGGAAGTAGGACCAATATAAGACATGTATCAGCGGTAGTATGACCAGTATAAGACATGTATCAGAGAAAGTAGGACCAGTGTAAGACAGGTACCAGAGGAAGTAGGACCAATATAAGACATGTATCAGAGGAAGTAGGACCAGTGTAAGACATGTATCAGAGGAAGTAGGACCAATATAAGACATGTATAAGAGGTAGTATGACCAGTATAAGACATGTATCAGTGGTAGAATGACCAGTATAAGACATGTATCAGAGGTAGTATGACCAGTATAAGACATGTATCAGAGAAAGTAGGACCAGTGTAAGACATGTATCAGAGGAAGTAGGACCAATATAAGACATGTATCAGCGGTAGTATGACCAGTATAAGACATGCATCAGAGAAAGTAGGACCAGTGTAAGACATGTATCAGAGGAAGTAGGACCAGTGTAAGACATGTATCTGAGGAAGTAGGACCAATATAAGACATGTATCAGAGGTAGTATGACCAGTGTAAGACATGTATCAGAGGAAGTAGGACCAGTATAAGACATGTATCAGAGGTAGTATGACCAGTATAAGACAGGTATCAGAGAAAGTAGGATCAGTATAAGACAGGTATCAGAGTAAGTAGGACCAGTGTGAGACATGTATCAGAGGAAGTAGGACCAGTGTAAGACATGTATCAGAGGACGTAGGACCAGTGTAAGGCAGGTATCAGAGGAAGAAGGGCCAGTATAAGACAGGTATCAGAGGAAGAAGGACCAGAATAAGACAGGTATCAGAGGAAGTAGGACCAGTGTAAGACAGGTATCAGAGTAAGTAGGGCCAGTATAAGACATGTATCAGCGGTAGTATGACCAGTATAAGACATGTATCAGAGGAAGTAGGACCAGTATAAGACATGTATCAGAGGAAGTAGGACCAGTGTAAGACAGGTATCAGAGGAAGTAGGACCAGTATAAGACAGGTACCAGAGGAAGTAGGACCAGTGTAAGACATGTACCAGAGGAAGTAGGACCAGTGTAAGACATGTATCAGTGGAAGTAGGACCAATGTAAGACACGTATCAGAGGAAGTAGGACCAGAATAAGACAGGTATCAGAGGAAGTAGGACCAGTATAAGACAGGTATCAGAGGAAGTAGGACCAGTATAAGACAGGTATCAGAGAAGTAGGACCAGTGTAAGACATATATCAGAGGAAGTAGGAACAGTGTAAGACATGTATCAGAGGAAGTAGGACCAGTGTAAGACATGTATGAGAGGAAGTAGGACCAGTGTAAGACATGTATCAGAGGAAGTAGGAACAGTGTAAGACATGTATCAGAGGAAGTAGGAACACTGTTTAACAGGTATTATAGGAAGTAGGAACACTGTTTAACAGGTATTATAGGAAGTATGACCAGTATTAGACAGGTATCAGAGGAAGTAGGACCAGTGTAAGACAGATATCAGAGGAAGTAGGAACACTGTTAAACAGGTTATCATAGCAAGTAGAAATAGTGTAAGACATGTATCAGAAGAAGTAGGAACAGAGATATTTATGTATCATAGCAAATAGGAATATTGTAAGACAGGATCAGAGGAAGTAGGAATAGTGTAAGACAGGATTCAGAGGAAGTAGGAACAGCATAAGACAGATAGTAGAGGAAGTAGGAACAATATAAGACATGTAGTAGAGGGAGTAGGAATAGTGTATGTTAATGAGGTGACAGAGGGAGTAGGTACAAGGTAAACAAATAAGATGACAGAGAAAGTAGATTCAGAGTTTTACTGGTGACATGGGGATTATGAACAGTGTAAAACTGGAGAAAAAATGAGAAGGATCAGTGTAAGACAGTGTAAGAGGGAGTAAGCCCAGTAAAAGGTTGTTGACAAAGGGAGTAAGTACAAAATAAGGCTAGTGATAGAGGGAACAGTTACAGTGTATGACATATGATGTACAGGGAAGGTACAGGGACAAAATGATAACAGAAGAACAAACATAAGGTGTAATACTGGTGGCAGAGGGAAAAAGTACAGATTTAGACTGGAGAGAGCAGGAGTAAGTACAGTTTCAGACTGGTGACAGAAGAAGTAGGTACAGTGTCAGACTTGTCCCATAAGGTAAAGGAACAGTGTCAGACTGGTGACATAAGGTGTAAATACAGTGTCAGACAGGTGACATAGGGAGAAGTTACAGTGTCAGACTTGTGCAGAGAGTGTAGGTGCAGTGTCGGCCTGGTGACAGAGGGTGTAGGTGCAGTGTCAGACAGGTGACAGAAGGAAAAGGTGGAGTGTCAGACTGGTGACAGAGGGTGTAGGTGCAGTGTCTGACTGGTGACAATGGGTGTAGGTGGAGTGTCAGACTGGTGACAGAGGGTGTAGGTGGAGTGTCAGACTGGTGACAGAGGGTGTAGGTGCAGTGTCAGACTGGTGACAGAGGGTGTAGGTGGAGTGTCAGACTGGTGACAGAGGGTGTAGGTGCAGTGTCTGACTGGTGACAGAGGGTGTAGGTGCAGTATCAGACTGGTGACAATGGGTGTAGGTGCAGTGTCACAAAGGTGACAGAGGGTGTAGGTGCAGTGTCACTAAGGCGACCGAGGGTGTAGGTGAAGTGTCATACAGGTGAAAGAGGGATTAGGTGCAGTGTCAGACAGGTGACAGTGGGTGCAGATGCAGTATCAGACTAGAGACAATTGGTGTAGGTACAGTGTCAGACATGTGACAGAGGGACTAGGTGCAGTGTCACACAGGTGACAGATGTAGTAGGTGCATTGTCAGACTGGTGACAGAGGGTGTAGGAGCAGTGTAACACAGGCGACAGAGGGAGTAGGTGAAGTGTCAGACAGGTGACAGAGGGTGTAGTTTCAGTGTCACACAGGTGACAGAGATGGTAGGTACATTGTCAGACTGATTACAGAGGGTGTAGGTGCAGTGTCACACAGGAGGAGTAGGTGCAGTGTCACACAGGGGACAGAGGGTGTAGTTGTAGTGTCACACAGGCAACAGGGGAAGAAGGTACATTGTCAGACATGTGACGGAGGGAGTAGGTGCAGTGTGACACAGGTGACAGAGGGTGTAGTTGTAGTGTCACACAGGCAACAGGGGAAGTCGGTACATTGTCAGACAGGTGACAAAGGGAGTAGGTGCAGTGTCACACAGGTGACAGAGGGTGTAGTTGTAGTGTCACACAGGCAACAGGGGAAGTAGGTACATTGTCAGACATGTGACGGAGGGAGTAGGTGCAGTGTGACACAGGTGACAGAGGGTGTAGTTGTAGTGTCACACAGGCAACAGGGGAAGTAGGTACATTGTCAGACATGTGACGGAGGGAGTAGGTGCAGTGTCAGACTGGTGACAGAGGGAGTAGGTACAGTGTCAGACTGGTGAAAGAGGGAGTAAATGCAGTGTCAGACAGGTGACAGAGGGAGTAGATGCAGTGTTTGACAGGTGACAGAGGGAGTACATGCAGTGTCAGACAGGTGACAGAGGGAGTAGATGCAGTGTTTGACTGAAAACAGAGAGTAAGTGCAGTGTTAGATAGGTGACAAAGGTGGTAAGTGCAGTGTGAAACATGCCACTGAGCAAGTAGTTACAATGTAAGACTTGTGACAGAGGTAGTAGTTCAGGTATCATATATCAGTTGACACAATAAGTAGTGACACAGGTGACAGAGGAAGTATTTAACATAGAGTAATAGCCCTGACTGTTAGTACAGGAACAGCTAGAGCAATGAGAAGGAGCACTAAATGGAGAATAGATTCATTAAAATGAATCTTATGATAGACTTTTCCTAACGATTGTGTCTGATTTTTGGAAAAGAAGATGAAGTCCTGTAGTCAGTTTGTAAGGACACTTAAAGTGATAACTGATCGATAGGCTAAAATGAAAACTGAAAAAGTCAGAAGACAGATATTCAGTACTGAGGACTGAAAATGAGAATGGAAGAGTATAAATGAGAAAGTGAGTGTTGGAAGTGATAGAATGAGGAAGAGGGTGATGTAGCACTTGTAACCATTTAAAAGTCAACATCAAAACATAAATGAAATATCAGGAAAAATAAATATATATCATACCAATGTAACCATCACTGAAAATTTTCTTAGTGTAATTCATTGTTCTTGAGCAGTATGCTCAACACATCAAATCTGTAAAAGTGCGATAAAAAAAAGATAACAAATTTCAACACTAACAATTATTACAATGATGATATGTGTAGAAAGTACAAAAGGATTTAATTGTATGCTTTTCAGCAACAGTGTGTAAAAAATACTAGATTGTATTGCATGACCTTAAGTGGAAAACAGATAAACTAAAGTTCCGAATCAAATCTATAAATCAATAAAGGAGTGAAATTTCTTTAATGATATGATGACAAGAATTTTCAAGTTTGACATTATGTAATATTATCCATTGTCCAAGACAACTATTCTTTTAGTTCTGATTACCAAAAAGTTCTCTTGGACAACTAGTACAATGAAATATATATCGAGGGCTTAACGGAAGACTATTGTAACTCTGTTTTTCAAAACTTTTCAGGAGAGCAAAAAAACTGTCTCAAACTTTCAGTTCACTTTAAAATTAATGTTTCTGGTTATAAAATTGTACATTTGGACATCTTAAATCTATGTTATTTGAAAGAATAAGAATAACTATTCAATATTCTTGAATATTGAAAATTAATTAACTTACAATAGTGTTACGCTGAAATAAGGAAATAAACACGTGAAAATTGAATGAAAAACTATTGTATCTAGTAGTTACAATAGTTTTCCATTAACATTAACATTCAATTTCAATACATTGTTCACTCAAAAGGTATTGTATCTCATAATTTATTTCAATATATTCAAACTATGTTGTTATGGATATTCATATCATCATATTTGTTGAAATGAAAACTATGAGTTGACTTTTAATCAATTTATAACAGTGATTTTTGTAAGTTACAATAGTTTATCATTAAACATATTATAGATTTTCGCACTATTCCAATGGAATACTATTGTATCTCAAGTTACAATAGTTTTCCATTTACCAAAAATGCCTTTTTTGAGATACAATACTTTAACAACTTATGATTTTTAAATGTTATAGTAAAGTTATGGATTTGATATTTTGTGAGGTTATGGGGAAGTATAAAATGAAGTGAAAAAGGCAAAAAAATCACTTTTGAAAAAAAGTGAGTTACAATAGTCTTCCGTTAAGCCCTCGATATGCCATGGGGAAAAATGCACTGTAGACAACCACTTTTCAGATCTTGAATTCACAGCACTTATCCATGGCTCTTAAAAAACAATTATTAAAAGAATATTAACTTTAACTTTTAAGTGTTGCAGTCAGAGTAAATATGATGTCAGATGATCCTTTAAGATATTGGTGATACATTAGACCACAAATCCCTATTACTTTGTTAAGAGTCAAAGCCTAGATGCTGAATCTCTATTCAATAAACCATGTTCTACTACTTGTACATGAACAGGGCTTCATACTGGACATGCCATTACAATGCTTCTTTGTATTGTTACTTTGAATCTGTATTTATTATAAAAAATATCACATGGTAACAATATTCATATGTTACACTCAATGCATTTTAGTCAGCTCTCTAAAGCAGTCACAAAATATCCAGTCAAATTTAAGTGTTCAAAATAGATAAATGCTAATACACATGGTCCTTTTGCTAGTAAAACAGTGACAAATTCAACCTAAACTATACTGGGAGATATAAATGTTACCTGACCAATCAGACACATAATACAGCTGATAGAATGACCATTATCAATTTATTTCATCACAACATTACTACATTTCACAGAATCATCCATGGTGTCTGTAAAAAAGGGTATAAATTCATTCTTACAATGTACATCGTATTTATTAAGTGTATGTATAAAAGATAATTAGCTGATCAGCACAATAAAGCAAAATTTTCATAGCCTTCATTTACAGAGAATTTAACCCAGCCATTCATTGCCCTACATTTGGCATTGTCTGACAGTCCTGACCACAGGTAGCTTAACTTGTTGATATACTAATTTATATAAGATATATAGAAGGTATGACTATCATATGCCTTATTCCTACAAAAAATCCAGATTAAAAATATTCCAGAAAGATCCACCAAAGATTGTGCAAAATAACCAAGGTTGAGCTACCAGTGGCATCAATTTAAATCAATTAAAACATCTTTTGTTAAAAAAAAATACAAACATTTAGTAAAATGCCTGTTTATAGATCTTATGAGAAACTGACTATCAAACAATGTGTTCTATAAAAGTATGTAAAGATGCATTTCAAATGAAACTATTTCTGTACAACACAGTGATTGTATAGAAGAATCATTTTGATTGGTTAGAACTTGAGCTAAGCGAATGGAAACAATACCTTGTGTTATTTCTTAAAATATTGATTTAATATTCTCTTTTGATCAATCCAGTAGAATGGTTAAAAATTAGTAAATACACTGCTAAGTGAAGCCGAACTCAATTATTGACCTATGTCATACATACATGTCATGTCATACAAACTGATCGGGTTAGAGTTCATATGAATGTGTAATGCTACAAACTGTGACTCGACCTTGGCTATTTGTTGCGATAGTTGATGAAACTTAGTTGAATAATTTTATTTGGGATTTTTGTTGCGAAGGCTTACAGTAGTTGTGTAAATAAAAAATTAAGCTGCAAAACTTTGTATAGGTCCGGGGAAAAACAGTTGCATATAGAATAAGAAATGAAAACTTAATACTTTCAGGGTAGCACAGCACTCGTGATTACCTACAATATATGAATTAGAGTATAAACAATCTACCTGTGGTCCTGACCAGTGATTTTTAAGTCAAAGCCAATCAGAAAATACTGAAATAACTTTTTGCAAGGTCTACACTAAATGCCTAGGTATGAGAAAAAACTGTTGACAACTCCAATGTAGGTCTTTCACTGTAATAAAAAGAGCTTTTGATAAAGTAAACATGACTGCTGACACTACACACTCAACAAGCTGTTGTGTCCATAATTCCATAGTTATAATGTTAAGTCATATTCACTACTCTGATAGCCTAGTGGTAGAGCGTCCCCTTCAGGAGTGGGAGAGTGGGGGTTCAATCCCCGGCCACATCCAAAGACCGTAAAAAAATGGTACTAGCAGCTCCCATGCTTGGTGCTAGCATTAAAAGGGTAGTGCTAGGAAGATAGAGTAAAGCTGCCGAGCAAAGATCTGTTAGTAGATACCTCATTTGTCACTTTCATTATAGCTTATGTTATTAATGTTGTAGATTATATGCCACATTAAATAATGCTGCTTTATCTTAAGACTCATGAATAAGCATCAACACTGGAAATCCCACATGGGTGCTAAATGTCACAAGATGTTTTTAAGTAGACCAGCCTCCAGGAAACAAAGCTGGGAGTGCTAACAGGACTGATCTAACTAACAGTCTCACTAACTGCCCGAATTCTGTTTTGAACTACATTATACATAGTAGAAAATGTTTAAACAACTACAATACTGCATATTTCACACAAAGTCAACATATTCTGAATGTAAAAAAATGGGTGGGTGAGTGGGTGGATGTATATTTGATATTTTAATTTGGGCATTGACAGCCCAGTCTTTATCAAATTTTTTCCGGTCAAAGTATCACAAAAAGATCTGGATACATGACGTCGAATTTCCAACGATCCTAGATACACCATATTTATTTTCAACGGGTTTTTACATCATTTCAACATCTAAAATTCTTACCCATTCGGAATCAATTTCAGACGCTCGTTTATGAACAAATACAAGCGTCTTGTCGACAATGACTTGTCGATTCACGCTTAGATGTTTTCGTACTGTGCCGTTTCGTACTGGGAATTCGTAAACTTTACATAGACATTTTGATAAGCATTTTTGATTCAAAAGCTTTCGGTTTTTGGTATGGATGGAAATGAAAATCTTAGCATTTATTTTCTATCAGAGTATTTCTTTATCATGGCCAGAATTCATTGTCCTGCATTTCTTATTTTGTTTGAATCAAGTACCATACCGAAACAGTGATAATCAAGTTTTAAAAATTCCCGTCTACGCAAAATGACACCAAACAATAAAAGTTTCTGGTAAAATAACCATAAATATACCTATTGATCACTCATCATCCCCAATGATGACGTCACGCCATTACAGTATGTGTATAGCCAGGGCCCAATGGTAGACCTCATGAATGATTTTGTTCTGCTGAAACAGATAAAGTTACAATTTTAGTAGGCTCAGTACGATTTGTGTCACAAAATTTCGTTAAATAAAACGCAATTTTCTGCGCACAAGATTGTAACTATTTGGAAAAATCAAAATGGGCCAAATCAAATAGGCAGTTCAATTGATTCACAACATATGTTTTAAGTATTACGCGTATTGCACCAGTGAGTTTAAAGATCAACTACGAACAAATTATTCAGAAAGTCCATTCAAACAAATCACATACATAAAATCAATGTTTAAATAGTATGTCTTACCTTTCCTAGCGTGAACTGCAATAATTCAAAATGGCGTTGATTTTACGCGGAAAAAAACTCATATCACGTGGTTAATATCATGCCCATCCGGAACCCTCGGAAGTTTTCCTTATTTCTATACCTACTGCCGAGATTTTCCCATCTCTCTACTGAGAGGGCCGCTCTGCAGAGGTTATACTGTACACTACCGACTTGTCATTAAAACATGACGAAATCTGAGATAGCATCAACATTCTTTTCAAATAGTCACCCAAGTAACCATTGTCATTCAGCTTAATGTAAATAGCTTCTCACTGATAAATAATGACCTCATTTGATCTAGCAATATACCTATTTAATGGACAAGTTAAGTACATGTATATTAATTACTGTTGCTCTTCATGAGCGTATTCACCCGTAAAACTTAGTCAGCTGATGAATTTAATACCTAATGCAAATATATACGACTGTTCAGGGGGGGGGGGTTGTAAATAAATGTTCTTGTTATGTCAAATAGTCGCTAGTGTCCGATTGCTTTCATTACTGACTGGCAGATTCGAAGAATGCAAAAAACGATGTACTCGCATATACTAGTAAGCTCTATCCCTGACGATGCGAATTATTTTATTAGTTTTATTACACCCTTAGAAGATTACAAAATATCGTTTCATACATTTGTCGGGTTGCGCAACATCCAGCTGTCCAATGGATTGAGACATTTCGACAAACCAATCAAATGCATGGAGAACTTAAATCGACCAATCAAATGCACGGTGCATAGAACTTCAAAAGTGAAGACGGTGCGTTCAGATGGTCACATACTTTCATAGCTTGCGTAACTATACTCCCAAGTTCATTGATAACAAAATATGGGAACAGTATAGTAACTTATAATGTGATAGTACTATTTTATTTTATTTATTTATTGGAGTTAACGCCGTATCAACACAATTTAGGTCATTTCACGGCGTCCAGCGCACCTAACCTAGCTTTCCTGGACCATTGTCTATAACCAGTACTCACCTACCCTTCCACAAGGCCGAAAACTTCTCCATATTATCTAATGAATGAAGGAAAATCGACATTATTGTCAAATTTTCATGGAAGGGTATAACCTCCCCGGGTGGGATTCGAACCCGCACCCCCTCGGGCACGAGTATCCAAATCCCGGCGCGCTACTAACTGCGCTATCGACCCGGGTTCATAGTACTTAACCTTACTTTTTATAGAAAATTGTGTAAATTTGTGAAAATAGTAGACAGTTTAGGTACACGTTATCATGTTGCTGTACTGGTGTATTGTCGTGAAAGGGAGATGTACTGGCTAGCAAGACACGTTTCTATGAAAAACGTTTAAATTCTATCCGCAGTATGTGAGATAGAGTAAGCAAGTCCAAAAATATCGAACAATAGAGTTGATAGTCCACTCATTGTTTCAACTTCCGGAGATTCTCCACTCATGATCTAGTGCCATAACATTCAAGAGCGTTTAAGATAAAGAAGTCCAATTTCTGATTCACGACTATGTTTAAATCTTAAGACCTTCCGTCGTTTCAGATTCTGACCATGTCAATGTGGAGCATACATTTTTGTCAAGATACGATTAAACGTAAACTATAGTGTTTACTATAGTGTGATGAAGAGTGTCACGGCATACAACCGTGTTATTTAGACTCCTTTACCTTAAATCTTATATTCATATATATGTATAATGACAATAAGAACGAAAAAAGGCTTTATAAACTTTATTGATACACACTATTTATATTATTGATACATATTTTACACTGATAAACACACACGCGAATATAATGTCCATCCAATTCAAAGCACATATTTTCACACTATTGATATCAGTTAAGCATTTTTATTTTTTCTCTCTCTCAAATGGGAAAGAATCTCGAAGCACACGCGGTAGTTCGGAAGCAGTCTTTACTGTCCTTGCTACGTCTCTTCCATTAAGCACTCTTCGATGGTTGATTGTCTTTCTTTTCTGACAAATCTGGAAGGTCATAGGCGTCTAAGACCTTATCAAACAAAAACTTGCGCTTGAGTATGGCGTATTTCAAAGCTTCCTCCTGATCGAAATCTTCTTTATATTTTCTTCGTTATAGATAGGATCTCTTTTCATCGCTTGGAACCATAGCAATTTACGTCCGAAACTGTTCATCATCACCGTTCTGTAGACGCTCTTTAGGTCCTCAAAGGCGTCCTCCCTAGCCTCCTCGTCACTCACTTCGCTGTCGTCATCCATGATTGCAGCCACTTTGTTATCGTACTGTGACTGACACTTCTGGTACGCTACATTTCTGGCTCAAAAATCCCTGTTGTAAATGAAGCTAAATTTTTAGGCGTTACATTCAATAAAAAACTCTCTTTTATACCACACTTAAAGTCTCTAAAAACAAAATGTATCAAAGCTTTAAATCTACTTAAAGTACTTTCACATACTGATTGGGGATCTGATTCTCAAACATTACTTAAATTATACAGAAGTCTTGTTCGTTCAAAACTAGATTATGGGTCAATTGTGTATGGATCAGCACGTAAATCGTACTTGCAAATGCTTGATACAATACATAACCAGGGCTTACGTATCGCCCTTGGTGCATTTAAAACTTCACCTGTTGAAAGTCTTTATGTTGAAGCTAACGAACCATCATTAAAATTACGTCGACAAAAGCTTTCATTACAATACGCAACTCGAATATCTTCTAACAATAGTAACCCGGCGCGAAAAGTTGTTTTTTAACCAAATTACATTGATAAATTTGACAACAATCCAAACGAAATTAAACCATTTGGCCTGCGCGTTAAAAAACGACTTAGAACTGCTTAATATTAACACCTCTACCGTTCTACAGAACTTCGATGAAAATGTCCCTCCTTGGACCTACAACATACCAAACATTAACATTGATTTGTCTAACTTACGTAAATCTATTACCAGCCCAGAGGCCTTCAAATCGGAATTCGTTAGCATCTTAGAAAAATATAAAGACTGTACACATTTATTTACTGACGGCTCTAAAGATGGTAACAAAGTTGGTTGCGCTGCATATGGAAATTATTTTCTGGCAAGAATGCGATTGCCTGACCAGGCATCCATATTTACAGCTGAAGTCAAAGCAATAGATCTCGCTTTATCATACATATCAAATAGTATTAATAGTAATTTTATCATTTTTTCAGATTCTCTATCTGTATTATTGGCCATAAAAAATCGTAATTCAGACAATATTCTTATTAAAAGTATCGAATTGAAATTGCATGAAATTTTAAAATTTAAAACAGTACACCTCTGCTGGATACCAATCCATATTGGTATACGAGGAAATGAAAAAGTTGATATTTTAGCCAAAGAATCTTTAAACCTTCAACCAGAGGATATCAAATTGCCAAGCAGTGACTTCAAATGTTCAATAAACACGTTAATTAAATCAAAATGGCAAACGTTGTGGAACAATGCAATTTTTAATAAATTACGTGACATAAAGCCAACCCTTAGATCATCTTCGTCAATTATATGTTCTAATCGCAGAGATCAAATAGTGATTTCGCGATGTAGAATTGGTCATACTAGATTAACACAATCATACCTTGAAGAAGCACCTAAATGCATACCATGTGACGAGCATTTCAATGTAAAACACGTTCTCCTTGACTGTCAGGATCTTAAATACATTCGTGACAAACATTTTAAAGTAAACTCACTTAAAGAACTTTTTGAATCTGTACCATCAAATGCTATAATTAACTTTTTGAAAGAAATAAATGTTTATAATAAGATAAAGAGTTTTACATCATTAATATAGTTTGAATTATTAGTATCATTAATAGCTTTCGGTGCGATATGACCTTTCTGTGTTGGTGCGCCGTAAAACCCAAACAAACAAACAAACAAACTTCTGGTACGCTTCGTATGATTTCGTTCCAGGGATCGATGTCTGAAGATGGCGAAGAGTCATCCTCCTCCGACATCATAGCTTCGTTACTAGAAGCTGTGTCACTTTCATCCAGTTTTCCAAAAATATCCTCTTTTTCGAGACTGTCAGACATGTCGTCCTCATTGTCCTAATGCGCTGATTTTTGTGTCTAAGCATGTTATCTTTTCTACTGTACACTCTCAAACAGACGTCACACTAAAACATCACCTTCAGAGTCCAAAGAATAAATGAGGCTAAACGATTCAAACCGCTCAGCTTAATACTGGTCCAATTGTGTCGATGTCTTTCAGTTTTTGTTTTCGATCGCCAGATGTCCTCCCACGATTCTTACTTCGCTTGTTATTCTTGAGCGGCTCATCCGCGCGCTGTACATGGGATGGTTTAAATTCATCCATTCCATACACCGATATATTTTTTGGTTTCGCCTGGCGCTCGAGCATGCTTTTCGCTATAGCAGTCGTTTGCTCGTTTGTACTTAACTTGTTCCATAGAATAGGTATATTGCCAGATCAAATGAGGTCATTATTTATCAGTAAGATTCTATTTACATAAGCTGAATGACAATGGTTACTCGTGTGACTATTTGAAAAGAATGTTGATGCTATCTCAGATTTCGTCATGTTTCAATGACAAGTCGAGAGTGTACAGTATAACCTCTGCAGAGCGGCGCTCTACAACAACAGCTTTTGATATTTCCCTTAGGCCTAATTCTAATTGAATTTAGCTTCTGTAGAGCAACACACTTTATTCCCTCTCAGTGGGTGTTGTTCAACAGAGGTTGTACTGTATAAGTAGTATGACTTTTTAAATCACAATCACCAGGGTGGAGAACTAGAATGAGATATGTCTCGTAGACGTGTTCTAGTTGGAAGGAATAGCGTACAAGGATGCATCGATATTACACATGATATTGTGTATTTCACGCATTTAATCTGTTTACGACGGGTAATTAGTTTGCAACACAGAGATGATATCTATAATGCTGAGAGCAAAACTGGATCTGGCGTTTGCACTGAGGGACGCCATTGTATTTTTGGAAGACCAGATGAATGACATTAAAGCCTGGTTGATGCGTCATGAGACACTTGTTTAAACGGGTTCTATGTTAATTACTCCATTGATAAGATCAGCTTCCAAATAAGGAAATGTTACTATGCTATTGTGTAATTACTATACCCAAGCACTTGAGATGTACTAAAGTTTCTACTGTTAAATCATGCTTTAGATATTGTTGTATTACATAAGACAGGTGTTGTATGCTAGTTTGCAACAACTATGTTTGATTTCCTTCGGGGATGAAACGACGGTTTGAGAAGCAATCTGCTTTAAAATGTATGTATACAGTTCAACCATGTGAATGTTCACTGTATAGCCAGGTCAAATGAGGTCGTTATGTCTCATATTTTTATCAATGGCGAGTTATTTGCATACTTTAAATGGGTATGGTTACCCGAGCGAGGAATTGAAAAGAATATGAATGTTATCTCAGATTTCATCATATTAAGTCACAGGGTGTATAAATCGTATGACATTAAAAAACAACAACATCGCCATTAGGGAGGGGGACTGGAATGGATATGTCTCATAGACTCGTGATCGTATGATTTAAAAAATCGTCGTCATCAGGATAAATAACTAGAACGAGGTATGTCTCATAGATATGTGACTCCTGGTTAAATAGTTTCGTTTAATACCACTTTGGCAGTCTTGGTTTTTAACGGTTGCACCCACAGCTTTCTGGAGAGTATGCCTATAGCACACAGGGGGAATCGAACACCGTCGTTTTCCTCTGCTAAATTGACCATAGACAACAAATCAATACCTAGTTGTTCGCCAATTTCAGAGACTCGCACGCTGGCCGTCTTGAATCTGTGTCTCCTCGACTTCTGCAGAGAATAAGCATATTGATCATTTAGCCACTGCTGTATAAATTCCACAGTAAATGTTCCAGGATACTTCTTATCTAGAACGTTAAACAATTTCTGAGCACTGGCAAAAGCAGCGGGATTTTTGGTGTTGAAATAATAACGTTCCAAAATCTGTTTTTTCTCCGCGACTTCCATATTTGCAATCTAATATGAGTGAAGCTCTAAGAAGAAATAAGTGTCACGCGTTGATCACCCGCTTTTAATATCAACTTAATAGTTCAACCGTCGTCGCTCGCGTTCTAACCTTAAAATCGGATATAATTATGGAAAGAAAGACAACTCCGTGATAGTTAAATGCAACATTAGCGAGATTACTCTCCCTTGAGTGACGCCAAATTTTTTAATATTAACTTAATGGTTCAGTATTTTTTCACCGTATTTTTCCACCGTATATTTTCACCGTATTTTTTTCACCGTAGTTTTCCACTTTTTTTTCACTGTATTTTTTCACCGTATTTTTCCCCCTCCCGTTTGATACTACTCTCATCAACTTATCAGATGTGGAACTAAATAGACTGGGGGTAACTACGATCGGTGATCGGGTTAGACTCAGAGCTAAAGTACGAGAGCTGCTTGACACCGGTAGTACTACTGTCAGTGGTGTAATGAGTGTCAATAGGTTAGTATTAACCGCTAATTGAAATAATGAAGTATAATGTCTAACATGAACACCTATACATGTACAAAATATACAATAGGATTAGAATTAGTGATGGTCTAATAATCCTTTTTGTTTATGGTGCCAGTGTTTTCGCCAGCGGTTTAGACCCAAAAATGACTACGAAATTCGTTCCGAATGTGACCTTGAGCGTGCTTTCTAAAAATAGACGTCTAAGACAGTGAAAGTCGAGTATACGTGTTAGTTTAACCCAGAGTTTAGAAGAGAAGCTATTAATTTCTTGGAGAAATTCCTAATATAATTATAGGCACGGCCTATTGATGGAAAAGACATGCAATATTTGCTTCCAAATAAAATTGTGTAGAGAAATTCAAGTAATAGGCCCTGCAAAATTTTTGGAATACACTCGGCAGCCATTCAGGCTAAGAGATCTACCTTAAATTCATCCTAACCTTCAAATGAAGGTTTTATAATGATAGACACAACGTTTCTTGCCTATATTTTTGTCTATTTATGTGTCGTTTTTTGTCTGCTTCAATAACATTTGGTCACAATGGTGTCTGGGTACTACCAGTAAATTCTGAATCTACCATTTCGTACCATTCTCATACTCAGGGCAGAGTCTATCGAGATTGTCGATACTTGCTTCTGATTCTTGATAGCCTCTTGGAACTTGGTACGAGAATTCTTCATACATTTAATACAACCTTATATATATATGATTTTATATAGAATCTCTGTTTAAACTGAAAGGTCTCTTCAGCCTTCTACTTAATGTTTACTCTCCAATTCATCGGTTCGAAAGATTCACTCGTTGAACTTTCTTCCTCTGCTAAAATATTACGTACAAACTGATATTTCTATTTTTGGAGAGAGACACATATTTTAAATCGCATGTCTGTCACGTGATTTGTTTAAATTGATGCAAACTTTTCACACGCCTGTAATTTCAAAATGTCGAAATGCAAAGATGTTGGACAGTTTTGCATTAGTTAGATAATGGAAAATTAACAAAATAAAAGTAAATATTGATCTTTTGAAACGTGTATCTCTGATCTTTTAACTGTAAACATAGAGCAACTTATTGAACTTAAATACAAATTGTAGCCTCGTTATATATGACATCATATGAGGTTGCATTTGTCGCTAGTATGATCATACCATATACGGTAATGTTTACCCGTTCAACCAATGAAAATGCGTATAAAATTTTCAGCTAAATTGGAATTTGGTAAACTTTCATTGGTCGTTCAAAGGTTCAATGTAAAGGTCAATATCATAAATCATGACGTTTTAATGCAGCGTGTGAATGTAATGTATTCACTGAGCTGCGAGGGGATCGTACTTAATGTTAAACATACAAATTTCCTTCTAAATGTATTTTAGTAGAACCTCAGTCATATAATTTCCAATACAGTATCCAGATGGATACAATAAACTCTACTCTCTGTAAATTTACTCCATTTATTGACGTTTCGGCAATAAATGGAGTAAATTTACTCAGTCATATAGTCACATAGAAGTCTTGGTTGTCTTGTGTGCAGAATTCTACTCTGAAATAAAACCTTATAAAACAATAGTGGAAAGTAAGGGAAGTAACAACGTTGTAAACTTTGATTTATTTTTTATTGCTCATAACTGCAGCATTAAATGTACTTTACAACAAATAGAAGACATAGCCCATAACTTGTCATAATTCACAGCGTCTTGAGCATCACCTGAAATACACAAAACAAATTCTTAAGATAGGATACAAAATATTAAAAACCAATAGTAAAAACCAACATAAATAACTTAGATCTACTTGCTTGAATCAGAGCACGTGATGAAAACTTTGATAAATCATTCAAATAATGACTTAATTCTGAAGTAATCTATATAGAGTGCTATACAAATACAGTATATAATAATGATGATTCAAAGGTAATTATAACAACATAAATTGACAGCAACTAGACCAGTATTTCATTTGCTGCATCACACACATTTTTACTACAAAATAAGTTTGTATATAAGAGTAAGCCAGTAATGAAATATTATCAATAAATTAACTCAATTACCAGCAAACTCAGCAATATGTCTCATCATGATTTAATACCATTGCCATTTCATCAAGTTTTTCCTCCATATATATATTTTCCATTCCCAAACACAAATAACCTGCAAATATAAGATAAGACATGTATATATTAAAAAACTTATTTAACAATACATGTATGCATATACATAGATTCTATAATAACAATTTGTATGCAGCTATCTTATGATAATACAGTTTAACTACGGGCGGTTTTGTTGCAAAAGGTCATTTCCGGATTCGTCCCGAAGTACGAATCGGTAAGTGTACGAATGTCATAAATAAATTTTTGTTCGTTCTCATTGATTACGAAACACATCTTTTGCTGCAAATTTAAGGCTACAACATTCTTGCAATTTGTTTTTATTTCATCAATACTAATAAGTAAGCAATAAAGCTGTGTTTTACTGAAAAAATCAAGAATATGAAATGTCAACACAACAGACGATATGTTATGACGATGAATTCACTTGCAGTTTTTACTGATTATAAACTTCACATTATGTTTTCAGAATTGTTGAAATAATCATTAAATTGCAAATAGTCAGTTGGTTGAATTGTTATTTTCAGCTCACCTGAGCTCAAGTTGAGCCATAGTGGCCGGTCAAAGTGGCATGTGTGGGTGTGTTCATGTGTCCGTCTGTCTTCCACAATTTTTAAAAAAATCTTGTCAAAATCTTAAGGCCTGTAGCTTCCATATTTGGCGTGTGGAAACCCCTTCAGGTCCTTTTCAAAAATGTACAAATTATCCCCCTGGGGTAAAGCTTTAAAAAAGGAAATCTTCAAAAAATTTCTTGTCAGAAATCATTAGGCCTAGAGCTTCCATATTTGACATGTAGCACCACTTTTAGATCCTTTACCAAGATTTGCCCCTGGGGTTAAAATCGGCCACGCCCTGGGGGTCAAAAGTTTTACATAGAATTATAAAAGGAAGTCTTCTTAGGAACCATTTGATCTAGAGCTACCGTATCTGGCATGGAGTATCATCTGATGGTCCTCTTGTTTAATGCTACCCTGAAGACTTAGGTCTATGGTCCTCAGGACCGACATGTTCACTCAAGTTTGTAAGTCAGTCAGTCCGTACATTTATCCATTTCTCTTGTTCGAGCCATATCTTCCTAAAGTTTGAAGGGATTTTTTAGTAACTTGACATGATTGTTTTCAACCATGAGATTGTACAGATCGCATACCATTTAATCTTGGGAAGTTGGGTTAATGGATCACAGACATGTTACTAAAACCCTTTTCCTGCAACAAGTCACTTTGAAATAGATTTTGCCCTTGTTGGTACTGAATGATTTTCTTGGCCAAACAAGTAGGGCAAAGTGTAAATTCAGTTACATTGACATAGTTTCATAACTTAGAAAAATGCAGCAGTGAGTGATGTACAGGTTAGCAAAACATGTCCATCATGGCCCTCTTATATACAGTGCCTTCCAAAAGTTCTTGGACAAATTGTATGTTTTAAGATAAACTGATTTTAAAATCTTTATTTATGACAGTAAAGAAGAAAGAGTTATCAGAGGGAATTCTAAAGTCGGCATTGATTAGTTTATTAAAGTATGATTGAAACAATCTCACATGAATAATGTCTAATGATAGTTAATTAACTTGTGTTATGCATTATCAGTTTTTCTCAAAATTACATCTGTCCAAAAACTTTTTGAGGACACTGTATATTTGTAGGTTTAGAGAGTGAAACTATGTCAAGGTTTCCCCTTAATGTTGGGTATAGCATTTTGTCAGATAGGTTGAAGTTGTGCAGCATAGTTAGTAATCATTTAAGTGATAATTCCAGTCATTGTGTAGTTGCTTATCATTTTTTTCAATTTCTTCTTTTATTTTGTCTTAAATGCTTCACTAAACAACTATCATGGGTCTAAGAATTCCATAGTGTTCACAATAAGCAAAAGAAATTAGCAACTACCACTTAGCTATTGGAATGTTTGTTTGTTTGTTTGTTTGGGTTTTACGGCGTACCAACACAGAAAGGTCACATCGCGCCGAAAGCTATTAATGATACTAATAATTCAAACTATATTAATGATGTAAAAAACTATATCTTATTATAAACATTTATTTCTTTCAAAAAGTTAAGTATAGCATATGATGGTACAGATTCAAAAAGATCTTTAAGTGAGTTTACTTTAAAATGTTTGTCACGAATGTATTTAAGATCCTGACAGTCAAGGAGAACGTGTTTTACATTGAAATGCTCGTCACATGGTATGCATTTAGGTGCTTCTTCTCTTTTGAGAAGGTATGAATGTGTTAATCTAGTATGACCAATTCTACATCGCGAAATTACTATTTGATCTCTGCGATTAGAATATATAATTGACGAAGATGAATTAAGGGTTGGCTTTATGTCATGTAATTTATTAAAAATTGCATTGTTCCACAACGTTTGCCATTTTGATTTAATTAACGTGTTTATTGAACATTTGAAGTCACTACTTGGCAATTTGATATCCACTGGTTGAAGGTTTAAAGATTCTTTGGCCAGAATATCAACTTTTTCATTTCCTTGTATACCAATATGGCTTGGTATCCAACAGAGGTGTACTGTTTTAGATTTTAAAATTTCATGCAATTTCAATTCGATACTTTTAATAAGAATATTGTTTGAATTACGATTTTTTATGGCCAATAATACAGATAGAGAATCTGAAAAAATGATAAAATTACTATTAATACTATTTGATGTGTATGATAAAGCAAGATCTAATGCTTTGACTTCAGCTGTAAATATGGATGCCTGGTCAGGCAATCGCATTCTTGCAACAAAAGACTTTCCATATGCAGCGCAACCAACTTTGTTTCAATCTTTAGAGCCGTCAGTAAATAAATGTGTACAATCTTTGTATGTTTCTAAGATGTTAACGAATTCCGATTTAAAGGCCTCTGGGCTGGTAATAGATTTACGTAAGTTTGACAAATCAATGTTAACGTTTGGTATGTTGTACAGATATCGGAACGTGCAAGTTGTCACACGGTACGGACGGTACACGCACGTTATACGAAGACGGACTGTACGTTACACGATACACGAACACGATAGATAGCTTGATTTGCGGTAAAATACACGATTCCGAGTCTCCATACACGTTTAACACGATTGTTCGAAATCCTCGGCTTTTTTCGCCCAGAGAAAAACGTTTCAACGACGACACCTTAAACGATTAATGCGTCTCAAATGTAGATTGAAAACAAAAAATATTCTTCTGTTTCGTTGTAAATATGTAACTAAACAATATAAGTTTTGTTAAATTTATTGAAAATCGAGTTTACCTGCTCAAATTCTTAAAAACAAAATGTTACAAGTTTGCTTAAATCGAATTTAAATTCACGCACACGACTGTCAACTTCGAAATCACACGATAGACAAAGAAATAAAAATTAAATATGTTACATTGGTTTATTACACAGTTAACCTTGATTGTAAAATATAATATTGTGTCAATAAATTTATTGAATATCGACATTTTAAGTAGAAATTAAGGTACACGATAGGCGGGCAGTCAATACACGATAGACAAAAAAGAACACGATTGATAATATTTTGTATAAAAATTGAATTAGTACACGGTGTACAACAAAAATACTAACTGTATAATAAAGAATATTATTACTGTCAAAATAATTTAATGTCATTCTTAGTAAGTTTGTTTTAATCGAATTAAAAACCACGAAAAGCCGATCAACTCACACGATTGATAAAAATACACGTTTAAAGTTTTTTTCCTTTGTTTTCTTCAAATCATTCATTGAGAAGAGATGTCATAATTGTATGTGTATATGTTTCAAAAGTTAAACACAGTCTTAGCTTGATTGTAAAAATATAAGCAAGTCATATAGTATAGATTTTTTTATTGAATATCGACATTTTTAGTAGAAATAAAGGTACACGATCGGCGAGCAGTCATTACACGATAGACAAAGAAGAACACGATTGATATTTTTTTATCAAACAAATTATGTAAGTACTTGATGTATAACAAAAATACAAACTGCAGAATAAAGAATAACATTACTGTCAAAAATTGTTTATGTCATTCTTTGTAAGTTGGCTTTATTCAGATTTAAAACCACACACACGATAGCCGGCGAAACCCACACGATAGAAAAAGAAATACACGTTTCAAGTGTTTTCTCTGTTTTTATTTTCAAGCCATTCATGGTGAAAAATACTTTGAATTAGTATATTTTTTCAAAACACAGTCTACGTGTGATTAAAAAAATATAAGCATGTCATATTGTAAAATGGTCGCCTTTTTAGTAGTATGTATACTAGATATAAACGTTTACATGCAGTGCTTACGTGAAGACGCGGTATTAAGCCAGTACACACACCTCGTGTTAACTTACTATTTTATGCCGACTACGAAATCGATATTTAAATAAAAAGTTTTACATATAAATACGCAAATATGAGGGAATAATACGAATAAACTGTAAAAACTAAATAATTTAATTTACTGAAAGAATTAAAACAATGATGACTTTTTTAATCATATAGAGTCGTGATAAACGAGTTCTTGACCAAGTGAGATGTCAATTATAACAGTCTGTTTACTAAACGCTTTAGCCACTGACAAACAAAGAAAATGTTTGATGATTAAGATAAATGAAAGCATGTGTTTACATTTTAAATATAATAATATTATAACGATTATTTTAATTTAGTAACAACATTTCGGTTGGGCCGCAATTTAATTGACCGCAGATTGGTCCGGAATGAGCCGCAGTTTATCGACGTACGGCATTTAAACAGAAATTTCCGGTTTAAACAAAGTCAACATTTATTCTAAACTCAACTTAATGAATCGCGGTTTTTCTTTTTGTTTACGGATGATGATTAGTCGACAATGCTTAAGTATTTATACGTATGGATTTGTCAATTTCTCGGGCACACGATACACGGTAATAAAACGCAAAATCACAATATCTCGGACCGATTTTTACCGTGTATTTACACGATGAGCGGTCTACACGTTACACGATTGAAATACACGGTGAATGATACACGCACACGGTATGAATGATACACGCACGATACACGCACGATACACGCAAATTTCGGAAACTTGCACGATCCGAGATATGTAGGTCCAAGGAGGGACATTTTCATCAAAGTTCTGTAGAACGGTAGATGTGTTAATATTAAGCATTTCTAAGTCGTTTTTAACGCGCAGGCCAAATGGTTTAATTTCGTTTGGTTTGTTGTCAAATTTATTAATGTAATTTGGTTGAAAAACAACTTTTCGCGCCGGGTTACTATTGTTAGAAGATATTCGAGTTGCGTATTGTAATGAAAGCTTTTGTCGACGTAATTTTAATGATGGCTCGTTAGCTTCAGCATAAAGACTTTCAACAGGTGAAGTTTTAAATGCACCAAGGGCGATACGTAAGCCCTGGTTATGTATTGTATCAAGCATTTGCAAGTACGATTTACGTGCTGATCCATACACAATTGACCCATAATCTAGTTTTGAACGAACAAGAATTCTGTATAATGTAAGTAATGTTTGGGAATCAGATCCCCAATCAGTATGTGAAAGTACTTTAAGTAGATTTAAAGCGTTGATACATTTTGTTTTTAGAGACTTTAAGTGTGGTATAAAAGAGAGTTTTTTATCGAATGTAACGCCTAAAATTTAGCTTAACAGGGATTTTTGAGCCAGAAATGTAAAGTTCAGGATCATTATGATGCTTTCTTAATCGACAAAAATGTACACATTGTGTTTTTGACTTGGAAACTTTAAAACCATTTTCTGTTGCCCACTTTTGTATTTTATCCAAGTTTTGTTGTAGTTGGCGTTCGATACTTCGAATATTTTTTGAACGATAACAGATTAAAAAGTCATCTACATATAATGAGCAATCTGTACCAGGATTTATAACCTTAACAATATTATTAATTTTAAGACCAAAAAGGGTAACTGATAATATACTGCCTTGTGGCACGCATTGTTCTTGTTTGTGGCTATCCGACAATGTTGATCCTAATTTAACCCGAAAACCTCTGTCAGACAGAAAAATAGAAATCAACATTGGTAGTCTACCGTTTAGACCGGCATCTTTTAAATCTTTGAGAATACCATATTTCCAAGTTGTATCGTAAGCTTTCTCAAGATCAAAGAAAATTGAAACTACATGTTGTTTATTGACAAAAGCCTCTCTTATGAATGTTTCGAGGCGTACTAAATGATCATTTGTACTTCTCTGTTTTCGAAAACCAGATTGGAAATTAGTTATTATACCGTTAGATTCTAAATACCAGATAAGTCTTTTATTAACCATGCGTTCGAAGGTTTTACAAATACAACTAGTTAGAGATATTGGTCGGTAGTTAAGGGGGTCAGTATTGTCTTTACCCGGTTTCGGTATTTGTATTATTAAAGCTTCCTTCCAGGAATCTGGAATTTTACCAGATATCCATATATCATTAAAAATATCGAGCAATAAATGTTGAGATACCAATGGGAGGTGTTTTAAAAATGGATAATAGAATCGGTTAAATTGTCAATTGTAAAGAGGGTGTTATACTCTTCTTCGTTGTTAGAATGAAAATTAATATTTTGTTTTTCCGAGTAAGATTTGACCTTTTTAAATTCTTCAGTGTAGTGTGCTGAAGAAGAATTATGTTCAAAAGTTTCTGCCAGCGTGTTGGCTATATCTTTTGTAGCTTTTGCTACGCTCGAATCTTTACGTTTCAGATGAGCAGTAGGAACTTTTTTGTGTTTACCATTAATTTTACGAACTGCTTCCCAAACTTTTTCAATTGGAGTGTTGGGGCAAACCTGAATTTTTTTAAGTGCTGCTTTTCGTTTCCGATATGATCTTCTGCACTCATCGTTGAACCATGGTTTTTTTAATTTTACTTGAGTTTTTCATTGAAGTTTTAGGAATACACTCATCAGCTATCTTTGATAGAGTGGACGCAAAGAGATTAGTTTTATCCGAAGAGTTGGAAAAATTCGGGCTTGTTAAATTATCAGAACACAATTTGTTAAATTGTTCCCAGTTCGCTTTTGAGAATTTGTAATAAGAGCGGTTGTTTACTGGAACAGAGTCGTTTGAAGTTAACAACAATGGAAAGTGGTCACTGCCGTATTGTTCGTCAAGCACTGACCAAGTAAAATCCAAGTATATTGATGGATGTGATAATGTGAGGTCTATACAAGAAAAACTTCCAGTGGCTGGATGTAAGTAAGTTGGTGACTTGTTATTTAAAAGGCATAGTTGAACATTATCAATGAACTTTTCTGTAATGCTGCCTTTATTATTCGTAGATGTACTTCCCCATATTGGATTATGCGCATTAAAATCGCCGAGTAAAAAGAATGGTTCTGGGAGTTGTTTAGTTAAATTTTCTAAGTTTTCAACAGTTATAGATAAATTGGGAGGGAGATATAATGAGCATATTGTTATAGGTCTGTGCAAAGTTACTTCAACGGCTACGGCTTGCAGATTAGTTCGTATCTGAATTTGTCGTTGAGGGATACAGTTTGCAACCGCAATTGTTTAGCCACTAGATGCTCTTATTGTGTCTGTGCAAATTTTATTATAAAGCGTATAGTCCTTTATTGATGTTTTATCATTTGTAGATAGGAAAGTTTCTTGAAGACATACAACTTTCGGGGAGTATTTCGATAATAAAAGAAGTAGATCGTTGTAATTTGATTTAAGACCACGACAATTCCATTGAAGTATAGTTTGACTCATGGTTCAATGAAAAGTAAAAACTTACTTCGGAAACTTAACAGGACTTCGGGCCGAAGTCCGGGGAGGAGAGCTGTGGACACCCATGTCCTCGTCCTCCATCGACTCGATGTCACTCATAAGAGCATCGAATCGGTTGGAGGACGGGACAGGGTCCCTCTCCGCTTTTCTAACTCGGTCGGTTAGGACGACCTTCTTTTTGGGTGATTGCCTTTGAATCACCCGCTCAGGAGACGGAGAAGCCTGTGAGACCCGCCTCTGAGGTACAGATGAGGTACTTGTAGATGTTGTCTGTGAACTTGTACTTGCTTTTGACGTATTACGTGAAAGAATAGGAGACGGTTTTTGCACTGGAGTGATTTCAAGAGGAGAACACTTGCATAATTTGACCTGCACAGCAGAATCAACCATCTTAACTGGTTTTGATACAGCAGCTGAATAAGTATTATTTTTGGAACTTTCTACAAGCTTGCGTGCATCAGGAAAAGACAAACTTTGTGTATATTTGACACGGAGAACTTCTCTTCTGTCTTCCAGACTAAGCAAGAACGGGAGGTTGCAAAATGATTACCCCCACAGTTTGAACATTTGACTTCATTTGAACAGTTTTCAAGCGGACCAGCATGAGAAGTACTACATTTACGGCATATATTCTCTCTAGTGCATTTATTTTCATGATGTCCATATTTAAAGCATTTGTAACACTGCATCGGGTTTGGTATGTACATCTCAACGCGAACGTTGAGATACCCAACGCGAAGAGTGGATGGAAGAATTGGGGTATCAAATGTTAAAATGTATGTGTGAGTGGGAACACGTTTACCGTCTCTGGTGGATAGAATACGTTTGGCATTTGAAACACATTGAGAGCTTAGCTCTTTTACTATGTCTGCCTCTGACATTTCTGCAAGGTCAGGGCAGCGAATGACTCCTTTGGATGAATTGAGGGTATTGTGTTCAGTGCAAAAAGATTTAATGTTAAAAAAAGATCTCAATTTAAGCAAATTATCTGATTGTTGTTTTCTTTGGACCTCGATCAGGAGTTCTCCACCACGGAGCTTCCTGACCGATTTTGGAGTTCCTTTGAGTGCAGAAATTGACTTTTCGATGACAAACGGGTTCAATTGTGCTAATTTTTCATCTCCCAACGCTTCTATTACCAGAAATAGTGGAAAAGATGATTGACTTGATTGTTAATTTGAAATGTTGGGTGATTCGTCAGACTTACGTTTTTTAGACGAGGTTAAAGGATCCATGGTTGAGATAATAATGATTCATCTCTCAGGTTCCCCAGCCACTTCAGACTCCAACAAGGGGAAGCGCAATGGAGGCGGGTATCCAGCCTCCGCACCACAAGGATACATGAGAGATATACTTGCATGTAATTGCAAATCTATTGGAATGTTAGAAGTTAATAAGAAAGAAAAACAATTTCTGGACAGTTTATTTAAATGTGATTATGTCTTTCAATGATATCAATACATGTTAGGTAATCATTGATTCCATGGTTAATGTTCAGTCTTGGAGAAGCAATTCGTGTTTGTAACATCTCCTTGCAGTTGTCACTGATCACTTGTTCCAAAGGTGTAAATATTGGTCTCTCCCAAATGTCTGTAGCATGTTCATCACTGGAATCTTCGGTACCATTGTCGTTTAAATTTTCTGAAGATAAGTCAAATCATACTGGAGACTGTAGTTGGCCAGCAATCCAGAGAGCTTGTGGAGATGCCCTTACGGTTCTAAGCCTATGTGTCGACCACGCTTGAGACCATAAACCAAGTCTTCTGTTATTTTCATCGATGTATATGTAATGCAGGGCGGTTAAATGTACCATGTTTAAGCAATCCAATATACCATTGTCTTCCATATAGTAAAACAATTCATAAAAGTAGAACAAAACGCCTTCAAAAACATCTCTCCATAATCTCTCTATTCGTTGGTTATGTGTACTGCGTCCCGTAATCATACTGCCAGTCCCGCGTTTAGCTAGCATGAAGTCGGCAACAGCCACATTTTCTAATCCTTTGTCAGATCTAACCTTTTTTGGAATCCCATAGGTTTGCTCACCAGATTGGAAACATTTTAATACTGTGCTTGCACGATTGTTGTCTGAACACGACAAAAACATGACCATCCTGCTGTAACCATCAACCCCCCCCAATAATTACGAATCTCCATCGAATTAGCTTGTGATTAGTATCTATATGCCATAGATAAATAGGCCCCATAACTTCATACACTCGCCTGTGAAGACGACCACGTGATCTCTTTGCAACCCCTATTGAATCGAGTCTGTGAATGCTATCCCTTAAGCGATACCTCTGGACAGTTATGCCTGTTTGGCGGAGTAATTGCATTAGCATGTTTTCCCCACATAATGGGAACTCGTCAATGTTTTCTTTAACATGCATATCAAGATTGTCATCATTGAGGTCAGAAAATGTCTGCCGACTTAGACCATACTTTACCATTCTTCGATAAATGGTGCGTTCAGACACACCTAACATCTTCGAAATTTCAATTATTTGAAAGCCATTTTCCACAAGATTTTCTAGAATGCTCTTGGGAATGTCAAACTGAGGTGCACCGCACTGAGATCTGTCTATGTTTGGTTTAATGCAACCATACTTGTTGCATTCGATTCTTAATCTTATCATGTCAGATCTGTTTGAAACACCGAGCATTTCCATTTCATGTGCTGATACTTTGCTGACGATGTCAGGCGTAATTTTCTCACGTTTGAACATCTCACTTGCACTATTTAGCCCCAATTTATCGAGAATTCCATTCATTTTTCTTCGCAAAACACATGCAAAACTGTGTATGTGTCACCTCTATTATATGTTTATCGTTACCTTTGAATACGAAGTGTATGATAAACATCATGTAAAATGGTCATCGTATAATGACACATTAGCATCGTATAATGGTAAATGGTCATCGTATAATGTCACATGAGCATAGTATAATGGTAAATGATCGTCATATAATGTCACATGAGTATCGTATAATGGTAAATGGTCATAGTATAATGACACATAAGCATCGTATAATGGTAAATTATCATCGTATAATGACACATAAGCATCGTATAATGGTAAAAGACCATCGTATAATGAAACATAACCATCGCATAATGGTAAAAGACCATCGTATAATGAAACATAACCATCGCATAATGATAAATGGTCATAGTATAATGAAAATGTAACATCATATATTACACTCTGTACACCCATTTATGGTATACATTGTATTCAAGGCACATAAAGGTTCTTCTCATGTTAATGAGACATGAGCATCGTAAAATTATAAATTGTCATCGTATAATGACACACAAGCATCGTATATTGATAAATGGTCATCGTATAATGACGAATGAGCATCGTATAACGATAAATGAACATCGTATAATGACGAATGAGCATCGTATAATGATAAATGAAAATCGTATAATGACGAATGAGCATCGTATAATGACGAATGAAGATCGTATTATGACGAATGAGCATCGTATAATGACAAATGAACATCGTATAATGATAAATTGTTATCGTATAATGACGAATGAACATCGTATAGTGATAAACTGTCATCGTATAATGACAAATGAACACCATATAATGACAAATTGTCATCGTATAATGACAAATTAGCATCGTATAATGGTAAATGGTCATTGTACAATGACGCATGAACATCGTATATTACACTTTGCACATCCATTTATGATATTTTCAAAGCACATAAAGGAATTTCTCATGTTAAGGCCTCCTCTCTTTTTGGTACCTCTTCGTGGTGAGGAGGAGTAACATGTGCCCTATATGTAGGTGCTATTTGTGCCTGCATGATGGGCATATGACCAACACCAAAACTGCCTGTTTGCCGTGGGCAGCGTCCCGTAACCGGGAAAGGAGGATCCTGGTAGTTGAGGGAGACCCAGGGATCTCCAGTCTTCCCAACACACTACTTTGGCCTCAGATTCAGGGTAGACGAGTGTCCAAGTGGGCCCGACTTGGTCAATCGGCTGGTCATGCCTTGCCCTTGAATAGTTGCATACTAGCAAAAGCCATTTTATTTACGTAAGCATATGTACTCCTTGATGTACACACTCCCAAAAATAACCAACTTTTCTAGCATACTCTCAATTTGAAAAACCATGTGTACTTTACTAAGATCTGCGTGTGTTTAGTGAATATACAGTAACTTTCTTTCAATTTTATACGTTCAAAACACCTATTCAAGAAGGCGGTGGCTCATGGGCCAATTGTGTTGCAAGTATATCTCTTAGGTATCCTTGTGGTGCGGAGGCTGGATACCCGCCTCAATTGCACTTCCCCTTGTTGGAGTCCGAGGTGGCTGGGGAACCTGAGTGATGAATCATAATAAACTCAACCATGGATCCTTTAACCTCTTCTAAAAAAGTCTGACGAATCGACCAACAACATTTCAAGTGATAATTTAAATCAATCATCATTTCCACGCTTCCTCGTAGTGGAAGCGCTGGGAGAAGAAAAGTTAGCTCAATTTAACCTATTTGTAATAGAAAAGACCATTTCATCATTAATTGGAACACCGAAATCGGTCAGGAAGCTCCGTGGTGGAGAACTCCTGATCGAGGTTCAAAGAAAACAACAATCTGATAATTTACTTAAGTTAAAATCCTTTTTTAATATCAAAGCTTTCTGCACTGTCCATAATACACTCAATTCATCCAAAGGAGTCATTCGCTGCCCTGACCTTGCGGAAATGTCAGAGGCAGACATTGTAAAAGAGCTAAGCTCTCAATGTGTATCAAATGCCAAACGCATCTTATCCACCAGAGACGGTAAACGTGTTCCTACACACACTTACATTTTAACTTTTGATAACCCCATTCTTCCATCTTCACTTCGAGTTGGGTATCTCAACGTTCGCGTTGAGATGTACATACCAAACCTGATGCAGTGTTACAAATGCTTTAAATATGGACATTATGAATCTAAATGCACTAGAGAGAATACATGTCGTTAATGTAGTACTTCTCATGTTGGTCCGCTTGAAAACTGTTCTCTTGATGTCAAATGTTGGAGGTAATCACTTTGCAACCTCCCGTTCTTGCTCAGTCTGGAAGACAGAAAAAGAAGTTCTCCGTGTTAAATATACTCAAAGTTTATCCTTTCCTGATGCACGCAAGCTTGTAGAAAGTTCCAAGATTAATTCCTATTTAGCTGCTGTATCTAAACCAGTTAAGATGGTTGATTCTGCTGTGCAGGTCAACTTATGTAGGTGTTCTCCTCTGGAAATCATTCCAGTGCAAAAACCGTCTCCTATTCTTTCACGTAATACGTCTAAAGCAAGTACAAGTTCACAGACATCAACATCTACAAGTACCTCATCTGTACCTCAGAGGCGGGTCTCACAGGCTTTTCCGTCTCCTGGCGGGTGGTTCAAAGGCAATCACCCAAAAAGAAGGTAGTCCTAACCGACAGAGTTAGGAAAGCGGAGAGGGACCCTGTCCCGTCCTCCAATCGATTCGAGGCTCTTATGAGTGACATCGAGTCGATGGAGGACGAGGACATGGGTGTCCACAGCTCTCCTCCCCGTTAAGTTTCCGAAGTAAGTTTTATTTTTACTTTTCGTTAAACCATGAGTCAAACTATACTTCAATGGAATTGTCGTGGTCTTAAATCGAATTACAACGATCTTCTTCTTTTGTTATCGAAATACTCCCCGAAGGTAGTATGTCTTCAATAAACATTCCTATCTACAAATGATAAAACATTAATTAAGGGCTATACTCTTTATAGTAAAAATTGTACAGACACAATGAGAGCATCAGGAGGCTCAACAATTGCGGTTGCAAACTGTTTCCATCAACGACAAATTCAGTTACGAACTAATTTGCAAGCCGTTGCTGTTGAAGTAACTTTGCACAGACCTATAACAGTGTGCTTAGAAAATTTAACTAAACAACTCCCAGAACCATTCTTTCTACTCGTCGATTTTAATGCGCATAATCCAATATGGAGAAGAACATCTACGAATAATAAAGGCAGCATTACAGAAAAGTTCATTGATAATGTTCAACTATGCCTTTTCAATGACAAGTCACCAACTTACTTACATCCAGCCACTGGAAGCTTTTCTTGTCTAGACCTCACATTATCACATCCATAAATATACTTGGATTTTACTTGGTCAGTGCTAGACGAACAATATGGCAGTGTTCACTTTCCAATGTTGTTAACTTCAAACGACTCTGTTCCAGTAAACAACCGCTCTTATTACAAATTCTCTAAAGCGAACAGGGAACAATTTAACAAATTGTGTTCTAATAATTTAACAAGTCCTGTTTTTTTTCAATGCTACGGATAAAACTAATCTTTTTGCGTCCGACCTATCAAAGATAGCTGATGAGTGTATTCCAAGAACTTCAATTAAAGACTCAAGTAAAATTAAAAACCATGGTTCAATGATGAGTGCAGAAGATCATATCGGAAACGAATAGCAGCACTTAAAAATTTCAGGTTTGCCCTACAGCTGCAAATCTAGACAATTATAGAATCATACGAGCACAAGCTCGTAGAACATTTAAGTTTTCTAAACGTAAATCATGGCAGTCATATGCTTCTAAAATTAACTCCAACACTCCAATTAAAAAAGTTTGGGAAGCAGTTCGTAAAATTAACGGTTAACACAAAAAAGTTCCTACTGCTCATCTGAAATGTAAAGATTCGAGCATTGCAAAAACAACTAAAGATATAGCCAACACGCTGGCGGAAACTTTTGAGCATAATTCTTCTTCAGCACATTACACTGAAGAATTTAAAAAAGTCAAATCTAACTCGGAAAAACATAATATTAACTTTCATTCTAACAACGAAGAAGTGTAAAACAACCTTTTTACAATTGACGATCTAACCGATTCTATTAAACATGCCAAAGATACAGCTGCTGGCTCTGATGAAATTTATTATCAATTTTTAAAACACCTCTCATTAGTATCTCAACATTTATTGCTCGATATTTTTAATATTATATGGATATCTGGTAAAATTCCAGATTCCTGGAAGCAAGCATTAATAATACCAATACCGAAACCGGATAAAGACAATACTGACCCCCTTAACTACCGACCAATATCTCTAACTAGTTGTATTTGTAAAACTTTTGAACGCATGGTTAATAAAAGGCTCATCTGGTATTTAGAATCAAACGGTATTATAACTAATTTCCAATCTTGTTTTCGAAAACAGCGAAGTACAAATGATCATTTAGTACGCCTCGAAACTTTCATAATAGAGGCTTTTGTCAATAAACAGCATGTAGTTTCAATTTTATTCGAACTTGAGAAAGCTTACGATACAACTTGGAAATCTGGTATTCTCAAAGATTTAAAAGATGCCGGTCTAAACGGTAGACTACCTATGTTAATTTCTAGTTTTCTGTCTGACAGAAATTTTCAAGTTAAAGTAGGATCAACATTATCAGAGAGCCACAAACAAGAACAAGGCGTGCCACAAGGCATTATATTATCTGTTACACTCTTTGGTCTTAAAATTAATAATATTGTTAAGGTCATAAATCCTGGTACAGATTGCTCATTATATGTAGATGACTTTTTAATCTGTTATCGATCTAAAAAATATTCGAAGTATCGAACGCCAACTACAACAAAACTTGGATAAAATTCAAAAGTGGGCAACAGAAAATGGTTTTAAATTTTCCAAGTCAAAAACACAATGTGTACATTTTTGTCGATTAAGAAAGCATCATAATGATCCTGAACTTTATATTTCTGGTTCAAAAATCCCTGTTGTAAATGAAGCTAAATTTGTAGGCGTTACATTTGATAAAAACTCTCTTTTATACCGCACTTAAAGTCTTTAAAAATAAAATGTATTAAAGCTTTAAATCTACTTAAAGTACTTTCACATAACTTAAATTATACAGAAGTCTTGTTCGGTCAAAACTAGATTATGGGTCAATTGTGTACGGATCAGCACGTAAATCGTACTTACAAATGCTTGATACAATACATAACCAGGGCTTACGTATTGCCCTCGGTGCCTTTAAAACTTCACCTGTTGAAAGTCTTTATGTTGAAGCTAACGAGCCATCATTAAAATTACGTCGACAAAAACTTTCATTACAATACGCAACTCGAATATCTTCTAACAATAGTAACCCGGCGCGAAAAGTTGTTTTTAACCAAATTACATTGATAAATTTGACAACAAACCGAACGAAATTAAACCATTTAGCCTGCGCGTTAAAAATGATTTGGACATGCTTAATATCAACACTTCTACCGTTTTACAGAACTTAGATGAAAATGTTCCTCCTTGGACCTACAACATACCAGACGTTAATCTTGACTTATCAAAATTTCGTAAAACTTTTACTAGCCCAGAAGCCTTCAAATCCGAATTTGTAAACATCTTAGACAAATATAGAGATTGTACTCATTTATTTACTGACGGCTCAAAAGATGGTAACAAAGTTGGTTGCGCTGCATATGGCAATTCTTTTGTAGCAAGAATGCGACTGACTGACCAGGCATCCATATTTACAGCCGAAGTCAAAGCAATACATGACAGTAGTATAAAAATGGGATTCTCAGCGCCATCTTGGATTTGGTGGCTTATGTAATATAGAGTGACCAAAGCACCGTGGCTGGTGGCTTAGGTAGCTAAGCCACCATCTTGAATATGGTGGCTTATGTATCATAGAGTAACCAAAACACCGTGACTAGTGTCTTTTTAGATCGATAATGATATCTAATTAAGTTCATTGAGTTATTGATCAGAGCAGATGGTGTCTATAGAACAGTGTCTCTATTGAAAAGGGCGCCAAATCATTTAAAATATCTCGTATTCTTTAGAGTGAAGGTATTTTTGAACAACGTTCAAGTTTAAAGAAAGATAACTCCAACAATCGTGTTTCCGTATAAAAGCTGGTTATTTTCCTTTAGTTGATGTATTATTTAGACCTTAGTGCAAGTCAGTACATTAACCCTCGAGATGACCACATTAACCCTCGAGATGACCAACGAAAACGTTGAATCCAGCTTGTTTGAATCTAGTTTTGATATACATAAACTATTCATAAACCAAGAGCCTACGGAAAGCAATGGCGCTGATTTACCTACATTTAAAAATCGGATTCGTGTAATAAAAGGAATCGGTCTTATACTAATGATGATTATGACTTGCTTAACTCCCGGTTTAATAATTCTTGGTAGTTCACCTCATACCATCGAAAAAATGAACAATATGATACATGAGGGTATTTTTAATCAAACGGCATGTGATTTTATGAAGCAATTTTATCTTGGTGACAGTATCTATCTCACCCTTTGTGAACATCAAGGATTTGTGACTCTTGACATAAGACGTTTTCTCAACCAAACTGCCTCTATTATCGGCATTGCATTGAACACACACCAGTGGTCGCAGCTCAAACAATCTATGCATGAAGTCGATACCGTCATTTTACAAATGAATGATGACATATTTCTAGAGTAAACCACTATGTAGAGATGCAGCCATTTTGTTATTTTGGGTTAATCATTCAGTTTTTAGCAGTTGATCTGACAAGTAGTTCGTCTCTGGTGATCTAAAATGGCTCAGGCTCAACTCAAGTTTGATGAGACTACCATGGCATATTTACGCCATTTTGGTTTTCAGACCGTAGAATGGTCTCCTATTCATAGAACAATAACATGTTCCTTGACAGATGATATTGTTTTAGTGTTAAAAAAGAAACGATCACAAATCAAGGTGTCTTTGAAAAAAGGGAAAACAAGCATGACATTATCCCTCCATTTTTTTGAATCCCTCTGTAATTTAAAAGAAAGTGTGCAACTTCTAGCTTCATTCTTGGAAGGACAGTCATAATGACAGCATTTCAGCAGTTTAGCTTTTTAGCGAAGGATTTGACATTATATGGTGATAGACTAAAGACATTTGACTTGTGGTCATCTCAAATTCAACCCGACAAGTTTCAGCTGTCATCAGCAGGATTTTACTATACTGGTAAAAATGACACTGTGGAATGTTTCTCCTGTGGTCTTAGACTACATCATTGGCAAAAACAAGATGATCCAATAACAGAACACAAAATACATTCAAACAACTGTTTATTTTTAAAAATGATTGGACAGTTAAAAAGCAATGTATCCTCTAAGCCGACTTCAGTGTGGGGTCCATGGAAATCACCAGACTTTTCGCAAATCCAAGATGGCGACCTCCTTGATAGCATCCATTCTGGTGGCTTGGAATCACGTGACCTGAAACATTTAAATATCAATGGTAAGGCATGACTCTCTCAGTTTGATGACAATTTTCAAGAGAAAAACATTAAATATGACCAGTTTTAATTCAGAATCTCGGGACTTACTTGAAGATAGTTGGGATTCTATGACAACGAACTATGATCAAAATGATCTACAAGAAAATAATAAATCATTGACTGTGGATGGAATACAATTTACACAAGCACCGATAGATCATACAGCACAAACCTCAAGTTGTGTTTTGCTCATGGGATCTTATTTTGATTTTTTGTATGCAAAAGCTCTATGTGAAGTCAAGGGAAGAGTGATTAAAAACGAATGTTTTGGATGCAAAATGAATCTTCCTTCGCAAAGAGACCATGACTGTATCATGTCGTACGAATACAGTGATGAAGAAAGCATCGAACGAGAAATTGACTTTTATTTTGAAGAGATGGTGAAGGCTGTAAAGGAGAGCGATATTATTCAGTCTTGGGAGGATATTGTGTCCATATCAAATATATCCCCAGAGCTCATTTCACTACATAAAATGGTTCTGACAAGCAAGGACTACTTGTGTGTTATGAAAACAGAACAATGGAAAGCTAAAATGAAGCGAATGATATTAACAATAATAAGAATTGAGGAACGTTTATTTACATAAGCAGCAAAAAATATTATAAAAAGTGTTGATACCCAGGACAGTCTTCATGATATTGTAACACATTGTAACATTTGTATATTGAATGTAACTGTACTCACATGATTGCCATTCACCTTTATAGCCATTCACCTTCATAACCATTCACCTTTATAACATTTTGTTTTGTATAAACTTATTATGTTCTCCATAACTGTAATAAAATTGAATGTAAATCACGTTATCTCTGTTATATATATAATCCAAAACTTTGTACATTTTATCAGTCATGGATAGACAGCAGAAGGAGCACATTCTGGCTAATTACTATTTCAATGCAAAACATCCTGGTAGTTTTTTAGGTGCAGTCAAGTTGAAGCAAATATTGAACCGGAAATACCCAGGAGTATTTACTCAAACCTTTATTAACCAGTGGCTTAACAATCAAGATTCTTACGCATTACAAAAACAAGTGAGACGTGCGTACAAAACCCCGAAAGTACAAGTTGCTGGTCTTAATGACCAAGCAGATGTAGATCTCATGTCGGTTGAAAATATTTCAAAAGAAAATGATGGTGTCAAATATTTATTGGTGGTGATTGACATTTTTTCTCGATTTTTACTAGTTCATCCACTGTTCAACAAGAAAACTCAGACTGTCTTATCTGCATTGAAAGATGTCTTGAAACATCGAACATTTACTAAAATACGAACTGACAAAGGGTCAGAATTTATCAATCATGAAGTAAAACAGTTTATGAAAAAGAAAGGTATCTACTTGTTCAATACGCATAGCAATGCTAAAGCAAATTATGCTGAGAGAGTTATTCGTACTTTAAGAAGCATGATGTTTAGAATGATGAGACATCAGCGCAATTACAGATATATTGATCATTTACAGGATCTTGTTCAAAACTATAACAACAGTCCACATCGAAGTTTAGGTGGTTTGACCCCAAATGACATCACCAAAAAAAATGAAACAAAAATTTGGAGTAAATTATACTTAAAACCCAAACGTTTCATCAAAACGTCACCTACATTTAAATACGTAATTGGAGATTTAGTTCGGTTGAGTTATACAAAGCACCCGTTTAGACGGGCTTATCAGCAGCAATATACTACAGAAGTATTTAAGATAAAAAGTCGAGTGTTTAAACAAGGTATTCCCTTATACAAGATAGTAGACTTAAACAATGATCCAATTAAAGGCTATATAAAGGAGCAAGAAATGACCAAAGTAGATAAAAATGAAGAAAGCCTTTGGTTTGTAGAAAAAATTATTAAAAAAAGAAAAGTCAAGGGCAAATGGCAATATTTTGTTCGCTGGGAGGGATTTCCAAAGTCATTCGATAGTTGGATTGATGCTAACCAAGTTCAAGAGAAATAGCATGGAGTATTATATGTTTGTTAGAGATAGTGAAAGCAATGCTATATTTTTTGAGAACAAACCCTATCATTTTAGAATACAATTAAAACGAGCGCTAAATTTTGATGGATACTGGAAAGTGGCTCTATGTGAAATAAGTATTCAACCAAATCCTAAAATTAAAAAGAAAGATTTGAGTGAGCATTTATTTGTCTATTCTAATATTTGTCAAGAAAGCATAGTGGATGGAAAAGGACAGACATTGTTGCGAAGAATTGAGAATAATAATAAAACTGGTTGGAACTACGTGTTTGATTCCCCATTTTATTTACCCCTAAAAAATTCAGAAGTTCAAGAACTAGAATTTAGTATAAAAACTGTAACTGGCGAGTTTGCTTCATTCATAAGTTCACCGGTGCACCTTACACTTCATTTTAAACAATATCCATTTTACCCTAATCATGAATCAATCTAAATTGTATGTTCCAAATCCTCAAAAATGGGTGGATTATTTCAAAACCAACAAACCTCAAGTTGGAAAAAGATTTTTCATACCTCACAAGTCCTCTCAAGACAGCAGTAGTTTGTCAATCAACTCGGTTTCACCAGCAGAGCAGACGGTTAACCAGGCGAAAAGTGAACTGAAACGAGATGGTATAAAAACATCTGAAATTTCATCAATTGTTCATAAATTAGAAAAACCTTTGAGTGAAAGACGTACTGTGAATAGAGTGAGTAAAACATTGAAAGAAAAGGGCACTAAACCTGTAAAAAGAATTGCAAAAACAGAAAAAAACCCGAGAAAACCCCCAAAAAGACATCAAAAACGGAGTAAAATAGTGTCAAAAAGAACAACAAACTCGAAAAAAGGGCCAAAACCCATGAAAAAAGGTTTAAAAACTATAAAAAAATTGCTAAAATCTGAGAAAAAAATCCCAAAACTTAATTCACAGAAATCGGTTACAACGTGGGACATATTTGAACGCTAAACATGTCATACTTCACGCAAGAGGGATTTTCTGAGGGTATTCCCAATGAATTGCTATTGTTTGATTTACCACCCACTCAAGTAGCTGTCAGTGATGTTTATTATCAAGAGATACGACCATTATCTCAAGTGTCAGATGATACGCCAATCGAGTTTCAAATTAGCGGTCAGAATTCAATGGACTATCTTGATCTTAAAGAAACTCAATTATGTGTGAAATTGAAGATAATTAATTCAGATGGAAAACCAATAACCAGTAAGAAGGTGGCACCTGTTAATATGTTTTTACAGGCATTATTTTCAACTACAGAAGTGACTTTACAAAACAAAGCTATTTTATCTTCTAATTATAATCCCTATACGGCCATGTTTCATACTTTACTGTATAAGGGACAAGATGCGACATTTTCTCAATTATCCACTCAACTGTACATAAAAGATGACAATGACCACCCCGACGACTGTGATGCCACAGGTGGAAATAATGGACTATATCTCCGGCAAACATATATAGACGCATCAAAAACCCTGGAGCTGCAGGGACCCATTTACCATAGTTTATTTACCATCAACCGTTACTTGTTAAATCAAGTGGATGTTAAATTAAAGTTGTATCGTAGTTCTCCAGCATTTTGTTTGTCATCAGGTGATACAACTCCTAGTTATAAAGTAAACATTACAGATATTTATCTTCTTGCGAAAAAAGTAAGAGTCAATCCAGCTCTCATTGTGGCTCATTCAGAGATGTTGAAGAGCAATACAGCCAAGTACCCATTCAATCGACTTGAGTGTCGTTCACAAACCATTGCCCCTGGAAGTACAATGTATACATGGGATAATTTATTTCAAGGACAAAAACCAAATACTATCGTCATTGCTTTTGTTAAATCATCAGCACTTTCAGGGGATTATACAGCAAATCCATTTCATTTCTTAAATTGTGATATCAAAAGTATTTGTCTATATGCAGACGGTGTTCCAGTATGGGGAAATCCATTGAAATTAAATTTCAATAAAACTGAGGGGCAAAGTTTTATGCGGGCATATGCTAATATGTTTATTACTAATGGAACATGGAATGAAAATTATGGAATTGATATAAACCGGGAAGACTTTGCAAATACTTCCCCTCTGTTTGCATTCCAATTGGAGCCCAAATTCACTAATGAGAACTTTTTATCTCTAGTAAAAACAGGTCATGTACGGTTAGACGTTCAGTTTGGAACAGCTCTACCAGATGCCACTAGTTGTATAGTTTATAGCATTTCACCTGGATTTTTCCAAATTAATGCTCAAAGAGACATCATAACAGAATGAATCTCAACTCTAATGTTGCATAGTTGATTGTTATGGGAAAAACATTGACTGCTTTAATTTTACTTCTCAAACTGTGCTTCTCATTTTTAACTTAAGTTGTAAATATTAAGCAATTACAAAGTGTGAAAGTGATGTATATGGAATGTATTGTTAGTTTTTTTTTTTTCTAAATGCAGCGCATGAACAATATATCTATGAATGATGTTATACATAGGTTCTCAAATGCTTATGAATGTAATGATTTATTTGTGTATAATAATGTGAGCAACATATTTCCATATTGTGTACATATTGTATTGTATCAATAACCTTTAATAAATATTTAACTGTATTCTATGTTGATTTATTTTCATTCACTGGTTATACATCATGTCAGATGCACTGATTAAATTCCAATGCCCTGCTACGTGCATAGTGGCTGGAGCTAGTGGTAGTGGGAAGTCTAGCTTTCTATTTGAACTGTTAAAAAATAAACAACATATGTTTACCAAAATTCCAATTAAGATATTCTATTGCTATTCCATCTATCAACCTCTGTTTGATGAAATGAAACAACATGTGGGAAATATTGTGTTTTATGAAGGTTTACCAACCAAAGAGGATATGGATATATGGTCCATGGACAAGGATTTTAAAATATTAGTCTTAGATGATTTAGCACAAAAAGCATCCGACAGTGTGGACATAGTCAACTTATTCACAATATACAGCCATCATCATAATTTTTCTGTATTTTTTGTGGTGCAAAATTTGTTTACAGGAGGAAAGTACTTTCGAACCATCAGTTTAAACAGTCATTATTTTGTGTTGTTTAACAATCAAAGAGATCAATTACAAATTCAAACACTAGCAAAGCAAATGTTTACGGGTGAAACCAGATATTTTATGGATGCCTTCAGAAAAGCTACTCAAAAGAAATATGGTTATTTACTGGTGGACGTAAATCCACACTCCAATCAGTTATATAAACTACGCACAAACATATTTCCTAATCAAACCCTTACTGTATATCGTCCAGAGAAATATGGATACTAAAATACACAAAGAAAGACATTTTCTAAGATTCCTTGTAAACGCTGATGAACAACAGCAAAAAGTGATCATTAAATACTTGACAAAATCCCAACTTGGAGTATTGGTACAGGTGATTTATAATGCACTTGTAGGTAATTTGAAAGTGCCAGAACAGGATAAAAAGAGATTACATCGGTACAGACATATCATACGTAAATTAGTATCCAAAGGATTATCGCAGCATAAAAGGAAAGACATTTTATACAAATACTTAAAACAGTTCATTTTACTCATAAAACCTTGTGAAATATGGCTCAAGAATTAGTGTTGATTCCGAAATCAAAATATGAATATCTATGTTTACAATCTAAAATTAACAACAATTCCACAGACACTGATGAGGAGGTGAAACAAAATGGTGAACTATCAGGATCTGATAAGAAGTTATTTGTGAAGCAGTCATTTACAAAATTATCATCCTTGAATAAAAAGCCTTCTAACAGCAGAACAATTAAAAATATAGACAAAGAAAATCATACGTCAGTACCAAAACATGACTTTCAAAGAGACACAACAGTACAAAAGAATACCAATAAACAAAATAAACAACAACAGTTAAGATGGATTCCATATAATATTGTATAAATGTGTTTTTGTGATTTGTATAAGTGAATTATTGTTTTAATTTTTTGCATATTTTTCTTTGTCACAATAAAGTTTTTATAAAATTAACTTTAACTTTGTGGTGTTTTTCTCTTTAACTGCTATTTTCCACCTTTTTTACATAAAATCATAATTTCACACTATAAATTTTTATTAAACTATAGATTTTTTGGGTAAAAACTAAATCTTTAAGGTACTTTTTCTGCTTTGGAAGAAAATTGCTTTCTATTTTTACATAATATCATAATTTTATAGCATTTGTTCTGTGAAAACTAAATCTTTGTACATATTTTGCCACTTTAGTAGAAAATTGATCTCCTTTTTTACATAATATTTAAATTTCATTGCATCTTTTTTAGTAAAAATTAGAACTTTGGGGTTATTTTCCACTTTTGAAGATGTTTGCTTACTATTTTTACATAAAATCATAATTTTGTTGCACTTCTTTCTCAAAAACCTAAATCTTTGTACATATTTTGTCACTTCAGTAGAAAATTGGTCTCCTCTTTTACATAATATTTAAATTTCATTGCATTTTTCTATGTTACAATACAAGTTTTAAAAAAATTGACAGAAACTTTTTGTTATTTTTATATTTTACAAAACATTTCACATATTTTTTATCATAAAATCATATTATTCCTCTCTTATTATGCATTTTCTCTTATTGTTTGAATGCTAATACATTATTGTACTGGTAATACGAATTAAATACATTGATGATCTAATTTTGGCGAGCTTTTGGCGGATTTTATTTTGGCGCACTAATTTTGGCGTACTAATTTTGGCGGAATTATCCATGAGCACTATTGTATGGTGGGATTGTTCATGATCATCATAGTATAACACACTCAGTTTGAGATTGATCATTCACCATGGAGGACATAGATTTTGAAGAGTTAAAAAAACTATTCCCAGATGATTGTATGGAATTTAAGGAGGAAATAAATAAGTTGAAAAGAAAACTGGATAGTGATGAGAATAAAGAAAACAATGAATTAAAAAGAAAAAAACATCAATGTGATATTTGTCAAAAAGTGTTTAAATACAAACACGATTTAAATAGACATGAACTTTCACACAAAACATTTTTTACTTGCGCTTACTGTGGAGATAAATTTAGAAGAAAGGATGTTTTAAAAAAACACATCCACAGGAAGCATATACAACATGGTGGATGTATAAAAAATACAAGAAAACAGGACTTACCCTCTCCTCCTGAACCAAATATTTCCATTGAAAACAGAATTTCTTCACTATCTTCATCTGACAATCATGACAATGTTCTAGGAACAAGAAATGACCACAACTATGTTCATCTACCATCTGACACAATGGATCATAACTATGTCCGAGCATCACCATCATCTTCAAGGGTCAACAATGGTAATGTTTTAGGAACAAGAAATACTCCATCTGAAAATATTCAACATTCATATGCAATCAATGACAATATTCAAGACTTTACTATACTACCCAACAACCATGAAAGACATGATTTACTATCATTTTTTGCAAATGTAGAACAGGAAATTAAAAATATTTTAAAGTCAAGGCTCCAAAATCATGCCATTAAGTGGTATCTCTCGATACAAGTAGAATTAATAAAAGATGAGCAAGACGAAGAAAAATCATCATTTCCTCACTTTAGAAGCATAAATTATTCAACCTTAAACCTTGAGACATTTAATGCAGAGAACTTATCTGAGGCTTTTCAAAAAATGTTTGAAAGTTTTGAAAAATATATACGAGAAAGCTCTGGATGGGTGCTAAAAAGAGTAAAGCAACTCATTATTCACACAGTGAACTACTTCCCACTAAAAGGATCTAGTTTTGTAGAATTACCAATAAAACTGAGACGATCAACAAGTTTGTTAAATATCAGAAATGTAGATAAGAAATGTTTTTTATGGAGTTGTCTCGCATCCATGCATCCCTTGGATTCTCCTCTGGTAAGTGCTTATGAACCATTCGAGCAGGAGTTAAATATGACAAACTTGCATTATCCAATAACCATAAATCAAATATCTAGATTTGAAAAACAGAATCCTAATGTTTCAGTCAATGTGTTTACTTTTGAGGATAAAGATGTTTTACCATTACATATAACAAAATGTAAGCAAAGACTTCATCATATCAATTTACTATTACTACAAACAGAAGAAAATTCACATTATGTACTAATTCAAAACATCAATAGGTTTTTAAGTTATATACAAAAGAGTCATCACACTCTTTACTACTGCATTCATTGTCTACATGGTTTTACACACCAAAAATTATTAGATGAACACATAGAATATTGCCAAACTCATGACTCTCAGAAAATAGAGTTACCCCCTGAAACTGATTGTTTTCTTGAATTTAAAGATTTTGAAAAAACATTAAGGGTCCCTTATGTCATTTATGCTGATTTTGAAACATTGAATAAACCTTTAGAATCGTCTTTTCAAACAAAATCTACCGAGAAGACACAGTTACTAGAACCATGTTCGTTTGGATATAAAGTAGTTTCTACTGACACAAATTATACAAAGGACACGGTTACATACCGAGGAGCAGATGCCTCAGAAAAACTGTTAAAATGTCTTTTAAAAGAAAGTGATGAAATTCAAAAACGATTAAAAGATGTGAAACCATTAAATTTAACTAATATAGAAGAAATTTTATTTCAAACAAGTCAAAGATGTATCCTATGCAATAAATTATTCATTGAAAAGGAGCAAAAAGCTAGGCATCATGATCATGTCACTGGTCAATATATAGGTGCTGCTCATATGCATTGTAATTTGCAGGCAAAACAGGTCAATTTTATACCAGTAATTTTCCATAATTTAAAGAATTTTGATGCTCATTTGTTATGTCAGAGCATGGGTGCATTCAAAGAACAAAAAATTAAATGCATTCCTCAAACAATTGAAAAATATATCAGTTTTAGCATCGGTAGTCTGAGGTTTATAGACTCAATGGGATTTCTTCCCTCTTCATTAGACACCTTAGTTGATAGTTTATCTCAAGATGGCACACAATCATTCAAACATTTTCAAAGTGAAATAACAGAAAATGCAGATCTCTTATTGAGAAAGGGAGTTTACCCATATGAATACATGAGCACTTGGGACAAGTTTAATGAAAAGCAATTGCCTTCCATTGAACATTTTTATTCTACATTATCAGGAAATACTGTCTCTAATACCGATTACAAACATGCACAACATGTATTTAAAACATGTAAGTTGAATACATTGGGAGACTACCATGATCTCTATCTCAAAACTGATGTACTATTGTTAGCTGATGTTTTTGAAAATTTTAGAGACATGTCAAAAAGATGCTACGACCTTGACCCATGTCATTTTTACACTAGTCCGGGTCTGAGTTGGCAAGCAATGTTAAAAATGACAGGCGTCACCTTAGAACTTTTAACTGATATTGATAAGATTTTATTTATTGAAAAGGGAATTCGCGGGGGGATAAGTCAAATTTCAAACAGGTACAAAAAAGCGAACAATACAAATGTAGATGATTTTGATCCAGGGAAACCTACATCATTTTTAGCCTATTACGACGTAAATAACCTCTACGGGGGGTCCCTTTCAGAAAAATTACCAGTCGGTTTCTTTTCCTTTTTATCCGAGGAAGAAATCAAATCTTTTGATCTTAGGAAATTACCAGAGGATGGATCTAAGGGATATATACTGGAAGTAGACTTGGAATATCCAGAACAACTGCATGATAGTCACAATGACTATCCTTTGGCACCAGAAAAAAAATATATATCAAATGAAAAATTATCACCGTATGCAAAAAAAGTATTAAAAAAACTTCATCACAGTGATAAACTACCACCCAGAGCTAAAGTAGAAAAACTACTTACCACCCTTGAAGACAAAGAGCACTATGTACTACATTATCGCAATCTACAACTGTATCTCCAGCTTGGTATGAAACTGAAAAAAATTCACAGAATATTACAATTTCAACAAGAGGCATTCATGAAACCATATGTGGAGTTCAACACAAACATGAGAAAACAGGCTAAAACAACATTTGAAAAGAACTTTTACAAGCTGATGAATAATTCAGTTTTTGGTAAGTAGTTCTCACACAATGTCTGATAATGATATGATAATAGAATAGCATTTTTCGAAACTTGAAATCGTCATTCATGAGTAACGTGACATTTTGTGATCTTTAACTTTTCAAAATAATCCACTCTGATTTCATAACAAAATCATATTGACCCATATTCAGTATTGTAAAACGAAAAACCAAAGCATGTTAATTGAAAAACATCGATAAACTATTTTACACTCACCTGACTAGCTCGATATTCAAGAATCTAGCAAGGATTTTCCTTGCATTTTCCAAACATTTTTAAACCGGAAATAGACTTGAGGATAGGACTAAAATACGAATCATACAAAATAGGCGAACAATCTCATACACAGTGATCTCCCCTTATTCATGCAGGAGACTTGGTAGGTCTAACCAGTGCATGCAGTTTATATATATATACTTCATAAGCTATTTGGATGAATTAATGAATTTTTATTACTTTTCAGGAAAGACGATGGAAAATGTGCGGAAGCACCGTTCGATCGAATTGATCCATCATGAACGACGCTTACGAAAGGTTGTTGCGAAGTCCACCTACAAGCTGCACAGAATATTTTCCAAAGATCTGGTTGGGGTTGAGATGAATAAAAACAAAGTCAAACTAAACAAACCTATATATATAGGAATGACAGTGTTAGATCTATCCAAACATACTATGTACAATTTCTATTATAATCATTTGAAAAAAGTGTATGGATCGAAAGTTCAGTTACAGATGACAGATACAGATTCTTTCTTATTCTCTTGTGAAACAAACGATTTGTTTGAAGATATGTATAGCTACTCTCATTTGTTTGACACTTCAGATTTTCCCGAAGACCATTTTCTTTATAGTAAAGCAAATAAGAAGGTGATGGGGAAAATGAAGAGTGAAACCAATGAAAAATGTATTGCTGAGTACTGCGGGCTACGGTCTAAGATGTATGCATTCAGCTGTGATAATAAAGAAGACAAAAGAGCAAAGGGTATTTCGAAAGGGGTCGTTAAAAGGGAGTTGAGTTTACAACATTATAAGGATGTTTTATTCAATGAATCATCTTTGCGTTCGCAAATGCATTCATTGCATAGTCATAATCATGAGATATTTCTGGAAAAAATCAACAAAGTAGGTCTATCCTGCTTTGATGATAAACGCTATTTACTAGATGATGGTATTACTAGCTACGCCTATGGTCATTACAAAATACACGAATACGTTTAGTTATTTATTTTGCATTTTTACACAAAATTACAGTTGAGGAAGATCCACCTGAAAAAAAAAAAAAAAAATATGTATATATGTTTAATTGTATCATCAAACTCTAATATTACATGTTGTATATATATTGTATAGATCAAGACATTAACCATATATCATCTATGTGATTGTACATGTGAATAAATTTGTATTTAAATAAAAGTGTTAATAAAAGTGTGTGTGTTGTTATAATAGAAAAAGGTACTCACAGCATATGCGTAAAATACTTCGTCATCCTGTAAAAGAAAATAAAGCTGTACATTAGCTATGTACATAGTATCATTTCTGGTATCATACACTAAAATTATCATAGAGCAAGATGATATACAATCTATAATAGCGGAATAATACTTACATTAGAGATCCACTCCACTGGTAGAGTAGGAGCTGGTGCTATGGCTGACGCTGGTGTTACATGTATGGTTGACGCTGGTGCTATGGCTGACGCTGGTGCTATGGCTGACACTGGTGCTGGGGTTGGTGTCGGTGTTTTCACTACCGCTGGTGTTGGTACTGACACCGGTGCTGGGGTTGGTGTCGGTGTTTTCACTACCACTGGGGTTGATGTCGGTGTTTTCACTACCGCTGGGGTTGGTGCAGGTACCAGTCTCGAGGGTGATTCTAGGGCTGTTGCTTGCACCCCCTGTTTCATAAATAGATGAACAGTTGATAGACACAAGTTATTCATGACCTTTAAATTAAACAGACTATACTATGTACTATATACATGTACAATTATAGGAAAAGTTTCCCTCACCATTCATTTTATATAGAAGTGTTCTACTAATTACACAATCAGTCATATTGATCTCAAATAGGAAAACGATACCATAAAAAATAAAAAGTAAAAGTGACTTACCGCGAGCATCTCTCCCGCCAACTGCTCTATATCTGGCAACAGAACAACCAACTCCTGTAATTCTAGTAAGCTTAGGGAAAAAGCTTTACCCTTTCCCTTATCACTAACATGAACATACGCTTGACCCCTAAAAGGAGTCACACAAACATTTTTATTCCTCCCAAAATTTTGGGAGGCTCTCACCACGCAATTACTGACACGCTTTACCTCAAACATTTTGAATGGTATGTAGGGGAAGGGGGTGAATATTAGGGTTTTATAGGAATGTGTATTGACCCCATAGCCAATGATGTACATGGAGGATGTTGATTGGTATACAGGTGGTTTGTCCGAAAACATTGAGTTAGTCAACAAGTAAAGGTACTTTGAACTGATTTACATACAGGTGATCAGGTGTGTCGAACAGGAGTTTGTTCAATCTCATATTTTACATTTAACAACCTTTTGAAATAGTTATTAAATACAAAATCAAAAGACCCTCGTCGAAAAATTGTCGCATATTTTTGTAAGAACTCACTGAAATGTGAAAAAGATATGTTTCAGCGACAGAATTCAAGTACCAAATATACCAGAAAACGCTCTGCAGTTACTAATACTTATAACGAGTTAAATACAGATACACTAAGATACAAAACTAACTACAAAATAATTAAACTACAATTACACTAATTACAAGACCTGTAAAACATAAAGAGTGGTCACTTTTCGTGCTTTTGTCTCTTGTTTGTAATTTTTAATGCTAGGCATCCATTAGCAGAAGTACCAGTCTATAAAGTTCCCGGATTATGATGTAATTTTCCCAGACTATGACGAAGTATTTGTATCTTTTTATATATCGCATCATGAAGGTTTTATTTGTTGTTATTATCTTGTTCTTGGTGGTGGATGCCATTCCTGAGTACAATTACAGGGATGTATGTAAAGAACAACGAGGTGTGTTGAGATGTGTGGGGGAAGGAGCTGGACTGTATAGAATTGAAGGGAATGTCCAACGGTTGGAACTGGAAGGGAACTTCAATGACGCTGTCTTGGATATATCTTATGCAGAGAATGTTATTAGCGTGGATTTGCGAGACAGTTCCATTTCTTGCAAATCATTGTATGGTCAACATAAACCCATTATCATCCACAACCCAACTGAGACAACAACATGTTATGTAAGTATTCTCACTTTCGAACACCGAAACTTGTTCATTCGATCAACAGTGAAAACTCGGTCTTTATCGTTGAAGTCTATACAACTTTAATCTTCAAAACAATTAATATGTTCCATAAAATAAATTAAACATAAATATGCTTATTTTCTCCTATCTCCATTGCATGTAACGTAAACAATTATCATTGATTTGTTGTTATTATGAATCTTTTAGATTTTACCTTTTGCAGAATAGTAAGATATATATTAAAAATGAGCATTGTATTTTTTTAGCCTCCTCATATTCAACCCCCGACAGTACCACTAACAACAAAAACAACAATAGCAGTGACAACAACAACAAAGACAACAACAACAATGAAACAAGCAGGTATACTTATTATTTTGTGATTTCTTCACATATCATAATGTATATTTTATTTTTAGAGTAATGTTAACATCATTAATTGATATACCTAACTGGTATATATATATGTATTGTTGGAGTTTTGATAGTAAATATAAACTGAAATAACAACAAAGACAACAACAACAATGAAACAAGCAGGTATACTTATTATTTTGTGATTTCTTCACATATCATAATGTATATTTTATTTTTTAGAGTAATGTTAACATCATTAATTAATATACCTAATTAGTATTGTTGGAGTTTTGATAGTAAATATAAACTGAAACATTGTTTTTTGTTGTTTTTTCAGATGATTCGACCCCAACCGCATCAAGTGTTTTGTCAACTATTACTCATTTATCAACAGATGTGATAAGTAAGATATAAATTTTTTACTTGTCATAGTGTATGAATAAATGTTTACATGCTATAATTCTGTAATATAAATTTTAGATGCATGTATTTATTTGAATGCAAAAATTCATTACAATTTAGGGAATTATAATGACTAAGGAACTGCAAAATTTGAAACATTGTAATTGTATGATATTTTCTTGTTTTAGACGATATCAACAATCACACCACAACCATTATAATAGCTGTTATTGTTTCACTCATCATCATCATCATCATTATCTCAGCTGTGTGTTGTGCTAAGAGAAGAAGAAACAGAAGTAGAGTTGTTAGATTACAGGAAATAGCCATGTCTAATTTAAGAGCTAGTTCTATTGCATCCTCATCAGAAATCACTTTATTTGAATCAACCCCTCCACCTCCAACCCCTCCACCTCCAACCCAAACAGATGTGGATATTTTTGCTTTTAATCCTCAATCACTTCATAAATTGAGACAAAAAAAGTCTGATTGAGCAATTCATTTTTGCCATGTGTTTTTGTGGATTTAATGAAAGAATGTTTCTTTGTTTTAGGAATCTCTATCATCTTCATTATCATTCTTAGTTTAATGTGTTGCATAAAAATCATTGTGGAAGATTTTGGGAGGATTTGGATAGAATTTTTAACATGGATTCAAACTGGACATTTTGTAAATGACAACAATGAGGAAAATGAAAATATTGTAGAAACTGTGAGAAGATATCCTGTCAGACGTAGAAGACCACCTAATAGATTAACCTATTGAGAATGTATCCTGCATGTATACTTTTTTGTTTCCATATCTATGTTAAAATCAGGGAGATAAAGCCAAATGCTCTGTATACTGTGATCATATATTTTTATATTTTGCTCATGTTTTTTACTTTATATATTGTGTTTTACTTTTTTGTTTACTGTTCATATTGTTTCCTTATCTATGTTAAAATCAGGTAGATAAAGCCAAATGCTGTGTATACTGTGATTATATATTTTTATATTTTGTTCATGTTTTTTACTTTATATATTGTGTTTTACTTTTTTGTTTACTGTTCATATTGTTTCCATATCTATGTTAAATTCAGGGAGATAAAGCCAAATGCTATGTATACTGTGATCATATATTTTTATATTTTACTCATGTTTTTTACTTTATATATTGTGTTTTACTTTTTGTTTCCATATCTATGTTAAAATCAGGGAGATAAAGCCAAATGCTATGTATACTGTGATTATATATTTTTATATTTTGCTCATGTTTTTTACTTTATATATTGTGTTTTACTTTTTTATCAAAACAGTTGAGATATTCATCTTAGATATATTTTGTTAATGTTTAAGTCCCATTCATAACACATTTAGCAGACACCTTGTTGAATCATATAAATGTTGTATACACTTGTTCAAAATTTATTTTAACAAGCTTTATAATGCCATTTTACCTTATACAAAATTATTTTGGTAGATTAATTAGGTAATAATTTGGGTTAAAGTAGAACAAACCGAAAGTAGATTTTAAAAAAAAATACATAAATAGTTATATGCAGAAGATACAATAGTTTATTATTATCAACAGATTGGTGAGTTGAAAGAATTGTGTTTCAACATTGTTGTGTTTTAACATTTCTTTACCCTTACAGAAGGGTCTCTAACTTTTTAAGAAAACAACTGTGAACTGAACCTATATATCAAAAGCTAAATCTTAAAGGAGAGTACTTCTATCTCCAAGAACATTATTTTTTTTTTTTTTTTTTTTAGGTCTTCATTATTGCCGGATAAAAATTTGGATTGCTTTTATTGAAAATGTCTTATGAGAAATTTTGATTATAATAAAAAAATGTTTTCAGACATGTGTTTTGTTGATTTTATGATCATATCGTATTCCTCATTTTTTTTCTTTCTTGAAAGGACCCACAAAGAATTCAGCGACAGATGGTCTTTTTATGAAAACATTGTATGAATTCATCCAACACTTTAGTTAGAAAGTGTTTCCATTAGTTTAATAGTAATTTACAATTGATGTGTGCTTAAACACAAAGATTGGGTTGAAGTGGTTAAAATTATGAGCAGCTGTAAGTGTTATCAAGAGATATTATCAGTACATCAATAAAGCATTGTGATGGACTCCATTTCATCATGTTCATTGACATATAAAGGAGTAAAAACGGTTGTGATTATATTGTCACGGTTGGTTGCTTCGATTATTTATCATCGTTGGTCATCTCGAGGGTTAATGTACTGACTTGCACTAAGGTCTAAATAATACATCAACTAAAGGGAAATAACCAGCTTTTATACGGAAACACGATTGTTGGAGTTATCTTTCTTTAAACTTGAACGTTGTTCAAAAATACCTTCACTCTAAAGAATACGGGATATTTTAAATGATTTGGCGCCCTTTTCAATAGAGACACTGTTCTATAGACACCATCTGCTCTGATCAATAACTCAATGAACTTAATTAGATATCATTATCGATCTAAAAAGACACTAGTCACGGTGTTTTGGTTACTCTATGATACATAAGCCACCATATTCAAGATGGTGGCTTAGCTACCTAAGCCACCAGCCACGGTGCTTTGGTCACTCTATATTACATAAGCCACCAAATCCAAGATGGCGCTGAGAATCCCATTTTTATACTACTCATGACAAAAAGCCAGCGCTTGAAACATCTTCGTCAATAATATTTTCTAATCGCCGAGATCAAACAGTGATTTCGCGATGTAGAATTGGTCATACCAGATTAACACGTTCATACCTTCTCAAAAGAGAGGAAGCACCTAAATGTATACCATGTGACGAGCATTTCAATGTCAAACACGTTCTGGTTGACTGTCAGGATCTTAAAGACATCCGTGACAAACATTTTAAAGTTAACTCACTTAAAGAACTTTTTGAGTCTGTACCATCATATGCGATACTTAACTTTATGAAGGAAATAAATGTATATAATAATATAAAGAGCTTTAGATAATTAATTTCGTTTGAATTAAAAGTAACATTAATTGCTTTCGGCGCGATATGACCTTTCTGCGTTGGTGCGCCGTAAAACCCAAACAAACAAACAAAACAATCATGTTAAGGCAGCTATGGCGTTCCATACTCTGGCGCCAGTGGGGAATTAATGTAAATTGAGCCAAATCTACTGATGGAATAAAACGCTTCTTAATATGTTGAACTTTACTTACACTGCTATCAACAGTCTCAAAGAACGTTTACAAACAACAAGTAATACAACAACCACTGAAATCTTCATTGACTATGCATTGTTTTTCGGCGCAGCTGTCTTAAACTACTGTACCATTAACATAAAAAAGCCGTAAGGGCACTGTACGGGCACCGTGCGATCAAGCTTCGCAAGGACCCGTACGAACTTTTGCGTACACAAACGGACTGTTACGTTTTTACCAGGGTCCGTGAGATGAGCCCAGGATTAACGTATCAGTTTCAAAGTCAAATCGTGAACACTATCGTAGCCGAGTATGGATTAAACTTGCATATCTTCCAGCTACGGCTCCATACGGGTGTGTTGTTTTGTGCCATGAGCGTACCGTCACCTTAATACGCAAGGCTTTCCACGATCTACGGCCGTCTGCACGTACGAGTCCGCAACAAGCCACGATTTTATGGGACTGAGGCATACGCAAACATTTAATTAATACAATTTGCTCTACCATTCCTGAATGTCCAATGAAATTCTCTTCCGGTATTGAGAAATTCCAAAAGCCGAATTGTGTCAAAAAAAATACTATGTCGTTATAACAAGATAACTAACTCGTATTAACGAGATAATTAACTCGTAATAACGAGGTAACGGTAAACTTTCAATGTACGAATCCAAATTAAAAGTTAAGTATACGGTCCCAAATTTTCAATATGCAGGTCCCGAAAAAAATATCTGCCTTACATTAATATGTATTCATTTTAGCCAGGTAATTACTATGGCTCTACACCGGTATACGATATATATCGAATACCGGTATTGAGGGTTCGATAGATAAATCGGATCGAACGTTTCTGTATCGAACAAAATATCGATCAATGACGGTCATACAAATAAAATCCATGGTCTGCAAATCAGTTGATATTTTGTATCGCCAAATCAACATACTATTGCTTCAGGTTCGGCATGGACTAATATGTGGCCAAACAATATCATAATGTGAGTCAATAATGACATTCATTTACGGAAACACACTACAGATCTATGTCTCTGACTTATGTTTTGTTTTTTATAATCAAAAGGAAGTAACTGTACTGTACAGGCCATGGTACATTGTTTTATGACCACACTGTGCAGACCATGGTACATTGTTTTATGACCACACTGTACAGACCATGGTACATTGTTTTATGACCACACTGTACAGACATTGGTACATTGTTATATGACCACACTGTACAGGCCATGGTACATTGTTTTATGACCACACTGTACAGGCCATGGTACATTGTTTTATGACCACACTGTACAGGCCATGGTACATTGTTTTATGACCACACTGTACAGACAATGGTACATTGTTTTATGACCACACTGTACAGACATTGGTACATTGTTTTATGACCACACTGTACAGACATTGGTACATTGTTTTATGACCACACTGTACAGGCCATGGTACATTGTTTTATGACCACACTGTACAGACAATGGTACATTGTTTTATTACCACACTGTACAGACAATGTACCTGTACAGACAATGGTACATTGTTTTAATGACCACACTGTACAGGCCATGGTACATTGTTTTATGACCACACTGTACAGACAATTTACCTATACAGACATTGGTACATTGTTTTATGACCACACTGTACAGACCATGGTACATTGTTTTATGACCACACTGTACAGACAATGTACCTGTACAGACAATGTACCTGTACAGACATTGGTACATTGTTTTATGACCACACTGTACAGACATTGGTACATTGTTTTATGACCACACTGTACAGACAATGGTACATGTTTTATTGTAAAATACGGCTGCGAGAATCATTACAAGAACCCATCGTTATGATCATATAACACCAGTGCTTTGGGAACGTCATTTGCTCCCTGTTTGTCAGCGGATCAGCAATAAGCTCTTGATATATACCTATAAAGCACTTAACAACCAATGTCCCACATATATTCAAGACCTAATAGATGTTTACAACCCAATAGAGACCCCCTTTCTAGCAATTCTCTATCTATTACAGTCCCACGGTCTAAGACAATTACTTTTGGCAATTGTAGTTTCGATCATGCGGCGCCAAACCTGTTGAATTCCCTCCTGGACTCACTCAAAGGTGCACAGTCTCTTATTTATTTTAAGAAAAAGTAAAAGACCTACTCGACTATTAATTACTATGGTCACTTAATCAATCACCCGGGACAATAAACTACGACTTTGGAATAGACCGGTAAAATGAACCAAAAAAAGCCGTTATATGAACTATACAATGTGTTGCTACAGCGTTAAATCCAACAAACAAACTGCTTAAAAGTGTGCTTGTGCATATAAATCTAGGTGCACTGATGTTTAAACAATCCTCAATGCAACAAATAGGGCCAACATGTGTATTAATAAGCCCGGTTGTGATGTTTATACTACAGTGAAAATTCGTTTTATCAATATAAACAATTTGGATACATGATCTTAAAATATACCCGAATTATGAACATGCAACACAATGAAATTATTTAATTCTTAACAACAAACCATAATTTGGCACGAGATTTATAACAAAATAATGCACGGCTGCATGATGGATGTTCTCGTGGGATCCTTCGAGCAAAATCCGACTTTGCACCTTGCAATTGTGGCTTTTCCAGGGCATCTAGCCAGATTCCCCATTGGCCGCATTGGCCGGGACTTGCGTTTCCACTGATTATAAAATTTATATCTATATCACTTAAACTTTATCTAAGCAATCAGGCACTGACACTGATGGATGTTCTGGAGGGATCCTTGGATTAAAAATCCGACTTTGCACCTTGCAATAATGGATTTTTCAAGGCATCTTGTCTGATTCCCATTGACCAGTGGCTGTCTTTATTCATAATCTCATTATTATCTTTATCACTTATCACTATATAATGCATGATGGTTGGTGGGATGAGTAGGCATTGACGCTGATGGATGTTCGGGCGAGTGTCTTGGATAAGAATCCAACTTTGCACCTTGCAATCGTGTATTTAAGGACATCTAGCCACACTCCCCATCGACCATTTGGCTGTCTTTCTACCAACAGTCCATTGTTACTCATTTCACTATCTTTTACAGTTAAAAAAAGTAATACTTTTACTTGAAGACGTGTACTTGTTGTTTGATATCGGACGAATTTTAGGGTTTTTGGGGAAATATAGGACCATTTCATAATTGTAGATCGATTTTCCTCAAATAAAAAGTACTTTTATGCAGAATCATCCTTCATTAATGGTCTAAAAACACAACGCTAGGGAATCAACCACTAGAAGAGACCAACGAACCACAACTTGTAGCTTTAAACCTCATAGTGATACAAAGTGAATCGAACGCCACCGGGTTACAAAGGCGCTTGAATTTCATATTTTATGTGTATTCAGTCGTTCACTGAGAAGGAGCCAGTAGTAAAGATCATGGCAGACAAAATAAAATCAAAAAGTGGAAATCTGGGCTCATTTGACCAAAAGATACCAAAACAAACAAAATCATCGACGGAATAGCTGTATTTAAGACTTGCAATGTTTCTGTTAAATATAGCGAAGTAGCAACGAAACTATTTTGTTTGTTTTGATTTTACGGCGCACCAACACAGAAAGGTCATATCGCGGCTCAACGAAAGTAAAAGTCCACAATAATTCGGTGTACGTATCGCGATAAGGTGCAACCGTATTGCAATATATCGCGATACGCTTCTTGCGTATCTTGACATCCTGAACTATAATACGTATCCCAATAATACGTTAGATACATTATCATTGAAATATTGGTTCCAATACTTCTAATAGGAAAGTTTTTGAAAAAAACACTTTTGATGTCAGATCATTTTTTTTCTCTTCCGGTACTGGGATTTCGCGGCTACATAACTTTTTTACAAGCAGCCGTATTATGGCTGGTATGGCTGTTATGGCTAACTTCACACGGGTTATTTCGTCTACAATTGTTAAATGGTTGTCATTTCCCCCCAATGCTCATTATTTGAAGATAATAGATTTAAGTCAATTAGTCTCATCGCACTTGGGCTATCATAATAAAATAATGTGCCACGAAAAGAAGAGACCACGAGTCAATTCCACATTTCCCACAAATGAACACTTAGTTTCTTTTTACGTGTAAGTTTTTATTTTATCAAATCTTTTTATTACAGCATAAAACATGTTTTTGAACTTTTATTTAGCTGTCATGTGGTACCATGTTGTGCTATGGAGACAATAAATTATTCATAGAAGAGTTATATTGTTTCAGTTTGATAGACAATAATTATTCAGAATAATTACACATTCAAAGAAGAATTATCGTGTCTTTATGATTCTTTGAAACTAGTTAAAATTTAGGATTCTTGTCGCTATATGATATTTTCATATTAAAATATTCATTACATTTTGTAACTTTAAAATAGGGTTTTATAAAAAAAATCATCAAAGGACTTATTCAGGAATAAAATTTTCTTTTTGAAAGTCAGAAATATTCAAGAAATTATGAGACGAAAAACTTAAGGTGGGTCGTACCTTAAAAAAGTCTTAAATACAAAATTTACTCGGAGAAAAAAACAAAAAATTATGTTCACCGATTATAATAGAAGTTGGCAGTCAGGTACCTTCATGCTTCTTGTTTGTTTTTCTGGTAACCCTGGCGACGTTGTCGTTTTTTTTCACGACGTCACAATGGTTTGCGCTATAAACAGGCATGCAAGTACATTAAACCCACATATTTAAAGAATTGAATGTCCGAGGCTACTGATAATTATACCAAAATGTTTCTGAAATGTTGTTGCATATATTTTATACAAAAAGTGTGTGTAATTTTCAAAAATCGCGATTAGAATTTGACCACCGTTCTGCGTTAATATGAAAATAAACGTCAAAACTCGGCAGTGAAAACCCTGAATTCAGTGATGAAATGTACACTCTTTACGACTGACGTGATATTTAGATAATCGGAGCAAAATAATTATAATGCGACGTCTGATCGATACAAAAATTACACAGTATGTATTTTCAACATTTTAACACAGTTTTGCATACATATTACATAAAACAATGTTTTATGTACGTAATATTACATGAATACGCATGCGCTTTAGAGGTCGGCGGCGTAATAATGGGAGACTTTAATCTACATTTATAAGACTTATCCTTCGCTGTTCCTGAATTGTCTTCATTGGTTTAGAACAGCATGTAAACTTTAAAACACATATTGGTTAGATCACATTAGTTACGTGTTAGATCTTGTACTTACCGAAGCAGTAAATGGTATACAGGTATAGTAAATTTATTGCAGTTAAATAACTTGCACTTACTCTGAAGAGCTGTGAAGACTTGAGTCTTAAAGTTACATGTTAACGTGATGAGTTCCAGAAGCCAAGAGAGTGAAGAGTGGGTTCTACAGCTGCAAAATAGACAGAGCTCGCTTCTGATTGGTGGTTCAGCCCACGTGACGAGGTCCTGTTGTCTGATTGGTTGTTGGACGGCTGGTTACCACAAGACGAGCACCTGCGCTAAGCTGGTAATCACTATACAGGTAAAAAAATGTCAACAGGGACCCTTTTTATCGGATCATTGTGTAGTTAAGGTACTGATAAACGTAAAAAAGAGAATATTGTGAGCAAATCTGTAAAATTTCGACATCTCAAAAAATCAATCATGAAATTTTGCTTCAGATTTAAAATACATTACTATTGATAGTGAAGATGTTAATTCTTAAATATTTTGGAGTCAAAACTTCAAACCACTCTTGACAAACATGCTCCAATAGTAGAAAAAAACAAAGATTCATAGGGCTTCAAAACCATGGTTACAGGTAATCTAGCTTTACTTAAGAGTTCAACGAGAAAACAAGAAAGATTGTGGAGAAAATATGGAAAGCCTGAACAATTAGAAGCTTTCAGGGTTATTCGCAACCGTTATCATTATGAATTAAATGAGGAAACGGTCAAATCACTTAGTCAAAAGTTCTAAATGCTAAAGGTGATACAAAACAATAATATAAATTTATAGCTGAAATGACAGTAAGATCTGAGAATCCAATGCCGAAAGACGATTCTGATCACTCTATAGCAGAATTTTTTCTGATTACCGGTATTTCTGAAATTAAAAAAAAATAGAGAATCATTGCTGCAGTTTCCAACTTACTCACCCCAACTGAAGGATGTACCTAGTCTTGACCATTTCAAGGATTTTACAATAGAAGAGGTCAGAGATATTATAAAGGATTTAAATACCAAATCAACTGAGCTTGACATATTGCCAACACAATTGCTAAATGTAATTATTACCTCAAATTACGCATTTAATAAATATCTCATTGAAACATGGTGTATTCCCATCCTAGTGGAAAGAGGCAATTGTTAAGCCTCTTCTCAAGAAGGTGGGCCTGGATTTGGAATATGCTAACTATAGGGCGGTTAGCAATCTGTCTTTTTATCTACGGTTATGGAAAAGAACGCATTGAACAGATTGAATTCTCATGTTGATTAAAATAATCTTCTACCAAAAAAATCAGTCTGCATATAGACGTTTTCGCACATGTGAGTCAGCCCTTAAATTAGTTAATGACCTATTGGGTGGTATGGAGAAACTAGAAGTAACGGCATTAATAGCTATTGATCTGAGTGTTGCATTTGAAACCGTTGTTCATGACATTTTATTGGAAGAACTTAATAATCAATATGGCCTACGAAATATAACACGTCAATGGACTGACTCATATCTTTGTCCACGTGCATGTCGAGTCAGCGTTAATACTAATTGATCAACTGTACGTCCATTAGATTTCAGTGTTCCACAATGTAGTTGTTAGGCTTCGTGACTTTATTTTACCTGTGCATGAACCTTATTCGATCTGATATATCAGTGTATGGTTTTGCAGATGGCCACACTGCCAATAAAAGATTCTGTTCTAACAATCAGAATGAAGAAGCAAATGCCATTTCTAATCTTGAAGAGTGTGCCGTAACAATAAATTCATAGATGAATGAAAATAAATTCAAAATGAACTACTCAAAGACTGAGTTTATCATGTTTGGAAGCAAATCGCAATTGAATACATGTTTAACCCAGTCAATCAATATTGCTGGTGAAACTATAAAATCTGTAAAGACTATTCGCTATTTAGGGGCCTTTCTTGATGAAACTTCAAAGATCACATCAAAACAAAAAATAGAGCTACCAAGTTAAATTATTTACGTATCAAAAGTATAAAAAAATATTTGGATAGAGATGCAACTGAAACACTAGTCCTATCTTTGGTTATGACCCACATCGGTTACTGTAATTTGATCATGTATGAAATCTCAAAAGTGATCTGTGCACATTTTAGCGAATTCAAAACATGTGTGCCAAACTAGTATTAAGGTTACAAAAATCAGACAGTTCAAAAGACGCTTTGTACTCGCTGCACTGGCTACCAGTCAAAGCTAGAATCAACTTTAAAATATGTACTTTCATGTACAACTGTTTTACTGGAACTGCACCTGCATATCTGATTGGAATTCTCTAAAAGCCTGTACAAAGCAGATCTGGTATTAGATCTGCAAAATCAAAAGACATAAGTTTTGTGGTACCACTAAAAAAGAAAAATAACTTTCAGTGACAAAAGCTTTAGTACAGCGGGCGCCATGCTATGAAATAAGCTTCCAGATGATGTCAAATTATCACCTACTTTTCAAAAAACGATTGAAAACTCACTATTTCTCTACTTTTATGATGTATTCTAAAATTAAAATGGCTAGTGAATGCCTTTACATGGAAAGGTAAACATATTAAGGGATTAAATGAATTTTTATGATGTGAGACTGAGGATTGTATCGCTCTCTGTCATTGCATGCCTTGTTTTTATATGACTGCACTACTGTTTAAAATAAGGGGTCTCTTTAAAGGTGATGTTTGGACACCTTTGGGGATGTATTAAGGGCTCTTTATAGGTGATGTTTCGACATCTTTAGGGAAATGTCTGGTTAACAGTGGCGTTATCTTACACTGTTCAGGACAAGACCGGTTAACAGTAGCATCGTGTTATACTGTTCAACTTTCATAATCACATAAATAAAAACAAATGTAACAAGAGCTGTCAGTAGAAAAAGCATGCTTGACTAAGTAAGTATTTGTCACATGAGATGTGGTTGGTTGATAAGGAACATACATATTTTAAAATTTGAAAATGATACCATAACAAATTTAAATTAAAAAAAAATGTTTTTTGAAAATTTTAAGTTCACGGGAGACAATTTTGAAAAAAAAATGTATTTGGAGTTATAAACATTGTCACATGAGATGTGGTTGATAGTAAGGAACATATATTTTAAGTTTGAAGTTAATATATTAAATTGTATATATTTATACTTATTTATTATTGTTAATCTTTTTTTTTGTACAACGCCATTGAATATGTAATACAGAAATGGAAAAGTTTAAGGGTTATTACAAAAGTGGTTGTACATTATAACATTTAACGTTTACTTGTTAATATAATTTTTTCTATACGAATGATTTTAATTGTCTAACTATATTTTATACTGAAAGTGATAGAATTAGACACTTTATTACATTTAGAGTTTTTATAACAAAACAGGTTGTTAAGTTCAACCCCTTTTGTAATAACCCGTTTTGTAATAATTGTGTGAATTCTTCTATTTATTATCTTAATGACCAATATTTAGCAAATATTTGATAATTATATAAATTAAAAGGAATAAATAAGATAAAACAATGTTTATAAATGCAATTTAGATCGATAGTTTCACTTAATTGAATATATCATTAATGGATAAATGACGATTTCACCGATGTAACCTTTACTTGGGAGGTGGGACGGGTGGCATACCCCGGGTCCGCTCCCTGGATCCGCCTATGACTATCGTGTATAGTTAGTCATGTTCCACTGTAATTAGTTAACTGTTATTAGTATAAATTCCCAGTGTGTATGCGTGCTCGGGAGGCACGCACTGTATGATATTATTATCAGCGTTAAATCATCGACAGTATCGTCTTTGGGTCGTGGAGTCATTTAGTGGGGTTGCACTAAGTTTACTGCTATCAGTAACATGCTACTAAAACATTTTTATTCCAGAAATTGTTGAAATTGTTATAATGGTTTTGACTGTCATCAGGTTAAACCATTTACAGTTTTGCAGCCAGGTGCGGATCCAGGATATTTTTTCTAAAGGGGGGGTCCAAACCCTAATAAGGAGGGTGCAAACTTTCGAACCACTATTACATTATACACTGTTTGCAGAATAACGTAACATATTAATAATAAAAACACAGATATATGTTAAACACAAAGGCGAGCGTAGTGAGCATGTGAAAACTGTATCTTGCTACTTAAAATGGCTTACAGATTTAAACGTACACTCATGGACGGGTACATTTTTTGATTTTCAATTGGAGGTGTGTTCCGGACTCCCTGATCCCCCGCTGGATACGCCTATGCAGTTTTGCAGCAGTTACAGACTACTTACTGTTGTAACTGCTAGCATTGTGGGCTTTAAGTACATACTTGATCATCTGCTCCATTCAGCATTATATTTCTTGATACAAATTATCAGTATTTGTGTTACATATTGTTTATTGTAACCAAGTATCTTACTTTGTAAAATAAATCACGTAAACACTATCACTGACAGATTGTAAAAAACACTTTACCCTTTAAATCGTTGATAGCATTGAAATAATCTAAAGTAGTTATCAAACTCTGAGCAAAACTATAGAATTATATTATGACTTATCATAGACAACCTGATTGTACTTGAAGTAAAACATGAGTGATGATGTGTGTAATATTTCTTTCTTAGTGGTTACTTGATATTATCATGCACTAAACGTGTTCTATCATAATTTAAATGTATTATTTGTAATCATGATAGCCAAGTTGCATTGTATGTCTAAGGCCTTCCATATACCAGTGTTCCATAAAGTTACATTGTATGTCTAAGGCCTTCCATATACCAGTGTTCCATAAAGTTACATTGTATGTTTAAGGCCTTCCAGGCCTTCCATATACCAGTGTTCCATAAAGTTACATTGTATGTTTAAGGCCTTCCAGGCCTTCCATATACCAGTGTTCCATAAAGTTACAAAGATGTTTAAGGCCTTCCATATACCAATGTATCATAATGTTACATTGTATGTTTAAGGCCATCCATACACTAGTGTCACATCAAGTTACATTTTAAGTTAAAGGCCTTTTATATACCAGTATCACATAAAGTCACTTCGTTAGTTCAAGGCCTAGCATATACCAGTGTCACATCAAGTTACTTTGTAAGTGCAAGGTCTTACATATACCAGTGTTCCATAAAGTTACATTGTATGTTTAAGGTTTTCCATATTCTAGTGTCACAAAAATTTACATTTTAAGTTAAAGGCCTTTCATAAACCAGTGTCACATAAAGTAATTTTGTTAGTTCAAGGTCTTACATATACCAGTGTCACATAAAGTTACTTTGTTAGTGCAAGGTCTTACATATACCAGTGTCACATAAAGTTACTTTGTTAGTGCAAGGTCTTACATATACCAGTGTCACATAAAGTTACTTTGTTAGTGCAAGGTCTTACATATACCAGTGTCACATAAAGTAATTTTGTTAGTTCAAGGTCTTACATATACCAGTGTCACATAAAGTTACTTTGTTAGTGCAAGGTCTTACATATACCAGTGTCACATAAAGTTACTTTGTTAGTGCAAGGTCTTACATATACCAGTGTCACATAAAAGTTTATTGTTAGTTCAAGGCCTCACATATACCAGTGTCACAAAAAGTTACTTTGTTAGTGCAAGGTCTTACATATACCAGTGTCACATGAAGTTACTTTGTTAGTGCAAGGTCTTACATATACCAGTGTCACAAAAAGTTACTTTGTTAGTGCAAGGTCTTACATATACCAGTGTCACATAAAGTTACTTTGTTAGTGCAAGGTCTTACATATACCAGTGTCACATAAAGTTACTTTGTTAGTGCAAGGTCTTACATATACCAGTGTCACATAAAGTTACTTTGTTAGTGCAAGGTCTTACATATACCAGTGTCACATAAAGTTACTTTGTTAGTGCAAGGTCTTACATATACCAGTGTCACATAAAGTTACTTTGTTAGTGCAAGGTCTTACATATACCAGTGTCACATAAAGTTACTTTGTTAGTGCAAGGTCTTACATATACCAGTGTCACATAAAGTTACTTTGTAAGTGCAAGGTCTTACATATACTAGTGTCACATATAAGTTATTGTTATTTCAAGGCATTACATATACTTGTATTACATCAAGTTTTATTGTTAGTTCAAAACCTATCATATACTAGTATTACATCAAGTTACATTGTATCTTTAAGGCCTTACATATACCGGTGTTACATGAAGTAACATTGTATTGTCAAGGCCTTCCATATGTTAGAATTACCCAAAGTTACATAGTTAGGCCAAGGCTTTTCATATTCTAGTATTACATAAAGTTATATTCTAAGTACAAGGCCTCTTATATACTAGAATTACATAAAGTTACAATATTAGTTTCAGGCCTTCAGTAAAACAGAATTTCCCAAAGTAACATTGTTAGTTCAAGGCCTTCCTTCTATATACTAGTAAAACATAAAGTAAAATTGTAAGATTAGGGCCTACCATATTATAGTGTTACATTAAGTTGCATAGTAAGGTCAATGCCTACAAAATACTAAAATTACATGAAGTTATATTGTAAGTTCAATGCCTTATATATTATAGTGTTACATAAAGTTAAATAGTAAGGTCAAGGCCTTCCAAGTACTAGAATAACACAACATAACATTGTTAGTTTAAGCCTTCCATATACTTGTACATGTATTATATAAAGTTACATAGTTAGGTCAAGGCCTTCCTTATACTTATATTACAAAAAATTACATTGTTAGTTCAAGCCTTATATACTAGAAATAGATTTAGTTACATTGTTAGTTTAAAGCCTTCCATATACTAGAGTGACACAAAGTTTCATCGTTAGTTCAAGGCCTTTCATATTATAGTGTTACATAAAGTGACATTGTTAGTTCAAGCCTTCCATATACTAGTATTACATAAAGTGACATTGTTATGTCAAGCCTTCCGTATACTAGTATTACATAAAGTGACATTGTTAGTTCAAGCCTTCCATATACTAGTATTACATAAAGTTACATTGTTAGTTCAAGCCTTCCATATACTAGTATTACATAAAGTTACATTGTTAGTTCAAGCCTTCCATATACTAGTATTACATAAAGTTACATTGTTAGTTCAAGCCTTCCATATACTAGTATTACATAAAGCTACATTGTTAGTTCAAGCCTTCCATATACTAGTATTACATAAAGTTACATTGTTAGTTCAAGCCTTCCATATGCTAGTATTACATAAAGTTACATTGTTAGTTCAAGGCCTTCCATATTAAAGCGTTTCATAAAGTTACATTGTTATTTTTAGGCCTTCCATATACTAGTATTACATAAAGTTACATTGTTATTTTTAGGCCTTCCATATACTAGTATTACATAAAGTTACACTGTTATTTTTAGGCCTTCCATACACTAGTATTACATAAAGTTACATTGTGTTTTTAAGGCATTACATATTATAGTGTTTTACACAGTTGCATTGTTCAAGTTCAATGCCTTTCTATATACTAGTGTTACATAAAGTTACATCGTTAGGTCAAGGCCTTCCATATAATTGTATCACATAAAGTTACATTGTTAGTTCAAGACCTTTCATTAAATCAAAGTCAAATGGCATCTGTCAATCATGCCTGATTATGGATCTGTGCCGTGGTAGTTGATGTACTTCTGATGCAGCGTCGGGTGAGGGAATGTAGTCCTATTTTGAAACGACAATTGCGGCCACAGTTTCTGCAGGAAAAGTGATTGTCAATATCAGATGAGAAGCATTTCTGATCTTTCGTTGTTCTCTCTTTAGTTTGTTGGCAATGTGAAGATTTTCTTTGCTTCTTCGCGTGCGCTGTGTATTGTGTGCCGCCAAGCTGGACGATCTTTGACAAGTTCCTCCTAATTGTTTGTGTCTATATCGAGCGACTTCATATCTCTCAGACAAACATCTCTGAGACGCAGCTGAAGGGGCTCTCTTACCAGAAGCAAGTTCCCTATATAAGAGGTCCTTGGGCATTCTGCCATCTCCCATTCTTCTGATTTGGCCAAGTCAGCGTAGGCGTTGTTGTCTTAGAAGAGTATACATACTTGGTAAGTCTGCTTGTTTCAGAACAGACTCGTTAGTAACATGGTCTGACCAGTTGATACCAAAGATGCGTCTTAGACTTCTAAGGTGTTAAGACTTATACAAAAGAATTATTAAGTAATATAGGCCTCCGTCCAAAATAACATATATGTATTATACAAACAATGTCAATTAATTGGATACTTTGTTCAATACAGATTAACAAGTGTACACAAAATTACATAAGCATATCTATAAAGGCAAGTTTATGTAACTAATGAAGATTTAGTTTTACAGTTAATATATAAATATAGAAGATTGCAAATTAATTAATCCATTTTTTCTAAATAACATCGCTGAATGAATATAACCAGCAATTGCAGTATATAGTGTTATTTAGGTAACTAGGTAAATATTGCTTTCTTATAAAATTTAGATTCGTACAAAATAAAATAAGATGAACTTCGTCTTCAAGTGCAGATTTGCAGAGTGGACCAAGTCTATTTTCAATTAAGGTATTGTAAAAATACCCTGTATTATATTTTAAGGGTAATAAACAGCCTCTTAGCTTAATAATTAAGGACATATGACACGTGTTTGGCATATTGTCAGTATAAGCTTCAAAAGAGAAAAACGATTTTATAAAGTAATAATATTCAAGTCTGTTTGAGGAATGTAGTGATTCTTGCCACAACTGCAAGTCAATATCCGCAATACGCCGAGAGAAGTCTGCAAAAAATAAGTTCTCGTTTCCTACGCACTGATTTAACCAAACATGTCCGTATCTATAATTTATTTAAAAAATGTCTAATATAGTGAGCGCAACAAGTTTTACTATTTTCTACCCAGCGATATTGAGATCTGTAACAACAATAAGGAAATTTATCAGAGTTCATATGTAGAAGACGGAACCAATATTTTAGAGCAATTCTTTAATATTTTACGATCATTGAGGAATAGTGAGAATAGTAAAGGGGATAGTGGGCAGTCTTGTCGAACACCTACGGGACAGTTAAAAGTTTCTGATAGTCAGTCGGGAGATTTTACCCTTGCCTTGACGTCACAATATATAGATATAGATATTTATTTCTAAATTTAGACAATATGTCCATGATTTTACATTTATACAATACATTATAATACATTCATTTTAACTTTTCCAGTGAAGGCATGCATATAAAATACTATTCAATGTTTAACATAAATATATGATCATGTCTTATATCAAATACATAAGAACAATCAATCCACAAGAAAAGATTAATGCAAAGCATTAAATACCGCCGGATAGTGGTAATATTATGTGTATAAATCAAAAGAGAAAACAAAGATATAAGCGGCAAAAAGAGTACAAAATTCTGTATAATACAGAACATGTGAAGTGTTCAATTATTTGGCCATCTGTGCACGGTTAAAACAAATACAAGACATTCCATGATTAGAAAATGAGATTGATTATGTGACAACTGAGTAAAAGAAAAATAGAAAAGAAAAACAAAATTGAAATAGGCAATTACCTTTTTGAGGGATGGTTGATACAATCACAGCCAAACCAAGCAAAATGCAATGTGTTAATTGATTAAACCTTTGAATCTCTCATGAATGCTAAAACAGACAGCAAACCTTTTTAGCTCACATTTCATACACTTTGTAACTAATGAGAATTTATATATAAAGACACAAATGTATATATACAAACAGGTATAGAATGGTTTCTCTATAACTGAGGATGAGCAGAAAACATTTGGTACATTTTCTACAGAAACAATACTACACGAACTTAAACTCAAAACCTTTAAGATTGCGTATTTTACCAAATTTGCAGCTATTTCCCCTGGTCATTTGATTACTAGTATATTTATATATATATGAGTTGCCTGGTGATGTATAATTTAACATTACACTATTGGACTATGGAAAATACGTAAATTAAAGACACCAATTGGGGGAATGATTCATCCCTTCATGAATGAGCAATTGCTAGTATATTTTTTGTGCAAGGAAATTGGTCTTTTGTGGGTTTGAGCCAAAAATCCCTCTATCCATTAGTATCTTTATTTCAACTGGATCTTTGCTATAGCCTTTGAAAGTGTAGGCCACCAATCTGAAAATTTATTTGAGCAATGTCAGGTCTGACTTTTGTGTTGAACTGACATACCTCATTAAATATTATGATAAAAGGTCTTGCAAAACAGATTATTATACTGTAATATATGATAATTTGCTTTATTATTTTACAAGTAATCTAAACAATTGCATTAAGAGTGATAACAAAACATGATTCAACATATAGATATGTACCATTGATTACTAGTATACATTGAATATGTGTTATTTTGGTGGCCATTTTGAATGTTTGGTCATATTGGGTTGTTTAAATTAGTTTTGACTTCATATTTGAACTAATTGCCTTAATAAACTTATAAATTGACATAATGTTAGCATGATTCAACACATTGAATGCCCAGGATAATTAATAACCCGAATATGCTAAAACAAACTAGGTTAAATTTGGCAGCCATTTTGAATTTCTCGCCATTTTGGTTTCTTAAATAGACTTCCTTAAGTTTTTGAATTCATCACCTTAAGAAACCTATTTCTGGACATATTGCATGTATGATTCAACATATTGAATGTCCAGGATAAATAATTACCCTAATATGCTCAAAATGGATTTAATTTGGCAGCCATTTTGAATTTCTCGCCATAGTGGTTTCTTATATTAAGTTTTTTGACTTCATATTTGAATTCAGCACCTTAAAAACCTATAGCTAGACATATTGCAGGCTTGTTTCAACATATTAAATGTCCAGGATAAATAAACTCCCGAATATGGTTATTTTGGCGGCCATTTTGAATTTTAAGCCATATTGGTTTAATTAATTTTGTTTTTGACTTCATATTTGAACTCAGCACCTTAATAAACCTACATATTGACAAATTGCAGTCCAATATCATGCAACGTATTGCAATTGAATGTAAGAAACTGGTAATTTATGTGAAAAATGGGCGTGGCCAACGTTCAGAGGGTATGTACAGAGGGGTTAATGGGGTCAGACATTTAAAAGATATACTTTTCCTTACATGTCACCACATGTAGCATGTTTTAAACAGGGTCTCATAAAAAGTCAAATTAACAGCCCCCCCCCCCTACTCGCGTATTTACTTACTTACCACGAGTCTATAGCAAATCTGTACGTGGTTTTTAGCCTGAACCTCAATTTAGATAGCAGTAATTTTACTTAATTTATTTAATTTACTTAATTTTATTTATTTTGGTGACATTATCTCAATATATAAAATTATAATTCCCTCCAACATTTCATTTATCCAAAAATGAAGAACAACACTAAATATAAATTACTATTTGTAATTGTATGTAGCACTTGGGCAACCCATTTTTACAATCTTACATCATAATACAATATAAAATCATGTAGAATAATATCAAAATACTGTGAAACTCGTTCTATAGAGAAACAGGAAATCGTATGAAAAATTAGCGTTCTTTACTTGTCGGTTGCCCAAAGCTGAATGAATCAAATCCTATTACACACACACACACGAAAACTCGTGTGTTATAGCGACACCTTTTGGATTTCATTACCTATACAAGGGAAATAATTTATCTGCTAATTCGTTACACTTAAACGCAGAAAAATTCATATATATAATTGCTAATTACCTATAAGGTATATTTTCTTAATTACTCAATAGAATGCTTCAATGCTGTTATATTTGTATAAACATGTGCGTTCTATGATAGTATAATAGATTGTTATAGAGTAATATATACATAGATATTAAGATTAATAGATACATAATTATTATATATAGGAAGAAAGGGATTATCTAACATTGTATTCATTGTCTCTCCGTTGTAAACTCTTGTATGTATATTTAGATAAGTTAAAAATAATAGATAGTTTTTCAGATGACCTAAGGTCAATAAGTTCTATATATAGATTTTATTATTGTCATAAATTTTGAGCTAACATTTTGAGTAGCTAGTTTATTTATTAAAGCATGACGATTGATACAGTCAAACGCTTTCAAAAAGTCGACGAATAATCGGAATAATGCATAGAATTGCTCCCTTGGTTTATAAAGATATTTTGTAATAATAGTAGTCAAGCTAAATTTATTATCGATGGTTGAGAAACCCTTCCGGAAGCCACCTTGTTGGGAACCTAAAGTATTGTTTGTTTGACAGAATTTATCAAGTCTGCATTTCTATACATCTATAATTACAACCTAAACGAAATAATACAATTTGATTGGTCAAAAGTGAACACGTGACTTGAAAAAATGTGTTTTCATTTCCGTATAAACGTAGTTGCCAACTAGAATTCTTTAATATTCATAACTTTAAATTACGCCTTGTCGGTACTAATTTCATGAATGAAAAATCTATTTTAGCGCTGTCACACGCAAAACAAAAGCTATGCATATCAATAAAAGAAGTAAATCATCGGAAACATGAAAAATGGTCCGATTATATCATATTAAAAATAAAATAAGAAATAAATGTTAACCGAAATAAACATTTCAGTTTCACTTTTATCTTTACTATAAATAGCTAGTTGACATCGACCTTGATAAACGCACGGGAAAAGCGTAAAACTTTCAACTTGTTTACACGTTTTATTAAAGCTACACAATCTTGGTTTTCCCTTTTAGTGCTATTTTTATACAAATAAAAATCCAATTACTTACATTTCTTTGTATAATTGGTTCTGTTATGACATTAAACCCTTCAAAAATTGCATCGAAGCGGAGAACAAAATGGCCGACGGCTGGCATGAAAGACCTGTGTACGACCAAGATTATTTCCGCACTACAATGCATTCGGCTCTAACGCACTAAAATATAGTTCTTGATATCAACGCAATTAATATTAGTTCAGTCGACAAATTTCGCCCAGAAAGGTTGTAACTATAAGGAATGAATTCATAGAAACTGACTTTCATCGAAAAATAAATGTCATTTTGTGATAGCTAATTTCAGCATAAAGGCCTTCTGAACAGACCCTCACGAATGACCAGATCGAACGCTTTGGTCAGGTCAATGAAGGCAATATGTAGCGGCTGTTTCTGCTCTTTGCATTTTTCCTAAAGTAGTGATTGCAAAAATTACAGAGGTATATCTTCTTAGTATTGTTGGTAAACTCTTTGCCTGTGTGTTCCTGCAGAGATTACAAAGACTTGCTGAAAGAATATATCCTGAGTCCCAATGTAGCTTTAGGGCAAAGAGATCAACTGTAGATATGATCTTCTCACTCAGACAACTTAGTTTCTTGTTCTTTGGTAAAATTGAATGAGTCAAACAAGTTTGTCAAAAACCCTACAAAAATGAAAATTTTATTTGGTATTTCAATGAGTATTTGTACGCTAATGATGTTATGTACAGGAATTATATAAAAATCTTATTTTCATGGTTGTAAGTAAAACTATAGAAGAATTTTGTAATGTCATTTACATCATGATGCACAGTTTTACTAAATATCAGTGTATACTTTAAATTCTTTCCATTTGTATATGCAATTTACTATATGTAATCCCTGATTTGGACAACTTCAATAACAGGAAGTAGAAGACAAATGGCTGACAGAAATCCTTTGCTTCACGTTTATACATGTTTACAGCTTAATGACTGACTGTATGTTGCAAGTGTTCAAATATAAATTCTAACTGTGCTCTCATAAAAAGTCATATAAAGTTGTATGTCTTAACACATGACTACAACTTGATAATTACATCACATTCATAGATATGCCTTACATTTTAAATCTCATGAAAATGTTCTTCTTGCATGGTTTTCCTGCAAGATTTATGCGTTGGATATTTTTTTTCATGTCATATGGACAAAATAATTATTTCATTTGCTATCATGTATAGTATTAGAGTGACAATTAAAAGGATTATGCTTCTTTTGCCTCTGTACCAGGAATAACATTATAGATTTTCAACAGCACTGGGTTCATTCAGGAATTTTGTAAAGGATGACATGTATGTGCGGATACTTTGTAATGAATAAACTTTATTTGTGACTTTTTGTATCAATGTTGACTACAATGTGAGCTAAATTATTCTATATCCACATACATATTTTTCCAACCATTATATAATATCACTCTGCTGCATTCCATTCTCAACTACCTAGAGCATTTTTGTATCAAATTCTTTTAATAGAGAAGAACATCATTTGATTGTGGGCTTCATACTTCACACATTTTGCATACTGACTTTCATAAACTCGGCTTATGCAGCATTGTAGCAATAACTGAATCTCATTTTAAGACTGTGTTTACTAGTTATATTTTCATGGCAACCAAGAATAATGATAACATGAATATTAGAAGTACTGTAAGGTAATGTTTACGTATTAGTATTTTATTATTATTAAGTCCTTTTACATCGATACTACTTTTCATTTTAACCCATTTGCTTAAACAATCCCTTGACAGATTTTAGTATCATGTTTGTTATTCTTGAGAACTGGGATATTCGCTGTCTGAGAAACATTAGCAGTCAGTAACTCAGTCAGTGCCTACGTATTATTTTTGCTATTTCATTTCCATTAAGTGGTAAATTCAGAATCAAATTAATGTCAGAGCTATGTATGTTTGAATATCAAAATGTCAGTAAAAATTCCATGGCAATACTAACCTATCTACTAATTTTTTTTATTTCTTTATTTTAATCTTTTCAGTCATGATGGAATAACAAAAAACAATAAGTTCTGGGCTTGCATTTTGAATTTAAACTTCAGCTACAAACTTCACAATTCTTTGTGAGAATGTGCTTTGCATTCTATAGTAAACATGTTCTTTCTGAGTTCATAATACCTTTGTTTTGTTTCCAGTTTTCAAAAGACTTCCTATAAACGTCATGATCAGTGTTTTACAATTTCAGTAGCACCGCCCTATCAGTACTGTCAGTACTTTGATTCTACTTCTGTTATTGTTGACATTTTGAAAATAATATTAGAAGAGACAAATATGTATTACCTTACATGGTGTAAGTATGACTCAACAATATTTTAATCGTTTCTATTTTAGATTCTAGCAAAGGCACGTGCGCTTTCACTCTTTATTTAATGTGACGTCATCTATACTCTAATAGTGAACAAAATATAGATCGTGACGGCTGTTATAATTTACTCCCCACGTTAAATGAGCAAAGCCGATAATAGTGCCCGAGTTTATACTTTAACAGGATGTCCGTATTAAACATGTCAATAAATGAAAAACATGCACTCATCTCATCGTTTGAAGGAAAATTGTTGAGTTTAAAACGATTCTAGCATAAAAATACCTACTTCAAGACGTTTTCTAAGTCCCAGCATTTCCTGGTTCCGCTGTCTCATTCATTTTGTGCTTCATCCGACAATCATACCAGCCATTATGCAAATAATACAAAGATTGACTATTTAATTAAAGCCAAACTGTGCATAGCATAATATAATGGAACTGGCTACGTGTAATCTTTCAAGTTTCATATCCAAGTCGACACGAACAGAGCTGATTTTCTGAAAATCCATTCTTCCTTGACACGCGTTCATAAATCCAACTTATATCCGACCTTTTCGATCTCAATTAAACTGTCTGATAACACACTACTATCCAGTAAACATCCAATTATTTAAGCTGTATTTGCAATATTCCGTCGAAAACATCAAACTTTAAATTATGCAACATCCTCATTTGTGTAAATAAAACGTCACACACTAAGGGCAAGGTCGAAAGTTTTGTTTATTTCGCGACGCTTATTTTCTAGACTGATTGTTTGTTTGTTGGGTTTAACGCCGTAGCAACACATTAGATAGGTCATATAACGGCGGTCAGTCAACCTACTCACTCCTCCTTGAAAAGCTAAATCTCTGGATTTAGCTGTTAACCAACTACTAAGCGCATACTTTCGTCAGTGACTGACAACTGCCCTACATAATTAAAATCATTGGTTGGAGGAAGAATGGCCGTAGAAATAATTTCATGACCAAGCTGCACGAAAGTATGCCCCGCCCGGGAATCGAACCCACGACCCCTCTATCAGTAGACTTGCGTGCTACCAACTGAGCTAGCCGGGCGGCTTTTCTAGACTGATGTTAAACTTACAAATAAAATTATGACAATTCGTTTTTAGTTTCTGGTTTCTATTTTTAATTAAGATTTTAATATCATTTGTTTGGACTTAGAAACACCTATCTATGAGAATTGTGTGAATAAATGCTATTTTCGGCCTTTGCACTGGGGTTGGATTTCAACAGCATAGCGTTTCTCACGGTTAAAAATAGTTCTTTTCTAAGGATGTATTTTGCGATGTTAGAATCGAAAATGACTTACAGTTGTCTATATTATGTTGTATAATAAAATATAGGCACGAGCTTTGATGCGCGTATGAATCAAATCACCAGTGCTTTAGCACGAGTGATTTAATTAGCGCATCAAACGAGTAAGTTATTTCGTAATTGAAAATAAATAATTTTGACGTATAACACGTTTTATTGATGGTTTGAAATGAAAAAAAAGTTAAACATCGAAAGCATTTATAAATAGGATTTTAGATAAAAAAATTTGATTATCTCAAATACTTAAAACATTTTGGAAACATGTCAAAAGACATTTACATCAATAATGAAAGGTATGAATGTTTTATCATAATTTAAATCAAAATCGTGATAATTTAGAGTCTTATATTACATATATATATCTTTATTGCCTCCATTTTCTGGAGATTTACATAGTAATTACAAACATATAGACATAGTCAATAAATAGAGTATAAGAGAAAAGTACATGTATGTAAGTAGAAAAACAGAATATGTTATTTACAATAAATTGAAAATGTAACAAATACAGTTGTAAATGAATAAATCCAGGAAGCAAATGGATAGCACGAAACGAAAACGAATCCATTCGCAAAGGAAATCAGTTTACATGATAGTTACAGAAAAATTAAATATCTTCATTAAGAACAGATCTAATAAGAACATGACATAATGACAGGTATCTTGGGTACAGGTTAATGTCAATACAGTTACAAAAGTTACAGTCTAATTTTCCAAGCATATAAGCAAAGATATCTTCCTTGCTACAACCACGCAGCAGAGTTGATAAGGAACAGCTTAAAGCACTAATGTCCTCAAAATATTTTACTAACAAGGTTTTTGCATTTGTATATGGGCAATATAGTAACTTATGCTCAACCTCGATACTGCATGGCTGTAAACAACGAAGACAAGTATTATTTGACGGACGACTGCATAAAACAGACACCAAGAATTTAACTGAAGAAAGACAATGTGGGTTATTCCTAGCAAAGGTCCATAGGGTATATTCACATAATTGTAAGTGACAGCGTCTAAATAGAGTGAAATCTGTACTGAGTTCAAGACGATCTGACCACTTGTTTTCTTCACACTTTTTTATAGCACGCATGCAAATCTTTTTCCATGCAAATTTTGGCGGGAAAAGTCCAGTTGATAAAAAATGATCAAGATAATCTTTTAGATCGTAAGTATCGATAATTGACAAAATATCGGGTATAAAACCAAGTAATCTGGATGTATTGTTTATAGCCTGGAAAAGTCTATGAGTGAACAACTGAGTACAAATATCACTCACAGAGGTTCTACAAAGAACTCCAAAGAATAACAGTTTTTGTTTATCGATATAAGCGCGTAAACTGTGAGCACCAAGCAGCCCAAGGGCCATGTCAGAACGCGTAAGTGATGAAAGACCCTGAGCGCGTTTAATGCAAAAATGGTGCGCAATTTCTAATTGTTTCATTTTATATTCTGGAATATCATTCCATAGTTCACAACCAAATAGAGCACGTGGCAGGACGCAGGTATTGTACAGTTTTATCGCCGTGCTCGGATTTATATTATCACCTGCGTAAATCCTGTTTGTAAGGGACATAAAAGTTCCTCTTATAGTTTGTTTCACTGAGTCAACATCATTTGGCTGGCTAACTGAAGCCGATTGCACAATACCAAGATGTTTATACATATTAGTTTCTTGTATGACTTGATCGCCATAGATCGCTGGTGCAGCTTTGTGGCGAGTATTTCTACGATCAAGGACAGAAGCTGCACATTTTCTTGCGTTGTATAGATAACGCCACTTGAGTGAATAGTTATGACAGATTTCAATCAGTTCATTTAGACCTCGTCTTGACAATGATAACAGCACTATGTCGTCTGCTTGTGTTGGAGCCGTAAGGCACAAGTTACCGATACGTAGACCATATGGACTGGAGTGTAATGTTTTGAGGAGACCATCAATAAATACTGTATAGAAGAATGGGGCACAAATGGAGCCTTGTCTCGTTCCCTGTTCTATGGCAAATGGTACTGACAAGTGACTCTTAAAGAGTACTCGGCTGGACCAATCACTAAATAAATTTGAAATTATACGTAGAATTTTCCCCTGGAAGCCGATGTCATGTAGTTTGTATAATAGACCGTTTATCCATACAAGATCGAATGCAGATTTAGCGTCCATATAACAGACATGTAGCGGACTACCTCGTTCAACACAGTAGTCACGTGCTTCCTGTAGAATGTATGAAGCCATTTTACAACTTTTACCTTTTTGAAAGCCATGCTGTAGTTTGCTAACTTGAGACGTTAGTGAACTATCCTCGAAACGTTTCATAAATAGTTTTTCAAATAGTTTAGATATTACCGGAAGTAAGGAAATGGCTCTGTAACTGGCCGGATCGCTAAACGATTTTCCATTGCCCTTATGTAAGGTCACAGTGAGGCCCGATTTAAAGCTATTCGGTACCCTTTCTTGGCGGAATATTTCACTAAACAGTTTAGATAAGCTTATTACAATATTAGCACCACCATATTTCAAGTGTTCGTATACTAAGTTATCACATGATCCACTTTTATTGTTAGGTAATATTTTGATGATTTCTTTGAGTTCGTCAGCACTTACTGCCTTGCAGAGAGTATTATTAATAGGAGCGTTTTCATTGCTAGATAGAAATGATTCAACATTTGTATCCACATGACTTCTATGATCAGCGTCAAAATTTGTAGTATCATAGAATTTATACAGTTGACCGAAGTATGACGACCAACCAGCAAGGATACCATCAACAGTTGTCTCCCTTTTACCGTTAAAGTTTATTTCAGACCCTTGTTTCTTACATTTTGACTTTTTTGAGTTTAACAATTTCCAGAAAGAATTTTGATCAAACTCACTGAGTTCGTCGAATCTTCGTATTTCAGATTGTTGGTGCTCATGGGCAGCGGCACGTAAAGAACGCCTAAATTCTCGTTTTAGAGCTTTATAAGTGGCAAACTCCAAGGTGTTTTTATCTTTTCTAGCCCAACACCATGCTAGATGGGATTGTTTCAATTTAACATGGAGTTCCTTCAAGCTTGACGACCAGTAAGGCTTCAGAAACGCGTTTAATCTCTTTTGTTGCAAACACGAACTTGCAGCAGACGAAATGCAAGAGACAATCTTCGAGTAAGATTCGTCAATATTGCTATAGTCAATGTTTGATTCGTTAAGATAACCAGTCAGTTTCTGTTGGTACATTTTAACTTTTGCTATATTATTCCATTTGTACCAGACTCTATTGAAAGTGTCTAATGTCGTCGCCTCCACCTTAGCACAATATATACGTAATTCTAAAAGTACCGGTAAATGTCTTGAGATATTGAGTGGTGCCTCAGGCAGTATACAACAATATAGCATTTTGTGAATATTTATAAGTGTTTATCGTTTACATAACATAAACTTTTTAAATAAAAAACACAATGTAACTTCGTGCTACATTGGTAGGCCTATATACAAAACTTCTCACATAATACAATGTAACATTATGTTATACTTGTATGTTGTAGTATAAGACTTGATTATTTGTTTAATCAGTTGTGGTAATTTATTATAAAGTTCCACATAACATATAATATCAGTACAGACATCAAAGTTTAATAACATACAATATCAGTATGGACATCAAAGTTTTATATAACATATAATATCAGTATAAACATCAAAGTTTTATATAACATATAATATCAGTATAGACATCAAAGTTTTATATAACATATATTATAATACTTCAAATAAAATTGACGGCTTTTGATTGGCTGATCGGGTGTGCGAAAAAAAATCCATATACACCATGTGTGAGTTCATATATACCGTGTCCCCTCGGGTAGCCTCTCAAAATAATGCAACATAAATTCTTGTCAAATGTCCGCCATTTTGTTCATCGATTCGAAAATGTTTTTCTTTGTAATCTTAGCATTTATAAGCAAAAAAGACATATCGATGTCCAGTTCTTAATAAAATAACGTTGAACAGCAGAATTTCAACATAATAACAAATCTATTACTCACAATACTGTAAACCTAGGGTCCAAAATTTGACGCTTCACAACTCCAACATCCCAATGCCAATGGATTCTGCTTCTTCCATTACCATTCTTCCATGTTCAATACGACGAATTTTCCAGTCATTATAAAGTAAATACAAAGGTTGACTTGCGTTTCATTCATTAGAGCAAGCCAAGCTATGCATTAAGAATAAATAATGAAACTGGCTGTCAAAGATCTTTCTCACATACGAATCCACGTAGAATTTCTTTGCTCTATTTTCGGAAAACCATTTCCATCTTGCCCTAACAGTTTATCCCGTCAGCGAGTGTTTCCATAATAAAGTCCATATATCCCTATCTTCCGTGTGCATTTTTGTTCTTTTTAAATAGATCCTAGTACTTCCGATCCTTAAATCCACAAACAAATTATACTTTAAACTTAACTTGTCAAATAGTAACTACTATCAACTTCATAACACGGTCGCCAGTATGACGTCATGATCAAACGTAGTAAAAAGCAATTGGGGTGCGCCACGGGGAAATTGAACTAAAATACTGCATTAGTTTTTTTGTACATTTTAGAGCTCCCGACCGCGTTTAAAGGGATTTGAAGTATTATAAAATCGTAATAAAGATTTCTGACGGTGTATATGGGTCCTTATACCCCTCGTAGCTACATATAACCCCTCGGCTGACGCCTCGGGGTATATGTGTTCTCGGTGTATAAGGACCCATATACACCGTCAAAAATCTTTATAACTAATAATATCAGTATAGACATCAAAGTTATATATTACATATATAATATCAGTATGGACATTAAAGTTTTATATAACATATAATATCAGTATAAACATCAAAGTTTTATATAACATATAATATCAGTATAGACATCAAAGTTTTATATAACATATAATATCAGTATGGACATCAAAGTTTTAAATAACATATAATATCAGTATAAACATCAAAGTTTTATATAACATATAATATCAGTATAAACATCAAAGTTTTATATAACATATAATATCAGTATAGACATCAAAGTTTTATATAACATATAATATCAGTATAAACATCAAAGGTTTATATAACATATAATATCAGTATAAACATCAAAGTTTTATATAACATATAATATCAGTATAAACATCAAAGTTATATATTACATATAATATCAGTATAGACATCAAAGTTTTATATAACATATAATATCAGTATAAACATACAAGTTTTATATAACATATAATATCAGTATAAACATACAAGTTTTATATAACATATAATATCAGTATAAACATCAAAGTTTTTTTATAACATATATTATAATAATTCAAATAAATTTGCCGGCTTTCGATTGGCTGATAGAGTCCGCGAAAAATCCATATGCACCGTGTGTGAGTTCATATACACCGTGTCCCCTCGGGTAGCCTCTCAAAATAATTCATATACTACCTGAGCCATCTCGGCGCTGATTGGCTGAAAATACATCACATTCCAAATATGGAACGCATCAATATCAGATGGGTTATTTTGAAGTTGAAAGTCAGTAAACTAACATCAATCTTTTCAAACAACGACGGTTCATAGGAATTAATGTCTAATAATTACAACATTTTATTGTGAGTTTTGTTGAAGAACACGCAAAAATAAGCGTGGTCGCCAAGAACTAGTTCATGTGTACGACTTCCATGTATGGCCAATGCGCAGTTATACACATTTGGTTAACATAAATTCATAACTTATGTCCGCCATTTTTTCATCGGTTCTAAACTGTTCTTCTTATAAGTCATGACATGAATGCGCAAGTAAAACATAATAATGTGCTGTACCATATAAAATAACGTTTTACGCAAGGTTTTTAACATGAATTACAAATATTATACTTACAATACTCTAAACTGTAGAGGCAAAATTTGACTCTTCCGATCAAGGTAAAGCTTCTTTTTCATTCGCATGATTCTGTGACTGTTTGACGAAATATCCAGTCATTATGCAATTAATACAAAGGTTGACTTGCTTCACACTCAGGCAAGCCAAGCTTTGCATTAAGTTTAAATAATGGAACTGGCTGTCAAACGATCTTCTCAAATAAGAATCCACGTAGTTTCTCACGACTCTATTTTCGGAAAACCATTTCCATCGAACCATCGTGCCATACAGTTTATCCCGTTATCGAGTAATTCCTTGATACAGTCCATATATCCATATCGCCTGTGTGTAATTTTACTTCTTAAAAAATTCTTGTACTTCCCGATCTTTAAATCCACGAGTATTGTAAGTTTAAACACCAAATAGTAATCCTACAACGCATCAAAACATGGTCGCCACTATGACGTCATCACGATCAAACGCAGGTCAAGGTCAAAAAGCAATGGTGTGCGCAGTGGGGAAATTGAAGTAAAATCCGCATTTGTTTTTTGTACATTTTAGAGCTGTTGACGGATTATAATTAGATTTAAAGTATTATAAAATCGTAATAAAGATTTCTGAAGGTGTATATGGGTCCTTCTACCCCTCGAAGCAACATATAACCCCTCGGCTAACGCCTCGGGGTATATGTACTCTCGGGGTAGAAGAACCCATATACACCGTCAAAAATCTTTATAACTAATAATATCAGTATAGACATCAAAGTTTTATAACATATAATATCAGTATAAACATCAAAGTTTTACTGTACTAGTCCTTAATGGGACCTTAAATAAACTCAGTAAATTTACTCTTTTTAGCGAGCTCGAAGAGCGAGCTTTACGGTAACGCGAATAATTATGTTTCTATACAGTATCGTATTTTGACAATGTACCGGAATGTACCGGAAGTTGATTTTTGAACCCGCCCTGCGCATCCGGAAGAGAGTCAACGCGGCGAAGTAAGTGGCGTCTTTTCATTGGCTTAAAAGATTAACAGCTGCCTCGTGGCCTTTTTCACTTACAAAATAATTTCAAAAGTGTTTTTTTACGATGCTTATTCCATAATAACAATTCAAAATATATTTGGTCGTTTTATTCGTTCTTTTCCTCTATTTATTAATGACTTTTTTTACATCGAATATACTTACCAACGCACCGTTTATGACGTCGCTAAGAGACGTTTATGATAAAACCAGCACGTTTCCGTAACTTAACGGTACCGGGCATTGTTTAAAGAGGAAAAATATATCTATCTTAAAAATGAATGTTTTATTGCGTTTTTTTTCATCTATTCAAAAGATAAATAATTATGTACAATACATTTCTTTCAGAATTGAAATATGATTCTGACATAAAAAAATGAGATGTTGTCAGATTTTTCTGAATACAATAAATTACGCAGTTATCTCCCCTAGCTTATTCAATTAATATGCCCTCGAATAAATATATCACTGAAGCAGCTACAATAAGCCATGTTAACAAGCGTGGAACTGCAAGTTCATAAAAAGTGACATTTTTAAAAGTACCAAAAAAAAAACAATAGAAACAGGGGATATGTTTTGTGGGTTGAAGCCGTATACACATGTATAGTCTAATCAAATGTTTTTACAAGTCAAAAAAGTTGGTTACGTCTCCGCATATAAGTTTGGATTCGTCGAGCTCGCTTTGAGGCTTTGCCTTAGTCATATTATTGTTAATATTTCGCTTTAAAGGCTTTGTCAAAGTATTTAAAACACTTTTACTACATTTTTTCACATTGAAATTTGAAATGACGTCAACAAACAGGAAATAACATCATGACGTCAATTTGACGTCAAGACATGAACTTTGGCGCCAAATCCTCAAAATACAGAATACAGTGCCATTTATGGAAAACCAATGCATATCACGCGGCGATGATTTTTTTTTAAAAACATGGTGGCGATGATGACAATGTCTGTGGAAATAACACTTATTGAAGACAATGATGACAATAAATGTTAAATGATGTTACTGCTGCTGATGTTGAGGATGACGCTGATGATGACAATTATGATGAACATGGTGATGATGATGATGATTACATCAAATATGTTATATAACATATAATATCAGTATAGACATCAAAGTTTTATATAACATATGATATCAGTATAGACATCAAAGTTTTGTATAACATATAATATCAGTATAAACATCAAAGTTTTATATAACATATGATATCAGTATAGACATCAAAGTTTTATATAACATAAAATATCAGTATAAACATCAAAGTTTTATATAACATATGATATCAGTATAGACATCAAAGTTTTGTATAACATATCATATCAGTATAAACATCAAAGTTTTATATAACATATCATATCAGTATAGACATCAAAGTTTTGTATAACATATAATATCAGTATAAACATCAAAGGTTTATATAACATATAATATCAGTATAGACATCAACGTTTTGTATAACAGATGCGCAACGCGAGAAAAGGGCCCTTAAGCTCTTTGACGTCGTTTGCGGTAAACGTCAAAAACGTGATCGAGGTCAATTTTAGCGTACATGTGTCACGTCAGTGACTATTGCATTGTTTAAAGACTGACGATTTAATTGGCTCTATTGCATTATTTAAAGGGAATAAATATATGTTCTACAATATATGAATGTCTTAGTATCTATGTTTCAAGAAATCAATACCAAATGGCGTAAAATAGAAGGATTGTTGACCGTCATGAGTTGTTTTGTTTTCCATCCAACTTTCGTCAACGTGCCGAGCCGCCGTGTCATGTTGATTCTTTTAAAACTAGGCTAACTTGTAACTTGACATTTAGAATAGTCTGTTTTATTTGTGCTTTATAATTGGATTGCTAAATAGATAAGCTACAATTAGATTTTAGGGAGAATTACGCGCATAATTTCAGAACCATTGATTTAAATTGACGATGGATACAGCCTCTACACGCGTCGCCATCGAATTGTTTACTCGTAACTACGGGTATGCATGCACACCCCTGAATACAGCACACGCTATAATGTTAAATGCGGACCTGTACTTTTTATTCTGATTTTTGATTCAGTTCATCTGAAAATTTTAGCTTGATCTGGAAATTTTGTGAATAGGTAATGCAAAATTAGAATAATGTCGTCCCTTTCTGAACTGAAATGTCATTGGGGCTTTTAGACTTTTAGTTTAGATCTGTTATTTCTTAGACACATGTGCATCGAATGCAAACATGTATATGATATTGCTCATGTTTTGCTATCCTTTATATTTAAAATGGTCATTTAAATTGAAATATGGAATTTATTACCACATTAGCACTAGGGTTATGGGCAAATCTCAGCTGCCCAAATATGGTAATATAAAAGTGTCTACTGCGCATGTGCGAAAGGCGAGGTCGGCCGATCTTTGCCGATAAAACTTAAAACGTCGCCATATTGGATTGATGATTGCAGCCGATATGAATGGCTTCAAAACAGCCGTTATTACTAGATGCAAGAGTGTATTTAGCTCTAAGTGTTACAATGGGTGGGCGCCATACATAATTTTACAGCCGTATATAGTTGAAAATGTCAATGAGCTTCAAGAATGTTTCATAAACTCTTCATGATCATGCCATGACCTGGTTGACCTGGTTTTGAATCAACCAGTTGATAAGGTAAATCTTAATCTTATTTTTTTGTATTTGATTATTCATCCTAAGTGGCAGCCACACCATTATTAATGTTTTTTTAAAACATTGTGATGCAGCGTTAATCGTTTGTTTAAAGGACTTGTAATAGATAACAACGACCTTGCTGTCATATAGATAGTGTTCGGTTAAAAAAATTCGGATATCAATATTATCATGAACTTAAGTTAATAACAAATTCTATGGTAGCACAAAGCATGATATAATAAGAATGCTCGTTTGTTATGTATCCTCATTTTGTTCTTTGATACAAAACAGGGAACCGTAAGTTAGAGTGACATAACGGTTAGATTAACTTAGAGACCGGGGAATTTAACGGTACGGACACAGAGATTTAGCCCGGTCTCTTTTATAAAGGGACGTAACTCTTAAATAAACAATGATTGCCAATGACAGATTGGAAACCAGGTTTCGAAATTGTTTTGTTTTAAGTCATTGTTTAGTAAGTATTTCTTCAATTTGAGCATCGATTTTGAAGTTGGTTTATCATGAGATACATAATAAATGTATTAAAGTCATGAGAGAATCAGACTTAATACCATGTTTTCATCTTTCACCAATTTCATGATTAATAAAACTTTTTGTCGTCTGCAAATATTTGAAAAGTTCCTAACACTGATTTCATTTGTAATATGTTTGAGCCCATGCATTTAGTAAGAATATACATTGGCCCGAAGTTAGAAAAATGATGTCATGCAAGTGAGATGATTTTTTTTTATTGGAGTTAACGCCATGTCAACACAATTTTAGGTCATTTTACGGCGTCCAGCGCACCTAACCTACCTTTCCTGGACCATTGTCTATAACCAGTACTTACTTACCCTTCCACAAGGCCGGAAACTTCTCCATATTATCTAATCAATGGAGGAAAATCGTCACTATTGTCAAATTTTCATGGAAGGGTATAACCTTCCCGGGTGGGATTCGAACCCGCACCCGCTCGGGCACGAGTATCCAAATCACGGCACGCTACCAACTGCGCTATCGACCTGGGTTCAAGTGAGATGATACAGGGTTCTGTAACTTCACTTTTTCTATTTAAGATATCTATTATCCTTCAGTGATGTGAATTTGTTGATAACCGACTGACATGATGGAATGAAATTTCTATTTTTATAGTACCATTTGTAAAATAAGATGTTTTCTTTATTTTCAGTGTAGAAATGAAAGAAGAAAGATTCATGATTAAAATTCCTAAAACCTTATTTGTACTTGACCACAATGACAGCAAAGTCGTGATTCAGTTATTAAGGATGCAGAGGTATTAAAATAAAATTAATAATTCTGTTACTTATTTTTTTTGTCTCTTTTAGTCTTTAGTATATATACCTATAGTTGAGGCCCTTGTATGTCTGAACTTTGTAACCTGATAGTGCCAGTATAAATATAAATGGTTGCTGTCTGTTTAAATATGGAGTTGAGCTTCCAGGCTTATTGGTTAAACATTATACAATATTTTAGTATGTTTAAACCTGTGTTATAGATTGTGCTTTAAATATTGCATAACCTTAAAGTATAAGTAAAGACTGGTTATAAATAATGTTCTCTCCATCTTTTGCTAATTGTCTTTTTGAAAGCTTATCTATTGGTTATTGATTTTGTCTCAACATTAAGCTAGAGATTAGTTTTTATACAACTGTTTTATTTACATGTATATGTATAATGGGAACACTCATGGTAGACTGTTTTTTGATACTGCCATCTAAAGACATGTAATAAATTTAAGCTAGATACACGTGTGTTTTGGCATAACAGAAAGTGCAGAGCTCAACAAGCCTATTTTGTTGGGCTTTGTGGTGACTTTGTTTCTTTTACATCAAAACAAATAGACCATCTTGAAAGATTTAGAAGTAGCTTTATTGTTAATACAGTTAATAGTTTCCATATACTGAAGCAAAGAAATTACTTTATTTATTTTATACAAAGTTTTAAGCAATCTTTATATGTGTTTGATAAACTTATTTCATATATATATATTTAAAATGTTACTATTTTAGGGCAATGAAGAAAAACAAAAATGGTCGAGTTTAGATAAAGAATGTTGTTTAATATTGGACTGAACCTTATTACATGTAAGTAATCTGTACAATGGTTATGAGTAAATTACTCATAAAAAGTTGAAGTTTACTTCTATATACTTATTCAGCTGACTTTAAAATTTTGTAAAGATAACTCCTGATCATGATTTTAATCTTCTTCATGCAGGTGATCCCTCACAGTACCCATTTACACCTGGGTAGAGTGGAGAAATTGTAGGTTAATTTCTTGCTCAAGGACATTAGCAGTGTCCCTAGTGGGATAGAACCCAGGACCTCTCAATTCCTAAGCATTCATGTTACCAATGTACCTATAAAAATCTATATAGATATGTCATTCTCATTTTAAGTATGACACTGACATTGATAGTTTCATACAAGTTCAACCTGGTTACTGTTTTTTTATTTCTACATTTGAGAAATCCATAAAAAAGTATGCTATTGGATACATGCTGAATTTTAATCTAATTATTGTTATGTAACATAACTGGGCTATATCATATTATACAAAATAGAAACATGTGCAAAGGTGCAAGATAATCAGGTGTTTGGAAAATGGTTTCATTTCACTTATAATTGTAATGATTTTAGAGAATTGGAAAAGTTATTACATGTAAAATTGGCATAATTCATTTTCCCATGTAAAGTTATGATTAAGGTCAGTTGCTGTTCTAAGATATTGTGTTTGACAACATATTTGCAGAAAATCAAAAATGTAATACTATTATAATATTAAAATGTAACAGACTATTAGCACATTCTCAGATTATGAAATGAATGCTGATAGTTGCAGCTTCTTATTGCTTGTAAACCATTCATAAATTTTTATAGAAAACAATCTCTACCTGAGTACAATCATATTCATTTTACTTATATTTCTGTGAAGTTAATATTAGTGTTTTACTTTTTTTTCAGATAAAGAATTGATGAGAGTTGAAATGATAATGATGAAAAATGGATGTTTCATGATATGTTATTGTTGGGATTTTTTTGTAAATAAATGAACTTTCCATCTCTAATAAGTTAGGAACCTATGAGTTGAAAAGAGAGAATGCAGAAAACAAACATTTTGATGCAACAACTACCAGTGTACAAGTTATGATATGTGATGTGAGAAAATGAAAAGCATTTAATCAAAAATATTAATTATATGAATATATTTACATCTATGGAACTCTAAAACAATGAAGAATACATTTTAGTGTGTTACAGCAGACATGAATCCTAATGTGTTTCAGCTCATTAAGCTCTTACATTGTTTGTATCAGCTGCCTGGATACATTTTCAGTATTTTTTTTACCCGAACTAAACCCTTAGTTTTTTTCAGCTCATTAAGCTCTAATATTGTTTGTATCAGCTGCCTGGATACATTTACAGTGTTGTGAACAGAACTAAACCCTAAGTTTTTTCAGCTCATTAAGCTCTAATATTGTTTGTATCAGCTGCCTAAATTCATTTTAAATGTTTTTGAACAGAACTAAACCCTAAGGTTTTTTAGCTCATTAAGCTCTAATATTGTTTGTATCATCTTTCTATGTAAATTTTCATCAAAGTGGTTTTAAAGACCTAAATCTTAATGTTTTCAGCGTTTTGAGCTCTAATATTGTTTGTATCAGCTGCCTGGATACATTTGCAGTGTATTTGAACAGACCTCAATCTGTATGGTTTTTTTCAGCTCATTGAGCTCATTTTATTGTTTGTATCATGTGTATGGATATATTTTCAGTGTGTTTGAACCGACCTAAAACCCAGTTTGTTTTAGCTCATTAAGCTCTGTTATTGTTTATATCAGCTTTCTTTGTCAATTTTCAGTGTATTTTAGTGGACTTGATTTCATCCTACTTCAGATAATTATGCTCTTTAATTGTTAGTATCAGTTGTCGCATTCATTTTCAATGTGTTTTAGTAGACTGGTCATCATTACAGGCCTCCTAGTGAAACCTTTAAAACCTTTAAAAACCTTTAATTTCAGAGCAAACCTTTAAAACCTTTACATTTCCCCAGAAAACCTTTAAAATGCCAAAATAGCCTGTAATTCTCACTCAAAACCTTTATATTTGCTCTGACTGGTTGCCGTGCTAGCTTAAAGCAAGTAATGGATTTTGTTGATGTAGATCCTATACTGTAAAACAGGAGCTATGTATGATATAAATATGCAGAAAAAATAGGTATACACATTAAATAAGGTATGTATTATATTGCATAATTCAAACAGTATATAACATCAAAAAATGACTTTGGTATGACTGTGGGTTTAATAAAGAAATGAGAACTTCGACGAAAATAGCCTTTATTTACTCTTTATTTTTTCATATTTTACACTAAAAGGCCTTTATTTTCATACATTGGAGCCTTTATAAAAACCTTTATTTTTGTTTTGGCCTGCTAAGGAGGCCTGTCATTATGTTTCAAGCTTACTAAGCTCTATTATTGTTTGCATCAGCTGTCTCGGTCTATAAGTGTTGTTTTCAGCTTGCTAAGTTTATCTGCAGCCAGTATCATTGAACCAGATATACATGTATTTATATGTATAGTTATTAATTTGTGTATCAGCTGACTTGATTTGTTTCTCAGCTCAAATTATGCATTCCTTGTGTACCTCAACTTGGTTGATTAATAGTATTAGGCCAGTAGACATAGTTATCTTATGATTGAGCTTGCCTGATTTTGTAGTGTTATTAGCTTTGTTATTATTCACTTATTACATGTTTGAATAAGCTGAATAGATTATATTGTTTATGTGTTTTGATCAATTTTTAGAGTGTTTCATTTTCATCATTATTTGCATTACCTCATTTGATAGTATCACCAACTTGTTATGAATAATTGTATGATCAAGTGCTCAAGTTGAATATCATGTACAAACATTATTTATTATGTTTTTATTGTAATTGTGTTTCAAATGCAACTTGTAAATAAATTAATTTTATCATTTAACTTGTTGTTATGAATATTTTTAATACATTTATTTAATACCATCTACACTATCTTTATAGTATTCACTAATTCTAATGTTGTACTGCAGTTAAGAGTCTAAATGTTCCACTATCTACATGTATATTTTATTGGTATATGTACCAAATATGCAGGAAACATATCTACTTGTCATTTTGCAAGGTTTGAATGGCATAAGATATAGTGTAGAAATTAAATACAAGTCATGTGTATTGGAATTGTGGATTATCATCACAATACCGGAGTGTAAGACAGAGTAGATGGGTCCTATTGTTACTATTGCAATGTTGGGTAAAAATTACAACAAAAGAATTAAGTTAAGTATCTTATCATAAGATGAGGAAAAACTTTTAGTTGTTAGATTCTCTACAGTAATATGAATTTCAACAATGCCACTACATCAATGAACGTCGTTTAGACTGAATAAAGATGTAGCAAATGTAAAACATTTTGTTGTAGAAAAAGAACTTCAATTACTGTCTAATTTCATATTACTTAGCAAAAATTGAAGCACAAGAATGCTATTTTTATGAATATATAAAATATTGGAAATAATCTGACCTAATATTGTGAACGCTTACTGAATATCACTGAAATAATATGTTTTGAAATTAACTTACTATCATTATAACAATATTTAGTATATTTAAAGAAGTTTCAAAGACATTGAGACATACAAATATACATATATAACCATCTGAATAAAAGGAAATGGATGCATATTAATTATACTCCAATTACAAATGAATGCTCTAAGATGCTGTAAAGATCTGACTGATATGACTAAAAAAGTTGTAGTAGATACTACACAGATATTATATAGATAGCATAGACCCTGCGTAACTGAAACATATTTTGTTCAGAACATTCATTTCTTGCGCAAATAATATTCATTTCATATTTGTGTGCACAGATCCCGCGTATATAGAACAAAGTTCGCTTAAAATATTTAGTTTGTGCAAGTAGTACAAATTTCATGTAGAATGCCCGGACCCCGTGTATATAAACATAGTTCTTGCATTAATAGTTCAAACTTTACATCGAGTGCACGGATCCCGCATTTATGAAACAAATTTTGCTAAAAAAGCAGTTCGCGCTTAAATAGTACCAACTTCATAAAGCGAGCACAGAAGCCGCGTATATGACAAAATTTTGCTTAAAACAAAACACTGTCTTATTTGAATATGGAATGTTTCATTTAATATGGAATTCACTATTTATAAACATGAGACTACATGTAACCCCTTTAACCTTTATAAACATGAGACTTCATGTAGCCCCTTTACAAATATGAAACTAAATGTATCACATGTGTTGGGACATCTTCACTAAGGACTAAACACTAAAATCCAGTCCAAAGTTAGTTCATGCGCTGCATGGACAAAATCCACTATATACAGTCTCTATCAACCAATAACTTGTATAATGAACTAGAATAGACATTTTGTTCATGCGCGGCATGAACAAAATTTGAAAACTACAATACGAATAGGCTACATACAGTCTATTTTGTTGAAAAAAATTAACTGTACAGTGAGTATAGTAAATTCCATATTAAATGATGCATTCCATATTCAAATAAGACAGTGTTACAAGCAAATCTTGCACAAATAGTACCAATTGTATTTGGAGTGCAAGGATGCCGCGTATATGACACAAATTTTGCACAAAACTAGCAGTTCTTGCATAAATCGTACGAATTTCTTATTGAGTGCGCGTATGCCGCATATATGACACAAATGTTACTCAAAACTAGCAGTTCTTGCATAAATCGTACGAATTTCTTATTGAGTGCGCGTATGCCGCATATATGACACAAATGTTACTCAAAACTAGCAGTTCTTGCATAAATAATACGAATTTCTCATTGAGTGCGCGGGTGCCGCGTATATGACACAAATTTTGCTCAAAACAAGCATTTCTTGCATAAAACGTACGAATTTCTCATTGAGTGCGCGGATGCCGCGTATATGACACAAATTTTGCTCAAAAGAAGCATTTCTTGCATAAAACGTACGAACTTCTTATTGAGTGCGCGAATGCCTCGAATATGAAACAAAATTTGCTCAAAACAAGCAGTTCTTACATAAAAAGTACGAATTTCTTATTGAGTGCGTGGATGCCGGGCATATGAACAAATTTTGCTCAAAACTAGCAGTTCTGGCATAAATCGTACGAATTTATTATTGAGTGCGCGTTGCCGCGTATATGACACAAATTTTGCTCAAAACAAGCAGTTCTTGCATAAAACGTACGAACTTCTTATTGAGTGCGCGAATGCCTCGAATATGAAACAAATTTTGCTCAAAACAAGCAGTTCTTACATAAAAAGTATGAATTTCTTATTGAGTGCGTGGATGCCGGGCATATGAACAAATTTTGCTCAAAACTAGCAGTTCTGGCATAAATCGTACGAATTTATTATTGAGTGCGCGTTGCCGCGTATATGACACAAATTTTGCTCAAAACAAGCAGTTCTTGCATAAAACGTACGAATTTCTCATTGAGTGCGCGGATGCCGCATATATGACACACATTTTGCTTAAACTATCAGTTCTTGCATAAATCGTACGAATTTCTCATTGAGTGCGCGGATGCCGCGTATATGACACAAATATTACTCAAAACTAGCAGTTCTTGCATAAATCGTACGAATTTCTCATTGAGTGCGCGGATGCCGCGTATATGACACAAATATTACTCAAAACTAGCAGTTCTTGCATAAATCGTACGAATTTCTCATTGAGTGCGCGGATGCCGCGTATATGACACAAATTTTGCTCAAAACAAGCATTTCTTGCATAAAACGTACGAATTTCTCATTGAGTGCGCGGATGCCGCGTATATGACACAAATTTTGCTCAAGAGAAGCATTTCTTGCATAAAACGTACGAACTTCCTATTGAGTGCGCGAATGCCTCGAATATGAAACAAAATTTGCTCAAAAGAGGCAGTTCTTACATAAAAAGTACGAATTTCTTATTGAGTGCGCGGATGCCGGGCATATGAACAAATTTTGCTCAAAACTAGCAGTTCTTGCATAAATCGTTCGAAATTATTATTGAGTGCGCGTTGCCGCGTATATGACACAAATTTTGCTCAAAACAAGCAGTTCTTGCATAAAACGTACGAATTTCTCATTGAGTGTGCGGATGCCGCATATATGACACAAATTTTGCTCAAAACTAGCAGTTCTTGCATAAATCGTACGAATTTCTCATTGAGTGCGCAGATGCCGCGTATATGACACAAATTTTGCTCAAAACAAGCATTTCTTGCATAAAACGTACGAATTTATTATTGAGAGCGCGTATGCCGCGTATATGACACAAATATTACTCAAAACTAGCAGTTCTTGCATAAATCGTACGAATTTCTCATTGAGTGCGCGGGTGCCGCGTATATGACACAAATTTTGCTCAAAACAAGCATTTCTTGCATAAAACGTACGAATTTCTCATTGAGTGCGCGGATGCCGCGTATATGACACAAATTTTGCTCAAGAGAAGCATTTCTTGCATAAAACGTACGAACTTCTAATTGAGTGCGCGAATGCCTCGAATATGAAACAAAATTTGCTCAAAACAAGCAGTTCTTACATAAAAAGTACGAATTTCTTATTGAGTGCGCGGATGCCGGGCATATGAACCAAATTTGGTCAAAACAAGCAGTTTTCGCATAAAAAGTACCAGTTTCATATTGAGTGCTCGGATGCCGCGTGTATGAAACGAAGGTTGCCCAAAACAAGCGGTTTTCGCACAAATAGTACCAATTTCACATTGAGTGCACATATCTCACGGGTATCAGACAAATTTTGCTCAAAACTAGCAGTTTTTGCAAACATAGATTTTTATTAAGAATGCCCAGATCCAGTATATATGCAACAAATTCTGATATAAACATTCTGTTTTTGCATAGATAGTACCAATTTGTTATAGAATATACGGATCCCGTATATATAAACAAATTTTGCTCAAAGCAAGCAGTTTTTTGCGTTAACATCACCAAATTTATGTCGAATTCACGAATCTGATGCATGCATATGAAACAAAAATTTCTCAAAACCAACGGGTTATGCGCTAACAAGACCAATATTATATGGAATGCACGGGCCCTGTGTACAAAACAAACGGTTACGCAACACGAAATAATGAAGACCTAGGAGTGTATACAAATCACACTACGTTGATACGACATAACTTATGATTTAACATTGATTCTTATTACAACTTTACATAAAGATCTGATAGATGTTTTCCTAAAAGTGTACTAGAGGTAAAAATCTGAATTATTCCATGAACAAATCAACGAACGACAACTCCGGTGCGACTGAACTATTAAATCTCCATAGCCCTATTCCATGTTTTTTTATTGGATATCTTCAGGTTTTTTTTTAATAAATAAGTATTCAATATGGTTGTTATGAATTATAACAATTTGCTATATATCTTGTATGATTTTTGTAACATGTTCCGGTAAAATAATTAACATTAACGGATCATACTGTCCGTACGAGTAGTTATGCCTAAAGTATGTAAAGCGACCGTAAAGAAGCGTAAACACGAATGAAGAGAAAATATCAAAAGGTCTTTTAAATAGACTTAATTCGGAACTCAAATTTTTGGGTTTTCCGTCCGTGTGATGTAGGTACAAACAAAGTTTGTTACACATAATTGATGAAAACCACGAAATATGGATTAAATTCTATTGTTCTTTGTACAAGTGTTTTCATTGTAACAGTGAGTTTGTTTGTACCTACATGGAAAAACCCAAATATTTGAAATCCGGATATAGTCTATTATGATGTAAGAATTATTCAGAGCTCTAAATTAGTTTATATTACATCACTCAGTAGTATTTTATCAAGCTATTAATATTGGGGACTTATTCACCAATCAGCAACTTTCGGCGTGTATGATGTAGTTAAACTAAATAGGGTGTTAATTGGCATATAGTACACTTCATGTACACATGGTTTCAAACTATACTTACACCATACAGAACATGCAAATCTGGTATTCTTTGCAAATTCACAGGATAACAACTGTGAGCAAAATATCCATACAACTGTCTTCAATAAATTTCGCGTGAGATGAACTGGGTGTGTGCTTATTTAACAGACGTTGAAGTTATCACCCTTTCCAGTCATCATCGAACAGGCATACACATTTCTAAGCACACTGTGCTGTCTTGCTCAATTTTTACAAGTCAAATACTGACTTTTGTCCAGTTTATATTGCAATCAAAAAATTGTTTGCATTCTATATATAATAAATCATTTTAATCATTCTGTATGGCCTGCTTGGTTATTGGTCCAATTACTGCAGGAATTGAACAACAAAACTGAGATCTGCATCTAAAATGGCACCATATTTAACTGCTAATATAAGGATTTGCCTGAATAGCAAAATTATTACATCACTTATTCTATAAAAGACAAAATCTAATTTCTTTGACAAATATATTTTTTATTAACAAGCATAAAGTCAATGCATATCTCAAGTAGGTTTATTTATATAACAAGAGTTCTGCAAAATATAATATACAATCATTTATATACTTAGTTATACTTTTACATTTACCATATATATAGCTCCCTTTAAAAGTTTTTGAACAGATGAATTTTTGAGAAGATGATCATGCATTACAAAAGTAAATTAATTATCATTAGACCTCATTAATGTAACATTGTTATAATCATATGTTAATAAACTAATCAATGCTGACTTAAAAATTGCTCAAGTGACTATTCCTTCATTCAATTCATAAATAAAGATGAATCAGTTTATCTAAAAACTCAAGATTTTGTCCAAGAACTTTTGGAGGGCAGTGTATGATATATTCTCTCATTTGTTATTAATTTCTGTGATATTTCTCAAGATAATGAAACAATATCAATGGGAAAGGAACATTTAAGTGTATAAAATTGCATCTGTGATATGTGAGCTGAAAAAAATAGGTATTCATACATTGGTCAAAATACATTTAAATGGCAAAAAAGTCAAATATACAGTACAATGACTCCACAACACAAATATTTTATATGTCTTTCCACACAGTTTTGCTTTATTACTTCACTGTCAAATCACAGAAACAATATTCTACAAAAAAATCTCATAAAATAAAAACTAATGAAGATTTATAAATTTTTAAGACACATCAGTTGTAAGTTAAAAAAATAATGACTGGCAATATGGCTTATTAAATGAAGTGTACCTACAATGTGTGTATTAAAACATGCCATGACTGATTATCAAAGTCTTGAGAAAGCATATACAACTTTAAAATTACTAGAATATCAAACAACAAAATGCTAAATCTTTACAATACATGAACAAACACCTGCTTTACAAATACCAGAGGAATAGAACCAGGAGCAGTCCACTAACAGCACATTTAACAATTCAGGCTGCTCTAGTAAACAAAAGCAATTATTGTTCACAACACATATATATGAGTATAAGATTCTCTAAATAGTAAAGCTTAAAATGTAAAAGATATATCACATTTATTTTGTTGAACTTTTAAGAATTAGAATACAAAACATTTATGTGGTTAAGCAACACTGAAATTGAGCTCAATAAAATCTAGTTGATTGTTCAAAAGTAATTGGTTTAAAAGATTCACACAAAAATACTTTTGTGAAATACCTAAAATACAAATACAGTTTCAAAAACGTTTCACAGCTACACTAAAAGTTTTAGAGCATTTCTTGTACATGGTCTTAAACCGTTTTATAGGCCAAAGTACAATACTGTAGTCCTTGAAGCTGTGTAGTATCTTTAGATGGTCTGTTCCAACAAAATATGCATATTTCATTAAACTTCACTCTTCTGTATCACATCTGTAACATGTAAAAATTCAACTTCATAATTCATTCAACAATAATTTAAACATCTAATTTTTAATACAAATACCTTTAAATCTCAATAAGCAGATAAAAATTAAAAAAAAATGACAAAAAGGAAACACTTTAACAGTTTAGATTATATTAACATACAGTTACATATTCAAATGATTATTTCTGGCTTTATTATATGTATTTAAGTAATACTTCTATGAGATTTCTCAATAGTCAACTGATTATAAATAAAAAAATAATAGACATCACAGAGAGATAAAAAACCAGATAGACAGTAAGCACTAAGATTGAGTGAGAACTGAGCAATATATTGTAAGAGAGCAGAATGAGAAAAGAAAAAAACATTGTACTGAAAATCTGAGTAATGGAGTACCACAGAAAACTAAGTGATGGAGTACCAGAGAGAACTGAGTGATGAAGTACCAGAGTGTATGAGAGAGAACTGGAATATGAAGTACTAGAGAGAGAACTGAGTGATGGAGTAGCAGAGATTGAACTGAGTGATGGAGTAGCAGAGATAGAACTGAGTGATGGAGTAGCAGAGATAGAACTGAGTGATGGAGTACCAGAGATAGAACTGAGTGATGGAGTATGAGAGATAGAACTGAGTGATGGAGTATCAGAGAGAGAACAGAGTGATGGAGTATCAGAGATAGAACTGAGTGATGGAATACGAGAGATAGAACTGAGTGATGGAGTAGCAGAGATAGAACTGAGTGATGGAGTATCAGAGAGAGAACTGAGTGATGGTGTACCAGAGATAGAACTGAGTGATGGAGTAGCGGAGATAGAACTGAGTGATGGAGTACCAGAGATAGAACTGAGTGATGAAGTACCAGAAAGAGAACTGTAAGATGAAGTACCAGAGTGTATGAAAGAGAACTGAGTGACGGAGTACCAGAGAGAGAGAACTGAGTGGTGGAGTACCAGAGAGAACTGAGTGATGAAGTACCAGAGTGTATGAAAAAGAACTGGGAGATGAAGTACCAGAGAGTGAACTGAGTAAAGGAGTACCAGAGAGAACTGAGTGATTAAGTACCAGAGTGTATGAAAGAACTGGGAGATGAAGTACCAGAGAGAGAACTGAGTGATGGGAGTACCAGAGAGAGAACTGGAAGATGAAGTACCAGAGTGTATGAAAGAGAACTTGGAGATGAAGTACCAGAGAGAGAAATGAGTGAAGGAGTATCAGAGAGAAACGAATGATGGAGTACCAGAGAGAGACCTGAGTGGTGATAGAGTACTAGAGAGAGAACTGAATGATGGAGTACCAGAGAGAGAACTGAGTGATGGTGTACCAGAGAGAGAACTGAGTGATGGAGTACCAGAGAGAGAACTGGAAGATGAAGTACCAGAGAAAGAACTGAGTGATGGAGTATCAGAAAGAACTGAGTGATGAAGTATCAGAGAGAACTGAGTGATGGTGTACCAGAGAGAGAACTGAGTAAGGAGTACCAGAGAGAGAACTGAGTGATGGAGTACCAGAGAGAGAACTGAGTGATGGTGTACCAGAGAGAGAACTGAGTGATGGAGTACCAGAGAGAGAACTGAGTGATGGAGTACCATAGAGAGAACTGAGTGATGGAGTACCAGAGATAGAACTGAGTGATGGAGTACCAGAAATAGAATTGAGTGATTAAGTACCAGAGAGAGAACTAAGTGATGGAGTACCAGAGAGAACTGAGTGATGGAGTACCATAAAGAGGGCTGAGTGATGGAGTATCAGAGATAAATCTGAGTGATGAAGTACCAGAAATAGAATTGAGTGATTAAGTACCAGAGAGAGAACTACGTGATGGAGTACCAGAGAGAACTGAGTGATGGAGTACCATAGAGAGAACTGAGTGATGGAGTACCAAAGACAGAACTGAGTAAGGAGTACCAGAGAGTGAACTGAGTGATAAAGTACCAGAGATAGAATTGAGTGATGAAGAACCAGAGATAGAACTGAGTGATGAAATACCAGAGATAGAACTGAGTGATGAAGTACCAGAAATAGAATTGAGTGATTAAGTACCAGAGAGAGAACTAAGTGATGGAGTACCAGAGAGAACTGAGTGATGGAGTACCATAGAGAGGGCTGAGTGATGGAGTATCAGAGATAAATCTGAGTGATGAAGTACCAGAAATAGAACTTAGTGATGAAGTACCAGAGAGAGAACTGAGTGATGGAGTACCAGAAAGAGAACTGAGTGATGGAGTACCAGAGCAAAAACTGAGTTATGGAGTACCAGAGAGAGAACTGAGTGATGGAGTACCAGAGAGAGAACGGAGTAATGGAGTACCAGAGTGAGAACAGAGTGATGGAGTACCAGAGAGAGAACTGAGTAATGGAGTACCAGAGAGAGAACAGAGTGATGAAGTACCAGAAAGAGAACTGAGTGATGGAGTACCAGAGTGAAAACTGAGTTATGGAGTACCAGAGAGAGACCTGAGTGATGGAGTACCAGAGAGAGACCTGAGTGATGAAGTACCAGAAAGAGAACTGAGTGATGGAGTACCAGAGTGAAAACTGAGTTATGGAGTACCAGAGAGAGACCTGAGTGATGGAGTACCAGAGAGAGACCTGAGTGATGGAGTACCAAAGAGAGAACTGAGTGATGGAGTACCAGAGAGAGAACTGAGTGATGGAGTACCATAGAGAGAACTGAGTAACAGAGTACCAGAGAGAGAATTGAGTGATGAAGAACCAGAGATAGAACTGAGTGATGAAATACCAGAGATAGAACTGAGTGATGGAGTACCAGAGAGAGAACTGAGTGATGGAGTACCAGAGAGAGACCTGAGTGATGGAGTACCAAAGAGAGAACTGAGTGATGGAGTACCAGAGAGAGAACTGAGTGATGGAGTACCATAGAGAGAACTGAGTAACAGAGTACCAGAGAGAGAATTGAGTGATGAAGAACCAGAGATAGAACTGAGTGATGGAGTACCAGAGAGAGAACTGAGTAACAGAGTACCAGAGAGAGAATTGAGTGATGAAGAACCAGAGATAGAACTGAGTGATGGAGTACCAGAGATAGAACTGAGTGATGGAGTATCAGAGAGAGAACTGAGTGATGGAGTACCAGAGAGAGAACAGAGTGATGGAGTACCAGAGATAGAACTGAGTGATGGAGTATCAGAGAGAGAACTGAGTGATGGAGTACCAGAGAGAGAACTGAGTGATGGAGTACCAGAGTGAAAACTGAGTTATGGAGTACCAGAGAGAGACCTGAGTGATGGAGTACCAGAGAGAGACCTGAGTGATGAAGTACCAGAAAGAGAACTGAGTGATGGAGTACCAGAGTGAAAACTGAGTTATGGAGTACCAGAGAGAGACCTGAGTGATGGAGTACCAGAGAGAGACCTGAGTGATGGAGTACCAAAGAGAGAACTGAGTGATGGAGTACCAGAGAGAGAACTGAGTGATGGAGTACCATAGAGAGAACTGAGTAACAGAGTACCAGAGAGAGAATTGAGTGATGAAGAACCAGAGATAGAACTGAGTGATGAAATACCAGAGATAGAACTGAGTGATGGAGTACCAGAGAGAGAACTGAGTGATGGAGTACCAGAGAGAGACCTGAGTGATGGAGTACCAAAGAGAGAACTGAGTGATGGAGTACCAGAGAGAGAACTGAGTGATGGAGTACCATAGAGAGAACTGAGTAACAGAGTACCAGAGAGAGAATTGAGTGATGAAGAACCAGAGATAGAACTGAGTGATGGAGTACCAGAGAGAGAACTGAGTAACAGAGTACCAGAGAGAGAATTGAGTGATGAAGAACCAGAGATAGAACTGAGTGATGGAGTACCAGAGATAGAACTGAGTGATGGAGTATCAGAGAGAGAACTGAGTGATGGAGTACCAGAGAGAGAACAGAGTGATGGAGTACCAGAGATAGAACTGAGTGATGGAGTATCAGAGAGAGAACTGAGTGATGGAGTACCAGAGAGAGAACTGAGTGATGGAGTACCAGAGTGAAAACTGAGTTATGGAGTACCAGAGAGAGACCTGAGTGATGGAGTACCAGAGAGAGACCTGAGTGATGAAGTACCAGAAAGAGAACTGAGTGATGGAGTACCAGAGTGAAAACTGAGTTATGGAGTACCAGAGAGAGACCTGAGTGATGGAGTACCAGAGAGAGACCTGAGTGATGGAGTACCAAAGAGAGAACTGAGTGATGGAGTACCAGAGAGAGAACTGAGTGATGGAGTACCATAGAGAGAACTGAGTAACAGAGTACCAGAGAGAGAATTGAGTGATGAAGAACCAGAGATAGAACTGAGTGATGAAATACCAGAGATAGAACTGAGTGATGGAGTACCAGAGAGAGAACTGAGTGATGGAGTACCAGAGAGAGACCTGAGTGATGGAGTACCAAAGAGAGAACTGAGTGATGGAGTACCAGAGAGAGAACTGAGTGATGGAGTACCATAGAGAGAACTGAGTAACAGAGTACCAGAGAGAGAATTGAGTGATGAAGAACCAGAGATAGAACTGAGTGATGAAATACCAGAGATAGAACTGAGTGATGGAGTACCAGAGAGAGAACTGAGTGATGGAGTACCAGAGAGAGAACTGAGTGATGGAGTACCAGAGAGAGAACTGAGTGATGGTGAGATAGAACTGAGTGATGGAGTACCAGAGAGAGACCTTAGTGATGGAGTACCAGAGAGAGAACTGAGTAACAGAGTACCAGAGAGAGAATTGAGTGATGAAGAACCAGAGATAGAACTGAGTGATGGAGTACCAGAGATAGAACTGAGTGATGGAGTATCAGAGAGAGAACTGAGTGATGGAGTACCAGAGAGAGAACAGAGTGATGGAGTACCAGAGATAGAACTGAGTGATGGAGTATCAGAGAGAGAACTGAGTGATGGAGTACCAGAGAGAGAACTGAGTGATGGTTTACCAGAGAGAGAACTGAGTGATGGAGTATCAGATAGAACTGAGTGATGGAGTACCAGAGAGAGAACTGAGTGATAGTGTATGAGAGAGAACTGAGTGGTAGGGTATGAGAGAGAACTGGGTGAAAATGTATGATAGAGAACTGAGTGGTAGTGTATGAGAGAGAACTGAGTGATAAGATATAATAGAGAACTGAGTGATAGTGTATAAGAGAAAACTGTGTGATAGGATATAATAGAAAACTGGGTGATAATGTATGAGAGAGAACTGAGTGATAGTGTATGAGAGAGAACTGAGTGATAGTGAATGAGAGAGAACTGAGTAATAGTGTATGAGAGAGAACTGAGTGATAATGTATGAGAGAGAACTGAGTGATAGTGTATGAGAGAGAACTGAGTAATAGTGTATGAGAGAGAACTGAGTGATAATGTATGAGAGAGAACTGAGTGATAGTGTATGAGAGAGAACTGAGTAATAGTGTATGAGAGAGAACTGAGTGATAATGTATGAGATAGAACTGGTTGAAAGTGTATAAGAGAGAACTGGTTGAAAGTGTATGAGACAGAACTGAGTAATAGGGTACCAGAAAGAACTAGGTGATAGTGTATAAGAGAGAACAGGGTGACAGGGTATGAGACAAAACTAGGTGAAATAAAATTGTATGGGGTAGAACTAGGTGACAGTGGATCAGGGAGAAGTTTGATATTGTATGAAAGAGAGAACTGTTTGAAAGGGTATAAGACAGAACTGGGTAAACAAAATGTATGAGAGAGAACTAGGTGAAGAAAAAAATGTATGAGATAGAACAAGGTGATAGGGTATAAGAGAGGAAAAGGTGATAGGGTATAAGAGAGAACAAGGTGATAGGGTATAAGAGAGAACAAGGTGATAGGGTATAAGAGAGAACAAGGTGATAGGGTATGAATGAGAACAAGGTGATAGCGTATAAGAGAGAACAAGGTGATAGGGTATGAATGAGAACAAGGTGATAGGGTATAAGAGAGAACAAGGTGATAGGGTATGAATGAGAACAAGGTGATAGCGTATAAGAGAGAACTAGGTGAAATGGTATGAGAGAGAACAAGGTGATAGGGTATAAGAGAGAACTAGGTGAAATGGTATGAGAGAGAACAAGGTGATAGGGTATAAGAGAGAACAAGGTGATAGGGCATGAGAGAGAACTAGGTGATAGGGTATGAGAGAGATCAAGGTGATAGGGTATGAATGAGAACAAGGTGATAGGGTATAGGAGAGAACTGGGTGATAGGGTATGAGAGAGAACAAGGTAATGGGTATGAAAGAGAACTGGGTGATGGTGTATAAGAGAGAACTGGGTGATAGGGTATGAGAGAGAAAAAGGCGATAGGGTATGAGAGAGAACAAGGCGATAGGGTATGAGAGAAAACAAGGTGATAGGGTATGAGAGAGAACAAGGCGATAGGGTATGAGAGAGAACAAGGCGATAGGGTATGAGAGAGAACAAGGTGGTAGGGTATGAAAGAGAACAAGGTGATAGGGTATGAGAGAGAACAAGGTGGTAGGGTATGAGAGAGAACAAGGCGATAGGGTATGAGAGAGAACAAGGTGGTAGGGTATGAGAGAGAACAAGGCGATAGGGTATGAGTGAAAATAAGGTGATAGGGTATGAGAGAGAACAAGGTGATAGGGTATAAAAGAGAACAAGGTGACAGGGTATGAGAGAGAACTAGGTGAAATGGTATGAGAGAGAACAAGGCGATAGGGTATGAGAGAGAACAAGGTGATAGGGTATGAGAGAGTACTGGGTGATAGGGTATTAGAGAGTACTGGGTGATAGGGTATGAAAGAGAACAAGGTGATAGGGTATGAGAGAGAACAAGGAGATAGGGTATGAGAGAGAACAAGGAGATAGGGTATAAGAGAGAACAAGGTGATAGGGTATGAGAGAGAACAAGGAGATAGGGTATAAGAGAGAACAAGGAGATAGGGTATGAGTGAAAATAAGGTGATAGGGTATGAGAGAGAATAAGGTGATAGGGTATGAGTGAAAATAAGGTGATAGGGTATGAGAGAGAATAAGGAGATAGGGCATAAGAGAGAACAATGTGATAGGGTATGAGAGAGAACTGGGTAAAAATGTATGATAGTGAACTGAGTGGTAGGGTATGAGAGAGAACTGAGTAATATGGTACCAGAAAGAACTAGGTGATAGTGTATAAGAGAGAACTGGGTGGCAGGGTATGAGAGAAAACTGGGTGAAATAAAAATGTATGAGAGAGAACTGGGTGGTAGGGTATGAAAGAGAGCTAGGTGAAAGACTAGGTTACAGAGTATGAGAGAGAACTGAGTGACAGAGATAGATAGAGGGAGAATGTAGATATATATATATATATATATATATAGAGAGAGAGAGAGAGAGAGAGAGAGAGAGAGAACTTAGTGATGTAGAGAAAACTTAGTGATGTAGAGAGAACTAAGTGATAGAGATAGAGCACTTAGTGATCGAGAGAGAACTTTGTAATGAAGAGACAACTAAGTGATCAAGTGATAGGAGAGAGAAAGAGGAAGAGAACATAGTGATTGAGAGAGATGCAAAGAATTTAGTGATGAAGAGAGACTGAGAACTTACTGATGGATAGACAGATTACGTAGTGATGGAGAGAGAGAGACAGAGAACGTAGTGATGGAGAGAGAGAGAGAGAGAGACAGAACTTAGTGATGGAGAGAGAGGGAACTTAGTGATGGATAGATAGGGAACTTAGTGATGGAGAGAGAGAGAGGGAGAGACAGTAAACGTAGTGATGGAAAGAGAGAGAGAGAGAGAACTAAGTGATGGAGAGAGAGAGGGAACTTATAGATGGAGAGAGAGGGAACTTAGTGATGGAGAGAGAGAGAGGGAGAGACAGTGAACGTAGTGATGGATAGAGAGACAGAACTTAGTGATGGAGAGAGCGGGAACTTAGTGATGGAGAGAGAGGGAACGTAGTGATGGAGAGAGAGTGAGAGAGAACTAAGTGATGGAGAGAGAGAGGGAACTTAGTGATGGAGAGAAAGAGAGAGAGAGAACTTAGTGATGGAGAGATAGAGAGAGAACTAGAGAACTTAGTGATGGAGAGAGTGAGGAAACTTAGTGATGCAGAGATAGAGAGATAGAGAGAACTTAGTGATGGAGAGATATAGAGAAAACTTAGTGATGGAGAGAGAGAGAACTTAGTGATGGAGAGATAGAGAGAGAATTTAGTGATGGAGAGATAGAGAGAGAACTTAGTGATGGAGAGAGTCATTCATCATCATCATTCAAATTCCTGACTTGGGAGATCCAGCTTGTGCTACGTTCTACGTGGCCAAACCATCTCAGTCTGTTTGTTTGGAGAACGTCAGCAATATCTCTGATTTTAAGCTGAGACAGGAGATCCTCCAAGGGGACATCATCCTCTGGTTTGACACAGCAGGTCCATCTTATCATGGCTCGGTCATTTCCTTGTTTTTATTTCGTCTTTTAAGGATGTTTGCAGAAACAGCCCAAGTTTCTGACCCATGAGTGAGGAAACTTAGTGATGGAGAGATAGAGAGAGAACTTAGTGATGGAGAGATAGAGAACTTAGTGATGGAGAGAGTGAGGAAACCTAGTGATGGAGAGAGAGAGAGAGAGAGAGAGAGAGAACTTAGTGATGGAGAGAGAGAGAACTTAGTGATGGAGAGAGTGAGGAAACTTAGTGATGGAGAGATAGAGAGAGAGAACTTAGTGATGGAGAGAGAGACAACTTAGTGATGGAGAGAGAGAGAGAAAACTTAGTGATGGAGAGATAAAGAGAGAACTTAGTGATGGAGAGAGAGAGAACTTAGTGATGGAGAGAGTGAGAACTTAGTGATGGAGAGAAAGAGAGAGAACTTAGTGATGGAGAGAGAGAGAGAGAGAAAACTTAGTGATGGAGAGATAGAGAGAGAACTTAGTGATGGAGAGAGAGAGAGAGAGAGAACTTAGTGATGGAGAGAGTTAGGAAACTTAGTGATGGAGAGATAGAGAGAGAACATAGTGATGGAGAGAGTGAGGAAACTTAGTGATGGAGAGATAGAGAGAGAACTTAGTGATGGAGAGATAGAGAACTCAGTGATGGAGAGAGTGAGGGAACTTAGTGATGGAGAGATAGAGAGAGAACTTAGTGATGGAGAGATAGAGAACTTAGTGATGGAGAGATAGAGAGAGAACTTAGTGATGGAGAGAGTAAGGAAACTTAGTGATGGAGAGATAGAGAGAGAACATAGTGATGGAGAGAGTGAGGAAACTTAGTGATGGAGAGATAGAGAGAGAACTTAGTGATGGAGAGATAGAGAACTCAGTGAAGGAGAGAGTGAGGGAACTTAGTGATGGAGAGATAGAGAGAGAACTTAGTGATGGAGAGATAGAGAACTTAGTGATGGAGAGATAGAGGGAACTTAGTGATAGAGAGATAGAGAACTTAGTGGTGGAAAGAGTGAGGGAACTTAATGATGGAATAAGAGAGAGAGAGAGAACTTAGTGATGGAGAGAGTGAGGGAACTAAGTGATGGAGAGAGAGAGAGAGAGAGAGAGAGAGAGAGATAGAGAGAGAGAGAGAGAGAGAGAGAGAGAGAGAGAGAAAGAAAGAACTTAGTGATATAGAGAGTGAGGGAACTTAGTGATGGAGAGAGAGAGAACTTAGTGATGGAGAGAGTGAGCGAACTAAGTGATGGAGAGAGAGAGAGACCTTAGTGATGGAGAAAGAGAGAGAGAACTTAGTGATGGAGAGAGAGGAAACTTAGTGATGGACAGATAGAGAGAACTTAGTGATGGAGAGAGAGAGAACTTAGTGATGGAGAGAGAGAGAGAACTTAGTGATGGAGAAAGAACTTAGTAATAAAAGGAGAGGGAACTTAGTGATGGAAAGACAGAGAGAACTTAGTGATGGAGAGAGAACTTAGTGATGGAGAAAGAAATTAGTGATAGAGACAGAGGGAACTTAGTGATGGAGAGAAATAGAACTTAGTGATTGAGAGAGAGAGAACTTAGGGATGGAGAGAAACAGAGAGAGAGAGAGAGACAGGAAACTTAGTGATAGAGAGAGGGAACTTAGTGATAGAGAGAGAGAGACAGGAAACTTAGTGATGGAGAGAGAATTTAGTGATAGAGAGAGAAGGAACTTAGTGATAGAGAGAGAGGGAACTCAGTGATGGAGAGAAAGGGAACTTAGTGATGGAGAGAGAGAAGGAACTTAGTAATGGAGAGAGAGAACTTAGTAATAGAGAAACAGTGAACTTAGTGATAGAGAGAGAGGAAACTTAGTGATGGAGAGAGAACTTAGTGATAGAGAGAGAGGGAATTTAGTGATAGAGAGAGAGGGGACTTAGTGATAGAGAGAGAGGGAACTTAGTGATAGAGAGACAGGGAACTTAGTGAGAGAGAGAGGGGGAACTTAGTGATGGAGAGAGAGAGAGTACTTAGTGATGGAGAGAGAGAACTTAGTGATGGAGAGAGAGAGAGAGAACTTAGTGATGGAGAGGCAGAGAGAACTTAGTGATGGAGAGAGAAAGAGAGAACTTAGTGATGGAGAGAGAGAGAACTTAGTGATGGAGAGAGAAAGAGAGAACTTAGTGATGGAGAGAGAGAGAGAGAACTTAGTGATGCAAAAAGAAAGAGAACTTAGTGATGGAGAGAGAACTTAGTGATGGAGAGAGAGAGGGAACTTAGAAATGGAGAGAGAGAACTTAGTAATAGAGAAACAGTGAACTTAGTGATAGAGAGAGAGGAACGTTAGTGATGGAGAGAGAATTTAGTGATAGAGAGAGAGGGAATTTAGTGATAGAGAGAGAGGGGACTTAGTGATAGAGAGAGAGGGAACTTAGTGATGGAGAGAGAGGAACGTTAGTGATGGAGAGAGAGAACTTAGTGATGGAGAGAGAGAACTTAGTGATGGAGAGAGACTTTGTGATGGAGAGAGAGAACTTAGTGATGGAGAGAGAGAACTTAGTGATTGAGAGAGGGAACTTAGTGATGGAGAGAGAGAGAACTTAATGATGGAGAGAGAGAGAGAACTTAGTGATGGAGAGAGAGAGAGAACTTAGTGATGGAGAGAGAGGGAACTTAGTGATGGAGAGAGAGGGAACTTAGTGATGGAGAGAGAGAGAGAGAACTTAGTGATGGAGAGAGAGGGAATTTAGTGATGGAGAGAGAACTTAGTGATGGAGAGAGAGGGAACTTAGTGATGGAGAGATAGAGAGAGAGAGAGAGACAGTGAACTTAGAGGTAGAGAAAAAGAGAGGGAAAAGGGATAGAGAACTGAGAGAAAGAGAGAAAGATTGGGAGAAGGGAGAGAGAACTGAGAGGTAGAAAGAGAAAGAAAGAGAAAGAAAGAGATGTAAGAGGGGAAGATAATTGAGAGGTAGAGAGAAAGAGAGGTATGAGGAAGAGAAAACTGAGATGTAGAGAGAAAGAGAGGGTGGAGTGAGAGAGAAATAAGAGGTAGGGAGAAAAAAAGAGATGTAAGAGGGAGAGAGAACTGATAGGTTGAGAGAAAGAGATGTAAGAATGAGATTGAACTGAGCAAAAGAGAGAAAAAGAGGGAAGATGGAGAGTGAACTGAGAGGTAGAGAGAGAAAGAAAGACTGGAAAGAAGGAGAGAGAACTGAGGGGTAGAGAGAGAAAGAAAGACAGGAAAGAAGGAGAGAAGCTGAGGGGTAGAAAGAAAGACAGGAAAGAAGGAGAGAGAATTGAGAGGTAGAAAGAGAGACAGGAAAGATGGAGAGAGAACTGAGGGATAGAGAGAGAAAGAAAGACAGGAAAGAAGGAGAGAGAACTGGGAGGTAGAAAGAAAGAGAGGAAAGAAAAAACATGTAGAGAGACCTGAGAGGTGGAGAGAAAGAGAGGTAAGAGAAGAGTGAACTGAGAGGTATAGAGAAAGAGAGGTAAGAGGGAGAGAGAACTGATAGTTTGAGAGAAAGAGAGATAAGAGGAAGAGATAATTGAGAGGTAGAGAGAAAGAGAGGGAAGATGGAGAGATAATTGAGAGGTAGACAGAAAGAGGGGTAAGAGGGAGAGAGAACTGAGAGGTAGAGAGAGAAAGAGAGGGAAGAGGGAGAGAGAACTGAGAGGTAGAGAGAGAAAGAGAGGGAAGAGGGAGAGAGAACTGAGAGGTAGAGAGAAAGAGAGGGAATAGGGAGAGAGAACTGAGAGGTAGAGAGAAAGAGAGGGAAGAGGGAGAGAGAACTGAGAAGTAGAGAGAAAGAGAGGGAAGAGGAAGAGATAATTGAGAGGTAGAGAGAGAAAGAGAGGGAAGAGGGAGAGAGAACTGAGAGGTAGAGAGAGAAAGAGAGGTAAGAGGAAGAGAGAACTGAGAGGTAGAGAGGAAGACAATTAAGATAGAGAGAGAACTGATCAGTTGAGAGAGAAAGAGGGGAAAAGGAAGAGAGAACTGAGAGGTAGAGAAAAAGAGAGGTAAGATGGAGAGAGATTGAGTGGTAAAGAGAAAGAGGGAAGAGGGACAGAGAACTGAGAGAAAGAGAGGTAAGAGGGAGAGATTGAGAGGTAAAGAGAAAGAGGGAAGAGGGACAGAGAAATGAGAGAAAGAGAGGTAAGAGCGAGAGAGATTGAGAGGTAAAGAGAAAGAGGGAAGAGGGACAGAGAACTGAGAGAAAGAGAGGTAAGAGGGAGAGAGAACTGAGAGAAAGAGAGGGGAGAGGGAGAGAGAAGTGCAAGGTAGATGGAAAGAGAAGGAAAAGGGAGAGAGAACTGAGAGATAGAGAGAAAGAGAGGGAAAAGGGATAGAGAACTGAGAGAAAGAGAGGGAAAAGGGAGAGAGAACTGAGAGGTAGAGAGAAAGAGAGGGAAAAGGGAGAGAGAACTGATAGGTAGAGAGAAAGAGAGGGAAAAGGGAGAGAGAACTGAGAGGTAGAGAGAAAGAGAGTGAGAGAGAGAGAGAGAGAGGGGGGAGAGAGAGAGAGAGAGAGAGAGAGAGAGAGAGAGAGAGAGAGAGAGAGAGAGAGAGAGAGGGGGGGGGAGAGAGAGAGAGAGGGAGAGGGAGGGAGAGGGAGAGGGAGAGGGAGAGGGAGAGAGAGAGAGAGAGAGAGAGAAAACAGAGTGGTAAAGAAAGAGCTAACTGAGAGAGATAACTGAAAGATGAAGAGAGAGAGATCTAAGTGGTGGAAACAGAGAGAGAAAGAGAACAGAGAGATAGTGAGAATACTGCAAGTTGGAGGGACTAAAATACAATTAAAAGGTTAAGATAGAGTGAATGCTGAGAGTAAGGGAGAGAAAAAGAGAACTGAGATGTAGAAAGAGAGAGAGTGGTAAATAGATTGAGAGAACAGATTAATAAAGAGAAAGAGATAATTGAGTGGTAAACAGAAAGATAGAATTGAGAGATAAAGAGAAAGACCTGAGATGTAGAGAGAGAGACAACATACATGTGATAAAGAGAGAGAGCGCTATGTGGTAGAGAGAGAGAGAGAGAGAGAGAGAGAGAGAGAGAGAGAGAGAACTATGTGGTAGAGAGAGTGAGTGAGTGAGTGAGTGAGTGAGTGAGTGAGTGAGTGAGTGAGTGAGTGAGTGAGTGAGTGAGTGAGTGAGTGAGTGAGTGAGTGAGTGAGTGAGTGAGTGAGTGAGTGAGTGAGTGAGTGAGTGAGTGAGTGAGTGAGTGAGTGAGTGAGTGAGAGAGAGAGAACTGAGTGGTAGAGAGAGGGGGAGAACTGAGGGATAAAGAGAGAACTGAGTGGTTGAACTGAGAGATACAGATTAAGGTAAGTGATGGAGTGCATAAAAAGCATGTCAGAAAGTGTGGGTTTGCAATGAAGATTGTTTGAGCGGCCAGGTACTAACATATCAAATGTAACATTGTGCACTTACTTGTAACATGGGTGTACTGTTGTCATAGTAACTGTTGATATTCATTTATCACAATCTTTCAGGTTATGAGATCAATACCAATCTTCTTATTACTTTATAAATAAGCCACTTATTTCCCTAAAAAAGAGAGTCAAATCAATTATAAGTCATACTTTGGTTTAAGAAGTTATTTATCTTCAGATTTAAATACAAGTATTCAACATGGATGGTGAAATTTAAGTTATCATAGAAATCTCTATTATCTCTCTATATCCAAAACTGCTGTAGATTCCAAATACATAACATAATCAGGTATTACTGATAGAAGATAAATCTCAATGTTCAAGTAGCTTCTACCATTTTTATCATACTTAAAATTTAAAGTTTAAGTTAAAATCTTAATGACTTTCATGCCTTACCACACATAACACTAGAGTCAAAACAGTCATAGCAGTCTTTTTTTTAGCTTTGTTTTCTTACAATGATCATGCTATTATAAATTAATGAAAATGGTTGAATCAATAAAAAGTATAAGACAAACATGCATGTAGCTCATTAACCATGTTTGTTACCTATAACCATGTCTTTTGCACACTACAAAAGTCTCTCAATGTCTTGAATGTCATTCAATGTTCAAGTGATATTCAATCATTTCCAGTCATGCTACAACAGAAATGCAACATATATCATACTTTGTACTTTCTGTTCATGTCACACTGAAACACAAATGTCTATAATCATTTGCAAATACATGTAAACCAATTGTTAAAGTAGTGTTAATAAAGTAAAAAACACTCAATGTTTTCATATACATGTACATGTATAACAAATAGAATTATCAAAGGTATGTGGACAATGCATTTGAAATCTCAAGTTATTCTACCCTCATGGCAAGATTGTTTAAACATGTCTGGTTTTCATGTACATGTATGTATCCCATAAAATTAGATTTTTGGATATATCATTTCATTTTCTATGGAAAGGAACCAGTTGTTCATTAAGGTTCTGGATATATATGTCAAGCACAGTACATATTGGCTATTTATGCTCTTTCATTATATTTACATCAACAAATTATTTGAAATTAGCAAACAGTTTTATATTATAAAAGCAAATGACATGCAGTGCAATAAAATTACCTGATTTACTTTCTTAAACTGAGCTATAAGAATCATTCATGAAGTCAAGGTATATGATAGGGTAGTCTGAAAAGAAAAAAAGGAGACATGTATTATATTTTATGGATCCCATTGTAAATAAAGATAAGGTAACTTAATAAATTTAGGGTTATGAGAAAAAATGGAGCAAAAGTGAATAAATCAGACAGATACAATTAATGTTGTCATAAAACTTAATACAAATAGTGCAGACTATAAGGCAAACTATTTTTCAGGATTTACAGAGGTCTGTTAATGGACAGATTGGAAAGCTTTAACACCAATGTCAGAATTGTGTTGGTTTGGAAAATGGCTCCATGAAAAACATGTTTCAGTTTGTTTTACATTGATAGCTTACCTACCACCTGTCTGTTGCGTTAAGTCCATTCTGGTACTCAGAGGTCATCAAAATTCTTGAACCTCACAAGAATGAGTTCAGTCATGTCAATCAAATTTAATGAGAAAAATAATTATACATAATTGAAAGACATAATAACTCTCAAGGAAATAAATATTGATGCCATGACTGTAAGTCTATACTTCAATCCTTGAGAGAAACCAAGGCTGGATTGTGTGTTTAATCAGAGTCTGACCCTTTAGGAAGGAATCAGTAATGTCTAAGTTTGGTTGGTGTATGCCTATTTTTGAATAGTCATGGTCATTTGAAACACATACCTAACCAAACTATGTTACTAGGGAAGCAGCAATTTAAATGATCCATCATTGGTAAACCACTGCTATTTTCTGACCTATCATGAGCTTCACAATAGCTGGTCCTTCAGTATAAACCAAAACCTAGTATCAATGAGAGAGTGATCGCCTCAACCATATGTTTGAAAGAGCTTTGTCAAAGGACAGTAATAATTTTGCTGCACTTCTCATTAACCATTTGAAAACAGTAGCTTGACATCTGCTGCAAAAAAAAACCTGCATGCTATGTATCCTTAATGTCACCACCAATATATAGGCCAACAATCTGTGTTGTGGCCATGAATTATTTAAAGAGGAGAGGTAAAGCCACAACAAATTGATCATATGCTCTATGGATTTGCTCGCACCTTAATTTTGAAGGTTTTTACAAAAAAATATTTTTATTTTCTCACAAGCTCATAAAAATTTTGTGAAACTGCTATTTAAAGCAAGTGAATAAAGACTTTTAAAAACAAATTTTGTCCCTCGCATGCCCCCTTTTCTTTGCCCAGAAAAATCCATAGAACACATGGTCAACTTGTTGTGGCCTAAGTTAAAGAACTGTAAATGTTAAAATTACTGAGTCAATGTCTATGATAGGATGTGCGTGTTTACTGCAGCAGTAATAAATGTAATTTTCATGGTATATATTATCTAGGCATGAGGCTACTTTTCAGGCCCCAGTATTGATGCATAAATTTGAAATGTGTTAAAACTTAGATAATTTTGGTGGAAATACTATTGAATATGCATCTTTGTTTTGACTTAGTACATCCAGATTGGATTTCTGTCATGGGGGATCAAGCAGGGGGGGGGGTCAGGGGGACGGACCTCCCTAGAATTTGGAAAACATACATGCCCATTACATTTACATCTACATCAATACGTTAAACTGTCAAAAATTGACACTTCTTTAACGGTGCGCAAGAGAAATCAAGACAAAAGAGAAATAAATAGGATAGGCAGAAATAAAGACACGGTATAGAGTTTGCAAGAAATAGGTTCAAAGAATGGAAGTAATAGTAAGTTTTGCACAGTCATTTTCTGGCCATCCAGGCAAGACCAATCCAGCTACCGTGGCGGTACCCGGGTTCAGAACCCTGCTGGCATAGCTCAAGCCCTTCAATTGACCATACTTTATGACTGTGCTGGAAAGTCCCCTTAGAAGGTTAGGTTAGACAGCCTATTCTTGAAGGATGCCAAAGAATGAGCCTCAGCAATAGATGCTGGCAGGTTGTTCCACAGTGGTATAGTACGAGGAAAAAAGCTGAACTTCATAACATCAGTCGAAGTTGAAAATGGCAGGAATCGTGTACTGTGTGGTGACCTTGGTCTGGGTTTAGTTGGTTTAAGGTAAGGGCCAGGATCTATATCAACAAGTTGGTGGATGATCTTGTAGAGCATTGTCAGTTGGAGCTTTTGGCGGCGTGTTTCCAGTGTCTCCAAATGAAGGCAATTAGTATATTTCTTGCTTGTAAGTCATTTTTAAGTAGTATGAAGTAATATTTCTCGGTGCTCAACATAGATTTGATGGTTATGTAGTTTTTATTATCAATGCATTGCATTGCATTTTTCCAGCAAAACGTGTATAATGTGGTTGTGGTTCCAGGTTCGGACCCCCTAGAAATGTTTGTCCCCCCCCCTAGAAAAGTTCAGACCTCCCCTAGAAAAAAATCCTGGATCCACCCTGTTTGTCCTTACCAGGAAGATGATGACAACCAATAAACTCACCTTTCACTACAAAAATTCATGACTAGCAAAATATACTGTGTCATATTTTATACAGACGATAGAAACTTGACCTACATACTCTATACATGATATTTTGAACCTGAAATATATTTCAATAATACACATATACATGAGATTGTAAATAAACAACATAATAATCAATTGAATTATCACTTATTTCGTACATGCCTGAATATCGAAAAAAATGACGCAGTGACAAGAACAAATGACGTTCACATTTCATGAGTTATCATCGCGAAAACATGTTACAATTAATAATCGTAATAGATCCAACGGAATTAATCATGAATAAAATTGCAGCGATAATAAAAATAAAACTTACTTATACATAACATGCCAGTGTGCTTGAGCCTTGACTTTGAACAAAATTTCAAGACAGATTCAAATAAAATTGTATCTTGCTTGTTGACGACGAGCTCGTGATCTTGAAAAAAGACAGGAGCATTCCGTATATCATATTTCGGAAACTTTCCGATAGATAACGGAAATCTCCGCACTTTTCCGCCATCTTCGCGCCATTTTGTCACTTCCATATATGGTAAGCTGAGATTTGCCCAGAACACCTCTCTTAGTGTTAACCAGTCCATGGGCTTACTTTGAACAGCAGTCCCAGCTGTCACAATTTTCATATATACAAGAGGAGACAATGTTAGTTTTTGAAGTAAGTGATGGTTGTTTTTAACTCAAATTTTGCACAGTATGCGATAAATTGTTACTTTATCGAGTTGCTAAATAATTTTAAGTGTATTGTGTTTATTTAAGAAGGAATTTGATTCCAATTCCCGCCGACTCAAACGTCCGGTTTATATGTCGCTCGTCCGTATTTTACGGACGATTTCCTCACGAGATTTAGACCCAATTTTGAAGTAAAAAAAAATGTATTACTTTTTCTTGGTATATAAATGTACTGGGCGGGGACCACATTAAATGATGTCAAAATTTCAGTTAAATACATGTTAAAACAAAAAGTTATCACTGAAAATGTCCAAAAAACGTCCGGTAATTGGAATGTGAGGAGTAGGCTAAATTTGGTCTGGATAGATATCGGCATTCATTATTCTTTTCATAATTTGACTAGTTCTAAATGAAGCTTGATTGACATCATTGATCGAAAAAAATATAGACCTATAGTTTGCAAATTGTATCTCTGTCTAATTACCACATCTTAGGATCTTGGATCTTAGAAATCCATTACAATTGTCGAGCATGATAACAGTTGTGAGTCAATGTGAACCCGTTGCTAATAAGACTGTTTGCATAAGTTGTCTAAGGGCGTATCGCCGTATGAAATAAAAGTATTAGAAACCTAATGTTTCCATCTACCTATACATCATTGTAATAAAATCCAAATTGGTTTAAGATAAAGATCGTTCTTTCTTAAATACAATTATAACTAACCGCAAGTTCGTTAGTACACATCATTTTCGTCATACGAAACTGTAAATACTTTTTTTATTTCGTTAAGAATAATTACTAAAGTTTATTGAAAACAAAATGGTGACAATATCATTATATTAAGTGTAATGTGTGTGTACATTTTGTACTACAGTAATGTTTTATCTTACCTCGTGTTTAAACCAGATCCACACATGAGTATAGGCCTATGTCTTAGAAGCAAAATTCCTGTTGTTTTCTGTTTTACCCATTAGCGTTATCAAAGCGTTATCACGCAATCTGATTTTGTCATAAAATGACATTAACCCTCGTTGATGACAGAGCATGCAACGTATACACAGGTCATCGTCGATCCAAAGAACTTTTGTCAAACTTCAATGTAACTTGAAATAACATGAAACTTCCTTGATTCAGAGCCGGATTTCCATATCTATGCTCAGTTTCGTCAACTGTACCACAACTATAACTGTTCGTGCATTCCTTGGGCCAATTAAAATATCAAAGGATTACCGACTATCATCTCCGAACTTCAATACTCCAGATTTTTTTTATAAAATTGCATTCCAAAAACGTTGTTATGTCGGCATTCATAGATCTTTCAAAGAAAAGGTTGGCTTGTTCCGTATTACTTTAATTTCCCATTTTATGTTGAACTAAATATTTTTATCCATCTTTCACCTGGATTTGGACTTAAAATGTGTTAAACTTCACATAATTGACATTGAAAGTTATTAGTTAACATTGTATTCATTTTTGTCATACGGATTAATTACCACATTATCAGACTTTTAAATTCTGATGTGACACGATGTTATGTAAGGAAGAATATTAAGTAATAGTAAGCATCATTTTGCTTGAAAATTATGTTACATTTTACGTGTGTATTAATGTGAAATAAACTTCTTGTTTTCTCAACCTCTTGTGGAAGAAAGTAAAATAGTGTATTTATCTCATTCTTAAAATGTCAATTATAATATCTAGACTATAATTGTACAAACCCGTCAGTATGAATACCTGCAAATTTAAGATGGTGAAAATATTAAGGAAATTTAGCGTTACTATGTTACATGTATTGCTAGATTACAATGCCCGTGTAAGCTACGACAATGCTGACATATAAATATGTTCGGAGAGTATTGTATTGATCATTGTCATTAAAAGCAGTTCACATATTGAATATCATTTCAACATTTTGAGGCTTATATTCATATATTTTTCAAGAATATTCACGGATGACACATTTTGTTGGGTCCTGTTTTTTGACGATTAAAATTTGTTCTTATACAAATCGGTACATACACATTCATGTTCATGTATAACTTAATTTCATGTGAAAATGAGTTCAATATCAAGTTATGTTAGCTGTACCCTTTATTATCAGTATACACTGCAGTATACATATTTTGTGACAACTCTTACCAGTGATAACAGTTTGCTAAATTTAAACGCCCTAACAACGATTTCAAAGGAAATTTGGCGTCGATGGACCTCGATAAAAATATACCGTCTCATATTTTGTTGTATCATAGATAAAACAACGCCGATTGTATCAATGCATTTTTTCACTATCAGATTTAATAATGCTAATGAGATAGAAGTTATTTGTTATGACCACAAATGTATGGTTGTTAGTAAACTGTCAAAATAGACTAGTTATTTAGTAATTTAGACTCATAAATGAAGACTTTCTTTAAGCCTATTGTAAACTGAAGTTCATTTTAAATTCGAGATTTTTTTAGTATAAATGTAACGAATGTTGAATTAAAAAAACCCAAAAAACCTTCTTGATAAAACTAATTCCAAATGCTTTTTGCAGTTAATTTACTATGGTATTCAGTTGCCATATGTCCAACAAAAACGCGACGTTAAACGTGACGTCGCTTTTTTCCTTGGACCGAGTATCGAATTTGAAATCGCCATAGCAACGTCATTAATTGAGATATTTCAATAAATTATACATTTTTGGAAACTACGAAGCCTACACTTTCACTTTCTTTAAAAATCTCAATTTTGAAAAATTTGACCATAAGGGCCCTTTTCTCACGTTGCGCATCTTAAATATCAGTATAAACATCAAAGTTTTATATAACATATGATATCAGTATAAACATCAAAATTTTGTATAACATATGATATCAGTATAGACATCAAAGTTTTGTATAACATATAATATCAGTATAAACATTAAAGTTTTATATAACATTTTATATCAGTATAGACATCAAAGGTTTATATAACATATTATATCAGTATAGACATCAAAGTTATATAAAACATATAATATCAGTATAAACATACAAGTTTTATATTACATATAATATCAGTATAGACATCAAAGTTTTATATAACATATAATATCAGTATAAACATCAAAGTTTTATATAACATATAATATCAGTATAAACATCAAAGTTTTATATAACATAAATTATAATTACAGTATAAACATCAAAGTTTTATATAACATATAATATCAGTATAAACATCAAAGTTTTATATAACATATAATATCAGTATAAACATCAAAGTTTTATATAACATATAATTACAGTATAAACATCAAAGTTTTATATAACATATAATATCAGTATAAACATCAAAGTTTTATATAACATATAATATCAGTATAAACATCAAAGTTTTATATAACATATAATATCGGTATAAACATCAAAGTTTTATATAACATATAATATCAGTATAGACATCAACGTTTTATATAACATATAATATCAGTATAAACATCAAAGTTTTATATAACATATAATATCAGTATAAACATACAAGTTTTATATTACATATAATATCAGTATAGACATCAAAATTTTATATAACATATAATATCAATATATTGCCCGTTTTTTCTCAACTGTTAAAGCTTGAATAATTTCACGGTGACTGAATGTATTGTTTTTGTACTGGCAGCCAAATTGTTATTAAAATATCTTGACTAAACATATCATACGGCATAAGAAGCTTTACTCGATCATAATACACACTTTTAGAAACTCATAGTTGTATTACTACAATAATTTTAACAAACGTATTCACCGTGAAATCATTCATGTTTTGACAGTTGAAAAAACAATCACTGGACAGTAAAGGTTTATATAACATATAATATCAGTATAACCAGCAAAGTTTTATAAAACATATAATATCAGTATAAACAATAAAGTATGGACATCAAAGTTTTATATAACATAAAATATCAGTATAAACATCAAAGGTTTATATAACATATACTATCAGTATAAACATCAAAGTTATATATAACATATAATATCAGTATAAACATACAAGTTTTATATTACATATAATATCAGTATAGACATCAAAGTTTTATATAACATATAATATCAGTATAGACATCAAAGTTTTATATAACATATAATATCAGTATAAACATCAAAGTTTTATATAACATATAATATCAGTATAAACATCAAAGTTATATAAAACATATAATATCAGTATAAACATACAAGTTTTATATTACATATAATATCAGTATAGACATCAAAGTTTTATATAACATATAATATCAGTATAAACATCAAAGTTTTATATAACATATAATATCAGTATAAACATCAAAGGTTTATATAACATATACTATCAGTATAAACATCAAAGTTTTATATAACATATAATATCAGTATAAACATCAAAGTTTTATATAACAAATAATATCAGTATAAACATCAAAGTTTTATATAACATATAATATCAGTATAAACATCAAAGTTTTATAAAACATATAATATTAGTATAAACATCAAATATTTCATATAACATATAATATCAGTATAAACATCAAAGTTTTATATAACATATAATATCAGAATAAACATCAAAGTTTTATATAACATATAATATCAGTATAAACATCAAAGTTTTATATAACATATAATATCAGTATAAACATCAAAGTTTTATATAACATATCATATCAGTATAGACATCAAAGTTTTATATAACATATAATATCAGTATAAACATCAAAGTTTTATATAACATATAATATCAGTATAAACATACAAGTTTTATATAACATATAATATCAGTATAGACATCAAAGTTTTATATAACATATAATATCAGTATAAACATCAAAGTTTTATATAACATATAATATCAGTATAAACATCAAAGTTTTATATAACATATAATATCAGTATAAACATCAAATATTTTATATAACATAAAATATCAGTAAAAACATCAAAGTTTTATATAACAGTTTTGTATAACATTTTATTTCAGTATAAACATTAAAGTTTTATATAACAGTTTTGTATAACATTTTATTTCAGTATAAACATCAAAGTTTTATATAACATACAATATCAGTATAAACATCAAAGTTTTATATAACATATAATATCAGTATAAACATCAAAGGTTTATATAACAAATACCATAACATATGATAACGGTATAGACATCAAAGTTTTATATAACATAGAACAGTATAATAACTGTTCTATTTTTACTCTTTATTACTTGGTGTCTTTGTGACATATTCCTCAGCCGCCCGGCTAGCTCAGTTGGTAGCACACAAGTCTACTGATCGAGAGGTCGAACACTCTACAAGTCCTAGAAAATGCAACGAGTATTCGGTTCTCTACCACTAGTATCCTACCACCGAGATACAAACATAGGAGATGTGCTGGTACATGGAAAACTGAACAGAATAAATAGAGAGAGAGAGAGGGGGAATTCAGCGTCAGGGTTCCAAGACGATATGCATATGCTGCCAAGGTTTAAAACCCGAAAATCAAAAATGCCAATTAACAAACGTAATTTATGGGCTGACATGCAATACTGTGAAAATATCGTTTATGTTTGGGAGACAGGAAGATTGGTGGCAGAAAGATATAAAGAGCATGAAGCGGATATCAGGCTGAAAAGGGACAAAGCAGTCCCAAATTACTTTAACCAAAACAATCTCTCAAGAGACAGTGTATGGGTAGTCGTTTTAGAGGTGGTACGAGTCAAATCCAAATTCTAAAAAACCCGAGGACAACTCAACTCATGACAATTAACACGTTAGTAAATTTAACCTCTAAAATGAAATTAACTCCGTAAAACTAAAGATAAAGAATGATTATAAATTATCAGGAAACGGTTTTACAGTTATCATAACATTTTATGTATTTTTAATCTATTATACATAGAACTACAATATCTCTGAAACAACGTTACGCTATTTTCATTTTTATGCCTTTCTAATTGTAACATACTGTATCTGAAAAAATAGTAATCAATAATAACTTAATAAATATCTTAACTTATTATTAACTCACTTTTAAAATTTATTCAGTTCTGAACGATGATGTTTTATCCCGAATAGCAGTTTAAATATAATATGCGTTTATTTGTAACGGGTTGAGTTGTCCTCGGGTAGAGTTGTATCATCCGTAAAACGGTATGAGTTCAGTTTTAGCCTATACCTCTTTCTCAAAATGTAGACCAACGAAAAAAAAACTCGCGGCAAGTCAAGCAAATTTTATGACAGTGATCAAATGATTTGTCTTAGACGACTGTGAGAGAGGCTAGTGACTTTAAAATTTATTTTCTCTGTTTTTAGTTCATTTTTATCGGAGTTCCACGTACACATCTATGAGTTACGTTCAGGAAGAAAACTGTTTTTGGTCGGTACGATACGGTACGACCTTAATAATTTTCCTGTTTAACGTAACATAACTTTCTTCATTGGCTTTTAATTAATAAGCTTTTATATGCAATCGACAGATTAACCATTTTTTTGATACATAAGATCAAGTTTTTGAAAATCGATCCAGAAATAAAAACACAGGAGCCCGTTGAATGAGACAGGTAATTTGTTTCGAGGTTTCTCAGGTGATGAGTTACATACCTTTACTATATATATGTGTGTGTGTGTATACAATATTTTTGATGGGACTGTTGCATGCCGGCAGCCTGTGATTATAATTAGTCATTCGGAACTCCTCGACCATTCGCTACGAATAACCTGGGACATATTTAGACGCCATTTTGGAAAAACCGGTGTTGAAGTAAACAAATACACGGTCGTTTAGGCGATGACTGAAGTTTCGTTTTTAGTCCGTAAATTTGAAATTACACAGTTCAATGATATCGATGAACAATATTTGGTTCAATTTATAACAAAGAAATATGTTTAGACAAAGATCTGTGTGTAAACTACAAGAACTATTTTGCGTAACCATTACGTGCTTCGCCTCGCGTAGGTAGTAAAATCACAAAATCCAGTGAAGACCCCCACGAATCCTTTCGAGATAATATATTCATGAAAGGTCGAGGTGTTCCGAATGTATAATTAGTATTCCCTTATGGATAAAATACAAGTATGTAACAGTATAGACATCAATGTAATATTACATATAATATCAGTATAGACATGAAATTATCATGCCTTTTCGGTTTGATTTTATAAGTAAAAGTTTCATATTTTGTATTACTGCATTAGGCGATCGTGCGAGATTTCTCTGAATTGAAGACAAAAATTTAAATAGTAATTAACCCTAGTAACTACATCAAGTGAAAATAGCTCAGCTGAACAACAGGAAACCAAGTAAAAATAATTAGATATTGAAGAAATGTTATACTCCCTACTAGACTATAACATCTTATTGTTTCAAACATTAGACATTAGTTCTAACTAATCTCAAATCAATCACATATACACTAGGATTTCAATATAATACATATGATGCTATATCCTGACAAATAACTAGATTCATTTAGATTGGATAAGATACTCCATGTTACGGTATATAACAACGTTTCCATCAGTTTGCAGACATTTTACGGTAGCAGCCAGACGTCTTCAGTACATTACTCAACGTCAAGTGTTGCTAAATGTTAAGTTTTTATAAATGCTTAAGTTATAAACCAATTAGAAATAACTTACTTTATATTAGAGTGTGACATTTGACAATTGTTGCGATATATTTATTGTCGGTGCTATACATTCTACATTGATACACAACTGTGATAAGACGTTAATTTGTTAGTAGGGATTGGTATATTATGCTTGCTCATTGAGGTAACACATTTACATGACATTATGGAAAATAACATTTAAACGTGATGTCAACTGACCAGTCACCTCAACATATCTACAGAGTCAACTAGATTTGTGACTTTATAAATGTCTATTTGCTGTTATCGAATCAGTGTTAATACATGTATTGTACATGATAAAATGTGTCGTGTCGTATTGTTGCATTTATCTTAAACAATTTCTATACTCTGATCACTCTGATCACCATCTTCAGATTATTTATTATATCAGAGTTATTTTCTCTTTCTCAGCTTACGACCCTTGGTGTGTCAGATTGTTCATGTGACCCCCATAGCCTGTCTTTGAGTCATCTGTTGTCATAACTGTCGAGGCAGACTATTTCTGAAGAGATTGACCCTTGTTTATGTTGGCAGTCTGAGACCACCAGTGCAAATGAATCTGTAGGTATCGAGTACATGGAATTACAGTATCTATACTCATTGTGATTGGTCGCCAAAAGTGCAGTAAGTGAAGTTAGAAATGTCTCATAAAAAGATAGAGTGTAAGATTTATGCAAGATAACATTAATCATAATATTGAATAAAGCAAATCCTTTGCATTGGCTAGATTAATAATTAATTTCTTCAAGCTAACTGAATATTGTCTGTCCGTTCTAGAGATAGAAACACAAGATTTTGTTTCAATTTGAACAAGGCTCGTATGTATACTGTTGTCTGAGTAGGAACCACAAGTAACTGGGAATTTTATACGCCCGTTTTGAAAAAACGGACGTATTATGTTATGATGTTGTCCGTCTGTCCGTCTGTATGTCCGTGGACAATTGCTTGTTCGAATGATAACTCAAGAAATTATGTACCTAGGTTCCTGAAATTTTATGTGTAAATAGCCCTTGGGTATAGGAGGTTTCCTATTGATTTTGAGACCCCAGGGTCAAAGGTCAAGGTCACTGGGACTTAAAATATGAAAACCTTGTCCGGACGATAACTCAACAATGACTGTACCTAGGTTCACCAAATTTTATGTGAGAGTAGCCCATGTATCAATGAAGTGTCCTATTGGTTTTTGGGCCCCTGGGTTAAAGGTCAAGGTCATCGGGGCATCATATGGAAAAACATTGTCCGGACAATAACTGAACAACCGATGTACCTTGGTTCACCAATTTTTTTGTGAGAGTAGTCCATATATCAAAGATGTTCCCTGTTGGTTTTGGGGCCCCTGAGTCAAATGTCAAGGTCACAGGGGCATCATATTGAAAAACCTTGTCCGAACAATAACTCAACAACCGCAGTACCTAGGTTCACCAAATTTTATGTGAGAGTAGCCCATGTGTCAAGGATGTGCCCTATTGGTTTTGGGACTCCAGAGTCAAAGGTCAAGATCACGTGACATCATATGGAAAAACTTTGTCTGGACAATAACTCAACAAACACTGTATCTAGGTTCACTAAACTCTATGTATGGATTTTCCTTGAGTAGAGGATGTACCCTATTGATTTTTAGACCCAAGGGTCAAAGGTTAAGGTCACTGAGACCTATTTGTATGAAAACTTTGTCTGGACAATAACTCAACAACCACTGTACCTATGTTCACAAAATGTTATGTGATAATAGTCCATGTGTCAAGGATGTGTCTTTGGTTTTGAGGCCCCAGGGTCAAAGGTCACGGGGACATCATATGGAAAAACCATGTCTGGACGATAACTATACAGCCACTTTTTGTAGGTTCACCAAATTTTATGTGTTGATAGCTCTTTGGTAGAGGATGTTCCCTTTTGATTTTGAGACCCCATGGTCAAAGGTCAAAATCACTTGGACTTAGTTTATATTAAAACATAACTCAATAATGACTGTACCTAGGTTCACCAAATTTTATGTAAGGGTAGCCTAAATGTCTAGCATATGCCTCTTTGGTTTTGAGGCCTCTGGGTTAAATGTCAAGGTCGCAAGGAAATCATGAGGAAAAACCTTGTCCAACAACCAACTTTATCTAAGATCACCAAATTTTATGTATCGATACTCTTTGGGTCAAGGGTGTGAACTTTTGGTTCTGAGACCCCAGGGTCAAGGTCACTGGAAGTTAATATGGGAAAACTTTGCGCCGGTGATAACTCAACCACGGCTGTACCTAGATTCTCAAAATCTTTGCTTTGGATAGCCCTCCAGTTAAGGATGTGACCTATTCTGAGATCCCGGGGTCATTGGTCAAGGTCACGGGGACTTCATATGAGATAGAACACAACATGAACTGCACACGGGCGTTCAATGCCGCGCCCAGCGGAGCTCTTGTTAGGTTTATTATGAATCCTCAATTGTACAGGAGATTGGGTTTTTCAACCGATCTTTCAGGAGTTCTAGTCTCATAGCATTCTCAAAAACGGAGAAATTTGTGGAAATTTGGATGAATTAGAATGTGAAGGTAAGCATATTTCAGATCTACCGGAAAGGCCAAATCTTCTGATTGAACTAAATTTAGTACCTTGGATAAGGTGTCCATTTGAAAATGTTGTTTCCTCAAACATAGCCCGTTTAGTGGTTTTAAGTTTATTACTGGTCTTAAACCGCCTGTTGTTGTTTTTTTTTAGACAAGAAAAAGAGTGCTGTAGAAACCTTTGTTTGCCTGTTTTAACGGAACAATACTGATCTCTTGTTTATTTCTTATATTTACTTTTCTTTTATTCCTTACCAATGAGGAATTCGAATAAAATCCATTTTTCGACCGTTCTAAATTGTTGACAACACCCATTTGTCGTCTATTATTTGTTCCTATGCTTGAACGAAAAAACTCAAACGACCTCCAACCGGTATCTGAGAAAACTTCGCTAATTTTATTATTGTTTCTTATTAAAATATTTTCGAAAAGAACTTAACCTTTGCTTGTTTATTGTGGGGTTTTGTACTTGCTCTGAGTCTAAGGCGTGTTGTACGAGTTGTAGGAACTACTAAGATGGTTCATGTAATCATCAGTGCGTGGTTTCTTTGTCACAGATGTTGAACTAACTGTGATAGGTTTTCTCTTATAAGTGTTTCTCCTCAATTTACTGGGTAACACTTCTGCTAACTGTTTGGTTAATGTCACTTTTTTCTTTCCTTTTTTTAATAATCGTAATCGTTATCAAAGCTATTTGCGTTCTAGCTGGTATAAAATAGTTTTTAAACAATTGAATCTCCGCTTCGCCAATGTCTGTTCCATTTCGTCCATTTGCCTAAAACACATAGCTCTTCCGGCATAGTAGAAATCTCCAAATTAAGACAACCGGATGAAACCGTAGTTTACCGGCATGGCCTGGGTCCAAAGTAGAGATACCGTGACCCCCCGGTCTGGTAACTCTTTTCTTCACGAATCATCCACGTCCACTGGCTACAAATTACTTGGACGCACTAGGGCAAGCACAGGGACAGTGTGAAATAGACATGAGACAGTTTGACTTCATGTAAACGTGTTATGTGGCTTTATTTATTGTTAATTTTCGTCTTTATACATGCAACGTAAATTCGCCAGTGTGTATTGAAATGGCATTCTATTCTTGAATGACTTGGTATCCTTGGTAAATAGGGACAGTTTCTAATGACAGTACAATGTATGTGTATTTTACATGACAAGCCACTAACTAATTATAAATGGACATAGAATAAAGAACAGTTTTACCTTGGAATCTCCAGTTGCAAAAAAGCAGATAGTAATCGGGGAAGCTGATTTAATCATGAATATTTCCATAGGCTTCCTACGACGCCTACATGACGCTCAACAATACAGACTAACGGCTAAAATAGGCACTATTCCACAAGCATGATAATTGGTAGCTGACAAGATATATTTCAGTAGACTTTTCACAATTACCCACTCAGGCACGAATGCGGTGTTGAACTCCAAAAAGCGTTACGTGTGAGCATGCAAACTTAGAATTATAGTCGAGCAAGGAATAGCTGAATTAAAAACGCACTTATATATATACATTCTGATTGGCGACGTCTAACATTTGTGCAAGCTAATTTACATTGAGTGTGTGGTGCCGATCGACTAGTAAGTGGGCTAATAGCGCACGCGGGAAAACCCCACGGAAATTATTTCCACAAGCGCACATAAGTTTTACATGCCTTAAAGTGTAAAATTGTGTTTCAAAAATAATTGTATCAGTATTTCGTTGTTTAAATATCGCTTATCACTAACAGGTTTATACGCACAAAATATGTTTGAAACAACCCCCGATCCTTACCGTACTGCGTGAAACGATCCCCCGATAATTACCGTATTCCGCTCTCAGCTCTCGTGCTCCGATCTCAGTGATACATGTCTAATAGGTAGTGATGGCAATCGGTTGGAAAATCCACAATCGATTAATCGGAGAAATCGGTTGGGCTCAACCGACTGACTTTCCGATTATAATCGGTTGGATGCCAAAATTTATATAGCTAAATTCTGGTCATTGTCTTACATAAACATGCAAAATATACATCTATTCCAATGATTTAAATGTTGTATACATTATTTATTATTTTCTTATCTTGCTTCTTAGCTTAATATGAACAATATGGCACCAGTTCACTCATCTGAGTGAAAAACAAACAAAATAAACTGTTTTTACATGTATTTAAGTTTATTTGTGTCAATGGATTGTCCCAGAAGGATATCATCGTGCAGTCTGTGCTTTAGTTGCTTTACAGCACTAGTCCAGTTGGGCTACCAGGTAGCAATTTTCACAAGCTCGAATCGAAATTCACTAGCCTAAGGCATTTTACAGAGAAATGTCCTTTACAATGTATATCTTATTTTGTACATCTAAGGCATCAAACAATATAACTAATCTGGTTTTTTTATATTTCTGGGGAATGTCATTCAAAATAATTTAAGTCACATTATCTACTCTAGCTTTGTGCAATTGTGTTCAAAGTAACCAGCAATTTATGATTTAATGAAATCAAATGATAGGGCATTACATAATTCACAAATGAGGAGGCTACCAGTATTTCAGGGTCTGAGCCACCAAAGATCCGTTCTGATCAATTAAATCAAATAAAATATTTTCAATTTTAAACTAAACAATTATTGTAAATTCGTTTAAATAGGCTCATTTTCCAACATTGAAAAACATATTTGAAAAAAAATCCATAACGTGCCGAGTACGAAAATTATTGGGGACGAATGTTTTACATTTACTCTGACGTTTTTAACACTTCAAATTACTGTTGTATGATTTCAACCATAACAACATTACTGAGAAATCATCGTGAAATGAACAGCTTTCAATCTCTATGCTTTATGGCAGCTAGTTTTATTTAAATGGTAGCCTAAAATCGCGCTCCGTGAAAAATTCGTTTATGACAAATGACCTTGATCAAAAGTTAAGCTTTATCAGTTAGAAGCGGTAAGACAAAAGAGTTTGCAGGTCAACATTAAATTTTTCATCTTTAATTTGATTACGAAACGGAACTATGAATGTGTAAAAGAGTAATTACGCAAAACTCTCAGATAATAGTTAACGTAAAAGTGCGTTCGAGTACACTTTTTTCGAATACAAACATGATTCGGATACGTAAAGAGGACTCGCCCGATCGGGCTACTGACTAAGACTTTCGCTCGGTCGTCGGCGAAATCACTCGTCTCGGGCGTCGGGCACGTGGGTTACGTCGAAGAAAAGTTGTTCTTGAACACATTTTCTGCCGAATCCGCCATTATAGCGCGCACACGAAAGTGAATTATCTCCCTTTGGTACGGGCTAGTTTTCCGCGACGCGTCGCCGTCCACAGAAATCGTAAACGATTAATCGTCGCTGAAATTTTTCTAACCGTTTTCGGCGACGTCGGCGATAATCGGAACATCAGTACTAATAGGGGAGACAGTTTTAAGCATTACATTTTTTATGACTTTCGTGTTTGTTGGAAAGTGAAATAATTTGAGGCCCACGCATGGGTATATTGATAATGTTACTGGTACTGTACTTATGGATATATAACAGGATTAATTAAGTAAGTAAATTGTTTTTACGGCGCCTGGTTCAAAACCTGTTTGACATTCAGACATTTTAATTCCGCCATTGTTTTTTTAAAATGTGTAGAAATCAAATTTAGCAGACAAAAGTTCCTTAGCTGGTCAACGGTTAGACATATGTAATATACAAATGTATAGAGAAATATTTTCTATTCACAATTCCATCTACATTTCACAATGGATTTCAACCAAACATTCACAGAAGTGCTCGCGAAATACATATAATAATTGAATAACTGAACAATGTAGAAACTATAAAAACAGAAACGATTCATTCACATAACAAGAATAACCAACTGGCGAAAAAAACAATCATTCTTTTTAGATGACATTTCATTGTATATTTACTGAAAATCGACAATGCAGTGAGACAAAAATAAACCCGAAAGTAGCAGCAAGAAGTATTTACTACATTGGTTAAAGCCCCATTACTAAACTGAACGCTGATTAATTGTCAAGTATAATGCTTTTGCTTAAAACTTATGCAAACATTAAACTACTATATAAAACGCATCTTAGTCACAAAACTCTCAAGTATTTTCTTCAGAATTTATACTTATTCTATTTTGAAATTCGCGATTAAAAACGAAAGTAAAGACTCAACGGAAAATCACGGAACTCGACGAACAAGGTCGGGATATCCCACCGTGGCTAAAAATAACCACAACTTCAATTCGGATGTTAACAAATGTCCGCTTTGATAAATACACGTTTTGTATAGTGAATTTCGTGCGGAAGCGAATTAAAATTCACGAAATTCATGTAAATAGTTTTACAAAACTATACATGAACATTTACTGACGAGAAAAAGAAACGCATCAATTAAGTCTTTGAATATACAGAAACGTTTGCTGATATGCCACGTTCAAATAGAACGGATGTAACGTGGGTAAGACAAGACAACTACAAAATTTATGTGAACACCAACGTCATTTGCGTAATAGATTTTCCCGGCAGTATCTACGTCACGTAGGGTAACTGTGTACGCCAAATAAGTCGACAAACAATGAGGAAAACTTCATGTTTGGTGTAAACCGTACCGCGGACTAATTCTAAAGTTATGCCATCGTCACCGACGTCTATCTCCACCCTCGTATCATTACAGCCATGGTATTGGGAGTTCAGTGATGAGTTGTGTCGTGTTTCGACTTATGTATCTCCCTCAGACTTATAAGTGTCTTAAAACGAGTTTCAGTCACAACTCGTTGTTTGCTGAAGTAATCTCGTGGACACATCCTATTGACCAGTTGTTATGTCATGTGAGTGTCGCTATATGCTGGCCACGTCAATACTTGTTTATCGGCATACAAACGACAGACCTCAAGTTGCACACGTCACCAAGGTCCTTTTACAGGCTAGCACCATTAATGTTTTCTCTTTTTATTCTGATCATGAAAATTATGTACCTAGATGAAATGAAACGTTTCTTTTTAGCATCAGTTTAGATATTTGCGGACTCAAAACTTACACGCACTGGTTTCTCGAGTAAATAACTAGAAAACGATTTGATATATCCAACTCTTAACGTAGCCGTGTCAATTTTATCAAACACTTTTCAAGCAATGTGACTGGCTGAGAGAGTATCTCCGTAGTGTAATTTGCATGTTATAAAAGTACCCCACTTTTATAAGAAACTGATATTTTGAAGAGCTTGACCCCTACAAGGGAACCCGCTTGAGAGAGTTATTATAATCCCAAGGCGGTTATAAAATTCTATAGTCCTTTAGATAGTATTAATTGTTTTTAGATTGATGATAAAGATTTGTCTTCGTTTAGTGGCTTTAATGTATTGTATACATGTCAGTAGTTGTCAAAACTACTTTATTTTTTGACAGAACGAAGTTATTTTATTTTTGTTTTACAACAGTAGATGTATAAAAGGTTTTAAGACATCAGTTATATGATCGAAGATTTTTTACTGTCAGTCAATGTAACATCTCTAAAGCAAGTTGGGATTGTAGTTCTGTTGACAACAAGATTGTATAAACGACTAGTAAATGCTGACGGCTTCAATCCAAATGGTCGTCTATTAAAACCCTTTTCACTTCTTTGTAGTGTTTTGTTGTTTAGAGACGACACGGACCAGTATCAAATTATTTTAGGCCCGCTTAACGTCGCAACACCGCTTAGTGTCGCAACACTGATGCTAAATCATTTAGCGACGAGTTCTCTACGACCAATCAAATACAACGTTATATTAAAGCCACTAAACGAAGACAGAAGACAAAATCTTTGTCATCAATCTAAAAACAATTATTACTATCTAAAAGATTATATAATATAATCGCCTTGGGATTATAATAACTCTACTTCGCGGGTTCCCTTGTAGGGGTCAAGTTCTTCAAAATATCAGTTTCTTATAAAAGTGGGGTACTTTTATAACATGTATATTTGTCGACTGAGATACTCTCTCAGCCAATCAAGTTGCTTGAAAGTGTTTGATAAAACTTACACGACAGTGTAAAGTGTTGGATATATCAAATCGTTTTCCAGTGATTTACTCGAGAAACCAGTGCGTGCAAGTTTTGAGTACGCAAATATATAAACTGATGCTAAAACGAAACGTCTCATTTCAACTAGGTACCTAATTTCCGTGACCAGAATAACAAGAGTAAACATTAATGTTGTTAGACTGTAAGAAGTCCTTGGTGACGTGTGCAACGGGAGGTCTGTCGTTTTATGCCGATAGACAAGTATTGACGTTGTCAGAATATAGCGATACTCACAGGGCATTGTAGCTGGTCATTGTGATGTATCCACGAGATTACCTTGGCAAGCAACGAGTTGTGACTGAATCTCATTTCAAGACACTTATAAGTCTTAAGGGGTTACATAAGTCGAAACACGACTCATCATTGAACTTCCAACGCCATGGCCGCGATGATACGAGGGTAGAGATAGACGTCGGTACGGTTAGCGCCAAACAAGTAGTTTTCCCATTGTTTGTCGATTTATTTTGCGTACACGGTTACTATTCACTATGGCGTAAATACTGCCGTGAAAATCTGTTACGCGAATGACGTTGGCGTTCACATAAATTTTGTAGAACTTTGTCTTGTCTTACTCACGTTACACCCGTTCTATCTGAACGTTGCCTATCAGCAAACGTTTAGGTATATTTAAAGACTTAATTGATGCGTTTCTTTTTCTCGTCAGTATATGTTCATGTGTAATTTTATAAAACTATTCACATGAGTTTCGTGAATTTTCATTAGCTTTCGCACGAAATTCACCATACAAAACGTGTATTTATCAAAGCAGAAAATTTGTTTTCTCCCGAATTGAAGTTGTGGTTATTTTTAGCCACGACGGGATATTCCGAACTCGTTTGTTGATTTCCGTGATTTTTCCGTAGTCTTTACTTTCGGTTTTAATCGCGAATTTCAAAATAGTATTAGTATGAATTCTGGAGAAAAAATACTTGAGATTTTTGTGCCTGCCATGCGTTTTATATGTAAGTTTAATGTTTGCATAAGTTTTAAGCAAAAACATGATACTTGACAATTATCAGCGTTCAGTTTAGTAATGGGACTTTAACACTTGGACATAGATAAATTCTGTATTTCCGTCATAATTTGTACGGGAAGTTGTGTAAGATAATTGACCTTTTTATCTAGATTTGAGCATTTTTGTGTCGACACCGGTTGCCTTAAGCCATTAAAAACGATGCATTTGAGGTCACATGATGAAAAAAATGGACGTCAAACAGTCAAAATAGGGGTGTGTTTATGGACTCGTCGACGCCATGTTTTGTCGGGTACCTGTTTGAATTACCAGAAAATACCATTATCAATGTGTGAACTAGTACCATTTTCTAAAACTGAACTTAAACCATCTACATATCCCATCATATGAAGTGGAAATTCGAGACAAAACAGACGCAAAAATTTGGCCACTTTTCCCGCTCGAGCGTTACCATGGTAACCAAAATTACAATCTGATTACAATGTAAAACCCGATCTAAAATTTTCCGCTCACCTCGCTAATTTAGATCTGGCCGTTTTCTTACGAGGGTCACGTTCAGGTGACCTTTCTCATTATGATATTCATGACGAACTCGTTATGTTTAGTAACTTGTTTACATCGTCTACGTCGCGCAATTTTAAAAGAGCCGTCCAATCGCAGACTGTGAATAAAACCGCTGTCAAATAAGCTCGCAAACCTTGCTCTAAAAATAGAAATTACGAAATCAAAATGCTGTCAATAGTGTTTCGTCTAGATGATTGGTCTACATAAAGGTCATCTCGACGTGACCCTCCATTGAGATCTTAGAGATCCTGTACGACAACGCTCTACAGGGTATCTGTTTACGGAGATTGCCAGAATTATGGCTCTAATGACCATTTCCAGTAGCCGATAACCTTTTTGTCAAACAAGCAAAAGTGACAAAAATGATAATGATCAGCCAAGTCAAAACTAGCAGTAAATAAACTTTATCTGTACATATTTATTTTGTATAATTACATAAATATATAACATAAATAACCACAGAACAAAACATGATATAAATATAATTATATAAACAATACTGATTGTAATATTTGATATATTTTATCTATTTAAAATACTTACATCTGTCAATACTAAGTGAAGAATTATGTACACGTTTTAAATTAGAACAAAATACAAATGTATATCAATATCTACCTTACATAAAATTACACATTCAGTTTTTAACATACAAATTGTATTTTCATTTATAAACAATGTCTCTGTGAACAAAATACTGCTGATTACAACATTACCATGACACATCATTGGTAATAATTCCAAAATGGTTAAGTTTTCGGCGAAGCTGTCTAAGACTACTTTTGACCTATATTTTTAACCAATACAATTTGCTCTACCATTTCTTTTTGTCCAATGAAATTCTTTTCCGGTATTGAGAGATGAATAAATATAGATACCATTGGTTGTCCGGAGAAAAAGTTTAGCATACGGTCTATAATTTTCAATATGCGAGTCACGAAAAAAAGTAAAGTTTAGGATCCCTAATTTCAATATGCGGGTCCCGATAACATGTTAGTATACGGTCCCATATTTTAAATATAAGCGTCCCAATAAAACGTTTAGTTATATGTGGTCATGAAAAAAGTTTAGTATACGGTCATATATTTTTTAATATACGAATCCCGAAATAAGTTAAATCAGGGATTTTATGTAACAGGGATTTGTAACGACATAGATTTTCATCAAATTTCGCTGTCTTCGCTTTTATTTCGGCCAGTACGGATAACACGTATTACAAGTTTAAATAAAGATTTTCACATGAAATTTTGTTCCAGTACCATTCAAATTTACATAAAGGTTAGGAAAAACGTGTTTCTAGATGATTTTGAGGTAAATAACGCTTACAGACTGTTTCACAAAATAATGCATTTTACCACCGATCTGCCATTTTAGCCCTATTTTACATCGCCTAAAGTAAAATTATTGGTCATAATTGCGACAATTTTTTTCAAAATTTTTAAACTTTGGAATAGTTTGTACAGTCTGCTTCAGCCAGTTATAGACAGTAAAGTCCGTGAATATTAAAAAAACACTTCGTCACAAATCCCTGTTAGATAGAATCCCTGGTTTAATATAGGTTCCTTAATTGGTCAATATGCGGTCACTTAAAGAAGTTAAGTTAATGGTCCCAAATGTTTAGTACTTGGGTCTTGAAAAAAGTTAAGAAAACGGTCAAAAGTTTTCAAAATTTTGATATGTGTGTGCCGAAATAAAGTTTATACATGCATACGGTTGTTTTTGCTATATGCTGGTCCAGAAAAGGAAGCTAAGTATACGATCCCAAATTTTCAATATTTGGTCCAGAAAAAAAGTTTAGTATACGTTCCAAAATTCTTAATATGCGGGTCCCAAAATGGTCATTATACGGCCCAAAATTTTCATGCGGGTTCGGAAAAAAGTTTAGTATACGTTCCCAAATTTAAATATGTGAGTCTCGAAAAATATCAACGGTCAATTTTTTTTTCAACATGCTACTCCAAAAAATGAAGTAAAGTATACGGTTCTTTATATATTGATATATTGTAGTTTTAAAAACAGGAGCATTTAGTTTGAAGTCATATACATATCTTAGGCAGATATCGCCATATTAAAATTTATTTGGGAATTGAAATAAATAAAGATAATTTCATGCACACTTATACTTCAAACAAATTGAACCCTGTACAGAGCCGAATATTTTAAAGATATTTGTATAAGTTCATTATCACCTTTTCTAGGCTTTTTGTCGAAATTGTTTCTATGTAGAAAACTTGGATTTTGAATTACGGAAGTCAACAATTTGTATAAAAGACATTTCAAAGTTTACAATATCAAACCCTAACTATAAGTGTCAAATGTTTGTATCTTAACTTTAAACTTGAAAGAATAGTCGTTTTATTAAGGCCATGCCAAATTGGAATTCTGTTAAGCGCCAACTCAAGTTTGACAAACCTAGGTACCTATTCACAAAAACACACAAACCGATAACAAAAACACAAATATTTTACATATTAAATATTTCAATCACTTTCGATTCTCAAAAAGCGTTCATGACTCTAGTCGTTCCAAAACACCACACCAATCCGTTTTCATACAGAGAAGGGAAATACTGTATGGTTACAAGAGCTGTTTATGTTTGGCTGGAGGTTGTGATTACGCTGTTGTTTTCGTTTGTCTTTATGAGAAGACGAACAACCTGCATGAGTCGTACATAAGGTCTTACGTGCCTTATTTACCTTCTCTTTATGAGAAAGGCGTGGTGTTTTGGAACGACCTGAGCCATAAAATGCTTCACCAAAAGATGGCAAACGCTTGGTAGTGTGTATGACTGAACGTCAAAAGTACAATCCTTCATTGCGTAGTGTCATCTTTTGTACTACAGATAAAAAACTATTCATTGGTTTACGAAATTTTTAGATTACCATGTCTATTAAACTCAATTTGACTTTAATACAAGTAACTTTAAGATGGTATGTTCAGTGTTAATAATTTAACAAGTCACACACTTTTTATGTCAATTAAGGACTTAAATAACTGATGAGAGCAATATTTTAAAATTAATGTATACCTTAAAACTATTTCCTTTTTCCCTCTTATATATAATGCAGTATATTTAAAAGATATTATATTTACGCCCTTAGGGCATATCTCGTATAAATATATAAAAGGGAGACAATCTAGTCTAAGATACAAAACACCACGGTTGCTTCCCGTGGCATTTGAATGACGTTACCATGTATATAATAAGGCCATGCCAAATTGGAACTTGTTACGGGTCAACTCAAGTTTGACAAACCTAGCAGGGGCGGATCCAGGATTTTTTTTCTTGGGGGGTCCAAACTTTTTCTAGGGGTGTCCAAACTTTCGAACCTATACCACATTATACACATTTTGCAGAATAATGCCACTTATAAATAATAAAAACTGCATAACCATTAAATCTATGTTAAGCACCGAAAAAAAAATGCTTTATGCTACTTAAAAATGACTCACATTCATGAAATACACTAATGGACAGGTAAATTTTGGAAATTCTAGGGGGGTCCGGACTCCCCTGACCGCTGGATCCGCCTATGCCTAGGTACCTATTCACAAGAACACACAAATTGAAAACGAAAACACATGTCCATTCTAGCTAGTATTCACACAAATACGTACTTGGTAGTACATGAATGATTATGACGTTAATGTGAGATTAAAGTAATTCTAATTCTATATATAAGTATATACAACAGATACATGTACATTTTCATTATCCAATTACACAGAAACAAGGAACTTTCAGTATTTTCTGAGAAAAATCAGTTATCGAATCCCGGACAACAGAATTATTTCAGAAAAATTCACCAACAATTTTGTGGGTTTTTTTTTAGATTGAAGACTCTAAAACCTACGCGCACGCGGACGCTTAACAAAATTCCGGTATGGCCGAACATATTAATTTGATTTGTCTCGAGCGAGTCTCATTGATGTGCGTATATATGTGATATATATTATATCGGCCCTCTAATTTTTCTGAGGGCATTCGCATTGGCCTGAGGTCGTCGGCCGGGAAAAAATAACAGGACATATATCAAATCAATTATTTGATATCAATTTTGATAAATAACTATTTACAAAATGTTGCTGAACACCAACAAAATTGACAAGTTCAAAGAAACTCGCCAGAAACCTGGCGTTCCTTTTACGTCTGTTTTACCGTTTTTTTTTTGTGACGAAAAAAATACAGACTAAGACGACCCATGTCAGGATCGTACCGTTATGTATGTGACTCCACTATTTCAAAGATAATGACTGCTACCGGTTTTTGATTGTCTCGTTCCCAGTCGTTCTTTGACGGGTAAAAGTACGTCGGACAAAGCAGAATAATGTATTGTACAACGCCCAATGTATTTTACATGGTATCGGGTAATTCTGTTTTCAAATGAACATTTCTCTTTATTTAGGCTTAAATCAATGGAACTTAGTACAAAAATACAGTGGGTACCTTATTTTTAGTCGCAAATAAAAATATCAAACACGGTACAAATATATATGTGAATGTTTTGTACCGTGTTTGATATTTTATATAATATCGCAAATAAAAAAATCAAACACGGTACAAAAGTTTCACATGACTTATCTCTGTAAAAATGAACAGAAACAGAGACTGGCAGTCAATTTTCTCATTGTCGTTTGTTTAATTTAAATTAAAATTTAGTTTCAGCTATGTCTCTTTATTTATGGTGAACTTGGTAGAGTACCTTTATAACAAGAAGATTAGTTTCTATTATAAGTTTTTGGTTAAAACTTTTGCGAAGCGACAACAGAAAAACAATTAAACAAACTTACAATCTTTTATTACATGATATTGAAAAAAAATACCATAAATATATTTCGTTTTCATACTAGTTTTTACTATGCTTGGTTAAATCAAGGAATTAAGAATTATAAATTATTTTTGCATCTTTTTTCACTTAGAGTTAATGACATCAGATATATACAAAACTGGAATAAATGAATCTTCTCGTGCTAGTACATGATGGTTATTCGCTAAATTTGAATTTAAAACTTGAATTCAGAATATTTTAACATTATCAACATATATACAAAAATATAGATTTTCCTTTACTTGATTATTAATGTTAAGTCATAGATTAGAAGTAGAAGTAGGGCGTTGTAATAAAGTACCAAGGCAAGAACGTAAATGTAAATTTTGTGGAAATATGAATTTCTTTTTATATTAGAATGTACATTGTACTTAAGCTTAAGAATAATATATAGATTTGTTACTTTGAAAAACGTCCAAGTATACCGAAATTTATAGAACTATTTTCATATAATGATTCTAATATTATTCAAAACTTAGCTGTTTATACTTACAAAAGTTTTAAATTACGAGACAGTGTTGTATATGTTTCAATATTCTTCTTTATATGACTATTGCTACTGTGTGTTTTGCACTTTCCTCATCATAACTGTATTTATATTTGTACGCCATTACCGATTTATAAAATTTAACGTTTTCATCATATACATGTATATATATAATTATACTTGTGTATTTTAATTTGTTCTGTTTATAACTTGTAAACTGCAGGGCGTTTTGCCTTATGTTTAGTGAATAAAGTATCTATCTATCTATCTATATAACACATGTCATACTATTATATAGTATTCTTGTTTATAGCTTAAATATTATGTTAGTCTAAGGAAGTGTTATATAAATATTTAATCTATATACAATGTATCCATGTATCAATATTCTAACAACACACATTTTACTATCAGATCATCATCTAACAAGTTGTATCTTTAGTATTAAAGTATGAAATCTTTCTGTTGTTGTTACTGTGTCCATGGTCACTATGGTTAGATGTTCTAGATCGTACCCACGTAGTTTTAGTACATGGTCGCATACAAAATGTTTTCTTAAAAGTATTCCAGAATTTCTCACTGAACCAACAATATAAGATAAAATTCAATGAAGATCGCATAACTAGTAATAAAAATGTAACTGCCTTATAAAGATATAAATAATCATGTACTTCTGTTGGATTTAATTGTTGAACAACAATAAGAATAATGTATGGCGATTCAAAAATGAAGAAGTTGACAACAACAGCTATCAACATCATAGTTATCTTGATTTCTTCTCCTGTTATTATAGTACGAGCATTAGAATCACTGGCTAAATGATAACGTAGATAGTTTGTTGATCTATGAATCTCTAAAATAAGGCAAATGTTAAAGAACAACAATAATGCAAATGGTAGAATCACTAAAATGAAGCAATTTGTCCAAATAGATGCTAAACGGTATACACTATTGGTTTGTAATGACGTTGGTTGTGCCGATGGTACAGTCTTGTGTATACAATGGTCCTCAAAGTATACCACTTTATAGTGAAAAAACCTTGGTAGATAAAATAGAATAGAGAAAGCAAAGATAGATGCAATTATAATCCTTGCTCTTTCTACAGTGCATATAACCATAGCTTTTAATGGATGACATATTGCAATATATCTCTCTACCGCCAACATCACAGTTAACCATACAGAAGCCAACAAGAACATGACTAAAAATATATGAGCGTATGTCATTACCACAATATATTGATAATGTGCTTCACGATGAAGTTTAGTCTCTAAAAACTTTGGTAATGCTATCAGTAAGAATCCAAGATCAGCCATAGCAAGAGATATAAGATAACTATTGGTAGATGTTGACATTGTCTTTCTACTTAAAACAATCACTGTAAGTAAACTACCAACTATACCTGTAGTACAGAATATAGGCAATAATACATGATAACATAGTACATAACCTGGCATTGTATTTAACAAGGCTTCATAGTTTATGTTACATGTATCATGGTAACCATACATAGAATAATTAAAACCATAATCTGTATAGTTGTATGTTCCATTTAGTGTAAAATTGTGAGAGTTATTGCCCATTGTATCAGATGAGTCATAGTGCATATAGTCATTATAAAAACTATCGTACTGTGCATCTGCCATCTTAAATATATTTATAAATTATTGTCCTTAGTGATCTAACACAGAGTAATTGTCCTTGGTGATCTAAGACAAAGTTATTTTCCTTGATGATCTAACACAGAGTTATTGTCCTTGGTGATCTAACACAGAGTTATTGTCCTTGGTGATCTAAGACAGAGTTATTGTCCTTGGTGATCTAACACAGAGTTATTGTCCTTGGTGATCTAAGACAGAGTTATCGTCCTTGATGATCTAACACAGAGTTATTGTCCTTGGTGATCTATCACAGGGTTATTGTCCTTGGTGATCTAACACAGAGTAATTGTCCTTGGTGATCTAAGACAAAGTTGTTGTCCTTGGTGATCTATCACAGAGTTATTGTCCTTGGTGATCTAACACAGAGTTATTGTCCTTGGTGATCTAACACAGAGTTATTGTCCTTGGTGATCTATCACAGAGTTATTGTCCTTGGTGATCTAACACAGAGTAATTGTCCTTGGTGATCTAAGACAAAGTTGTTGTCCTTGGTGATCTATCACAGAGTTATTGTCCTTGGTGATCTAACACAGAGTTATTGTCCTTGGTGATCTAACACAGAGTTATTGTCCTTGGTGATCTATCACAGAGTTATTGTCCTTGGTGATCTAACACAGAGTTATTGTCCTTGGTGATCTATCACAGAGTTATTGTCCTTGGTGATCTTACACTGAGTTATTGTCCTTGGTGATCTATCACAGAGTTATTGTTCTTGATGATCTTACACTGAGTTATTGTCCTTGGTGATCTATCACAGAGTTATTGTCCTCTATGATCTAACGCAGAGTTATCGTCCTTGGTGATCTTACACTGAGTTATTGTCCTTGGTGATCTAACACAGAGTTATTGTCCTTGATGATCTAACACAGAGTTATTGTTCTTGATGATCTAACACAGAGTTATTGTCCGTGGAGATCAAACACAGAGTTATTATCCGTAGTGATCTTACACAGAGTTATTGTCCTTGATGATCCAACACAGAGTTATTGTTCTTGATGATCTAACACAGAGTTATTGTCCGTGGAGATCAAACACAGAGTTATTATCCGTAGTGATCTAACACAGAGTTATTGTCCTTGATGATCCAACACAGAGTTATTGTCCTTGGTGATCTGATAAATATAAATGATGGTCCACTCTTAGTTTATGTTCCATTATGTTTCATTGTTATCTTAGTTCATTTGTATCATCATAATCATGTCTTTACTTTTAATAAATCTTCTTTCTACATCAACCTGAAAATGTAAAATCAATTTATGTTGATCATTGAATAAATAATCTCGGAAAGATTCGTGTGGGTCAACCAATAATAGAGTTCTTGTCGTAAACACACAAGAATTTGTATAAACACGTTTGCATTTTATATAGGTGACTATACATTGTTCAGCATTATCATGGAATGGAGTCTATGGACTAAAACCGAAACATTAATCATTGCCTAAAAGATTTTGGATTTGTTAACTTCGACACCTGTTAAAGTATTCTGTTTGGACATGTGACTCAAAGGTAGTTTCAAAATGGCGTCTAATATGTCCGAGGTCGAATGTAAGTCATTTACACTCAAGAATGCCAAAGCGCATCGTGTGGGACCTCTTCCAATGGTATAAGTATGGTCAAGTTGTAGGGACATTACCACTGAATCTCCATAGAACAACTGCACATTTTATGTGTTATACACAAAATGATCGACTGTCTTTTATATTCGTGTCTGTAATGTATTTATCCTGGAATATGATGTTTTACTCAGTTAAACATCAGGCACAATATTTATCATGATTTTAACATTTGGTTCATTTCAATGTTATTTATATTATAGTTTTATTAAAATTTCATGATTCCTGGGCATGATTTTACACACATCAAAAACATGATAAACAGTGACATTATACAGCAGTTTATTCTAACGTTAATCACTTTATCTGTTAAGTTTTAAATCTTATGTAAATAAATGGGATCATTTCATATATAACTGGTTTTTTTAATGTAAAGAAAATGAAATAATCGTCCTTTGAAATGTTGAATTAGACGAAAATTGCTTTCTCTGGTTTAAAGCTCCGATTGGTGGCGTAAGTTTAGCGCGAGTTTTCACGTAAAACCGATAAAGCAGTTGTGCCATTCAGCCTTGGGACATTGAACGTTATACACCTGCAAGTTTTATTTAGTACACACAACGATGAACAAAACTTTTAGCGAGGAAGAACCGGCGGGTTCGGCGGTTTCGGCTGACATAAACAGAAGTTTAAGAGGAGCGGGCGTGGCCGAACGGTTACGACGTTGAACTGGTAATCATTGGATACCCAGCCCCGCGTTGGTTCAAATCCCATCCCAAACCTACCCTGTTGTTTCCTTGAGCAAGAATCTTTATCCTTCTAGCTCAGTACTGTGTGTCAGGAAACAGACAGGAAAGTGATTAATATAAGTTTAACATAAGTATAACAAGTATAACATTATTCTGTTACGGCAGGGTCTTAATTGCTCCCTTAGAGGTTGATGTAGCAAAACAAATTTGTCAAATTACGCCAAAAATAATTTTGTTTCAACTCAAATCATATGCAATAAACATAATCTAATCAATTTTTATCCTTGCGCCTTTCGAAAATCTGTCAAAACTCGATTTAAACTATCCCATCAGTCGCTGACTATTTTAAATGTGTCCATGTTGGTTTAAACTTATCTTATTGCCCGTAATACATACTTACAATTACAGAAATACAACAAATGTAATAATATGTATATACGGCAATCGGGTTGAGCCACAATTTCTGTAACTCAGTTACGGCTCTCCTCTTTTGTTTTATGTAGCATATGCCCCATATGGTCATAGATAAAACTTGTCTGGTTCCCAGTCGTGCTTTGACTGGTACAGGTACGTCAGGCAAAGCAGAATAATGACTGCGCCAAATTTAATGTACAAGATATCGGATAATCATGTTTTCAAATGAAAATTCCTCACCAAGTCAAATGATCTTAGTACAAGAACTATACAGTGGATACCTTATATTAGGCTTTCGGTTTCATTCATGCTTAATAAAGTATCCGAAATTTTAACGAGACTATTCAACGTCCGAATTGTGTTCACTTTGAAGACATGGTTTTTGACTAATCGTTCTCTATATTTAAGTCCAAAATGAAAAGTCGACTTCGAATGGCATATGTAGTACAAACTCCTACTAAATTTACTGTCGTCAGAAAATGATCATGCTAAATAAAGAAAAAGTAAAAGAAAAATTAGTAACCTAAATTGAGGGTGCGGTCTTTATTGTGCTTTGTCTGACCCGATAACGATAGTGGTAGGGGCAGGTAATCCAGACTAAAGTAAAACTGGAATCTTTAGACAAAAAATTGTGTATTTAGCTGACGCCACATTATAGTCCGAGAGCTCGCAGGGTTTTAGGTGCGGTATCGCGCCCAAGAGGTTTGATGAGTGATTCTAATGTAGTTTTGTCTGAGGAATTTGAAAATGCATTTCTTATAACTGGCGAGGTAGGCGTTTTCCCACAATCTGAGCTCAAAGATGTATGTTACCAAAAACACCAAAATGTACCCTAAACTTCGTGTATACTTTTTCAGCTGTTACTTACATCAAATCACATTTTTGATTTTTGATATTTTATTTCGAATGCATTTACAACATATTTGCACAAATCATATGAAATTTGATGCTTATACCCATGATATATCAGCTTTCATTTACGTTACAGTGTAAAATGAACTAAATTGGTGTTGATCCTTTTTATACGCGATTACTCTTATGACAAAGTCAACTAATAACCAAGTTTTGAATACATAATATCTATGTGAACATTTTCCAATGATTTTTGCATCTATTATTCAAGTTGTCTTAAAGTTATAGCATGCTAACTACCGTTACCGAATTTTATCATTTTCATGTTATGTCACATAAGTTTTGCTCTGTTGATAAAATTGATCTCAACGAATTATTTTTACTACCAAAATCAAAAATGCATGTAATAAGTGCAATTTTGTTTCAGTCTATTGAAAATGTACGCCATAATTTACGTGACAGTATTTTTTGTTATTAGTTCGTGTAAGAACAATTAAAAAAGTGTTTTTAATTATGCAAACCGATTGAAATCATCTGAGAGAATGTATCATGTATAAACGATCTTATTTCAATGCTTTCAGACGAAATGTAGGTATATTTTAGAAGAAAATCAGGTTAAATACCGTAACCAAAGTACAAACAAATTACCATTTTTCTATAAGGCCTTTACAATGATGGCTCGTTCATAAAAACTATTCATATGGTATTTGACATTTATTAATAGAACATACAAGTTCCTAAAGTATAATTCTTACTTGATAGACATCATCTAGAATGTGAATTATACGTTACAGTAACATATTGTATTAATCATAGTACAATTTAAGTATTAACGAGAAATTGTCAGAAAAGTATTGACTGCCAAATCAAATGGCATATTTTGATGGTCATTGTTTTCAATTGTGGACATACAAGTGTGTATACTACTTTTCAAGCACAGGTTATATGAAAATTGTCGCATTTAAGACTGTTCATGTTATACCCCCTGGCGTCCGTCCGTCCGTCCGTCCGTCTGTTAACAATTTGGTTTCCGGAGCATAACTTAAGTTCCATTTGGCCCACAATATCCAAACTTCATACGATGATTGTCCATATCGGGTAGAAGACCCCTATTGATTTTGGGGTCACAAGGTCAAAGGTCAAGGTCACTATTACCTTAAAACTGAAAACAGTTTCAGTTTCCGGAGCATAACTTAAGTTATACTCATCACAAATAAAAAGAAGCATTCTCAATGGTATCTTTTTTCTCTACTTTGTTTTCCACAATTATTTATAATATGACATTCATATGAAATATTCTCATGTCTTACAAATGCTTCATCTTAACTAAAAAACAACACTTTCGGGCTTATAATGCTCCGCCTAGCGGTGCTCTAGTTCATATTGTACTGACATGGCAATGTACCTGATTTGCCGCTTGGGTCTAAAGACCTTCCGGTGTTAATATGAATAAACTTGTATATAAATGTTTGACGGTCAATTTAAATAATCGACGTATTAACAGACATGTCTGAATATAAGGGCATTTGGAGTTTCATAACTTTTTGTTTGTTTGGGTTTTACTTATTCTTTGGAATCAAATTTTTAAATAATATCACTGATTAATATTTAGTCAAATATATAACATAGAAATATGTTTTAACAAAGCCTTGTGTGTATTCTACAAAAACTATTTCGCATAATTGTTACGTGCTTCGCCTCGAGTATGAAGTAAAATCCCATAATATTTGGTAAATCCCCACAAATCCTTCCGAGATTTTTCATTCAATGAATGATCGAGGTGTTCCGAAAAATATTACTAGACCATTGATAGCAATATGGATGGGTAACGGGAAAATATAATGCTTTTAGACGACGGATATGGTACAGCTGATACGTTTCAAAATACTATATCATTAACTGTTGATGTTAAACAGGATATTAAATTTTTTGACTCGTACCTAAAGTAGACAAATCATTATTTGAATGTCTGTGCAGATCATTGAATGGCTAGGTGCTATCCTTGATACTATTGACTTCGATAAGACTTCATAAACTTTAGGCATAGGATAGAAACTGTTAGCTACTTTAAGAGTTTTGATAAAAAAATCATAGGTACCAGTAAGATTTGTTGCAAATTTTGTAGAACACATTATATCCATGGGACTTGTTCTCAGATTATGACGAAATATTTGAGCATGGATATTTGTAATGCTAGAAATTGGAGTTTGCACTTTGAATTTTCAGATTACAGATTACTACATTTGTCTTATTGGGAAAATACAATGAACTTACTAAATAGAAGGTATAATGATTCGTCTGGTGTATGTTCTAGGACGATATATAATGCTGTTTCTTACACAGCATAATGCTATATAGGTACGTGGTTGATATTATGGTACTTGGTCCACTGATCAAGCTGTTGAGTCTTCAACATGAAGAGAGGTATGTGCAGTCTTTAAACTTTATATATGGCATGTATACATTTTGAAAGAAATCAAAGAGTTAGATGGTTTACTTATGACAGTAACACTGGCCTCTGCAACATTGTTAAACATTTTCCATGAAGTCTGATTCACAAGGTTTATAATAATGTTCAGATAGATGGGATAACTTGAGGTAGACTATTTTACTTGAGAACTTAATACATAATTCCCGATATTTTATTCTAGATTTTGGTTTTTAAACTCTATTTGTTCAACCTTAGATTATTTTTAGAGTTGTTTGTCATATCACTTGATTTTAAATTAAATAATTATTTTTTATCATTAAATGATAGGGTATTGAATCACATTTATCAAACCGTTTACACTAAGAGAGATTAAAACTATGAAATTCTGTCCTATTTTAGTTCATGTGACACATTATCCACTGTAGTCTCTAGTAACCAGTAACCAGTATAACAATTGTGATGTTTGTTAATACTTTTGTAGCGTAGGTAAAATCTCACACCTATCATTCTAGAGATGTTATAGTGACTAAAATAACTTATTTACCGCCGGCCTCAAGGCCGGTGGTATATTGGAGTCGTCAGAATCTGATGACCATGGTAGGAGCAGTTCATGATTTCTTTTACTTGCGTCCTCCTTTTTATTTACAGATGTTGAATGTGCTAAATTGTATTAATTTTTAGTTTTATAGTACTGCAATAAAATTTCGTGCTTTTTTTGGAGGGGGGGGGGCATTTTGAAGAACATTTTATCCTTAATTTATATTTTAAGACATTGTAAAATATCTGCTCCCCAAAATTGAGGTTCAGGCTAAAACAACCACGTACCGTACATATTTCATGCACGTCCCCGTGAACAGATTTACTATAGACTCGTGGTAAATAAGCAAGTACGCAAGCTGAGAAATTTAGATCGGGTAAACTTTATCGTATACGAAGCGCTAAATGCATGATGTAAACTCTGGCGTGTTTTTGTATACATAAATTACATTTATTCATAAACATTTATATATCATGTTTAAAAGGAGTTTCTCCAAGAAGTTGCTGCATTGTAATTATCTTCTCTTCTAAACACTGGTTTAGACTAAAACACGTAGACAAGCGAATACATTTTAGTAAACATAAATATTTTGCTGTAATTAGTGGCCAATAAGCCGTATTTTTTAAGTTTGTAAAAAGGAAGAATGTATTAATTAAATAATGTAGTAAATATATAGATTTATAAACTGTGCCATTTAATCATGGAACACTTCACATGTTCTGTATTATACAGAATTTTGTACTCTTTTTGCCGCATATATCTTTGTTTTCTCTTTTGATTTATGTACACATAATATTACCACTATCCGGCGGTATTTTATGCTTTGCATTAATCTTTTCTTGTATTTTATATGACACATCTTTGAAATGATTTCATCTGTATGAATGTTATCACAGATATTTAACTTATATGTAAAATTTGGCCATACTTTACCAGCATTCCTAAAACTGGGTGTTTACCATACCTAATGAAAACTGAAAGCTTTTTATAAAACATACATGTATACAAAATAACATACAGGTGTTTAAGATAGAACTATGAGTTACAGTTTTATTTTGATAAATATTTGAAACGTTTCGGATAAAACTAACAGTTTTGATGGTACTTCTATGATAAGATAGAATACCAGGAGAAATATACCACCTTATCATGATGAAGGTGTTTTTAAGGTATATTATTTAAACAGTTAACTAAAAACTGATTATGTGATATACTACAGTAAGACGTTTTAAAGAGAAACCATCTACATGTATCAGTTTAGTATCAACCTATATAGTTACTGTTCATCTTTACTTTAAAGATAGTTTATATGATTTAAAGATTTGTCTCCCTTTACTACCATCACACTTCGAATAAAAGAAATATAGAATCTACATATGAGAGCAATTCTGTGAAGTGTGGAACATTTTAACTTAATATACAGTCACTAGAATAAAGTTTTTTTATCAATTTTATGAGGCAGTTTTCAGTTCAGTGTAAAATATACCTTCAATGTTTCTATTATAATTATATACTTAACAAAACTAATGAGTAGACATACTTAAATTGCGTATAACTTTTTCTTTTACCTATGTTTTTTAAGGAATTATGTGTATCGGCTATTTGCTGCATATCAATAATTACTGTGTAATCACCTTTTCCAAAGCAATCTTATTGGCGTGTTGGACCGTGAATCGATGAAAGCCTTTAAATGCAAGAGGAAATAGTAATCCTATCATATAATGTAAAAATATTCTTAAATAATATAAAATTATAATCATCTTTACAGAAGTTTTACACATTTACATTATACTTCATTCATGATATGCATAGTCGTTTGTGTCATTTAATATCAATACAAAATCACGTCCATGTATGAAAATGGTGTAAATCAGGAATCACTAGTTCTATAACAATACGTAAATAATGTTACCATTAATAAGTAATATATGAAACATTACTAATGAAATAAATCATTTTATCAAGAAATAATCAACATGTACTGTACTGAGTTGGTTGATAAATAAATCATTATAATAAAACCTTTTTAACACTTCCCTCTGAAAGGACCTCGAAAAAATAAACACATGTACGCATATAAGTTGAGATTCGTCGAGCTAGCTTTGAGGCTTTGTCTCAGTCATATTATTTATATAGCATTTGAATACAGAATACTTAAAAATAATAGAAAACATGACTAAGGCAAAGCCTCAAAGCTAACTCGACGAAGCTCTACTTACATGGATGCTTATATATTAACCTAACAAAGGACATGTTCAATAAGCTAGGGGAGATTACTGTGTAAGTTCCTGCATTCAGAAATAACCTGACAACATCTCATTCTTTCATTACAAAATTAGTAATTAATTTTGATAAAACTACAGTCTATTTTTTATGAATTAAGGCGATAAAAAAACTATCAATACTAATCAAGATATGTGATTTAAAGTTTGTGAATTTATTTGTCGGTACTATATCTTCATGGAAGTAACTGTGGGTGAATTGGTTTTGGAGTTATGCCCCTTCATATTTTTAACATTTAAGATTAAAATTTGTTCAAATGGTAAATATTTAGTATATATAAATATATTTGAATTGAAGTTGCTATGCTTATTCCTCAGTTTTTCATCTAAAAACATAACTCTGGATGAATTACTTTCTGGGTTATGCCCCTTTATACTAAAATTTAAGGTTAAAGTTTATTTTAACTAAATTTATTTAATACCGATAAAGATATAAGATTGAAAGTTGGTATGCTTATTTATCAGCACTACATCTACACGACTAAAAGGGGAATAACTCTTGATGTATTTTTAGAAGTTATGCCCCTTTTCAACTTTTTAGTTATGGTTATAGTATTTTGAAGAGAAAAAAATAAATACTCATTTAGATATTTTAATAAAAGGTGGTATGCTTATTCATTGTTACTACATCTACACAGGGACATAACTCTTGATGAACTATTTTTTTGGAATTATACGCCTTTACCTAAATGTTAAAATTTGTTCAAATTGATTTTTGTGTACTTAATTAAGATATCTAAATAAAAGTAGGTATGCTTATTCATTGGTGCTACGTTTACTTTACTATGAATGGATGTTACTATGGATAAATGTTATAGGGGCAATGCCCCTTTTATATTTATATAAATAGGTAATCATTGTTTGACTGATTTATTTCCTTTGATAAAGTAAGCCCTGTATTGGAAGCACTTTGTTTGAAGATAAACCTATAATGAGCAAAACAGTTCATAAGAGCCAATGGAACTACGGAGGGTTAACTCTGGAAGTTGCTCAGAGCACCGTCAGAAAGCACAGACCTACCACACAACTAAAAACATAGAGAGAAATGTTTTTGATACTATAAAAGGGACAACTCGAACAAATAACAGAAACAAGAATCTGAGGGTTTCCGTCTTGGAATGGACAGTGGTAAAATAATTGTCACTGTGTGTTTAAACCAGGTTCTATTGTGCACCAACCTCACATTTGTCCTAACAGGTTCAAGAACAAACTACAACAACTTGTCTTGGCACGGCGTTTTCTTTGTTTTAATGTTTAAACTTTTTGACTATTATAAACACATGGTTAATGCATTACATTAAATTGTTTATACTGGTAGTTAATAAGTGCATTATTATTTCAAATATACACGTATTAATTGTATTTTATTTATAATTAGAACAATCTATTTAATACCTGATTATAATCCTACAATATATTATTTCCACACAACATTTATCTTACATGTACCAGAAAATTATCTATGGACAATAACTTGTGCCATAATTTGATTATATAAAAACCAGACCTGGTATGATATCATGCTGTTCTTGATAATGGCTGTTGTATGAAATAATGAAATATTGTTCTAAAATGTCAGACTAGATTAACGTTTGGTTATGGCTGATTACTGTTTATATTTCTGTACGGCTTATCTGGGTGGAGACTTTACTCTGGTTAGATACACTCAGCTGGTAGACTTTGTAGAGTTATGATAAAATTTGAAAGTTGAATACAAACATTAATGGTTTATCTAGTATTGTAGCATGTGCTGCCAATATTTGATTCATTCCAAGAGATTTTAACATAGTTACATCACAGTATATAACATTGTACCTGTTGTTGCTTTCATTTAATGGCAAAACAAACTCTTTTTTAACTTGTTATTATAATATAACGTTATGTTTTTGTTCTGTGTTATTTATTCCAACAGAGTTTTAGATTAATCTATTATAAGCTCATATATGTTAGATCTTGTACAAATGTTACAAACTAAAATTATTAAACCGTTATTAAATGAACAGAAGCCATCATGAACCCGGGTCGGTAGCTCAGTTGTAAGCAGACCGGGAATTTGAATTAATGTCCCGAAGGGGGTACGGGTTCCAATCCTACCCGGGGGAGTTATATAAAAAAAATGACAATAATGTCAATTTTCCTCCATTAATAAGGTATATGAAAAAGTTTCCGGCCTTGTGGAAGGATAGGTGAGTACTGGTTATAGACAAGGATCCAGGAAAGCTAGGTTAGGTGCGCTAGCCGTCGGAAAATAACTGAAATTTGTATTGACACGTGACGTTACACCTAGTATAAAAAGACGCTATCATATGATAATAACTACATGTATATATCAACTAGTTCGTAAGATCTTACTTGGACAAGATCAACTTTGCATAAAGAAACATTTGTAGTTTTAATATAAAAATATATATACATTTAATACTGTAAACAGATATATTATTGTATTATGTCTAGCACACGGGTTTTGTCATTGTAGGCATATACAGTCTAACCCGAGTATAAAGGACAGTCATGGAAAATTCCAAAAGTGTAATGGGAAAATCTTTTTATTCCAAATTAACTGCTTGAATTTTTTCAATTATGAATATTATTTCTGTTATTTGTATAGATTGTGAATGTCTCTTTAATTTATAAATCAAAGCGCCGAAGGCACTAAATTTGTTCGGGTTTGAGTGTAAGACGTCTCTCAATTGGGTATAAACGTTAAAAATAGTGCTTCCCGGTAAACAAGCCTACGCATAATAATTATTACCTTTATTGGCGCGCCCTGTCCGTGGTCAAGAATATGTAAAACTGACCATATGACAACACAAGATTCCACAAAAAATCTACTGACACCGTACCCAAAGATCATCGACCAGTAACTAATTAATTATCGTATATTTCTATACAGAATCTATACTCTGATTATTGTATTCATCTGTATTAATATCTTTACATCTTATTTATTTATTTCATACATATTTTATCTGAATATTTTTTCTATTTAATTACTTTATTTTTTTCCAAACATACTAATGTATATCTTTTTATATATGAAAACAAGTTAATTGAGCGCAAATTCAATGTATATAGTTTACATTTGTTCCAATTAATAGGAGGGAATCGTTTTTTTATATTTTGAAAACGTAGAATTAATATTTTTTGTCATAAAGTTTATCAACTCAAAAGCGCCGTTATTCTATCTTGCTAATTGCTAGTTTTGTAGTACCATTCACAGACATTTATACACGGTTTTAATTGTCTTAAATGTAAGTTTAAACAAGAAGACAATTTTTGCAATTAAAGAGCATTTTCGAGGTTTTAAATATTTTTGAAAGTTATATTTGAGGTTTCAGCTGCTAGAAGTAGTAATACATTTCAGATATTCAGTAAAATTGGTTTTAACAATATTGACCGAGATATTCCAAAAAAGTACCTGTCAGATGTGAATGTGGGGTTTGCGGTGCTAGCACAGAAATCAGCTGTTTATTTTCAAGGTACCTCAGAAATTGCAAAATAAGAGCCATAAAGTCTTGGTGGACACCCTATTTCCTTGTTATTTTCTGATTGTGCAGTGTTAAGGGTGTATAAATCAGTGTAGTATATAGTGCTATCATTGAAATTAAGATTTTTGTGGGACTTTGAGTATAGGGGAAAAGTTGTTTTTGTCACCTATTTTCGTGAATATCAAAACGAAGTGCGGACCCCTCAGACAGAACAGTTTGTTTTGATCAAGTGTTTTTATTGTTTATATTGAGAAACATATATTCAAGCTAATCTTGAAAATCATTTGTTTCAGGTGTGTGATTACTACGATGGCACATAGGTGACATGGAGAAATATTTAAAATACCGCTACTATTACGTAGCCACGCAGTAGCTTTTACGTGCGCACGAAATAACGTTTACGTGGCCACGTAATAGCTTTACGTGCGCACGCAGTAGCTTTTACGTGCGCACGCAATAACGTTTACGTGGCCACATAATAGCTTTACGTGTGCACGCAGTAATTTTACGTGCGCACGTCATAACGTTTACGTGGCCACGTAATAGCTTTACGTGCGCACGCAGTAGCTTTTACGTGCGCACGCAATAACGTTTACGTGGCCACATAATAGCTTTACGTGTGCACGCAGTAATTTTACGTGCGCACGTCATAACGTTTACGTGGCCACGCAATAGCTTTACGTGCGCACGTAATTGACCAATGAGAGTTGTCGAAAAATGGCCGCCAATTTCGACAACTCTCATTGGTCAATAATAACGTGCGCACGTAAAGCTATAACGTGGCCACGTAAACGTTATTGCGTGCGCACGTAAAAGCTACTGCGTTGCCACGTAATAGTAGCGGTATTTTAAATATTTTTCCATGTCACCTCTATGCCACCGTAGATTACACTACTTTTAAAAGGTAAAATTGACTTAAATTGATTAATTAACATGTATAAAAATAATTTCAACTGGTAATCTTGCATGTCATTGCGTAAACAAAGTCCGTATTGTTCGGTATAGAGCCGGATTGTTACAATATTATTACAGGATCTTACAAATCCTGGTGAAATATTGACTAGATCGGACATTACAAGTAATTTCTTCTTGAATAAAATATACTATTCTACCAGATGATATTAACATTATATTATATAATGATTATATTACACTGACATGTTTCAGTTTATACATATATTATATACTTGAGGTAAAAACTGTTATCTCTGTTTCACAGAATATAATATTTTATTATACAGATATATATCTATAGGGAGGACCATGTTTAGATCATTTATGATAGGATGGGAAGAGAACATTTCTTCTAACTCAATTTAATTTAAAGCAGTTTTTATGAATGAAAACATAGATAACAGTTTGTAAAAAACAACACACAACCAGTCTTGTACAATATTGTAGACAACTTTATACAAACATATCAACTGTGAGAAACATGACAGTCTGTGAAATATACGTGCAGGTTTTGTTGTATAGGGTTTTTTGTTGTCAAATAAATCAAGATTATTCAAGAAAATGTGCATTCTTCTAAAAAATAAAAATGAACAAAAATAAAACAGTTGTTTGAAGAAATTCTCTGAACATTTTCAGGAAAGTTTAGCAATCAGAAAATAATATATTTGATGTAAATATCACAATAGAACACTTACATTATGTTGATCGTAAAATAACTTAAAGGTACAAAGACATAGATTTAAGAGTGCATGAGTTTATGACACCAAAATAAGTGTCTATTATTGATCACTTTAAATAATAATAATAGATATGTACAACAGGAAGTAATTAGAATAAACAAACATCTAACCAAATATGTGTTTCATTCTAGTTCTATAACTAACATTGTGTTTTCGTAGGAGATATAGCGCAGATAGAGTCAGACATGGAGGAGATTATAGTACTGTATCTGTCTACAAAACATCAGAGGAAGAGACAGAGGTGTGTGTCCAAGCACCATAATCATACAGTACATGATTCTTCTCAATTTTAAGAATCATGAATTCTGTCATGTCCATTGTCTTGTCCATTCTGCAAAGAAGACAGACGCTAGTTTTTTTCAACAAATTAAAAAGTGTATCTTTTTTTTAAATGCTTAGATTGACGTTAATATTATAAATACTTATTTTTGTATGTGCATTTTATACTTTTATTTCCTCAAATTACTAATAACAAATAATTTTAATATTGTTATATATAGACAGGGTTTTGAAAATGTACATTTACAGAAAATAAATACATAATTATATATACTATATGTTAACACTATTTACATTGTACTTGTACAACATGATTCAATCATGATAAATTGAAGTAATAGAGATTTATGGTGCTACAGGGCGAATAAAACATCAACTAATATTTAATCAAAATATTTCAATGTGTTTTAAATTGTGGTTTAATCTACTTTTTTTTATAAAAAAAACGACGTTAAAGTTCATAATTAACTGAAACTGGCTCACATCATAGGCATTGTCCGTTTTTTCTCAACTGTCAAAGCTTGAATAATTTCACGGTGACAGAATATATTGTTTTTGTACTGGCGGCCTAATTGTTAATAAATATATGAAATTATTCATGTTTTGACAGTTGAGAAAAAACGTACTTTACTATGTTTCTTTAGAATAACTAATTATAAATATCATTTATACAACATGTACTTGTGTTCATGGAGGATTTCAAACTGTTTAATCAAAGCAGACAGTCATTACAATAAAAGTCTACCGAATTATAGATCTAATAGTATTAGTAATACAAACCTCAAATGCTAGCGACATTATATATACATTTATATTATATATCAATCCAGTGACATACATGTAACTATAATATAAGAATCTTGATTCTTACCCAAAGGTAACAATGCTATATATGTAGCTTTGATAACATCACACTTACAATAATGTGTAATAAAAGTTAATATGTGAAAAAATGTAGAGAAAAACTTAACTTTACTGGACTAAACTAAAAGACCAGGAATCATTCAATCTTATTTTTTAATCTATATATTCTAACGGATATGTTGGTATGTTTTATGAACATAAGGCCACAACAAGTTGATCATATGTTCTATGGATTCGCTCCCACCTTAATTTTGACGGTTTTTACAAAAATCTATTTTCATTTCCTCGCTCGCTCATAAAAATTTGGTCAAACCGCTGTATAAAGCAACTGAATTGAGATCGTTTTTATTATTTTTTATCTTCGCTCGCTTGCCTTATTTATTCCCACAAAAATCCGTAGAACAAATGATCAACATTTAAGATATTTATTAAGAAATCTACAGTTTTGCATTAACTATGAAATATAGTTTGAAGGATTTTAAGCTAATACTTGTAATCAAATTTATTTTTTTGAGCCAAAACCTAGTTCCAGGACTTAGTAAGAAAAACATATTACATACAGAAATGTTGAGTTCATTTAAATTCCTTTACATTTTTATAAAATTATTGATTGTTTTGAACTTAAACTTTTGATAAAATAATTTGTTTTAAACCTACTATATCTATATTCTAGTGTGATACTATCAGATAGTAGTCTCGAAATATAACAGGATGGTCTAGCTGGTCAAATATGGACACCAACATCGTCAAGGAGTCATAAGCGAGTCATTATTCATATCTAATAATTTATGCTAATAGCTAAACCTATCCCACTTTCACTGATATAGACAATAAATAGTGTTTATATAAATTAATATTTTTCCAGTAAAGCAGTAGTTCCTTTTAAATTGTCCTAATAATGTTTGTTGTCAATTAAAAGTGTGATTGAAGGAGAGAAACAATAACGCACAATGAACATTAACACTATTTGTTTGTAGAAAATTGTTTGGTTTCATGCTATTGTCCAATTATTTCCCAATTAATGACATCTTTGAAACATTCACAGCTTTGCTATTCTACGTTGTAAGATGAAGCTTTACTAAAATACTTTGAATGTTATAGAACTATCTTAGACTTTATCACACTGAGATTTTCTATATAACACGATATGTTCACTTATAAAGGTACACAACCACTGTTGATAGGCTGATACAATAAACAAAACATTGATTCAATTAAATCCTACACTTTTTTGTTGACCTGTTTCCGTTTTATACGCCTTCTTTAACATTTCACCATACCATCAGTCATATATCATTTTTAACTTTTTTAACTAGCACTTGATAATAATAATAATAATAATAATAATAATAATAATAATAATAATAATAATAATAATAATAATAATAATAATAATAATAATAATAATAATAATAATAAAAATTATAATAATAATAATAATAATAATAATAATAATAATAATAATAATAATAATAATAATAATAATAATAATAATAATAATAATAATAATAATAATAATAATAATAATAATAGTAATAATAGTAATAATAGTAATAGTAATAATAATATATATAATATATTTAATACATGTAATATATAATAATATTCATTCAATATTTTTGTACATCGTTCCAATTATGGCAAACTATAATGTACCACACGGCAGTTTTTTTCAAGTAGGAACTCAAATATGAGAACAATCTCACTAGTGGAACATCTGATCGAGTGTACTTCAAAAATGTCGTTTTCAAATGAAAACTGGAAGTCATGTAATTTTTCACCCAGGGATATCTAGATACAGGTATATCACGATATACATTGGATAGTCATATCAAAATTTTTCATGAAGCAATTTTATACATTTACGTACATTAAATATATTAATTAAAATGAATTTTTAGTATAAATCGCTAGCCATATTTTTACAAGTTAGAAACAAATATAATAAACAATAAAATATTTCAATACATAGAGTATAAGCTTTCTGTCAAATAATCAAAGCGCTGGAAGCACTGGAGTTGTTGGACATAGCAAACACGCGTTGCTCTGGTTACTTGGGCTCAGAAAATGGAATTAAAGTAGAAATTTTGTTATTTTGAACATAGACTGAAGAACTATCATTGACTGAAATGTACCTGTTATATCGTTCTGTTTGTACTTTGTTATTGTACATGATAGTATAATATTAATTTGAATATCAGAAAAAGATGTATAAATGTTTAAGTATGAACGGAATGCAGTTGGAGTGCATTTTTGAGGTTTAAAATATTTTTGATTGCTATATTTGAAGTTTCAACAACTAGTATTGCATTTTAATTATTAGGTATAATAGGTTTCAACGGTATTGACCGAGGTATTTCGAAAAATATCTGTCAGATGCGAATGTAGCTATTTGCGGAGCTAGCACAGAAATCATGCAGATATTCATTTTCAAAGTACCTTAGAAATTGCAAAATTAGAGCCATAAAGTCATAGTGGACACCCTATTTCACAGTTATTTTCTGATTGTGCAGTGTTAAAGGTACATGAAACAGTGTAGTATACGAGTATATTGCTATCATTGGAATTTTAAAAGATTTCTGTGTGAATTTGAGTAAAGGGGAAATTCGCCATTTTGTCGCCTATTTTCGCCAAAAACGACCAAAAACAAAGAATTAAAGGGCCCCAGACAGAAGTTTCTTTTGATCATGTGTGTTTTATTGTTTTTATTAAGAAACATATATTCATGCTAATTTTCAAAATCATTTGTTTCAGGTGTGTGATAACAGGCTAGTGTGTGAGCTTTTCATTGTGTGGCGGGGTATTTTCAGCCGAGAAGCCGAGTAAACTGTGGTGTGCCCCCATTCAACTAAAACGTATAGACAACATGAAACATAAATTGTATCAAAAATTGAGCTCGTAATAAACTACAAATAACACAAGCCTACACGTACTGTACTGGCCAAAATATACTATTCAAAATTCCTAACGCCTGATGTTAAATCTCTGTAATTCAAATTCCACTCATTTTGTCGAGCTGAAACTTACACAAGAGTTAATTTACATGTGTATATTAATGTTAAAAGAGGCTTTTCTAAACTCCATTCTCTCGACCGGCAGGCCACACCTACAAAAACACGTGTTACACGTGCACGAGAAACCCGTGCAATATTTTCAACACATTTCCGCTGTATATAAAGCCTAAACCATTCCCCACTTAGCACATAGCATTTTCCCCTCGTCCAATCAGCTGTCGAGGATTGTTGATAGTAGACATGTACTATATTGTATAGTATGGCGTTTAGAGACACAACTTATTCTAAATTTAGACACCTATCTTGCATGCTTTTTCGTGGTTAGATATGACAGTAGTATTTCAGTATGTTACGGTGAATGAACACAATTACTGAGGCCCTGCAATGAGTGCATGAACCTAGTTCAAATGCTGTGTTGGTATCTTTGTATTGAACAGCAAAAATAATTAATAAAAATTAAAATGTCCCTAATTGACATTGTTCTTTGCCGTTTCGTGTTCGAGTTATCAAAACTTTGATACAGCTTAAGTGATTAAGTGTGCCAACATAGACAGTGAGACATTGGATGCCAACGCCTGAGTGATAGTAATCGGCTCTCATTTTCTTCGAAAAGCTGAACTAAATTGTTCTGTTTTACCGAGTTATATTTTCGCCATTTGTAACCCATATAATGGACAATTAAGAGGGTTTGGTTGCCAAGTTTGGCCCTGTGTAAGTAGTAAGTATGCACTCAAAAATATTTATCATAATAAAATTATGTCTGACCGTTGATCAGCTAACAAAATTGCCGTTTGCTCAATTAAATGATGTTTTCAGATAAATTTAATTTTATTTCTTTCAATATGGTTTTCATTTTGACTTCATGTCAAACAGTTAAGAACCCGATGCAGAGTTACCTGTTTTCAGAATAATAGCATGAAATAATGTAAGAAACAATTTACAAACGTAATTCTGTAAGATATTCATTAATACAGTACATAATACAGTAGTAACAATATTAATATATCTATGCGGGGGCCTCAATTTATATCACATGCCAGCAAGCACAGAAAGTCATGAAACATGTGATACTTGAAATTTTGACCTCTAATATGATGTAACCACTATACCAAAATTTTCTTTTGATGTCCAGGATTCATAAGTTGTGTCTCTAAAATGACCTACTTATAGCGTGTTGAACTTGGGGAAAATGCTGTGCTAAGTCAGTTAGATTATGTTTTCATTTTACTATAAGGTTCAGTGCTCGGGGCTCCGCCCCTCGCACTAAACCTTATAGTAAAATGAAAACATAATCTAACTAATACATGGTTATGTCATTAAAAGTGTCCGACTAAGCAACGAAACTAGAGAACGGGCCATTGGAATGCTGGAAACAGGATCCAGTCAACGCCCTGTAGTGCGTGTATTACGCTGTAATGAAAGCACAGTCAGACGTTTATGGAGCAAATACAAACAGACCGGTTAGTAATCGAAAGTTTATCATATTCATGACAGTTTGCATAATCTAAACGACAACATTGTGATAAACAAATCCTCACGTGTGTTCTGTTTCAGGTGCCGTCGCTGACTTGCCCAGGGCCCCTAAAAGACATGTAACAACCAACGCCCAGGACAACCGCGTTCTGACTACACATGCTCGCAATCGTACCCAGCCAGCAGAGAGGACGGCGGCATTAACTATTGGTACTCATGGTCGACCAGTAAGCGGCCAAACAAACGGAATAGGCACCGGGAGCATGGGGTTCGAGCCAGACGACAGTATGTTGGTCCGGTTCTGACACAACGTCATCGCTTAGCACGCAACGACTGGGCTCGTAACCATCTTGGCTGGACACGACAGCAGTGGTCCAACGTTATTTTTAGTGATTAATTCCGGTTTACCCTTGACAACAAGGATGGGAGGGTGCGTGTGTACCGCCGCACAGGAGAACGTTTTGCGAACAGTTGTGTGCAGTAGTTAAATCGTTTTCAGCGTGGAATTATGGTATGGGGAGGAATAACGACCACACAGAAGCTTGAGTTGGTTGTAATTCGTGGAACATTGAATGCTCAGCGTTACATTCAGGACGTATTGGAGCCAGTTGTTATTCCTTTCATAAACCACCGACGTGACGTCATTTATCAACATGACAATGCAAGGCCGCACGTTGCTCGTATAACCATGGACTTCCTACGGCAAAACAATGTCAACCTGATGGAATGGCCTGCATTATCACCAGATCTGTCCCCCATTGAGCACGTCTGGGATGAACTGGGTCGGCGATTACGTAGACGTCATGACCGACCGGAAACGCTTCAGCAGCTGGAGGATGCCATCATGGAGAAGTGGGCTAACATACCTGTTGATGTTCTGGCCAGGAATATGCATTCCATGCGGCGTAGATGCCGCGCCGTGATCAATGCTAATGGAGGACACAATAGATACTGACTTAATGATTTTTACATTTTGCCCTCTGGGGTAATTTACAGTCATTGTGGTGTTTTAAAATGACACACCTTACCAATGTTTCTGGAAATTGTTTACTAATGAAATACAGATATTGTAAATATTTATATTTCATGTGTTGATTGTTGTGTCTGTATAAAAAATAAAATTATATGCATATAGGCGTTGGAAATTTTGATTAGTAATACTTAAATTTGAATCAACTAACATTATAACTTCACTTGCGCGTGCGGAGCATAAAAAACTTCCGGTTTGTCAGAACAGGTAAGATTCACTCCCACCGACCCGATTAGCGATACGGATCGAGGCATATACTACATAAAACATAAATTTGGAACAGAGTCTCCAATACTTATTACTTAAAATTGTAATGAAAACTTTAAAAGACCCGGGTCGATAGCGCAGTTGGTAGCGCACCAGGATTTGGAATCTCGTGTACCGAAGGGGGCACTGGTTCGAATTCCTCCCGGGAAGGGTATACCCTTTCATGAAAATTTGACAATAATGATTAGATTATACGGAGAAGTTTTCGGCCTTGCGGAAGGGTAGGTGAGTACTGATCATAGACAAGGGTCCAGGAAAGCTAGGTTAGGTGCGCTGGACGCCGTAAAATGACCTAAATTGTGTTGACACTGCGTTAATAAAAATGAAAAAATAAGAAACTTTAGAAATGTTACAACGTGAAACACAGTCTCTCTGTCTATTTACTTTGTCTTGTAGGTGCGTCTTTGCTTTTATCGTTATAACTCGTTTAGACACGTTTAAAGGTCAGTATCGAATCGAAAATCGCGGGTACCGAAATTAAATCGAATTACCGCCCTCGCAATCGAGTTTCGATGTATCTTATCGAATCGTTGCAGCCCTATTAAATATACATGTACAGGTATAGTGTATATATCTTGTCTGGACTTTTGTATTTATATAATGTTACATCGTTATGTATTTTTATGAGATAATATCAAATATACACTTTGTTTTTATAATACTAAGTTAAATATAACATAGAGTCATCTCATATTGAATTTATATCTCAGTTATGATACAGTGTTCATGTCTTCGTTTAAACTTAATGATAGAGTTAATGTTCTTACAAAATAATAACAACTACAATGTTGTTTTGTTTATAGTGTTGTTGTTTTGATCATATCTCTAGATCATTGTACCATTAAACAGATTTAATTTGGAAATAATACAATACATGCATTAAATAAAATAGTTTTTTTCTCATTAAATTTTACTAGAGCTGTTACGTCATAATTATACAAACGGCATTGAAAAACACTCCTATGTAATAAACTGAATTAAAACATTTTAAAAATAGAAACATATGTGTATTTATCCTTATTAAGAAGAATAACAATCACTAAATCACTGTGACAGTCAATTAAATCATACCAACTACGAATGCTCATTAGTATCCAAGTAAGACGTCGTCAGTAAATACGAATAATGTAATCATGGAAGATAAAAAACAGCAAGTACGCCATTTATAAAACCTAAATAAAAAAATACTACTGTGAATTGAATCGTATTCTATGCTATATTCTCAGTAAACTATATAATTAGTCGGTCTTTCTAGTCAGTACTTCTTTGTTCAAATATCCATCTGATTGTTGGATAAATTTTACAACATGGTTGTCAACGTCAACCTCGGAATTGTCGCAACGCTGAGAATTAACGTTGCACAAAAATCGATTAACGGTTATTAATATGTTCTTAGCGACCTGTTTTGTATAATTGAATCATGACGCTGTAAACCGCTTGTGTTCGTATCATTTAATAATGACATTGAAGGTCGTCTGTTGTTGGAACGATGTCCTAAGACATCGTTCCAATGGTAACAAGAAAGTATAAGATTACTCTTTTCACGCTTCAACAATTTTCAACATAGACAAAGAGGCGTAGTTCAAGCGTGAAACTCATTAACATCTCATTTAAATGTAATACAACGCTGGCTTGTGTTGTCGTTCTTGAAACTCTTCAGGAAAAGGGAGGTTACCCTCAGCACATACAAATTTTGCAATGGAGACGGGACAACTCAACCCGTAGACAACTCAGACCGTGACAACTGCAAAGATTACTTGTTGGAGTAAAAAGGGCCTACGATGTTTTTGACAACGCCTGTTATATGCGTAGCATAATAACATCATTCGATAGTTATAAACAATATTAAATGATCGTATTATATTATGATACTTATGTCAATACATTAAGGACGATTTTGGTAGTTTTTGTGCGCACCGTTCTGTGCATATCTAAAACACGACGTCAACGTTACAAATAAGGCAGTGGCTAGAGTTACGGTACCGTAATTCTAGGCCCAGGTTCTAGAGTTACGGAAGTTCTGTAACTGTAGACAACCCTGCCAGGGTTGGCTAGAGTTACGGAAGTCAAATAACATGCGTATGTTTCAACTTTAAAACGTCGAAAAACTTGTTTAAATTCAATATTACTCGAAATAAACAAATATTTACCGACGTGACTTATCCAATTGTTATTACACCCGCCATTTTGGATATGACTAATACTCTTACCGGGTGTTTAATATACGGCGATATGACGTTGTCGTCTTCAAAGTGACACATTAAAAGTTTACTTGAGCGATTTTAAGTTATAGAGTTTGATTATAATTTGGAATGAATATGTATAATTTTGTACGGAATTTTAAGCAAATATTTATAGGAAATAGACGATTTTTATAGTAATTTTAATTGTGAATAAATTGCAAGTGCAAAACGTTAATTTGACTTAAATTTCGTGAACAAAAATGGGAATGTAGCTTGATGCAAAAGAGCTAAGTACTTGAGGAAAAACCTTAAATGAATTGTTAGAAAGTCGATGTTTTTGTTAATTAATGCAGCTTGTCATTCCACACCAAATCTTTAAAATTTTAACGAAAATATTAACGATCTCGTTAAAAAATACCCATTGATAACCAAAAAATGAGAAGTTGTCAGCTCCTTTTGGTTAAAGAAAATAGTCCAGAATAACCTTTGGTTTGGTGAGATGGCTGCTGTACATGACCCTAAAATGTGTTGATGTAAATTAATTCTTTGACGGGTTTATTTTGTTTGATAAAGTAAGATAACCTTGCCATGAGCAAACCACTTGAGAAGTCTAGTGCTATGCTTTTGTTAAATTCTGTTAATTGATACTTAATACATTATTTTATAGATGATATACATAATTATATATTCTTTAATCAAAAAATAAAATCAGGACATCGTTCCTCCAGCACTCCAGTGCTTTGATTTTTACATGGGTTTCCCCATGTTTAGTAGTGGACTGTGGCAAATCCACATCAAAATTTGTCGCGGACGATTACATTCGGTTGCGCGCGCGCAAATAAAGGGATAATTACCACTGATATTAATATAGCCCGCCATACGCGTTAACAAGCAGACGATAAGAAGCACGTGTACATCTTATCTAGTTTATGTAAGGTAAAGGTCCCTTGTATCGCTTCCAGTTGTGAGTTGTATACAGCCATATACTCTACCAAAACCCCATGTCTGACAGTAAATTAATGTGCATGCGAAATGAAATATGAAACATAGTTAAGGAATGAATGTATAGAAACTGACTTTCATCGAAAAATAAACGTCACTTTTGGTGATAGCTAATTTGCATAAAGGCCGAAGGCCTTTATGCTGAAATTAGCTATCAACAAAATGACGTTTATTTTTCGATGAAAGTCAGTTTCTATACATTCATTCCTTATAATTACAACCATTTTTTGGAAATTTGTTGCCTGATTTGCAAAAGAAATGCGTTAGAAAAAGACCTATTTTTTGAATGCGTAGAGCCGAAGTACGCAATAATGCGTAATAGTGCGCATTAATTTCATTCGGTTAACAAGTTTTTTATGCCAACCGTCGGCCATGTTTTTCTTCGATTGGATGCAGTTTTTCATTGTTTTCGGACATAACGGCATGAATGATACATAGAAATGAACATGCATTGATTTTATTTTTGATAAAAGAACACATGAGAGGTGGTGCGCTATTGTGTAACTCTTTTAAACGGTTTAACAAGTTTCAAGTTTTTACGAAGAGCACGTGAGTTTATGATGCAAGTTGTGACCCAGATAAATATGTCAACTCGTTGAAACCAGTGATTACAATGAGCGGTTGTTGGATGTACATTTCTCCGAATTGAAAAGCATCCGATGTTGAGTTATTTCATCAGAATGAGAAAGTTTACTACTGAATTTTGGATCACTTGATGATAACTTAAGCAGCCAGTCTGAGTCAGGAAATTTACATGTCAAGACATTGGATGGAAAGACAAGCTATTATCTGTACTGAGTAAGTGAATGTTTTTTATTATTTACCCTAAAATTACGGAGATTATATGGTTTATATGCTTTTATGTTCCATGTACATTTTAAAATGATCGGTACTTAGGATAGATTCAAAGTCTGATCATATTAATCGGGAAGCATTTTCATTCCGGTCTGATAAAAAAAACGTTATAATTATTGACCTTGTTCACTACTCAATGCAGAATGTACATGCATGGAGTATACACATGCACTTCTGCGGATACTACATCATTATGACTAGATACACATATTATCCAATGTACATGTATATCATTATGTTATACGTTCTTTTTTTAATTTTTATTTCACTTGATGAGAGGCAACTTTAGTGATTTTGACATGTTTGCCATGACATTTTTCTAAATTGACCAGCCAAAATATTGATTACTTATCTTATCGTGGATCAATTTAAAATGTGTCGAATTCATAATATTTAAAGCTTTATTTATCTTCATTTATTGGTTGTTGTTTTTTTGTTTTCAGACAATAAAGTGAAACTAGATGCCTCTGAAACCAAAGGATTTAGATATCTATATGAATGAATACCAGTCCATTAGAGCATGTACTTCAGAAGGGCAATGATATGAAAATCATTTGAAAAAGAAGACTCATTCGCTAGAAATATAAATAAACATTTAATGGTTTAAATGCTGTCTAGGAAGCTTTTAAAAGTTTAAATTAAAGATTTGTTTTTAATTCTGCATTCAGCATATCAATTACTTTCTGGAACATTACATCTTATGAAATATAGATAAAGAACGGTATTAATACACAATTGTATTGTACATTAAACTCATTTTAATTTCTTTCAATAAAACTTTATCACACCATTCTTATTGGTTTTGTGTATCATGTACTTTCCATTGACATTATAGTTATTGACCTGTACGTCATAGCGTGGGAAAGCGCTAAAAATAGCTTTTGAGTCATGAAAGTAGTTCCGGCATGACGTCATTCATTAAAAACTGCAGTTTATACGAAAATAAAAGCACATTTTTTTAGGTCACGTGTTCACTTGTGACCAATCGGATTTTGTTATTTCATTCAGGTTGTAATTATTTGACAATGAATGATAAAGAGATAATGATGGATATCGAAATAGTAACTTTGAACTCTTAAATCTTTCAAAAATTCCTTCCAACAATACTTTCAGTACTTTGATATAAGATATATTTCGTCAAATCATATCGTGTATTAGTGATAGATTCAAATTAGAGTTAAATAATTACATTCAATGTTCGCATGATTATACTTTTAAGAACATTATTACAGTTATTTAACCAAATAATGGTCATTAAACAAGCACGTTGATAATGTACCGACTGGTCGTTGGTATTTTTCTTCTATTAGAGAATCAATGGAACAATAATATCACGTCTATTTTAAAATGAAACTGGCCAGTTTAGAATATTTCTTTGACAATTCAATGGATCGGTTAAAGTTCTCTAATAATGTATCGTTCAAGAAATTTCCAAGTAATTTTATGTAATGGTAGAAATTATGTTATTTTGGCATTTATTTTACAGAAATAATGTTTATAATTTCATTTTACCAGTCCATCAACTATGTTGGTTCTTAGACTATAAGTTACTCAAAATCAATGTGGAATATTCTATATTATAACTGTTTAGGGGTTTGATGAATTAAAAGTATAGCGTACTTTTTATGCAAATTAAATTGGATAAAATCTAATATATCATGAAATATTTTTAAACTCTTAGTAATGAACAAATTGTTTGAAGTCTGTGTCAAATACTGGTCCATAATTAGGGAAAATGAACCAACAATTCATCGTATGCATATTGTACTATGACATGATTCCTTATATAAATGCTATTTGGTATTTTTTTTTACTTTCTTCTGAAATGTTTAAAAACAATCTACGTTTGCGAACTGTTGACCGGTTAATCGTTTCGACTGTTTCCAGCGCATGCTTTGACGTCACGTATATTTGTAAATTTAATATGTACATGTATATAAATGCTTTGTCAAAAGGTTTGAAATTTTTTATGGATTATAATTAAAAGCACCCGATGTTTTGGACAATTCAATTTAGTCAAAATAGCAGTTAAACTGTTTTTGATGGTTGAGTAAGAGCAAAGCATGACCAGTTTGGTGAGGGTTTAGTGAGGGCTAGGTTCTGTTATGAGGAGGCTTATCATACGATAGTCAAACTATCTGGAATTGAACATTGAAGACTGCAAGTCATAGGGACAAAATTCTACATCCCTTTGTGCATTCTTACACTGGTGCTGTTGAAGAAAACTTAGTACTTATGGGTAAAAACGTTTGGTCGCACTTCGGGAAACTCACTCACTTCAAACATCGATATAGGGAAGTACTTATTGCTAGAGGTGCTTATACACAGTATTATCTATGATTTTGTAAAGAACGTTGCGCTAACGGTGAGTGTTGTATTTTGCATTACCGTACGACCCAGGAATAACCATCAATATTTTATGAAAGGCATGTCCAACATTTAAGGCCCATACCTCATCTCAAGTCGATATTCGATTTTCAATATAACACTTCTGTATTATTGATTTTATATCTTGTTTTAATTGATTTACTATCGAAAACGTCTCGTCGACGTACGACTTTCGGTAGGACTAAGTAATGTGAACGTTGATCCCGAAGTTTAGCCTTTCACTTTGCCTTTTTGTCGTCTGCAAAAGCTGTTGGTAACATCCAGGAGAGGGAATGGTACTTATATAAACCTGAAAATTGTAATTATTTTAAGTGAAGAAGTCGGCCACTAATTAAACGTGGGTAACAACTGCCATAGTCAGTGCAATAAACTTATGTGTCAGTAGCCTATGCTTAAATCCTGATTTAGTTAAAACAATGTTAAAATAGTCTGGAATACTTTATTCCAACATAAATCTACTTTTGATGTACCGGTATATTAGTTATACATTACCTTAAGGCTTAAGTGTTCAACGATGTAAGTGACGTAACAAGATCATAAATAGAAAAATTAAGTATATAAAAACAGTACAAGGGTCCAAGTATCGTGCACGAAATATGCCAGTCGAATGATGACGAATGTTGGCGAACAATACAATATTACAAACACTATTCTGTAGTCATAAATATGGTGTTCACTGATAGATTGTCTTGAGTTCTTAGACTTATCGTTGTAACAAACAGAGCACGGTTAGAATGACTGAGTGAAAACTGTTGAAAACAACGATACCAGGCTAGAACATTAGTTTTCCTGCTTAATTATAATATTTGTACAGTTAATATATAATGTTAATATTGTTTCTAGAAAATGAATAAATTTCCTATATATTATTGATGTATTTCTATAAATATGATAGTTATTCTTGTATTAACTATAGATTCTATGTAGATTTACTTCCCTTCGGAGATAATAGATACTATAGATACTATAGTATCAAGTTATATTACGGTTATATCTGTATTCTAAATAGCAATGTACACATATTACACAAATTATGCAGCCGACGAACTTTTTGCGAAAATCAGTTGTTGACAGAGTTTTCTTTGAATCAAGTCAGTTTTCGGTGACATTGTGATACAGAACCTTTTACGTGATTTCAATTTTGTTGATGGTTGAGGGAAAAGTAAGTTTACTTATCAATAAAATGGCATTTGTCATATTATGTTTGTAAACAAAAGGGGTGACGTCTGAGTCACAAAATGGCGTCATCGGTAGGTGGCGTATTGAGGATCACAACAAAGGGACAATACTGCGATATTACCAAACCCGCGATATTACCGAATACGAATATAAGTCAAATATTGAAACCAAGGGCCTCATAGTTTCAGACAGGTTTCCTTATATAAAACTGTTGGCCCCTGGGATGGGGCCAATATTAACCCAAGGGGCATAATTTGAAGAATATGCATAGAGGACGTAGCGATCATGCTAAATGGTATATATCGTAGTTGTAGGCCTTGTGGTAAATGATGGTTTTAGAAAAGAAGATGTCTTCTTTGTATCTATTGTCTTTTTAATATGGCCGTCTATAGTACGATAAAGACTAAGTGTTAAATCAATACGATAGCCTGTCTAGTTTAATATGTCTATGATCATGATAATATAATACTAAGGCTAACCATAATTAATTCATTGTTTTCGTATACTGTACATAAAGGATGGAATAAAATTTCTAATATTAAATTATTTATAATGAATACAAGACTTATATATTTACTTTAATAAAATTACACGTTTTTACAACATGTACAAGTCGAATATATTATACTACTATTATTATATCAACATACAATGTACTATCACTTATATAAATATACTTACAAAATATGTTTTATGCCAGGAAAAGTTAACTACATGTAACAGTCAACGAAATTTAAATGTTTCGCTTTAAACATTGAATTAATCATTAAAACATTTTTAAAAGTATTTACATTGAATATTATATCGGGAACTTTTCTATTTGAATAAATCAAATAACTGTGTGCATTGAAATATAAATTCAAGCGACGATGTCATATTGTAAACTAAATTGGTACGAACATTTAATGCGAAATAAGCATAAGGATAGGCAATAAACAATATATTCGCCATGACCTAAGACACTATCTATAACCAATAGCTCATCAATATTGGTACACTTATACAATACCCAAGACATATGTAACATCTTATAATATAAATAAATTATCAATATTCAATATCACATTAATTTAACCTAGAATTTGTACCATAGCTATACTTAGTTTGATACTTTAGGTTACAACATTTTATGACTAACTTGTGTTGTTCAAACATAGTACAACATACGTACATTAGTGTTATACTGTCCGTTAAACGTCAGTATATACTTGATGTGTTGGAATATTAAATACTCTAACCACTTCCAGAAGTTGAACTGAGTTTATAAAGTTTATTCTATGAAATAACTTATTATTTTCATTCACGTATGTTCTGATATATTTAGAACAAAGAAGTCATGATGACGTTCTGTAGTTATCACACTATTTCTTTTTTTCTAATACACTGATACTAGTTACTTGTTAATTCAGAGACAACCCCTTATGTTAGAACCTTGTATAAATAATTATAATAAATTATTGTTCAGTTTAAATTTATTTTCAAGTGTATTATAAGAACTTTTTTCTAATACCCATTCATGGTTTTAACGCATTAAAACTTTCAACATGTATTTACAAGAGAGATGTTAAAGTTAATATTTCTACTAGTTTATAAAGAAACACTGCACAGTTTTTGTGATGCTTCACGTATCTTCATTCCCAACATTTAAAACAACTTATTTATAAAATAAGGTCCTTGTTAAAATAACCTTGTTAAAATAACCAAGTTTATAACTGGTAAATTATTTCACATAAATTTCTAAATTTTGTGAATAATTCTAATGTACTTTGTTGTTCATGATACATAATTAAAGATTGGACAACAGAAATTCAGCTTTTTGAAAAATGACATAAAATATGCTCCAATTTAAAGCAATTCTTCTGTATTCAAGAGTGCATGTCACGAGTTTTGACTTCTTTAAATTTTAAGGTACTAGTTCACAGATTTGGTTTATTTTTCTATAATTTTAAAATACCATTCATTTCTGTAATTGCGTAAAAAAATAAATTTCATTATCTTAAGACAAACTGACCTATATGTTGCAAGAAATATACTATAAAAGTTACAAAAATGCACTGTAAGTGTCTACACCGTGACATACGGGGTAGATATTTACTACATGAAACACCATCATTGTAGTTGTACGTCAATTTGCACTAAAATTGTCATTATCAGAACACTACTTTCATGTTTCAAATAACAAGTCCATACAATTTTGATAGTTTTAAACAAAGTTGATATTTAGGTTGAAATCTGTGAATAAGTACCTTTAATGTATCAATATATAAATAATTTTTTGTCCAGTTATAAATAATCAGATTTGATTATATTTACATACTTAAAAAGTAAAAGTCAAAACACAATATTTATCACGAAGAGAAGTAATAGTTAAATTAAATTACAGTTAAATTTGATTAAATACATCACCTACCTCTGGTCCAATAATAGCGAATAGTAAACATTAAATGATAGTTCACAAGTTATTCCAATCCACGCAACGTTCTGTCCAGACCACTTCGATGAGTATTATTAAGTAATTGTTCAGAGACAATTGGTAGTAATTATGAGACAACTGTTCTATACGTTGGTTGTTGCAAGAAACAACAGAGTCAGTTGTGAAATTTCTAATGTAAAAACAATAGAGAAGCAGTATTTATTGAAATCTTGACAAAGTAAAATGTGGAGCTATAAAATGCCTGTCTTTTATCCAATCAGATATCAGTAATGTTTGCCTGCTGGGTTAGAGAGATTTTACTTCTGATAAATACTCCTAGTTTTTCACACACAAAAATGTTGTAATGATCCAAAAAGTTATAAGCAAAGTTACCTAAGTTTCTATACTACTGGTTTCACTGATTTTTGATACTTTGTTACAGTCAGACTCGTTTCACTGATTTTTGATATTTTTGTTACAGTCAGACTGGTTTCACTGTTTTTTAGGTTTTGTTTTACAATCAGACGGGTTTCACTGATCATTGATATTTTTGTTACAGTTAGACTGGTTTCACTGATTTTTGATATTTTTGTTACAGTCAGACTGGTTTAACTGGTTTTTGATATTTTTGTTACAGTCAGACCGGTTTCACTGATTTTTATGTTTTGTTGTACAGTCATACGGGTTTCACTGATCATTGATATTTTTGTTACAGTTAGACTGGTTTCACTGTTTTAGGTTTTGTTTTACAATCAGACTGGCTTCACGGATTTTTGACATTTTTGTTACAGTCAGACTGGTTTCATTGTTTTTAGGTTTTGTTTTACAGTCAGACTGGTTTCACTGATCATTGATATTTTTGTTACAGTCAGACTAATTTCACTGATCCTTAAATATACTCTTTATTTCCACTTTTCAGTGATTTATAACATATAAACAGTTTACATAAAAAATGAAAGTTCAAAATTTGAATGAAAGAGGCATATTTACATAGTCATATAATATTATACATACAATAATTTAAATAGAGAAAGAAAATACAATGAAGAGATACAACAGATATAAGACTGCATACATACATAATTATACTTGTGAGTGTTTTTTCAATGTTTTTAACAGTGATAAACCGGCATTAAATTGTTACGATAAATTTAAGGTCGGCAAATCGGTTAAAACATTAACATTAGCCATGTTAAGTATAAATTGTATAGATATATTTACAACATAATTATTTGAAAAAAAATTTAAGCCGAGGACAAACTTGAAACACAGCAAGTATATCCTCGTCAAAAATTGTTTTCATAAATACTTCAGAGGGTGAATTTTGCAAGCGCATACTAATCGAATCACTAATTTAGTAGCGTATTACATTAATGTTTGTTTGTTTGTTTTGGTTTTACGGCGCACCAACACAGAAAGGTCTTATTGCGCCGAAAGCAATTATTGATAATATTAATTCGATCGATATTAATGATTTGAAGTCCTATAGTATATTATATACATTTATTTCCTTCAAAAAGTTAAGTATCGCATATGATGGTTCAGACTCAAAAAGTTCTTTGAGTTAACCTTAAAATGTTTGTCACGGATGTATATTAGATCCTGACAGTCAAGGAGAACGTGTTGACATAAAAATGCTCTTCACATGGTATACACTTAGGTGCTTACTCTCTTTTGAGAAGGTATGAATGTGTTAATCTGGTATGACAAATTCTACATCGCGTAATCACTATTTGATATCGGCGATTAGCAAATATTATTGATGAAGATGAATCAAGGGTTGGCTATATGTCATGTAACTTCCCAGCAGGCACACGACGTTGATTCAACGTTGTTTCAACGTTGACAATGAGAAAGTACGTTGATCAACCAATTTTAAACCACAAATAAATATTTTATCATCGGATGTTGATAACCGACGTTGAAACAACGTTGATACTGGTTGTAGATCTAGTATATTTTAAATTGTTTTCTTATTTCTTTATAATATTGCGATTATTTAGATGGTATATTATCTTCACCTCAAAGTATGCCCAAAATATTTTCTATTGACTATGAAATATAGAAACTGTTACTCTCTCACTATTTTGAATATTCTCTAACGAATATTCTAGAAAGTGCTTTTCGCGCGTTTAGAAACTGCGCATGCGTGACGCATTCAGAAACGCGCAGTGCTGACCTCGACTTTCTAAAGCGTTGACGCAGATCTAGTCTAGAAAACATTAGTTTGAAGGTATGTACAACGATATTATACTAACATACTATACTTGTCATTGTTCTGTTTATAGATATCATTTGTTTTAACACCCGCGACTGGTTTAAGAGTTGAAAATTATGTGTGTGTTCAAGAAAGCCTTGTCGGCGCCATTATTCAAATCAAATATTCTACTTTCTTTGTCTTACGCCTGCAAATAACATTCTATTAAATGCATTCTGTGTTTAAAAATTATGTCCGAATTCTGTTTGTTGAAAAATTAACAGAAATTTATCCATTGTATAATGTAAACTTCAAGTAGGTGGGTTTCAGACGTTTCGCCCCATTCGACCCAATAGGCCAAATTGCAGGGAGACGATTCGACCCCATGCCGATTTAACCTTGGCGTATTTTGTAGAACAGACTGTTAGTGTGTTATTAAAATGAAGTGATCGCTGTTTTCTGTCCAAATATTAAGGACTCAGAGTTGGGATAAACATTACTTTTTGAGGTTAAATGTAATTAATGCATATTAGAATCTCGTTTATTTTGCAGGATGTTACATAATGGATAAATGGCCAAGATGAATTTATCAGGCAAGAAGGAAATATGCCTTTGACAAAACTGTTCTGTTCCGACCAATTATAGGTAATTATGGTTTTACTTATTAGCTAAATTTTCTGCTTCTGTTCTTCATTTTTTACTTTATATTTGCTTTACAAAGTTGTTAAAATCATGAGGTTCACTAGTGCTCCATCCACAATTTGAGTATTATATTTGCATAATCTGTGTGCAACAGTTCTTTTTGTATTCTTATGATTCATATTTTTTTTGATTTCAGAGTCAGTTTTACAGAATCACTAGGAAGCCACGAAGTGCAAAGTCAATGGAACCATAATAAAGTTTTTTAAAATATGCCCCAGAAAGGTCTGGAGGTGGGGGCAGAAGAGACCAAACTTAATATTTGTTACATATAGTTTTATACATATAGTTTTTAGTTAAGTGTTTGCTAATTTGTTTGGGTTAATGACCCATTCTCATTGACATAGTGATTAAATTGTAAAATTATTGGATCTTTTCTCATGTTTTTTATTTGTCCATGTTTAGTATGTCGGCACAAGGCTAAAAAAAGTGGTTCGCTGTACTCATCGGTATATCAGCAATATTTTGATGGTTTTTTATAGTAAAAAGTGTGCACTTTACGAATCTGCCAGGTGATTTTTCATATTTTGGGGCAGGAAGATGCTATTGGCCAAAAACCGATGACGTCACTAATTTGTAAAAAATCGTCTTCAGACTTTAAAAACCCATTGCGCGCTTATTTTTCATGTTTCGAACAAATAATTTTGGTTCTAAATTATGTTATGCTTCGACTTTAAGATTTTGTAAATGTTTTGAAAATAATCGGGTGCTGGAAGCACTGATCATCAAAACATGTGATTACGTCACATTTTTACCATTTTCCGAGGTATAAGTTTCAAACGTCATTTATGCTATGTTCTAAATTATTTTTTTTTAAATCGAATGCACGGAAGTTTTGACCATACCATGAAGATAAAAAATGTAAATTAGAAAAATACTTGATGATAAAACATAAGCTAATACCAGCTCCCTAACCAACCCTTACTAGTCACAGTTTTGTCTATAGCCCTGTAGTAAAATGCCATATTCAAGGTAAACCCTGTACTTGAGTCCTCACAAAGTTATTTTGCAGTGTATATGTCGTTGAACGGTGCTGAATGAGAATCCGAGTAATGACACCCTATATCACTATAACAATTTGCATAATATGCAAATTAAGTCCGCCATTATCGAAATTCCGTTTTTCCCTAATAACACAATAACCAACTTCGATAGAAATTTAAAATAAGCCTCCATACCCATGTTTTCATGGTCTATCTATCTATCTATCATATGGTACTAATTTTAGCTTGATCAGATCATTTAAATATGCAAATTTATGCAAATTAGGTATTTTACTGAATACAATATTCGGGTTATCTATACATTAAAAAGTCCTTTGTTTTTGTTTGCATATTTTGAGAAACATTTGGTTATGTAATGTTATTTTTGTACGTTTTAGACACAAATTTATCAAATGGAATTATTAAATCAGTAAATGATGATTTTAAGCTATGCAAAATATCTGAATTACACTATACAGTTATATTTGTTGTAGGACTATGCCTTTTTACATTTCAAGACTGCACGTACAGTTATGCCATTTTTTTTAAATTCTTTTTTGCCTGGATAATTATATTCAGGTTTTGTATCTTCTAACAATGCTGATTAAGAAACTAAGTGAGGAAATTCTTACATCCTTATGAAAATTTGCATAATATGCAAATCTATCCTCCCCAATCACCAAAATTCCGCTTTTTGATAATAACACAATAACCAATTAAAATAAAAAAAAATTGTGTCAGTACCCATGTTTGTAGGGTATGCTACCATCTTCAGCACCATAAGATGATTTGAATATGCAAATTATGAATTTTAATAATAAGGATGAGGTATGTTTTAATATAAATTAAAGACCTCTATCAGATTACGATTCGCAGCATAAACAGTTTTACGACCATTTACAAATAATTAAAGTTAAAGCCTTTAGAAAGTGTGTATTTAGTGTTGAAACACTAGAAGTATTTTCATGATATATGCATCTCAATGATCATTTATGACACACATTATCAATATGTATTTTACCTATGCGTCCATTACATGTTGTGTGATTCGTTTTATGTTGGTGAACCTATATTGATGAGCTTATTTTATCATGACTATCATAGGTGCATGAAGTGGATTGATATCTCTTATCTCCTTATAAGTTAAGTTCTCGTATAGAAAAACAACATTCTATAAAAGAAAATATGGTCAGGTAATGCCTCTTATGAATACAATACATACATGTTCTTTACTGTAAATAGATTGTCAATTATAGTTACCGTAAATTCTAAGTTGCCTTAATGTCGCTACTTAAAATAAGTCCCACAAACAACTTTCTAATTTCACAAGGAAACTATGTAAGGATGCATTTAACTGATTGAAATTACATGCTATGCATAATAGGTATTAGTCAAAATTTAAGTTGCTAATTAAGTCTTACAAGGACAAAAAGGTGCAGCAATGAACATGTATAGCATATGTTGACACATGTAGTTTCATGTTTTACATTCCACTTAGTTGAGAGGTCAAATATGCACACAAATATGTAAAACTTTCCAGCCTCTATTATTACAGTAAAACATATCGATCATATTGTGTCAATGACAGGATGTTCTTCATAATGATAAAATGGTTTTGAATTCAGAGGCTTCAATTTTACGAGCAACTGAAAATGTACTGTAAAATTAATTCATGTTTTTTCATTACTTGATTTTGGCTTAACGGCTCAGCAAATCAAAATTCATACAATAGTGTGTGCAAACGAAAAATTCTTAGTAAAACTCCAACACTATAAACGTGTGTATCATTTGCACATTTAAACATGCATTTAATATTATTTACATTGATTATGATTGGTATATGACTGGTCCCATGATCTATGTGGACATTCCAAACAAAACATTGAAATCCATCCGAGCAAAAATCCAGTCGCAATTGACAAATTGCTCAGTTCAATTTATTCATGGATAATAAGTTGAAATTCACATTGGATCAGTATAATATATACGTAATTACATGCGGAAAACATGGTAGCATTTAATAGTAAATTTTGTTTTTACAATTAATGGTGGAATAAAAAAGAAAATTTGAGACAATACCTTATTTCTATCAAAATAGAGCATTTATTTATTTTAATTCAATCTATTTACGCATTGTATCATACAAATGACATTGATTCAACGAGGCAGATTAGCATATAATCATTTGTTTGATAACAATGATACACAAAAGTTAAGCATTACAAAATTACTAGTGTATGTTAGGCAAAAAAAAAAAAACATACGTTGAAGTACTTTAATTTGGATATAAATCGTTAACTCGAAAAACAGTACACTTGAAATAACGTATTTACATACATTTGCATATTAAAATCATCTGATCATTTTAAATGTGGTATGATATGATAGCTAGACACTAAAACATAGGTGCAGACACATATTTGAAATATTATCATAATTGGTTATTTTGTTATTAGCGAAAATGGAATTTTGGTATTGGCGAACTAAATTTGCATATTATGCAAATTAATGAAGAATGACGTGTTGTTATCACTTATTTTCTTAATAAGCTTTGTTCAATTATAAATAAACTGCATCAAAATTATCCAAGTATCAACAGTATGATAGAAAATGGCATAAATATACGTGACACCATGCAATAGAATAAATAGTGCAAATCCTTTCACTTATAATGTAATTTTAATATTTCGCATAAAATAAAGTCATCATTTACTGGTTTAATATTATCATTTGATATATTTGTGTCTAAAACGTACAAAAATAACATGATTTAACCAAGTGTTACTCAAAATATGCAAGCAAAAACAAAGGACTTTTTAATGTATAGATAACCCGAATATTGTATTCAGTAAAATACCTAATTTGCATAAATTTGCATATTTAAATGATCTGATCAAGCTAGAATGCGTACCATATGATAGATAGACCATGAAAACATGGGTATGGAGGCTTATTTTAAATTTCTATCGAAGTTGGTTATTGTGTTATTAGGGAAAAACGGAATTTCGATAATGGCGGACTTAATTTGCATATTATGCAAATTGTTCAAGTAATGTAGGGTGTCATTACTCGGATTCTCATTCAGCACCGTTCAACGACATATAAACTGCAAAATAACTTTGTGGGGACTCAAGTACAGGGTTTACATTGAATATGGCATTTTACTACAGGGCTATAAACAAAACTGTGACTAGTAAGGGTTGGTCAGGGAGCTGGTATTAGCTTATGTTTTATCATCAAGTATTTTTCTAATTTACATTTTTTATCTTCATGGTATGGTCAAAACTTCCGTGCATTCGACTTTTTAAAAAATAATATAGAACATAGAATAAATGACGTTTGAAACTTATACCTCGGAAAATGGTAAAAATGTGACGTAATCACTTGTTTTGATGATCAGTGCTTCCAGCACCCGATTATTTTCAAAACATTTACAAAATCTTATAGTCAAAGCATATCATAATTTAGAACCAAAATTATTTGTTCGAAACATGAAAAATAAGCGCGCAATGGGTTTTTAAAGATTGAAGACGATTTTTTAGAAATTAGTGACGTCATCGGTTTTTTGGCCAATAGCATCTTCCTGTCCCAAAATATGAAAAATCACCTGGCAGATTCGTAAAGAGCACACTTTTTTCTATAAAAAACCATCAAAATATTGCTGATATACCTATGAGTACAGCGAACCACTTTTTTAGACGCTTTTCTCAACTGGGCCGACATACTAGTTATACAGTTTTTCAGTCGGCAGATATCTAGATCAAATATATATCTAGATCAAACTCTGAAAAGAGCTAAATACAGCTTATATTCAACCTCCTTCAACTATAGTTCAACTAAAACCAACCTCAGATCAACATGGAATCGGCTATAAATCACCCTAATAACAACCAATTATCAACCAGATTTCAACCATCAACCAACCTAATGAGCGTTGAAGTAACGTTGAATAAACCTTGTATCAACGTTGAACACAACGTTGAATCAACGTTGATTTTTCAACGTTGGCACAACTTCCAAATCCTAAAATAAATCCAACATAAAAACAACGTTGTGGTTCAACGTTGAAACAACGTTGTTTCAACGTCGGTTTGCCTGCTGGGTTATTAATTATAGCATTGTTCCACATTGTTTGCCATTTTGACACTAATGAATTTACTCTATCTTGCTCAAAAGCAACATAATTAGAAATCAGATGACCGTATATGTCAGTGGTTTCAAGATTGCATCTATTACATTTCGTTACGTTGAATAATGACTTGTACAGTAGAACGCGAATTGCAGAGATATCATGTATAATTTTACTTTTTGCGTTGAAATATAACCACAAGGTTGATGGATTCACAGATGTGTGAACTGATATAAATCTGGCAAATTCTTGTTCACTTAAGACTCTTGACGTCTACTCACTCAATTGTAAGTTTTGAATAGCTTTTTTGACGATACTTTTCCAAGAATATTCGCTTAAAAAATTAGCACTTAGTAAAGATGTTGTTAAAAAGTGAAATAAGCCGTACAGTACTAATAATTTACATATATCAGGCAAAAATCCTAATTGATTGTTTGTTTGGGTTTTACGGCGCACCAACACGAAAAGGTTATATCGCGCCGAAAACATTTGATGATACTATTAATTCAAACGATAATAATAAATTTAAAATCCTATATTTTATTATATATATCTATTTCCTTCAAAAAGTTAAGTATTGCATATGATGTCATCTGATTGTACTGACTAAAAAGTGAGTTAATCTTAAAATGTTTGTCATGGATGTATTTTAGATCCTGACAGTCAAGGAGAACGTGTTTTACATTGAAGTGTTCGTCACATGGTATACATTTGGGTGCTTTCTCTATTTTGAGAAGGTATGAATGTGTTAATCTGGTATGACCAATTTTACATCGCGTAATTTCTATTTGATCTCGTCGATTAGCAAATGTTATTGACGAAGATGAATCAAGGGTTGGCTTTATGTCGTGTAATTTATTAAAAATAGCGTTGTTCCACATTGTTTGCCATTTTGACTTAATTAACGTGTTAATTGAACGTTTGAAGTTACTGCTTGGTAATTTGATATCTACTGGTTGAAGGTTTAATGATTCTTTAGCCAAAATGTCTACTTTTTCATTTCCATGAATACCAATATGAGCAGAGGTGAACATTTTTTTAGATATTAAAATTTCATGTACAATGTAATATTAATTCGATACTTTTAATAAGAATATTGTCTGAAATACTATTTTTAAGGCCAATAATACAGATAGAGAATCTGAGAAAATAATATACTTGTTATTTATACTACTTGATATGTACGTTAAAGCTAGATCTATTGCTTTGACTTCGGCAGTAAAAATAGATGCCTTGTCGGGCAGTCGCATTCTCGCTACAAAATAATTTCCATATACAGCGCAACCTACTTTGTTACCATCTTTAGAACCGTCGGTATATAGATGTGTAAAATCTTTGTATTTTTCCAAAACGTTTACGAATATAGATTTAAATGCTTCTGAGCTAGTAAAAGATTTAGAAAGATTAATAAGTCAATATTAACGCAAGGTATGTTGTATATCCACGGAGGGACATTTTAATCTATATTTTGTAGCACGGATGAAGTGTTAATGTTAAGCATTTCTAAGTCGTTTTTAACGCACAGACCAAATGGTTTAATTTCGTTCGGTTTGTTGTCAAATTTTGAATGTAATTTGGTTTGAAAACAACTTTTCGTGCCGGGTTATTTTTGTTATAAGATATTCGAGTTAAGTATTGTAATGAAAGCTTTTGTCTACGTAATTTTAATGATGGGTCGTTAGCTTCAACATAAAGACTTTTGACAGCTGAAGTTTTAAAGGCACTGAAGGCAATACGTAAGCCCTGGTTATGTATTGTATTAAGCATTAGTAAATACGATTTACGAGCTGATCCGTACAATATTGACCCGTTATCTAGTTTTGAACGAACAAGACTTCTGTATAATTTAAGTAATGTTGGGTATCAGGTCCCCAATCAGTGTGCGAAAGTACTTTAAGTAGATTCAAAGCTTTAATACATTTTGTTTTTAGCGACTTTAAGTGTGGGATAAAAGATAGTTTTTATCAAATATAACGCCTAAAAATTTAGCTTCATTTACTACAGATATTTTAGAGCCAGAAATGTCAAGTTCGGGATAATCGTAATGTTTTTCTTAATCGACAAAAATGTACACATTGTGTTTTTGACTTGGAGAATTTGAAACCATTTTCTGTTGCCTATTTTTAAATTTTATCCAAGTTCTGTTGTAATTGGCGTTCGATACTTCGAATATTTTGAATACTTTGAGAATACAATGCATCCATGTGGTATCGCAAGCTTTCTCAAGATCGAAGAAAATTGAAACTACATGCTGTTTATTGACAAAAGCCTCTCTTATGAAAGTTTCGAGGCGTACTAAATGATCATTTGTACTTCGCTGTTTTCGAAACCAGATTGAAAATTAGTTATAATACCGTTTGTTTCTAGATACCCGATGAGACGTTTATTAACCATGCGTTCAAAGGTTTTACAAATACAACTTGTAAGAGATATTGGTCGGTAGTTAAGGGGGTCAGTATTGTCTTTACCCGGTTTCGGTACTGGTATAATTAAAGCTTTCTTCCAGGAATCTGGAATTTTACCAGATATCCATATATCATTAAAAATACCGAGCAATAAGTGTTGAGATACTTGTAGGAGGTGTTTTAAAAATTGATAATAAATTTCACCAGGGCCAGCAGCTGTGTCTTTGGCATGCTTAAAAGAATCGGTCAAATCGTCAATTGTAAAGATGGTGTTATACTCTTCTTCGTTGTTAGAATAAAAAATGAATATTTTGTTTTTCCGAGTTAGATTTGACTTGTTTAAATTCATCAGAGAAGTGTGCGGAAGAAGGAAGATGTTCAAAAGCTTGCGTCTGCGTGTTGGCTATATCTTTAGTTGTTTTGGCTATGCTCAAATCTTTACGTTTCAGACGAGCAGTAGGAACTTTTTTGTTTACCGTTAATTTACGAACGGCTTCTCAAACCTTTTTTATTGGAGTGTTGGAGTTAATTTTAGAAACATATGACTGCCATGATTTCCGTTTAGAAAACTTAAATGTTCTACGAGCTTGTGCTCGCAGGATTCTATAATTGTTTAGATTTGCAACTGTAGGGCATACCTGAAATGTTTTAAGTGCTGCTTTTTGTTTACGATAAGATCTTCTGCACTCATCGTTGAACCATGTTTTTTTAATTTTACTTGAGTCTTTAATTGAAGTTTTTGGAATACACTCATCAGCTATCTTTGATAGAGTGGACGCAAAAAGATTATCTTCATCCGTAGAGTTGGAAAAACCCGGACTAGTTAAATTGTCAAAACATAGTTTGTTAAATTGTTCCCAGTTCGCTTTAAAGAATTTGTAATAAGAGCGGTTATTTACTGGAACAGAGTCGTTGAAGTTAACAAAAATGATCACTGCCATATTGTTCGTCTAGCACTGACCAAGTAAAATCCAAGTATATTGATGAATGTGATAATGTTAGGTCTATACAAGAAAAGCTTCCAGTGGCTTGATGTAAGTAAGTTGGTGACTTGTCATTCAAAAGGCATAGTTGTACATTATCAATAAACTTTTCTGTGATGCTGCCTTTTTTATACGCCCGTTTTGAAATCAAAGCGCTGAAAGCGCTGAAGTTAAGCACTTTCAAATTTGGGCTTAGCTGCAATTATCTAATAATGTTAAATTCAAATAGTGCAGATAATCAATCGCTAACAGGTTATTTGTCTGCTAAGCTAAATGTTCGTATGACCCCAACATGGAAATAATGAATAGTTATTTTAATGGAAATATATTTGGGTGGCTACACCACATATAAAATGCAATAAATTCAAGTAAACCACATGAAGCATAGGCAGTTCTATTGATTTAAATGTAAGCTTTGAAGAAAAGCATTTGCAGCAAGATTGTACATACTAAAAACTAGATTCTTTATAAAGCAACAACATAAGCATTTGACACTTGTTGATTAGTTAGGATGTTTGATTGAATGTTACATGTTTGTTTGTTTGTTGGGTTTAACGCCGTAGCGTCACATTGCATAGGTCAAATAACTGCGGTCAGTCAACCTACTCACTCATCCTGGAAAGGCTAAATCTCTGCATTTAGCTGTTCACCAACTACTAAGCGCATACTTTCGTCAGTGACTGATAACTGTCCTACAGAATTAAAAATCATTGGTAGGAGGGAGAACGGCCGTAGTAATAATTCTCTGACCAAGCTCCACGAAAGTATGCCCCGCCCGGGAATCGAACCCACGACCCCTCGATTTGTAGACTTGCGTGCTACCAACTGAGCTAGCCGGGCAGCTGAATGTTACATGTAATAGATTAAATGCTTTGTTGAAATTGTGTCTAATTCTCAGTCTAAGAGTTGTCATGTTCATCTCTGAAATCCATAAATATTATTGCCATATGTTAATTTAGGTGGAAACAATACCATATTAAATTAACTCTGGATTATAACTATTAATGTACAATTGGGTCCAAAATTTTTTTACACTTGTTCAATTTTGATGTTTTAATATATACTTAGATATTCTTCAAATGTTGTTTGTTTCACAACTAATGTACATTTTAACATAATCCCTTCACTTAAATATTTATTGAAAAATATTTATACTTATAACACACTCTATAAAAAATTAAGTTTGCAAATAAGATAAGAAAAAAATGTGTGAAGAAACGTTTGGACACCAGCGCAAATGTATAACAAAGCTAATGTATATTTTTATATATTTTAATAACTGGTTTAAAACAGACATATGTATACTCAATTATTGATAAACATCTACATAAGAAAGGAAAATTACATACAATATCCAAGTGCATTTTATTTCAAGTCTGTATTAATACTTAAGAAATGAGAATCACATCTTTATGTAAATGTACAGGTATATCAATTGCAATTGTAATAAAGTATCTCCCCCCTCAAATGTTACATCTATTTTAACTATCTTAATGCCAAAATACATATCAAACTAAGAAACAAATATTAAACACCTCAGCTAAACATAACTTATGATAAAAAAATAATATTGTGACACATATTTAAGTGTCTAGCATTACAACCAAGTCATGTGGCGTTAAACAAAAAGTGTCCCATGTAAATCCATTATTGTTACTACTATTATACCAATTAAGAACAACCTAACTTTAAAGTTTGAAATATTGGTGATATACATTGTATTACAAATAATGAAATATGATACAAATAGTAGTTAATAATGATGCTTCCTATACTGAATACAAAAAAACTATATACTTCTTTCTATGACTATACTTTAACAGTCTTAATCTTCTAGTGTCTACATACAAGTCCAATGAATAGCCAGTAAATTATATACTTTACATTCACACAAAAATCCTGGATCCACCCCTAGATTAAATATTTGATGAATCAAAAAGTTAGACTAAAAAGAACACTCAAGGATGCAAAAAGTGTTATGGGAGATTGATATAATATAATTGAAATTTACATCCACCAATATCTTTAGATAGTATTGTTGCTGACTCTACTCTTCTTCATCATCAGATTAATACTATTATTTTTCATTTATGTTCAGTAGCACTGATTGTAGACACCACTTAATGACTTATGCTTCTATTACTGTTTATGACCTAAAAATAATACAAATCATGAAATATAACAAGACTAAATAATCAAAATAATACTACAATGAAATAAGTTTTAAACAAGGCTACTAGGGGTGTAACAATACGGTGAAAGCCGTTTTGCAATAGATTAAAATATTAAAAAACCAATACTGCAATATATTTCAATACGTATCGGTTTTCTGAGTAGCCATGTAAAGCATGAATTAATGCATGTGCATTGTATTCGTTACACGCACATGAGTATTTTCAAATGTACTTTTAACCAAATATTTGAATGACTTGGGTTAAATTGACTATATGCTCGAAAAATGCATGTTTTGACTTGCAAAGATAATTTTTCTCTTAATTGAAGCGATGTTTACCATTTTAAAGCACAATAAAATTATTTAAAACTTTTGAAACATTTTAACATTTATTTAAACATTTAGATTTCAGATTCTGATAAGAACAATCAGTACGGCATATAACGACAAAAACCGGTTCTGGAAAAAATCGGTTAAGAATTTGTATTGCAATAATAACCAGAATATCGGTTAACCATCACTAACCTTAAGGCTACACATATGGATATAAAGCAATCTTTCATGTCGTCTAATGTGAACATAATTATCAACTGAGTATCAGTCAGGCAACAAAGAGGCCACAGGTTCAATTCATACTGTTAGTGGAGAAATTACCGTAAGACCGTAAGATCAGAGTGCGCTGATAGTACCTGCTCTGCAACCCTTCACTGTCCTTCGGAAGGAAAAGCGCAAGAAGAGTAATTAGTGTAGCATAATCAAGTCTACGCTTGGGTTCACTATGCACTAGTATTTGAGGGTAACAAAACTATTCAGCCTGACTGGGACTCGAACCCAGGACCTCTGGCAGACTGCCGCTTACAGGGTGAGTGCTCTCCTGACTATGCTTTCTGGCCACTTACATTACCTTCTTCCCATAATGTGAACAGGTAAGTGTCGTGACATAATCTCAATAATAATTTCAGTATTCTAGGCTGTTTAAGAAGCATTTTATTTTGTTACAAGCATTTCTCAACTGACCAAGTAATTATCACGGTCCCACGTTGGGCGATATATATACAGGCTGACCGGGACTCCAATCCAGGACCTCTCCGTAGATAGATAGATAGAGTTATCCGGTCGCTTACATATCCTTCTTCCCATAATATCAACAGCTCACAGGTAAATGCTGTGACACTTAAAAAGATAATACACTTGTAATAGCAAGATTCACCAGTAAATCAGGTGAAAGCTTGATACAATTCCTGCATGATACATTACTCGAGTACATGATTATTTCTTAAGCTTCAGTGCATGGTAAGCGTCAATGCAGTCTATTGTCAGACTACATGTATATCCGGAATTCATTTCACCGTTCCAATGAAAACGCGTGTACAAAGAACAATAGCATTTGTTCCATAGTTCGTGCAATTTAGCAATAATATGTTACAAACGTTGTTTGTACCACAGGTGCCCATCGCATTACAAATACAAAATTATTATCAATTTTTACTTTAACATGCTCTAATTATCATAAAAAAAACCCAAATACAAAAGTTCCAGCCAAAAGCCAAAATATTGTTTTGTAAAAATATATAAGGTATCCAACTCGATGAATTCCTCATGAAATTTACTCGGAAGAGATGTGACAGGTCCTCTTTCCAAGACTAAACACCCATTCCCCTATGATTTAGCGCTAAAATCGAATACTAAAAATGAAATAAACATAATAATAATGATCCGTCTTTAAACTATATTTGTTGCAAATTTGACTTAAATCGGACAAGCACTTACGTAGATACGAGCCCAAATATACATGTATACATAAGTTTTGTCAAGTGTTTAAAGCCATGCATACATGATCAAACGCTTTAAAATCATTGTAACACTTCAATGATGATATTCAAATCAATCGCGATCGAATGCATGCCGGTCATCTCGTCTAATTACCCTCGATAATTTCAATGTTAATAGAGTTCGACTCTTTCCGGCAACTTCGTTCATCTCCGTGGGTTGAGTGACGTCATAGAAAAAAAGTTCGATAACCTTGCGCGTATTCATATCAAGGGGCATGTTCCACAAGGCTATCACTAGCTAGCGCTTTTTGAAAGCAATTTTGTGTAGCATAATATTAGCGCTCGCCTTGTGAAACGTGCCCAATATAAAAAGAAAACTTTGGGACAGCTTGTTTTGAATGATTTTATGTTCCATATGATGCACTTTTGTCTGTTATTTCGTAGAATAGAGATAATCTGTGCATACTATGAAAAAATTGCGTGGTTGTGGTAAAATAGAGGTCTGAAGAACTACTTTGTCTTAGACTTGGGTTGGCTAAACGCGAAACGACTGTCGAGATGGTCGTAATAAGTTAAGCGCTTAAAGCGCTTAATTAAAAACGGACGTAATATATTATGATGTTGTCCGTCTGTCCGTCCGTCCGTCCGACTGTCTGTCTGTCCGTCCGTGGACAATTGCTTGTTCGGATGATAACTCAAGAAAGGATGTACCTAGGTTCCTCAAATTTTATGTGTAAATAGCCCTTGGGTAGAGGGGCTTCCCTATTTATTTTGAGACCCCAGAGTCAAAGGTCAAGGTCACAGGGGCATCATATTGAAAAACCTTGTCCAGACGATATTTCAACAACCACTGTACCTAGGTTCACTAAATATGATATGAGAGTAGTCTATGTGTCTAGGATGTGCACTTTTGGTTTTGGGGCCCCAGGGTCAAAGGTCAAGGTCAAAGGGACATCATATGAAAAAACCTTGCTCTGACAATAATTCAACAACCACTGTACCAAGGTTCACCAAATTTAATGTGTGGATAGACCTTAGATAGAGGGGCTTCCCTATTGATTTTGAGGCCCCAGGGTCAAATGTCAAGGTCACAGGGACATCATATGGAAAAACCTTGTCTGGACGATAACTCAACAACCACTTTTCTTAAGTTCACCAAATTTTATGTGTTGATAGCCCTTTGGTAGAGGATGTTCCTTTTTGATTTTGAGACCCCTGGTCAAAGTTACTGGGACTAAATTTATATAAAAACATTGTCCGGACAATAGCTCAATAACGACTGTACCTAGGTTCACCAAATTTTATGTAAGGATAGCCAAAATGTCTAGCATATGCCCCTTTGGTTTTGAGGCTCCTGGGTTAAAGGTCAAGATCGCAAGGACATCATACGGAAAAACCTTGCCCAGAGAATAACTCAACAATCACTTTATCTAGGTTCACCAAATTTTATGTATTGATACTCAGGTTCAAGGGTGTGAACTTTTTTGTTCTGAGGCCCCAGGGTTAAGGTCACTGGAAGTCCATATGGTAAAAAAATTGTGCCTGTGAAAACTTAACCACAGGCTGTACCTAGGTTCTCATATAGCCCCCCAGTTAAGGATGTGGCCTATTCTGAGGTCCCGGGGTCATTGGTCAAGGTCACAGGGACTTCATATGAGATAGAACACAGCATGGACTGCACACGGGCGTATAATGCCCCGCCCAGCGGAGCTCTTGTTATTCGTAGATGTACTTCCCCATATTGGATAATGGGCATTAAAATCGCCGAGTAGAAAGAATGGTTCTGGGAGTTGTTAAGTTAAATTTTCTAAGTCTTCTACAGAAATAGATAAATTAGGAGGGAGATATAAGGAGCACACTGTTATAGATCTGTGCAAAGTTACTTCAACAGCTACATGTACGTCTTGCAGATTAGTTCGTAACTGAATTTGTCGTAGAGGGATACAGTTTGCAACCGCAATTGTTGAGCTTCCAGATGCTCTCATTGTGCCTGTACAAACATTACTATATAGAGTATAGTCCTTAATTGATGTTTTATCATTTGTAGATAGGAACGTTTCTTGAAGACAACTTTCGGGGAGTATTTCGATAATAAAAGAAGAAGATCGTTGTAAAACTTACTTATGAAACTTAACAGGACTGCGAGCCGAAACTCGGGGAGGAGAGCTGACACCCATTTTGTGTGATTGCCTTTGGAGACGAAGAAGCATGTGATGCCCGCCTCTGAGGTACAGATGAGGTACTTGTAGATGTTGATGTCTGTGAACTTGTACTTACTTTAGACGTATTACGTGAATGGATAGGAGACGGTTTTTGTACTGGAAAGATTTCCAGAGGAAAACACTTACATAAGTTGACCTACACTGCAGAATCAACCATCTGAACTGGTTTAGATACAGCAGCTGAATATGAATTATTATTGGTAATCTGATTTTCAACAAGCTTGCGTGCATCAGGGAATGATAAACTTTGTGTATTTTAACACGGAGAACTTCTTTTTCCGTCTTCCAGACAGAGCAAGAACGGGAGGTTGCTAAAAGATTACCCCCACAGTTTGAACATTTTACATCAAGAGAGCAGTTTTCAAGCGGACCAGCATGAGGAGTACTACATTTACGACAAATATTCTCTCTAGTGCATCTAGATTCATAATATCCATATTTAAAGCATTTGTAACACTGCATCGGGTTTGGTATGTACATCTCAACGCGAACGTTGAGATACCCAACTCGAAGTGAAGATGCAAGAATGGGGTTGTCAAATGTCAATACATAGGTATGAGTAGGTACACGTTTACCGTCTCTAGTGGTCAATATGCGTTTAGCAAATAGACACCCATTGAGTGCTTAGCTCTTTTACGATGTCTGCCTCTGACATGTCTGCTAAGTCAGGGCAGCGAATTACACCTTTGCATGAATTTAGAGTTTTGTGAGTTGTACAAAAGCTGGAAGACCAAAGAACGATTTTATTTTGAGTAGATTCTCCGACTGCTGTTTTCTACTGACCTCGATCAGGAGCTCGCCATTGTGTAGCTTCCTGGCCGATTTTGGTGTTCCTATCAATGATGAAATGGTCTTTTCAATTATAAAAGGATTAAGTTTAGATAACTTTTCTTTTCCCTCTACTATGAGGAAGCGTGGAAACGATGATTGACTTGATTTGTCACTAGTTACGGTATTATATGATTCATCAGATTTACGGATTTTAGAGTTAGTTAAAGGATCCATGGCTGATTTTATTATGATTCATCACCCAGGTTCCCCAGCCACCTCGGACTCCAACAAGCGGAAGTGCTATGGAGGCGGGCATCCAGCCTCCGCACAATCAACACAATTGGCCTATGAGCCACCGCTTCTTGAATAGGTGTTTTAAACGTATCAACTAGAAAAAAGTACTGCATATTTAGAAAACACGTAGTCCTTAATGGAGAACACATATGTTTTTACAAATAGAAAGTATGCTGGTAACGTTGGTTATTTTGGGGGGTGTGCACATCCAGGAGTACATGTACTAATATAAATAATTAGCTTTTGCAAGTATGCAACTATTCAAGGGCAAGGCATGACCAGCCGATTGACCTAGTCGGGCCCACTTGGACACCCGTCTACCCTGAATCAGAGGCCAAAGTAGTGTGTTGGGAAAACTGGAGATCCCTGGGTCTCCCTCAACTACCAGAATCCTCCTTTCTCGGTTACGGGACGCTGCCCACGGCAAACGGGCGGTTTTGGTGATTTCGGTACTCTTTGGTTGCATACAGATTGAGCCGGTAATTAAACAATTTCTTGCTGTATTGTTTGTTGACATTGTACATAATCTCTGAAAGAAGGATAGTTTTCTTTTGGCTATATTTGCGTCTATTAGTAATCATCCGAGTGTGCTGAGAGCCATGTCTGTGCGCGTATGCTGTGGGAGATGTAGAATTTTTTTTACGTTTAGCGCTGGAAGCATTGAACCTTCAACAAGTCACTGTTTATAATATTATGCCAGAGTTCAGCTACATATAATAATAATGAAAAAGACACAGCGTACAATCGATGCCATTCGGAAAGGATTTATATCTCAAACACTATTTTCAATTGACAACACAGAATATAAAGATGATTGAGCATTACTGGTTCTATTTTGGATGGTCTCTTTCAAGGTGAGTGAGCTATTAAGTTTAAAACCAACATGTGTTGTTACGTAACATGACAGAAATTCTGAGCATCCAAACTTAACTTTGAAATCTCTCCTGGATTTTTTACTACTAAAAACATAACACAACATTTGTCATAATTAAATTCGTAACCCCATTTACATGCGTAGGTTTGAACAATTTCTAATATGGTTTTAAGTGAAGATTTGGATGAACACAATAAAGTCAAATCATCAGCTAATGTAGGATTTCAACAACCAATAGTACCAACATATAAACCGTTATTACTTTTCTCTAAAGTGTTAAGAAGTTCGTCAATAAAGAGAAGATAACACCATGTGGAAAGTATGCCACCTTGTTTGATGATATTCTATTGACAAAAACGACACTTGGTATATTTCAATTGCCATTTATAATTAGCTTAAGAAACTTTCCACCGCTACCAAGTTGCTGAATTTTATTGATTAATGCACTATGGCGAAAATTGTCAAAAGCACCCACAGTGTCTAAGAATGCTGCGTAAATGCTTAGGCTTTTTGTCTTTGTATATGGTAATAGTTATTCCAATTTAACAACCGTCTGGCACATATTGACAATCTATTATCATATTAAACAACTTTATTAAGTAATTTTGTAATGTGCCTCCTCCATTAATTATATGTTCAGCACACACTAAAACAAAGCCGGGCGCTTTCCGTGTTTTTATGGCTTTAATACAGCAATTAAATTCATCAGGAGTTACTTCCCTTGTTAGAATGGGATCTTCGGGAAAATCGTTGTCTTCAAGTATTTAACTCATTTTATTTTCAACATCATGTAAAAACCGATGTCAAACTGATTTTTTTCCTTAGGAGTGAACACTTGAGCAGAATAGTTTCTGAATAGTTCCACTATCTTAGAGGGATCACGAGCAATTATATCACCATCTTCAATTCAGTTATCAATTTTGTGGTTTTAACAATTTTCCGTTTTATGAGAGTCCAAAACAATCGCAAGTCACACTCAGTGATTGAATTTAGCTCATTATAATATTTATCATTAGTTTACGCGATAGCCTGTTTTTGGATTTTTCTGAATTCGCACTTAGCTCCCTTGTATTTTAAATAGAACATGTTTTTTGCCGGGATAAAATTTAGCCGTAATTAATGTGCCTTGTTAAGCATACACAATTCATTTGGACGCATTTGATTCATTGCGCGGAACCTTCCGACTGAAAAAATTACATCGAATGAACAAGCACTGTCCTAGAATTTTCCAACAGTGCATGTTAAATAGCATTATTATTGCAGAAATTACTCTTTTTATGTCTATTTGGTCACTTAAAAACTATAATAAATTTATATGCACACCGAAGTATTCGATTCAAGAAAATGTTCTGCCAAAATTCCGGACAGCCAATCAAACGCTCACCGATATTTATTCTTAGACGAAAATGGGGGAAATAAGTATGTATTTTTATTGTGATAAATTGCGAGTTTTAAAAAGAAAATATAGATACTTTTACCAAGGAAACATTCTCATAAAAATGACATGTAACAATTAGTTTTGCACGTTCGGTCTAATATTGCGACTTTCTTGAAACTGGTTCAGCGTTCATATATTGATAATGGTATTTTCCAGTAATAGAAACAGGTACACCGACAAAAACATGGCGGAGACGAGTTCATTCACGCACCCCATTTTGACTTTTTTAACAGACACATTTTCCGTACACTGCTGAATTCAGTGGGACAGACTTTCATTTTGAAGGAGTGCAGAACTCCCTGACTTGCCCGCCTCGGGACATTTTGTCTTGACACTCGGATAGGTTAATGTTTTTTGGGGGAAGTAAATGACTTCTCACGTGCAACCGGTGCAAATATGTTCTCACGCACTTCCGGTGTAAACATTTTGGTACCCAAAAAAGAACGTTTTTTATGGAAACTTGTTAGTGGACTGTCTGGATATGCAAGAATACGTTGTAATATACAAAGCTTATTTTAATGAAGATTTCATAGGTGATATACTGGTTAGTGACCCTAGATTGGACAAATATTTACTGAAAACTGAAATGAAAAACCGTTTGATTCTGTGGAGATGTGAGGATAATTGATGAATGCATGTAATAAGAATATTGAGTACAAAGTAATATCAATAAATGACTGATGTTACAAATCATACATAGTACATCCATAATACTGAATTGCAGGCGTAAGTTGTATGACTGTTGTTAAGTTAATTGAACCAAGAATTGGTCACACTAGGGTTGTTGTATTAAATCAATACGTTATACTGGTTAGACAATTGTAATGTATTGAATATTAATGTTTAGATACACCATATCATCTTGGGACATATAAGTAAATTAACGTAACAAAATGTCTTGTTTAGTTATCATAGTATATTGGAATAATTAGAATTCTCTGTATATATTAAAACCATGGTAACAAGAGGTTATTAAAAAGAGTAAGAGTGTCTTAAGGATGGGTCGATATCAACTTAAAGTACAATTGCCCTCTTTCATATCAATTTTATTGCATATGTTGACTTTTTTTGATGATTGTCCTATAACAACAAACACAAAGACGTACAGTTAAACAATTTTATTTATCCTATCGCCAACTGACCTGAAAGAAAACCAGTATATTTTGTCTCTCAACGACAGGTAAACAATGATATAAAACGTAAAATAGCCTAATAGTTATACACATGTACATTTTTTTCTGAATTTCATTTCCCAGGCTGTATTAATGTCCCCATTCTGTGTTTGATTTGACAATTGACCTGCTATTAACACAGAAAACAAACTTAGTTAAAGTGTGTTTCATTCAATCCAAGCTATTCAAAAAATAAATACAATGAACTTGGCTTCTAAACAAACTCTTGCACTTAACAATCGCGCAATTTTCTCATTACATATCAATGTTAGCTTACTCGTCAAACGATAATACCTACAAGTACATCTGACTAGACGGCCATAGTACGGGGGCCAGAGGGATTCACCGTGCACCTCTCTCAGCAAAAAAAGTCGATTGTTTTCAATTACACGCTTATCTATATATTTTATAACAAAATAAATGTATTATTTCCCCAAAATAGTATTTGAAACTAAAAGATATGCATGTAAATGGAAAAAAATCGACATTTTCTGCATTTTTTTTTGAATTAATTTCATGAATTTACCTATATTTCAGCAGATAGTTTTACATATATTTCTAAAGGTCAGTGTCTCAGCTTTGATTTGATTGTTATATTTTTCTAGCTTAATGTTTGTTTAAGTTATTAATGATTTAACAAATACCGACAATTTCGACAAAAATCAAGGGGTTGTCATGGAAACTGTGAAATTTCAGGTAATGCGTAAGAGTTTATTTTCAGTACTTTGCCGATTTTATTAAGTTCCCTTAGGAACAATTTAGCATGCGTGGCACGGTGAACCCCTCTGACCCCCGTACTACCACCATTATGACATCAAACTGACCACACCAGGCAACCCGCTAAACCGGGCGATATCCAATACGGTACATTTTTTAATCACAACAAGTGAAAGTATTTCGCTTAATTTTTATACGCCCGTTTTGAAAAAACGGACGTATTATGTTATGATGTTGTCCGCTGTCCGTCCGTGGACAATTGCTTGTCTGGATGATAACTCAAGAAAAGATATACCTAAGTTCCTCAAATTTTATGTGTGGATAGCCCTTGGGTGGAGGAAGTTCCCTATTGATTTTGAGACCTCAGGGTCAAAGGTCAAGGTTACTGGGACTTAAATAGGTAAAACTTGTCCGGACGATAACTCAACGACTGTACCTAGGTTCATAACATTTTTTGTAAGAGTAGCCCGTGTGTCAAGGATGTTCCTTATTGGTTTTGGGGCCCCTGGGTCAAAGGTCAAGGTCACAGGGGCATCAAATGGGAAAAAAACTTGTCCGGACAATAACTGAACTACCAATCTACCTAGGTTCACCAAATTTTATGAGAGAGTAGCCCATGTGTCAAGGATATTCCCTGTTGGTTTTGGGGCCCCTTGGTCAAAGGTCAAGGTCACAGGGGCATCATATTGAAAAACCTTGTCCGGACAATAACTCAACAATGACTGTACCTAGCTTCACCAAATTTTATGTGAAGGTAGCCCATGTGTCAAGGATGTGCCCTATAGGTTTTGAAGCCCCCAGGTTCAAAGGTTAATGTCACAGAGGCATCATATGGAAAAACTTTGTCCGGACAATAAATGAACCACCAATGTACCTAGGTTCACCAAATTTTATGTGAGAGTAGCCCAAGTGTCAAGGATATGCCCTATTGGTTTTAGGGCCCCTTGGTCAAAGGTCAAGGTCACAGGGGCATCATACTGAAAAACATTGTCTGGGTAGTAACTCATCAATGACTGAACCTAGGTTCACCAAATTTCATGTGAGAGTAGCCCAGGTGTCAAGGATGTGCCTTATCAGTTTTGGGGAAACAGGGTCAAGTTTAAACCTTCGACCAGAAGATATCAAATTACCAAGCAGTGACTTCAAATGTTCAATCAGTATGTTAATTAAGTCAAAATGGCAAACAATGGAAATAATGCTATATTTAATAAGTAACATGAAATTTGTTTACCAAATTTTATGTGAGGGTAGCCCATGTGTCAAGGATGTTCCCTATCGGTTTTGAGGCCCCTGGATCAAAGGTCAAGGGGCATCATATTGAAAAACCTTGTCCGGACAATAACTAAACAACAATTGTACCTAGGTTAACCAAATTTTATGTGGATTAGCCCATTTGTAATGGAGTAATGTGTTGAAAGCTCTTTGGTAGAGGATGTTCCATTTTGATTTGGAGACCCCAGCGTCAAAAGTCAAAGTCACTGTAACTTAATTTATATTGAAACATTTTCCGGACAATAACTCAATAATGATTGTACCTAGGTTCACCAAATTTTATTTAAGGGTTGCCTAAATGTCTAACATATGCCCCTTTGGTTTTAGGCCCCTGGGTCAAAGTTCATGGTCAAAAGGAAATCATGAGGAAAAACCTTGTCCAACAACCAACTTTATCTAAGATCACCAAATTTTATGTATCAATACTCTTTGGGTCAAGGGTGTGAACTTTTGGTTCTGAGGCCCCAGGGTCAAGGTCACTGGAAGTTTGTATAGGAAAACTTTGTGCTGGTGATAACTCAACCATGGCTGTACCTAGGTTCTCAAAACCTTTGCTTTGGATAGCCCTCCAGTTAAGGATGGGACCTATTCTGAGATCCCGGGGTCATTGGTCAAGGTCACATGGACTTCATATGATATAGAACACAGCATGGACTGCACACGGGCGTATAATGCCCCGCCCAGCGGAGCTCTTGTTATATATTCGTTTTTATGTTATAATAGTGGCACCGATCTGTCGGGCTGAGCTTGGCGATTCAGCAAATTGCTTTATATATTCAAAAGTGAAAGTTTAAGGGGTTGTTAAAGACAGACAATATATCCAAAACTCGTATTTTAAGTTTAAAGTTATCTTTCACCTACAATTTCGTAACAAAAAGTGCAACTTTTGTGTGTTGTCTGGTAAAGATGTCCCTTTTCTTTAATCATTCAGATTTGCAACCCTTGAAACTGAATATTTTCCAAGAAATCGCCGTTTTACTGCACTGTACCTAACATATGAAGCTAAAACGGGAGAAGCTGCTTTGTTTTTAGCGCCAAGTCGAAGAGAAGTAAAGTTGCTTACAAAAAAGGCTTACAGATCAAGTGTTTAGTTTTTGTAAATTTTGTAGCTCATTTTCCGCGTAGCCCTTCGAAATCTGTAAAGAGGTAATTGATCCTGTTGATCCGATTGTCTGATTCATCGATGAACGATTATTGTGCTTTCAATCGAAAAAAAGTTAAGATTGGTGTTGACACGAATAAAATTGCGAGAGGTAGAAGAAGGTAAAGGTCGGCTGAGACCAGACACACTTTATTTGGTTCAGATGTTTTTGGATATTTAATAAAGTTAACAACAGAGTTTTGTGATTTTTGTTTTGATGTACATGTTTATGAACACTTCAGCTAAATGCATCTTTAATCATATATATTTTTTCAATCATGGGTTTAGTTATTCTTGAAAAGAATCTTCAAACTTTTGATAAATGTTATAATATCCAAGATCTCCGCTGGGCGGGGCATTATACGCCCGTGTGCAGTCCATGCTGTGTTCTATCATATATGAAGTCCCTGTGACCTTGACCAATGATCCCGGGATCTCAGAATAGGTCACATCCTTAACTGGAGGGCTATCCAAAGCGAAGATTTTAAGAACCTACGTACAGCCGTGGTTGAATTATCACCGGCACAAAGTTTTCCCATATGAACTTCCAGTGACCTTGACCCTGGGACCTCAGAACCAAAGTTCACATCCTTGACCCAAAGAGTATCGATACATAAAATTTGGTGATCTTAGATAAAGATGGTTGTTGGACAAAGTTTTTCCTCATGATGTCCTTGCGACCTTGACCTTTAACCCAGGGGCCTAAAAACCAAAGGGGCATATGTTAGACATTTAGGCTACCCTTACATAAAATTTGGTGAACCTAGGTACAGTCATTATTGAGTTATTGTCCGGACAATGTTTTGGTATAAACAGGCCTCCTAGCAGGCCAAAATAAAAATGAAGGTTTTTATAAAGGCTCCAATGTATGAAAATAAAGGCCTTTTAGTGTAAAATATGAAAAAAAGAGTAAATAAAGGCTATTTTCGTCGAAGTTCTCATTTCTTTATTAAAACCACAGTCATACCAAAGTCATTTTTTGATGTTATATACTGTTTGAATTACGCAATGTAATACATACCTTATTTAATGTGTATACCTATTTTCTCTGCATATTTATATCATACATAGCTCCAGTTTTACAGAGTAGGGAAAATGCAGAACAAAATCCATTACTTGCTTTAAGCTAGCACGGCAACCAGTAAGAGCAAATATAAAGATTTTGAGTGAGAATTACAGGCTATTTTGGCGTTTTAAAGGTTTTCCGGGGGAAATGTTAAGGTTTTAAAGGTTTGCTCTGAAATTAAAGGTTTTTAAAGGTTTCAGTAGGAGGCCTGTATAAATAAAGTCCCAGTGACTTTGACCCTAGGGTCTCAAAATCAAAAATCCTCTACCAAAGAGCTATCAACATATAAAATTTGGTGAACCTAGGAAAGTGGTTGTTGAGTTATCGTCCGGACAAGATTTTCCATATGATGTCCTCGTGACCTTGACCTTTGGCCCTGGACACATGGACCATTATCACATAAAATTTGGTGAACATAGGTACAGTGGTTGTTGAGTTATTGTCAGGACAAAGTGTTCATATAAATAAGTCCCAGTGACCTTGCCCTTTGACCCTTGGGTCTCAAAATCAATAGGGTACATCCTCTACTCAAGGAATATCCATACATAGAGTTTGGTGAACCTAGATACAGTGGTTGTTGAGTTATTATCCGGACAAAGTTTTTCCATATGATGTCCCTGTGACCCTGACCTTTGACTCTGGAGTCCCAAAACCAATAGGGCACATCCTAAACACATGGGCTACTCTCACATAAAATTTAGTGAACCTTGGTACAGTGGTTGTTCAGTTATTGTCCGGACAAGGTTTTTCCATATGATGCCACTGTGACCTTGACCTTCGACCCTGGGGCCCCAAAACCAATAGGACACATCCTTGACACATGGGCTACTCTCACATAAAATTTGTTGAACCTAGGTACAGTGGTCGATGAGTTATTGTCCTGGCATGGTAATTAGAAAAAGTTATATACTGCTGGAATCGGCTTTTTTGCCACTAGAACATAGGCTATATGAATACATAAGGAAAAATCAAATGAAGACAAAAATGGCAAATACCTTGAAAATTGTGATCGCCGCCATTATTGTTGACCCAATGTTATCGTAAACAAAACCACGTGATTACCCGCCCTGCAAACATAGGAAAAATTAATAATCAATATTGGGGGCTGTTAAAAAACTCATCTTTACAAAGGGTGAGAGATATTTACAACTGTAAACCTATTATAGCTAATAAGCGCCCATATAATTTACATGATATTCTAGTACATTTGAAATTTACTAATATTGATAACAATAATTGTACAGTATCTAGATGTAATAGACCTAGGTGTACCCATAGTCCCAGTAATAAGTAATATACATTTAGGTGCTACCTCTCTTTTGAGAAGGTATGAGTGTGTTAATCTGGTATGACCAATTCTACATCGCGAGATCACTATTTGATCTCTGCGATTAGAAAATATAATTGACGAAGATGAATCAAGGGTTGGCTTTATGTCTTGTAACTTATTAAAAATTGCATTGTCCCACATTGTTTGCCATTTTGACTTAATTAAAGTGTTAATTGAACATTTGAAGTCACTGCTTGGTAATTTGATATCTACTGGTTGAAGGTTTAAAGATTCTTTAGCCAAAATATCAAATTTTTCATTTCCTTGTATACCAATATGGCTTGGTATCCAGCAGAGGTGTACTATTTTAGATTTTAAAATTTCATGTAATTTTAGTTCGATACATTTTATAAGAATATTGTTTGAAGTACGATTTTTTATGGCCAATAATACAGATAGAGAATCTGAAAAAATGATAAAATTGTTATTATTACTATTTGATATGTAAGTTAAAGCAAGATCTATTGCTTTGACTTCAGCTGTAAATATGGATGCCTGGTCAGGCAGTCGCATTCTTGCAACAAAAGAATTTCCATATGCAGCGCAACCAACTTTGTTACCATCTTTGGAACCGTCAGTAAATAAATGTGTACAATCTTTATATTTTTCTAATATGTTTACGAATTCCGATTTGAAGGCCTCTGGACTGGTAATAGATTTACGAAAGTTTGACAAGTCAATATTAACGTTTGGTATGTTGTAGGTCCAAGGAGGGACATTTTCATCAAAGTTCTGTAAAACGGTAGAAGTGTTGATATTAAGCATTTCTAAGTCGTTTTTAACGCGCAGGCCAAATGGTTTAATTTCGTTTGGTTTGTTGTCAAATTTTTCCATGTAATTTTGTTTGAAAACTACTTTTCGCGCCGGGTTACTATTGTTAGAAGATATTCGAGTTGCGTATTGTAATGAAAGCTTTTGTCGACGTAATTTTAATGATGGCTCGTTAGCTTCAACATAAAGACTTTCAATAGGTGAAGTTTTAAATGCACCAAGGGCGATACGTAAGCCCTGGTTATGTATTGTATCAAGCATTTGTAAGTACGATTTACGTGCTGATCCATACACAATTGACCAATAATCTAGTTTTGAACGAACAAGACTTCTGTATATTTTAAGTAATGTTTGGGAGTCAGATCCCCAAACAGTATGTGAAAGTACTTTAAGTAGATTTAGAGCTTTCATACATTTTGCTTTTTAGAGACTAAGTGTGGATTAAAAGAGAGTTTTTTATCAAATGTAACGCCTAAAAATTTAGCTTCATTTACAACAGGGATTTTTGAGCCAGAAATGTAAAGTTCAGGATCATTATGATGCTTTCTTAATCGACAAAAATGTACACATTGTGTTTTTGACTCGGAAAATTTAAAACCATTTTCTGTTGCCCACTTTTGGATTTTATCCAAGTTTTGTAGTAGTTGGCGTTCGATACTTCGAACATTTTAGATCGATAACAGATTAAAAAGTCATCTACATACAATGAGCAATCTGTACCAGGATTTATGACCTTAACAATATTATTAATTTTTAGACCAAAGAGTGTAACAGATAATATACTGCCTTGTGGCACGCCTTGTTCTTGTTTGTGGCTCTCTGATAATGTTGATCCTAATCTGACTTGAAAATTTCTGTCAGACAGAAAACTAGAAATTAACATGGGTAGTCTACCGTTTAGACCGGCATCTTTTAAATCTTTGAGAATACCATATTTCCAAGTTGTATCGTAAGCTTTCTCAAGATCAAAGAAAATTGAAACTACATGTTGTTTATTGACAAAAGCCTCTCTTATGAATGTTTCGAGGCGAACTAAATGATCATTTGTACTTCGCTGTTTTCGAAAACCAGATTGGAAATTAGTTATAATACCGTTTGATTCCAAATACCAGATGAGTCTTTTATTAACCATGCGTTCAAATGTTATTGCGTACAAATACAACTAGTTAGAGATATTGGTCGGTAGTTAAGGGGGTCAGTATTGTCTTTACCCGGTTTCGGTATTATTAAAGCTTGCTTCCAGGAATCTGAAATTTTACCAGATATCCATATATCATTAAAAATATCGAGCAATAAATGTTGAGATACTAATGGGAGGTGTTTTAAAAATTGATAATAAATTTCATCAGGGCCAGCAGCTGTATCTTTGGCATGCTTAACAGAATCGGTTAAATCGTCAATTGTAAAGAGGGTGTTATACTCTTCTTCGTTGTTAGAATGAAAATTAATATTTTGTTTTTCCGAGTTAGATTTGACCTTTTTAAATTTTTCAGTGTAGTGTGCTGAGGAAGAATTATGTGCAAAAGTTTCCGCCAGCGTGTTGGCTATACCTTTAGCCGTTTTAGCTACGCTCGAATCTTTACGTTTCAGATGAGCAGTAGGAACTTTTTTGTGTTAACCATTAATTTTACGAATGGCTTCCCAAACTTTTTTAATTGGAGTGTTGGCGTTAATTTTAGAAACATATGACTGCCATGATATACGTTTAGAAAACTTAAATGTTCTACGAGCTTGTGCTCGTAGGATTCTATAATTGTCTAGATTTGCAGCTGTAGGGCAAACCTGAAATTTTTTAAGTGCTGCTTTTCGTTTCTGAAATGATCTTCTGCACTCATCGTTGAACCATGGTTTTTTGGTTTTTTAATTTTACTTGAGTTTTTAATTGAAGTTTTAGGAATACACTTATCAGCTATCTTTGATAGAGTGGACGCAAAAAGATTAGCTTTATCCGTAGAGTTGGAAATAATCGGACTTGTTAAATCATCAGAACACAATTTGATAAATTGTTCCCAGTTCGCTTTTGGGAATTTGTAATAAGAGCGGTTGTTTGCTGGAACAGAGTCGTTTACAGTTAACAACAATGGAAAGTGGTCACTGCCATATTGTTCGTCTAGAACTGACCAAGTAAAATCCAAGTATATTGATGGATGTGATAATGTGAGGTCTATACAAGAAAAACTTCCAGTGGCTGGATGTAAGTAAGTTGGTGACTTGTTATTTAAAAGACATAGTAGAACATTATCAATGAACTTTTCTGTAATGCTGCCTTTATTATTCGTAGATGTACTTCCCCATATTGGGTTATGCGCATTAAAATCGCCGAGTAGAAAGACTGGTTCTGGGAGTTGTTTAGTTAAATTTTCTAAGTCTTCAACAGTTATAGATAAATTGGGAGGGAGATATAAGGAGCACATTGTTATAGGACTGTGCAAAGTTACTTCAACGGCTACGGCTTGCAGATTAGTTCGTATCTGAATTTGTCGTTGAGGGATACAGTTTGCAACCGCAATTGTTGAGCCACCAGATGCTCTTATTGTGTCTGTGCAAATTTTATTATAAAGCGTATAGTCCTTTATTGATGTTTTATCATTTGTAGATAGGAATGTTTCTTGAAGACAGACAACTTTAGAGGAGTATTTCGATAATAAAAGAAGTAGATCGTTGTAATTTGATTTAAGACCACGACAATTCCATTGAAGTATAGTTTGACTCATGGTTCAACGAAAAGTAAAAACTTACTTCGGAAACTTAACTTGACATCGAGCCGAAGTCCGGAGAGGAGAGCTTTGGACGACACCCATGTCCTCCTCCATCGACTCGATGTCACTCATAAGAGCCTCGAATCGATTGGAGGACGAGACAGGGTCCCTCTCCGCTTTCCTAACTCTGTCGGTTAGGACAACCTTCTTTTTGGGTGATTTCCTTTGAATCACCCGCTCAGGAGACGGAAAAGCCTGTGAGACCCGCCTCTGAGGTACAGATGATGGTGCTTGTAGATGTTGTCTGTGAACTTGTACTTGCTATAGACGTATTACGTGAAAGAATAGGAGACGGTGTTTGCACTGGAATGATTTCCAGAGGAGAACACTTACATAAGTTGACCTGCACAGCAGAATCAACCATCTTAACTGGTTTGGATACAGCAGCTGAATAAGAATTATTATTATTATTTCTACAAGCTTGCGTGCATCAGGAAAAGATAAACTTTGTGTATATTTAACACGGAGAACTTCTTTTTCTGTCTTCCAGACTGAGCAAGAAAGGGAGGTTGCAAAATGATTACCCCCACAGTTTGAACATTTGACATCATTAGAACAGTTTTCAAGCGGACCAACATGAGAAGTACTACATTTACGGCATATATTCTCTCTAGTGCATTTAGTTTCATGATTTCCATATTTAAAGCATTTGTAACACTGCATCGGGTTTGGTATATACATCTCAACGCGAACGTTGAGATACCCAACTCGAAGTGAAGATGGAAGAATGGGGTTATCAAAATGTTAATGTGTGTAGGAACACGTTTACCGTCTCTGGTGGATAGAATACGTTTGGCATTTGAAACACATTGCGAGCTTAGCTCTTTTACAATGTCTGCCTCTGACATTTCTGCAAGGTCAGGACAGCGAATGACTCCTTTGGATGAATTGAGGGTATTGTGTACAGTGCAAAAAGATTGAATGTTGAAAAAAGATCTTAATTTAAGCAAATTATCCGATTGTTGTTTTCTTTGCACCTCGATCAGGAGTTCTCCACCACGGAGCTTCCTGACCGATTTCGGTGTTCCTATGAGTGCAGAAATGGTCTTTTCAATGACAAACGGGTTCAACTGTGCTAATTTTTCATCTCCCAGCGCTTCTACTACGAGAAAGCGTGGAAAGGATGATTGACTTGATTGTACATTTGAAATGTTTGGTGATTCGTCAGACTTACGTTTTTTAGAAGAGGTTAAAGGATCCATGGTTGAGTTATTAATGATTCATCCCTCAGGTTCCCCAGCCACCTCGGTCTCCAACAAGGGGAAGCGCAATGGAGGCGGGTATCCAGCCTCCGCACCACAAGGATACCTGCGAAGTATACTTGCATGTAATTGCAAATGATTACAATCAACACAATTGGCCCATGAGCCACCGCCTTTTTGAATAGGTGTTTTGTACGTATAAGTTTAAAAGAAAGTACTTTAAATTCAGTAAGCACACACAGATCGTAATGGAGTACACATATGGTTTTTCAAATTGAGAGTATGCTAGTAATGTTAATAATTTTGAGATAGTGCACATAAAGGAGTACATGAACTTACATGAATGAAATAGCTTTTGCAAGTATGCAACTATTCAAGGGCAAGGCATGGCCAGCCGATTGACCAAGTCGGGCCCACTTGGACACCCGTCTACCCTGAATCAGAGGCCAAAGTAGTGTTTTGGAAAGACTGGAGATCCCTGGGTCTCCCTCAACTACCAGGGTCCTCCTTTCCCTCTTCGTGGTACGGAGGAGTAACATGTGCCCATTATGTACGTGCTATTAGCGCCTGCATGATGGGCATATAGCAACACCAAAACTGCCCGTTTGCCGTGGGCAGCGTCCCGTAACCGGGAAAGGAGAATCCTGGTAGTTGAGGGAGACCCAGGGATCTCCAGTCTACCCAACACACAACTTTGGCCTCTGATTCAGTGTAGACGGGTGTCCAAGTGGGCCCGACTTGGTCAATCGGCTGGTCATGCCTTGCCCTTGAACAGTTGCACACATGCAATAGCCATTTTATTTGTGTAAGCACATGTACTCCTTGGTGTGCACATTCCTAAAAATGACCAACTTTTCTAGCATACTCTCAATTTGAAAATTCATTTGTGCGCTCTATTACGATCTGCGTGTGTTTACTGAATATATAGTACCTTCCTTTCAATTTAAACGTTCAAAACACTTATCCAAGAAGGCGGTGGCTCATGGGCCAATTGTGTTGATTGTAATCATTTACAATTGTATGCAAGTATATCTCTCAGGTATCCTTGTGGTGCGGAGGCTGGATACCCGTCTCCAATGCACTTCCCCTTGTTGGAGTCCGAGGTGGCTGGGGAACTTGAGTGATGAATCATAATAAACTCAACCATGGATCCTTTAACCTCTTCTAAAAACGTAAGTCTGACGAATCGACAAACAACATTTCAAGTGATAATCTAAATCAATCGTCCTTTCCACGCTTCCTCGTAGTGGAAGCGCTTGGAGATGAGAAATTGTCACAACTTAACCCCTTTGTAATAAAAAAGACCATTTCATCGTTGATTGGAACTCCAAAATCGGTCAGGAAGCTCCGTGGTGGTGGAGAACTCCTGATCGAGGTAATAAGCTGATAATCTACTAAAGTTGAGATCCTTCTTTAACATCAAAGCTTTCTGTACTGTCCATAACACACTCAATTCATCCAAAGGAGTCATTCGCTGCCCTCACCTTGCGGAAAAGTCAAAGGCAGACATTGTAAACGAGCTAACCTCTCAATGTGTTTCAAATGCCAAACGCATCTTATCCACCAGAGACGGTAAACGTTTTTGTTTGTTTGTTTGGGTTTTACGGCGCACCAACACAAAAAGGTCATATCGCGCCGACAGCTATTAATGATACTAATAATTCAAACTATATTAATCATGTAAAACTCCTTATTATAAACATTTATTTCTTTCAAAAAGTTAAGTATAACATATGATGGTACAGATTCAAAAAGTTCTTTCAGTGAGTTTACTTTAAAATGTTTGTCACGATTGTACTTTAGATACTTTAGATCCTGACAGTCAAGGAGAACGTGTTTTACATTGAAATGCTCGTCACATGGTATGCATTTAGGTGCTTCTTCTCTTTTGAGAAGGTATGAATGTGTTAATCTAGTGTGACCAATTCTACATCGCGAAATTACTATTTGATCTCTGCGATTGGAATATATATTTGACGAAGATGAATTAAGGGTTGGCTTTATGTCACGTAATTTATTAAAAAGTGCATTGTTCCACAACGTTTGCCATTTTGATTTATTTAGCGCGTTTATTGAACATTTGAAGTCACTGCTTGGCAATTTGATATCCACTGGTTGAAGGTTTAAAGATTCTTTGGCCAAAATATCAACTTTTTCATTTCCTTGTATACCAATATGGCTTGGTATCCAGCAGAGGTGTACTGTTTTAGATTTTAAAATTTCATGCAATTTTAATTCGATACTTTTATTAAGAATATTGTCTGAATGACGATTTTTTATGGCCAATAATACAGAGAGAGAATCTGAAAAAATGATAAAATTACTAGTAATACTATTTGATATGTATGATAAAGCAAGATCTATTGCTTTGACTTCAGCTGTAAATATGGATGCCTGTTCAGGCAATCGCATTCTTGCGACAAAAGAATTTCCATATGCAGCGCAACCAACTTTGTAACCGTTTTTAGAACCGTCAGTAAATAATTGTGTACAATTTTTATATTTTTCTAAGATGTTAACGAATTCCGATTTGAAGGCCTCTGGGCTGGTAATAGATTTACGTAAGTTTGACAAATCAATGTTAACGTTTGGAATGTTGTAGGTCCAAGGAGGGACATGTTCATCAAAGTTCTGTAGAACGGTAGAGGTGTTAATATTAAGCATTTCTAAGTCGTTTTTAACGCGCAGGCCAAATGGTTTAATTTCGTTTGGTTTGTTGTCAAATTTATCAATGTAATTTGGTTGAAAAACAACTTTTCGCGCCGGATTTCTATTGTTAGAAGATATTCGAGTTGCGTATATGTTTAACTATGTTAACATCCAAAAAAGTAGCCTTATCTTGGGAATAGCTATAAGTGAATTTTATGGTGTCATGAAAATTATTGATTTTATCAATGAAATATAATAAAGTCTCTTCGGAATCATCCCCTATCTAAAAAACGTAACCAGATTAATGGCTTTACATCGCAGGAATCTATGAATTCTTTTTCAAGTTTGCCCATGAAAAGTGAAGCAAAACAAGGGGCCACTTTGGTTCCCATTGCAGTGCCCATAATTTGAAGGTAATTAGTACCATTGAATTGAAAGTGATTTTTAGTAAGAACTAGATCAATGATTGTACAGATAGAATCCTGCAATCTATTACCGATTTCCATGAAATATTTACAAGCATCAATACCCTCATCATGAGGATTTTTTTTTCTTTTTTTTATTAAGATTTCCATACTATACAATCCCACATATAACATTAGTATAAAAAATATACAAGACTACATGACTTGGAATGTGTACAATATGTTAAACAAAATTATTTAAAAATAGAAATGATAGGTAACTTGTAGGTTAGTACAACAGTTACAAAGATTATATAACTAAGAATATATACAAGGTTAAACAAAAAATATTCAAAGATGGAGATGAAAGTTAAGAAGTATATCCGTTTAGGTGGACGAGTACTTTTTGATTATAACAATAGTTCATATTTGGTTTTAAATTTGTTGTATTTGTCATTATTTAATGCAATATTTAGTTCAATATCAATTTTATGATCTAGAAAGGACAAGAAAGTGCTAAAGTTTGGAATAGTTTGTCTTGATTTGCATTTGAATATAAAGTATTTCATTAGTAAAATGGCAAAATTGTGAGGAATATTACTGTATAAAGATTTTACGTCAAGTGTCACTAAGAAAGCATCCTTATTTATCCTCTTAATACCTTGCAACTTTTTAATAAAGTCTGTGGTGTCTTTAATATAAGACTGTAATGATTCCGTGTAGGGTTTCAAAATAGTGTCTATATAAGCGGACATATTTTCGGTTAAAGCTCGACAGCCGGAAATAATGGGTCTACCTTGATAACCTAGAGGTATATCAGGTTCAGGTGTCTTATGTATCTTTGGTAACAAATAAAATTGTGGTACTCTGTCTGTATTGGATGGATAAAGAATATCTAAGGTTGATTCACTGATATTCTTTAATTAGTTCAAGGTAGCACAAATATTTTTATTAAAAATTTCCTGTGGATTTTCGTCAAGTATTTATAATACTTGTTGTTTTCAAGCTGCCTATTAGCTTCTGAAATGTAATCCACTCTGTTCATGATGACAATATTGGATCCTTCGTCTGCTTTTTTAATTATAATTGTTTCATCTTGACTTAATTGTTTTAATGATTCCTGTTCATCCAATGATAAATTAGATCTGTATTTATACTTTTTTTCGCCAAGTAAAATTTTGTTAGTTATGGCATCGATGTAGAAATCTTAGGATGGAGTCTCTTCCAGCTTGCGGAATATAAGTTGATTTAGACTTCCGTTTCATGTTTATATCACTACCTTCAGGGGTGTTATCATCTTCTGTGTATTCAAGAGCGGCAAAAAATTCTTTTAGGCGCAATTTTCTTGTGAATTCAAATATGTCTTGTTTCAATTGAATTGTATTATGATGTTTAGGTTTAGGGCAATATTTCTAACCCTTCCCTAAAAGGCTATATTCAGTATTTGATAATATATTTAAGTGAAAGGTTAACTACTGTTTTCTTACCCCTTTCGATTTCCTTTCGTACTTTCTTTTGTTGTTTCCACTTTCGTTTGTTAGTAATCCTGATTTAAAGATTAAAGTGAATGTTTTGTAGAATTGTTGTGGAATAATTTAATTCTGACACCTGCTCAAGAAAACACGTTTCTTAATTACTTTCATCAGCTGATAATGAAGAATTTGTTTTTATTCATCTAATCTATGTGGGTTTTCATCACCTGATCTATGTGGGTTTTCATCACCTGATCTATGTGGGTTTTCATCATCTGATCTATGTGGGTTTTCATCACCTGATCTATGTGGGTTTTCATCATCTGATCTATGTGGGTTTTTATCACCTGATCTATGTGGGTTTTTATCACCTGATTTATGTGGGTTTCCATCATTTAATCTATGTGGGGTTTCATCACCTGATTTAAGTGGGTTTTCATCACCTGTTTTTGTTGGTTATTATCATGTAATCTATGTGGGTTTTCATCACCTGATCTATGTGGGTTTTCATTACCTGATCTATGTGGGTTTTTATCATCTGATCTATGTGGGTTTTCATCATCTAATCTATGTAGGTTTTCATAATTGGCTAAAGAATCTTTCAACCTTCAACCAGTAGATATCAAATTACCAAGCAGTGACTTCAAATGCTCAATAAACACGTTAATTAAATCAAAATGGCAAACAATGTGGAACAATGCAATTTTTAATAAATTACGTGACATAAAGCCAACCCTTAACTCATCTTCGTCAATTAGAGATCAAATAGTGATTTCGCGATGTAGAATTGGTCATACCAGATTAACACATTCATACCTTCTCCTCAAAAGAGAGGAAGCACCTAAATGTATACCCTGTGACGAGCATTTCAATGTCAAACACGTTCTCCTTGACTGTCAGGATCTTAAAGACATCCGTGACAAACATTTTAAAGTTAACTCGCTTAAAGATCTTTTTTAGTCTGTACCATCATATGCTATACTTAACTTTTTGAAAGAAATAAATGTATATAATAAGATATACATCATTAATATCGTTTGAATAAATAGTATCATTGATTGCTTTCGGCGCGATATGACCTTTTTGTGTTGGTGCGCCGTAAAACCCGAACAAACAAACAAAGTTTTCATCATCTGATCTATGTGGGTTTTCATCACCTGATCTTTTTGGGTTTTCATCACCTGATCTATGTGGGTTTTCATCATTTGATCTATGAGGGTTTTCATCACCTGATCTATGTGGGTTTTCATCTGTTTGATTTTCCATATGAGTGTTTTGTGGAGTTACATTTTTATGTATAGTTGATGTTCTGCAACAGTTTTATCCCATTCCAAATCACTGTCATCAGATGACTCTGACATGTTGGCGTCAGAAATAATTTCTTGTATAATTTGAAGAGTACTCGAGTACTTTCCTTCACTTATCTCAGAAAATACTTCGAATTCAGACCCAATTTCAGAAGATATGTATGTTACCTCAAAAATATGTTGTTGTTTTTTTCATCTGATAGACAATCACTAAATATTAACATGAAACAATATAAATAATTTAATGTATGGTGTGCTGAAACAGCTGTACCACTTTCAGAGACTATGCCTAATTTGTTTCTACTATGCGGATCAATTCCATATTACATATAATTATGAATAAAAGCTACAGTGTAACATGAAGTGGTAAGGAATGCAAATGTTTCTATTTTTGACAAGCATTTTAGTAAATTTTGATATGGAAGAACATGTTCTGTAAAAACCAAGCCCAACTCCGCATAGTCAATACACACATTTTTGTCAATTGTTAGTAAGTCAGAAATTAAAAGAAAGTCTTGACGCAATCCGTATTGCTTAAGAAATTGATAAACACTATCGCCTTCATTTAAAATGTCATTTAGGTCAATTTCTGTCCAGGTTTCACATTGCTGCTCCTTGCTTTCTGTATAGCAGTGTAGCTGTTTGAAACGCACTGTCTTCCTGCTTCATTAAACCTTGGATTGGCCTGGTGGTAGGTTGCACAAGCTATCAACATCATCTGAATTTTTTTATAATTACAATGTATATAACTCTTGAATGAGAGCATCAGGAGGCTCAACTATTGCGGTTGCAAACTGAGTCCCTCAACGACAAATTCAGTTACGAACTAATCTGCAAGCCGTAGCTTTTGAAGTAACTTTGCACAGACCTATAACAGTGTGCTCCTTAAATCTCCCTCCTAATTTATCTATTTCTGTTGAAGACTTAGAAAATTTAACTAAACAACTCACAGAACCATTTTTTCTACTCGGCGATTTTAATGCCCAAATTCCAATATGGGGAAGTACATCTACGCCTTTACAACTATGCCTTTTGAATGACAAGTCACCGATTTACTTACATCCAGCCACTGGAAGTTTTTCTTGTATAGACATAACATTATCACATCCATCAATATACTTGGATTGTACTTGGTTAGTGCTAGACGATCAATATGGCAGTGACCACTTTCCACTGTGTTAACTTCAAACGACTCTGTTCCAGTAAATAACCGCTCTTATTACAAATTCTCTAAAGCGAACTGGGAACAATGTAACAAATTATGTTCTGACAATATAACAACTCCGATTTTTTCCAACTCTACAGATAAAGCTTATCTTTTTGCGTCCACTCTATCAAAGATAGCTGATCAGTGTATTCCAAAACCTTCAATTAAAGACTCAAGTGAAATTAAAAAAAACATGGTTCAACGATGAGTGCAGAAGATCATATCGGAAACGCAAAGCAGCACTTAAAAAATTTCAGGTTTTTCCTACAGCTGCAAATCTAGACAATTATAGAATCCTGCGAGCACAAGCTCGTAGAACATTTAAGTTTTCTAAACGGAAATCATGGCTGTCATATGTTTCTAAAACTAACTCCAACACTCAAATTAAAAAGTTTGGGAAGCCGTTCGTAAAATTAACGGTAAACACAAAAAAGTTCCTACTGCTCATCTGAAACGTAAAGATTCGAGCCTCGCAACAACAACTAAAGATATAGCCAACACGCTGGCTGAAACGTTTGAACAATTCTTCTTCTGCACACTACTCTGAAGAGTTTAAACAAGTTAAATCTAACTCCGAAAAAAATAATATCAATTTTCATTCTTACAACGAAAAAAAGTATAACACCCTCTTAGTGGGGTCAATAACTAACAATTACTTGGTGATACAAGCACCAAATTTGGCACAGATGACCTGCATGGTCTAAAATTCAAGAAGGTCGTCGTTTCTGCGCATGCGCCTGGGAATCAGTATCACAGAACGACTCAACTTTTTACCGCTTAAAATGTCGTAAAGGATGATACATTATAGTGTTTTTGCATACTACAAATCTTACCCATGTTAAGACATTGATTTTCATCATGTGATATACTTCCAAGATTAAGGTCAAGGTCATGGCAAAGGTAACATACATGAGAAAGTTGTTACAAATTTTTTTAATCATTCGAGGCGAAGAAACGAAAATACGACATGGCATAAATCAGCCACCATACTTATCGACCCCACTACTATACGATTGACGATCTAACCGATTCTATTAAGCATACAAAAGACACTGCTGCTGGCCCAGATGAAATTTATTTTCAATTTTTGTTTTTTTTTGTTTGTTTGGGTTTTACGGCTCACCAACACAAAAAGGTCATATTGCGCCGAAAGCATTCAATGATACTATTAATGCAAACAATATTAATGATGTAAAGCTCTATATCTTACTATATACATTTATTTCCTTCACAGTACAGGCTCAAAAAGTTCCTTATGTGAGACAGAGTAACGTCCCTTGACAATGGCGACACGTTTTTTTTTCGCTGTGGTTGAAATGGAATTTAAACAGACAATGGTAATTGATTTAATCACCTACAGGATTCGCATAGATGCCAAAAGTGTTCCGCTAAGGATAAAAATAGGTTTCATGGACTAAAGTTAAAGCACAGGTATGTGTCAATGTGTTTGAAACTCTTTAATTGTCATGTCGTTATTACTCGTGGCACATGGTGACATTGAAAGTAACCCTGGACCCCGCATGGACCTAATTTCTCCTGAGCAGACTCAAGTTCGTTCAGGAGCTCGGTCAATGTGAAGCTCTAAAGGTCAGCAAAAGCTCGCTTCCACACATGGAGAACTCACGTTAGTAACGGAAAAACCTGAGTCTCCGAATAGACAGGATGTCACAAGTTTACTCCATTCACTGAATACATACCTAAATAATAACATGGCTATTATAAATGAGTCAATAATATCTATGAAATCGAAACTTAATGAAGTTGCTGATACATGTAATGAGTTGAAAATCTAAAATGAACATTTGAAAGAGAGTAATAAACAATTACAGGGCAGAACTGATAAACTTCAGGCTAGTGTTGATGTGTTGGAAAGTCAATCACGTAAACACAATATTTTGATAAACGGTTGTGTAGGATCACGTGACGAATCAGCTGATACTACCATAAACAAAGTTAGATATATATTAAAAAATAGTTTGAGGGTTCCTGAAGCAAATGACATTGATATCGAGAATGCCCACCACTTACATACTGGTGGCAACATAGATGAACCAACAATCCTCGTCCGATTTGTAAGAATCAAGGATAGAGACTCAGTGCTAAAATATGCCAGGTCAAACCTTACCCTACTCTCCAATACATAGGTTCGAAAGATTCACTCGTTCACTTTCTACCTCTGCTAAAATACTACGTTCAAGATGATATTTCTATTTTTAAACAGAGTCACATAAACATTTAAATCGCATGACTGTCACATGGTTTTTAAAAATAGATGCAAAAAATTCTCACGCCTGTAATTTCAAAATGTCGAAATGCAAAGATGTTTTGCATTAGTTAAACAAGAGCTCCGCTGGGCGGGGCAATATACGCCCGAAGGTAAGTTAACATAAGTACCAACATTACATGCAACAGGATGATAAAGAAGCTACCGTGAATAGGTATTAGTGAAGTTTAGACATGAGGTAGCAAGGCTCACATAGAATGAATAACTAAATGCCTTTTACATATGCCTGAGCCGCGGGTTTTGAAACTATATAACAATATCACCTCAGAAACAAACAACTGTTAATGGCAGATGATATATATGTTTCTTTCAAAAAGATTTTGGTGCATTTGATTTTTGAGCAGTGATTGAACAATAAAGTTATATTATCTCAAACCAAGATGACTTAGTTTGAAATTATTAGTGGACCAACCTTGGCACATACAATGAATAAAGGACAAATGCAGAACATCTTATGATGGTTTAATAGAGTTTTTCGGGGATGGCTTTAGATAAATACAATTATGTGATTATTTGACATAAGCTGCAGTGTTCTACACTGAGTAAATGTGTTGCTTACATCAGTTACAATTACAATCAGATTTATGAATATAAGTAATAACTCACACTGAAGGTATTGGAGGTAGACCCACACAATCATGGTGAAGATGGTAGGTGCTCTATTACCAAGCCAACCAACAAAGTCTATGGTCTGTGTAATATGCCTCTAAGACCCCAGTGTCATAATTTTCCACGTTAGTAAAAATCAGATCAATTGTTGACTTGAAATCATTTGTTTCTTCTTTAACAACTTGGACATAGTTGAATGCAGTCATACGCCTTTCCAATGATTGCTTGTTGTTTGATTGAACAGACCAGTCAATATTGAAATCTCCCATAATAACAGATTTTGAAGATTTAACATATTTTTCAAGTACAATTTTCAACAGGTCCAACAAGAAAGTAGCAGAAACTTTTGGAGGCTTGTAGAGAAAAACAACAGTTACTTCAGGCTTTTGTTGATCAGCAAAGATTGTAACTTCTATGCCAAACATTGATGCATTGATAGGACCATAACTGAAGCCCGCCCTGGAATACATATGAGCTCTAGGTTCATTGTAAATGTTATGAATCTCAGGGCAAAATTATTAGCTAGCCCGATTGTATGAATCAAGTAGATTTTACGAGCCTGTATCTATATATATGCATATCCTGGAGTCAGGCTAGTGGGTTAAATTGATGACTGCCTTCTTAAATTGTTTTGAGCATTAGGTCCAATAATAATGTTATGAAGTTCAAGGCAAAATTATTAGCTAGCCCGATGTATGAATCAAGTAGATTTCACATGCCTGTATCTATGTATGCTAGTCCTGGGGTCAGGCTAGTGGGTTAAGTTGATGTCTGCTGCCATCTTAAATTTTTTTGAGCACTTGGTCCATTAATAATGTTATGATGTTCAAGGCAAAATTATTAGCTAGCCCAATGTATGAATCAAGTAGATTTTACAAGCCTGCATCCAAGTATGCTAGTTCTGGGGTCAGGCTAGTGGGTTAAGTTGGTGACTGCCTTCTTAAATATTTTCGAGCTCTAGGTTCATTGTAAATGTTATGAATCTCAGGGCAAAATTATTAGCTTAAGTCCAATTGTATGAATCAAGTAGATTTTACAAGCCTGTATCTATATATATGCTAATCCTAGAGTCAGGCTAGTGGGTTAAGTTGATGACTGCCATCTTAAATTTTCTCGAGCACGTGGTCCATTATTAATGTTATGAAGTTCAAGGCAAAATTATTATTTAACCAAATTGTATTTATCAAGTAGATTTTACAAGCCTGTATCAATGTATTCTAGTCCTGGAGTCAGGCTAGTGGGTCAAGTTGATGACTGGTATAAAGTAAAAGAATAATAGTGTTTTCTACTCCTTATTTTTTTATGAAACTTAAAATTTTGGGAAGCCTGTATTCAAGTATTTGCACCATGCTCATCTACAAATGTATTCACAAAGGTTAACAAATTTACATTTATGTAATATATTTACAACCAAATAATCATTAAAAGTGTGGTAATTTTTTAAATGAAAACTTCATTAAAGAAAACCCGGGTCGATAGCGCAGTTGGAAGCGCGCCGGGATTTGGAATCTCGTGTCCGAGGGGGTGAGGGTTCGAATCCCACCTGGAGAGGTTATACCCTTCCATGAAAACTTGACAATAATGTCAATTTTCCTCCATTGATTAGATTATATGGAGAAGTTTCCGGCCTCCGGAAGGGAAGGTGGGTACTGGTTATAGACAATGGTCCAGGAAAGCTGGGTTATGTGCGCTGGACGCCGTAAAATGACCTAAATTGTGTTGACACGGCGTTAACTCCCATAAATAAATAAAATAAATAAATATATATTCATTTAAGAAATGAAAAAGAATTAACAAAAAGCATTTACTATTTTAGACTTAAAAAAATCATTCAAAAGATCTACAAGTCGTCCCAAGAAACTTCAGCTCAGTATCAAATTTCCCTTATATCTCTTGCAATAGTTTTCCATTGTGAATATTCTCCCTTTTAGAAAAATGATTTCTCCCACGGGAGAATTCTCCCATTTTGAAAATGGGATTTCTCCCACGGGAGAATTCTCCCATTTTGGATATGGGATTTCTCCCACGGGAGAATTCTCCCATTCTGAAATATGGGATTTCTCCCACGGGAGAATTCTCCTATTCCATTAAATACCAGAGAAAGATAACAATCTCTATGTACAGTTGTACATCCAAAAAAATATTTCAATTTAGAAAGGAATTGAAAAAAACTACACATATAAACACATTACACTATGTGGCATAAATAATTCTATGATTTTAGTACTATTATTATCAAACTGCTCTTCAAAATAATCATTACAACAATATAAAACATAAAAAGCTATCCTAAATTGAACAACAATAAATTCAAAAGCCTTTCAAGAAGGTTTTTATCAAGACAATATCTATTAATCATCATATGAAACTCAAAGGACTTAATTAAGTTTTCATGCTAATGTCATTATAAACCTATATCATCAGCCAATACCAAAAGTATATACATGAATGAATTCAACAAGAGGTCAAAGTTGAAAGTAACACTAGTTTCCTATGAGTGGAGAGTGCACAATTTGACATTTGTACTCAGTTACTGTAATAAATTCTGATGAAGTAGTAAGAGACTAATACAAAAACCTAAAGAATAAAAAGACTTCTTAATTGTTTTTGTTTTAGTAATGTCACAGTATTAATAATTAGTATACAAGCATGATCATTAACTGACTAATATATATAAAATACAAGTAAAAAATTGCTGCGAAATGCAGCAATGTGATTGTCACGGCGAAAAAAAAAGAACAGGTGATGTTAAGTGTTAAGGGTTTTCAGTATGATAATATTATTTGTTATAAAATATTTTCCTCTTCATATCTAGAGGAAAGTAAGAATTTAGCTCACAATAATGAGACATGAATTCTGAACAAAGTTTGATGCTATGGTAACGACTAAGAGCCAAATTAAGTTTTGTACCACCTGGCGTGCCGAATGTTTATAGTTTAGAGCATGTCCACAAAAAATCAGGCAGGATGAAGTAAAATAATGTTACAATTGATTTTTCAAATTGTTTATACAAGTTGATAGTGACAGAATTTGTCTTGAGAGCCTTCATCATTTTTTTTAAACTAAAAGGGTAGGTAAAGTGCATTTCATGCTACAAATGACCAAAACACTAAATCGCATTGCTATTGCAACCAAATGATGCAAACAAAATTTTAAACCTAATTTCTTTTTATTTGCATCAATATGATCAACTGACAGCAAAATCATCAAATTCTGAGAAATAGCATGTAACACTCACTGCCTGATTTTTCGTGGACAGCCTCTTAATAAATAGAGAAATGCATATTGAAAACTAAGTCTCATGTGAAAGAAAATATTGTTTTATTGCACAAATAATTGAAAATAAACAAAAAAGACAATTAAATCTATTAATTGCTCACGTAACCTAGTTTGTGACATAATGTTATTCATTTTACTAAGTTTACATAAGTGATGTATGTGTATATTTGTATATAATATAAAAAACATCATTCAAATGGACATTTAAATATATACATATAAAAACCCAACCCGTTTCAAAATTAGCAAAGGGTTTATAATGATCAATATTATATATTTGATGATTTTGAAACTGGTCGGGTTCAAATATATATATTGAAATGTTCATTTGGATGATGTTTTTTTATTTCATTTTGTGTAATGATTGTTACAGCATGTTATAACTTTATATATATACACACCTCATCTCACAAATTTGTGATTAGGTGAGCAATTAAAAACATATTGAAAAAGATAAGCATGCAGTAAACATAAAATTATACAATATAAGTCAGTATGTTTTTAAGAACTGAAAACAAATTACAAAATAGCCATGACGGCCCTTATTTCCTCAACTGGTTGACAACCTGTTTTTATCTAAATTATATACTCAGTATATAATGTAGATAAACAGTCTATGATTGATTAATTATTATGATATGACATCAAAAAAAAGAAATGCAACAAATTGTTGTGAACTTGTAAGGTTTCCGGAAACTTTCTCATAAGACAATATTTAGCAATTAGCATGAATACTGGACACAAAGTACTTACTTCGTTTTTATTTTGTATTCTCTGTGATTGTAACAATTGAATTTTCATATCCATGAACAGTATCTTAAGCTTTGTTTATTTAATACAAGACTGAAATTAAGAGTCACAAATTTTTCTACATATTTTTAATTCTACTTAACCATTTAGGCTCATATATCTATGAAAGCAAAAATACACGAGGAATTAACTCAATTGGCATTAGCTTTCAACATGAATATATATATATATATATATATATATATATATATATATATATATATATATATATATAGCTACTTTTAAATTTCAATTACTTTCAGTGACTTCAATTTAAGAATAAACCAAAACAATTTGATATCAGAGAGATTATTTGGCTTAAAATAAATATGCGGTTACATGTTTGACAGAAGTGAGTACAAGTTGCTTTATGTTTTATATGAGGTGGAATTTCTTATGAATGTGTTATTGAAATCATGTGAAAAGCGATTCGAAGCACTTGAGTGTGTGCAGACTTGACAAGCTGACAATAAGATGTTTTTGTTAGCATTGTATTATAGACAATAAGAGTGAAACATGATTTTACTACAGCAAGTTGATACAATTATGTTCAAATTAATGGTTTCATACTATAAAGAAACTATCACTATTAACATAAACTTTATAAATGAAAGTTTGTGTACATGCTAATATAGACTTTGAAGAACTGTGAAAGTTTTATATTCATTTGTTTGTTTCGTTGGGTCTATTGCTGTAGAAACACTTTGTATTGGTTATATAACTGGGGTCTGTCCACCTACTCACTGTTCCTGGAAAGGCTTTATCTCTGGATTAAGCCGTCAAGCAACTGCTAAGCCCATACTTTTGTCAGTAACTGACAATTGCCCTACACAATAAAGAATCATTGGTAGGAGGGAGAATGGCCGTAAGAAAACTTTCATCACCAAGCTCCATGAAAATATGCCCCACCTGGGACTTAAACCAACTTAGCTAGGGGGCTGCTTGATCTATTTTCCTCTAAAGATCTAAAGTGAAGTAGTAAGAAGCAAATATGTTAAGCCAAATGATCTTCAATTGCTCATCAGACAACAATTGCAAGAATTCAAATGAGAAATATTTACAAATGCAGAAAAAACCAGGTGAAAGTGTGTATATAAGAAATGTTTGTTGTTTTTTAAAAAATGTCTATTTTGACCATTCATGACAAAAGAATTAACAGGAGCAGTCAAAGGACAGCACACTGGACTTTTTGGGTGTTCTGTTCATGGCAAGGCTTATCTATAAACTAAAACTTTTTCAAGACAGAACTTAATTTGTTAAAGGAAAAAAAACTGTAGAATAATAATTGAAAACCAACACCAACGCCTATGCACAAGTGATAGCAATAGCTGTCAATTTCATTAAAAAGTAGAGCTAAAAAGGTATTGACAAATGTGCAATATCAGATAACAACAATGTATGAAAAATGGCAGTTAAAATGATAAAACACTAAGAGAAAAAGCAAGTATAAAATAATGCACAACTTAACATGTTCCATAAAGTCTATTTGACTTTGCAAAACAAAAAAATATACAAAATTTGAAAGATCATAGCCTTGTTTGTGTAGATCCATTATTGAAACAGTTTTTTTGACAAATAACAGTATGTTCACATTTAACAATAAATCTTTCGAAACACAAATGGAAGGTGTCCTTGCAAAAGAAGTCACGTGTTAAAGTACTTGTTCGTAATAAGTATGTATTGTTTTGACATTGTGACTTTAAAAAGAAGAGCTGTCAGTAGAGACAGCATGCTTGACCAAGTAATTATTTGTGACATGAGATGTGGTTGAAACTGAGGCATAGAGGCGACATTGAGAAATATTTAAAAAAGAACGGTCCTATTGCGTGGTCATGCAGTAGCTTTTATGTGTGCACACAATAACATTTACGTGGTCAAGCTTTTGCATGGGCACCTAAATGTTACTGCGGGCGCACGTAAAAGCTGTTGTGTGTACACGTTAAGTTATTGTGTGGCTATGTATACATTATTGCTTACGCATGTAAAAGCTATTGCGTGTGCACGTAAAAGGTACTGCGTGGCCACGTAATAGTAGCAGCATTTCAAGTATTTCTCCATGTCACCTCTATGCCACTGTAGCTGGATGATAATGTACATATATATTTAAGAATGATACCTAAAAGAATAAACAAGTTATTGTAAAAAAGAATATTTTTAGACAGTTTTGAAAAAAATACACATGTTTGGAGTTAAAAAACTTGTCCCATGAGATGTGGTTATGATGAGAAACATATCCAAAGTTTGAAATTGAGTCCTACAGAAATAAAAAACAGTTGCAGTAAAAACAATTTTTTTAAGAAAACTGTAAGATCAAGGGGAGATAATTATAAAAAATGTATTTGGAGTCATGAACATAGTCACATGAGATGCGGATGATAATAAGGAACATAAATTTTAAGTTTGAAGTTGATACCGAAAGAAATAAAGAAATGAGGCCTTGCCAAAATGGAATTCTGTTAAACTTCAGCTCAAATTTTGCAAACCTAGGTGCCAATTCACAAAAACACAAAATGAAAACAAAAATATTTTTACAACAATAATAAACCATTATATCATTCTTTTGTCAATGGAATAAAATCGTCATAATTTGAACAATAATCTGAATTAATATAAAATGACTAGTGTCTTTTAGGTAAAATATGTATGTGGTAATGAAGCAGTTATAGTAAATAACTTATGATGAACAAAATTTTTCCCTGAGATTGATTGTCATATCGAATCCTAGAACATAGAAAATATTTAAGAAAATTTAACTAGGATTTTGTTTTTTATTTTGATCAAGGACTCTAAAACCTACGCCCTTGCGGACGCTTAACAAAATTCCAAAATGGCACGGCCTTATAGCAAAATATTTACTGCACAAAAAACTTTAATTTGAAATACTGATGCGGAAGACGACGCTTATGCAAGTAAGAGAGCTCTATTTACTTAGTAAAGTTGAGCTAAAAAGGTCAAAAAGCAAAATGCTTTGACCATTCATAAATAATGAATATTATAAATTTGAGCCCAGAATGTTTATGTTTCATGCATAACATAGATGAGTCTAGTCGATGTTTTGAGGCAACAATTTTTATTCCTCCATTTCCTATGATTCCTTTGATGTTAATAGGCAAATGCCTTGAAATGAAATCTCTTAGAGCTGGATCTTGGGATAGCGTAGAAAGAGGAGGTAAGTCAACTATGGCTTGAATGTCTGGTAAAAAAATTTTTGTACTGTAGAATTTATCCTCTTTGTTTTTTATATAAACACTGGCTACACAGTAATAAGCAGCTTTGCTGGCTGCTTGTTTACATGTAGGGCATACGCCATTGTCCAATTTCTTATTCTTACAATCTGAAACATAAAAAAGAAAAACATTCTGAAGCATTCTGAAGTTGCTGTTGCAATAGTAACAATATATCATGTTTTAAATGAAGAATGTCAGTGTTTCAGAAAGTCATTAAGCACAATGCATGTCTAAATAGTGTTTGGTATAATTAGGTAAATACCTTTATACAGCATTATCAATTAAAAGAATACAAATGAAACCCTTGAAATAAGCAAAAGCAGCAGGCAAGAAATGCATCCTTTTCTGTACAAAATCAGACAAAGGGACAAACAAAAAACTTCAAAAATGAGCAAGGACTAAAAGCTGGCTTTAAAATAAAGAGACAGCATGAACTGCATTAGATCATTATAAAAGGGTTAATGTTGTGAAGAGGATGGTTAACACAATAACCCTCACAAGTAGAGGCTAATGTGAGAATGTTACAACTTTTGTAAGAATAACTTAAAAACTCTCTACCAATAGTTACAGAAAAATATTGCGGCTGATTAAAATACCAGTATGTGGACAGCACTTGTATGTTGTAGCTGATAAAATGCCTGTTATTACAAGCTCTTCAGGCTGTGGTAAATTAATATTCTCATCCCCAAAGTCTGGGTCAATTAATTTGTCTTCATTTTTAACATCAAATGGTAGACTTTCTGGTGGTAAAAACTGAAACAATAGCAAACAACCAGGAGTATTACAGATGAAATACCTCTTCTACAGTATAATGTAGTTGAGAGATGTCGACTTTTGATGTCATTGCTAGAAATGAATGTGAGTTCAAATCACAAAGGCTTACCAATAGTTTCATGAAAATTCTTTGCTGGAAATTGTTGCTACTAAACTGACAAAACAGGAATGTGTGAAGAAATATCAATTGTTAATATTTAAGTGGATTTCGAACACTGTAAACCTGAAGAGAATACTTAACTTACTCATAAGTTTAGTAAAACATTGGATCATTGTACTAAGTTTTTTAAGGGTCCTAAAGAAAAACTTTTCTTTCATGCCTTACGGTGAAACGTCAAGTAATTCGATGAAAAGAAACGATGAAAATATAACTGTTATACTTTCATTGCAGTAAAAATATAACCTTATATTTTCATCGTTCATGACGTCATGTTAGATGATAAATGACATCATTTTGGAGTAAAAACATCACTTTATAATTTGTGCAAAATACATAAAATAAAACACAAATAAGCATGAAAGAAACAGAATATTCATCAACTTAGGTGAAAGATGATTTGTATTTCAGCTTGTAAACTCAGACAGCGACATTTTCACTCGTGGCTATGCCACATGTGAAAATATGTTTTCTGAGCTCACTCAGTACAGCAAGCTTTATTTAAAATATACATCCATAGTTAAAAAGTCAGTCAAGTGAGACATTCTAGACAAATTATGTAAATAGGAAATATAATAATGGAAAAATCAAACAATATCTTAAATTAAAACAAAAACAGAGTGAAGAAAAAGTGTTTTCAGTATGTGCAACCAGTATGTACATTTAGTTAGTTGAAAGTGAATAGTCATACTTGCTGGGTCCAAACATATTTTCTAAAGTGACTTTAAGTAATGAAATGAAGGCAAAACATGAGTGAAAGTTAACAGTTTTGATAATACTGAAATTCTATTTTCAAAATACTGATATACTGATTTTATTGTAATTTCTAAGAGTTATGTATTCTCAAAATACTGAAAATAGTATTAATACTGAAAACTTTCACCCTTGAGGCAAAACTTAGTTGATGAGTGATATGGCCATGAAATAATTTTATGAAAACAAACAATCTACCTCTACTTTTGAGGTTTTCTTTGTTGATAAAGTATCTGTATTTTTCCATTTAAAAGTATTTGTGACCTTTATGACTTCACCTTCATCTATGGTTTTGTTAGCATCATCTCCAAACAATACAAGTTTTACAGTAGGTCCATCATTAGTATCCTTTAACCCAATAAATTTAGTTGGTAAGGTACCATCTCGTCTGAACTTCAATGGTGATGTCTGAAATAGGCAAAAACCATATTAATTATAAATGTAAAAAAATGCTTGGGAAACAAAGTTGCTGCTGATGTAAAATAAATGAAACATAGTGCAATCATGTGCATGATTATTGTAGTGTGCTGTATTATTAACTAATAAGAGTTTCAATTTGAATAAAGACTTGATGAACGACAATAATTCTGTCATCTAAGTTTTATGTTATGATTTACAGATATGTTATCAAAGCTGCAGTATAGTACTAAGCATGTCTTTCTTCAAACCTGGAGATCCTGGGTTCAAGCCCCGTTGTGGTAGGTCATATCTTATACATGAGTTTTGGGCCTCTTGGTATGGTTAGTCAGTACGAATGATAGAAAAACTTGTAGTAGGAAGAAATGGCTGTCATATTAATTCTATATAACCTAGATATGTGTTGAATACGACGTTAAAAACCAATAAAAAAGAAAAAATGTTATCAATTAGTACTATTGTAATATGATGAATCTATGCAAGTTTTTTAACACCAATGGAAAGAACATTTTACCTGAACAACTTTCCCTATAACGTCTGATGAGGAGGATGACTTTATTGCATCACACAAGTTGACTGTTTCCCCATCAGTTTCTTTACTATTTTTTGCTGCCTCTCGAATGGTTTCAGTAATATCTACATGTATAGGTGCCCACATGCTGACGTTTGAATTGCTGACAACCCAGAAAGCAGCATCTCCTGTCTTCCGTAAAATATTCTGAAGTAGCAAACTGGCACCTTCAGTAAAAATAGTTCTATATTTCATTGAATAAACCCTTATGCTGGAGTAGGTACTTGGATCAGCCACCTCGCACCTAAAATATTTTCTTTCAGTCATGTCCTTGGCTGTGTAGGAAATAATATCTGATATTTTCAGTATCTGAACTGGCACAGAAACTTTAGAATCAGTAGGTTTGTCCAGGGCATCCTTCAAAGTAAGTATTTCTAATGACATCTGAAATTAGAAGATGAATACATATTTAGTATGCCATTTGAGTAGTTTAAAAACTGAAACTTTTATTTTCATAACATTATTTAATTGCTGTAAACGATCAAAAATGTACCAAATGCATTTTAAAAATTATTTCATATTAACGATAAAAACTGCAGTAAACTAAAAAAATATGTGTAGATTTGTTCATGGCTCTTCATGCATGTAATATGCATTAATTTAGCTCAGTGGCCCAACATAAACTTCACAAATAATCATTCACAAATAAAACATGAATATAAATTCATGTCCAAGTGTTATCACATGCAACCGTATAACTTTTAACACTACAAAAACATATTACAATGTATATGAATATACTTACTTTCAATTAATTTAACTCTTCTTTCATGAGCATTAAGTTTATTAACATGCAAGCATGATTGTTAATTAGCATATATAATACATATGTTGATGAAATGTGTTCTTAAAATAAATGGCTAAAATAAAGTAGCTATAACATATATATACCGTAAGCAAAATCTCCATGAGGCTAAGTTAAAAATGAATATGTGGATAGCAAATACCAAAGTAATCAAAATCATTATGAGGCTATTAGAAACAGCAGCAAAGATAATGAAAAGACAGTATGAGTATATTGATTGAAGGAAAACTTGATTTCATTCTGACTGAATGATGCTCAAGTGCAAACAGCAATGTTATAATGATGTGCAATTGTATTGTTAATTGAAAAAAAACAGCAAGCAAAGTTGGAACAAGTATAGATCACAAGTAAAGGTAACTGCAAGTTGAATAATTATTAACAAATCCAGTCTGTAAAATAGCCCACTCAACAGTTCATAGATATTGGTGTTATAAATGAGTTTTGATAGCAAGGTAGAAGTAGTGATGATGAATAAGTATTCCAAGTTTGAGTTGAATATCTTTAATGGTAGTGATATTATTAAAATTTGTAAAAACTTGAACCTGTATTTTGGTTGTTTTTTTTTTATTAAAAAGGGGCAAAACTTCTAATACAGTGAAGCCAGGGTTATGGACCTTGATAGTAAGGTGGAAGTAGCCATGATGAATAAGTGTTCCAAGTTTGAGTTGAACATGTTTAATAGTATTGAAGTTATTAAAATTTGTAAAAACTTGAACCTGTATTTTGGATGTTTTTTAGTAAAAAGGGGCAAAACTTCTAATACAGTGGAGCCAGGGTTATGGACCTTGATAGTAAGGTGGAAGTAGCCATGATGAATAAGTGTTCCAAGTTTTAGTTGAACATGTTTGATAGTATTGAAGTTATTGAAATTTGTAAAAACTTAAACTTTGATTTGCAACCCCAATGCCGATGCTTGGGTGACAGTTAAAGCTCTTATTTTCTTCAAAACGAGGAGCTAAAAATGTGAGGAGCAATGGAGACTTTAGACTGAAGTTAAGTTGAAAATAAGGAAAATAATGTGTCGAAAAATGGTTCAGGTATGCCAAATTATTATTCTATGGTATTGACTTCTTTAATTTAATGATACTGTTTGGGAGCAATATGTTGTAAAAAGACTATAATAATACTTTTCAATAAAATAAAAATTGTTCTACAATTACACATATGAACTTAGTTTCACAACTTTACATACACAACAAGTAAATCTGTGAGCTAATGCTCACTAATGATACCCCCGCAGTAGGGCTCTACACCGGTATTCGATATATATCGAATACCGGTATTGTAGGTTCGATAGTTAATCGGATTAAACGTTTCCGTATCGAACAAAATATCGATCATTGGATCAATGACGGTCATACAAATAATATCCATGGTCTGCAAATCAGTTGATATTTTGTATCGCAAAATCAACATTGTATAGCTTCGGGTTGGGTATGGACTAATTAATATGTGGCCAAACAATCTCATAATGTGCGTCAATAATTACATTCTTTTACGCAAACACACCAATTGTTGCGATTAGAATATATTTTATTCAATAAGTAAGAGAACAAACAACTGATATTTAGAATACATATAAATTCTTGGAGCTAGTAGTCACTCGGATTTGTTCAGGCAGATCCGCAATGTATATATAGAACACGATTGTACAGAAGCGATATGTCATATAAATAGCTGAAGTTCTGAAAGTATGTGCTTTTTTATTGCCGATCTCTGTTTAATACCCATTCTCGTTCTCCAAGGTTATCACGATTCTCGATCTAATAGATAGTATTGAGAATCTTACTAGACTCTGGGTACAAAAATGTTTAGTACCATACAAATATGAACTAATGGAAATAAATCTAACTGAAATCAAACATCAATAAAACGGTTTCATTTTATGTAAATCCTGCACAATTACATAACGATCAATTAATTAACCCAATCAATGTAAGTGGATTTAAGTACAAGATTTCAGGAAATGGCTGATGAAGAATTGAAAGTTTACATAGACATTCCTCAACATTCTAATCCTTTTTAACTAAGAAAATCAGTTACAGACACCCACATTTGTGCTCTTAAACTGCTAGATATTTGGTTACTCAGGCCACTTCAGTAGCTTTTGAAATGGGTATTTTCAACCTCAGGAGACATCATGTCAGCAGAAATATCATATCTATTGATCCATTCTTACTGAATGCAATGGTGTTTGTTTAAAAAATGCAAACGTCAAAGACTTTAACATTTAAAATATTAATAAGACATTGCATTTAGTAGTATGGGGTTACTACAATTAAACAAATGAATAAAACAACAATGTTTTGCTGTTTTTTAAAACATTCTTTTTATTATTAAAATATCATATGATATATCGAATATCGATCATTTTGTATCGATACGAATATCGTATCGATCATTCTTACTGATGAAGAGCCCTACCCCGCAGTGAGAAATATGACTATCATAATGTAACTTTCATTTCACGAAATTTAAAAATATGTAACAAACAGGAAGTAGATGAGCAAGGAGCATGAAATCGCTTTACACCACATGGGACTATGGGATGAAGCAATATGCAAAGTATTAGGCTGCTTCATGTTATAGTTGCTGAGAAAACTGCAACGGAAATTTTGTAACGGACGCACAGACAAGGATAAAACAGTATACCCCCCTCTTCTTCGAAGCGGGAGTATAATTAGCATCATACACATGTAATTAGTGTTAATGTATCCAAATAGTTTTATTAGGTAATAAGTATCTGTAAATTTAACATTACAAGAAATTTTGTGAACTGTCTTTAGTGCTGCATCAAATCGCATACTTGTTATATTTCACATCTTCCTATGCAAATATACCTTAAGTTTTTAGAAGATTTGTCTACACACCTATTATGAAAGCATTTTTATTACACAAAAAACAAGTAAATCTGTGAGCTAATGCTCACTAGTGATACCCCCGCCAAAATCTAAAAATATGCGACAAACAGGAAGTAGATGAGCAAGGAGCATGAAATCGCTTTACACCATATGGGACTATGGGATGAAGCAATATGCAAAGTATTAGGCTGCTGCATGATAAAGTTGCTGAGAAAACTGCGACGGAAATTTTGTAACGGATGGACGGACGCACGGACAAGGGTAAAACAGTATACCCCCCTCTTCTTCGAAGCGGGGGTATAAAAAACACAGCAGACTGGTACCAAATATATCTGTATGACTACCACTTCTTAAAATTTAATGTTCTACACAAACCTGCAAAAATGTTATGTTAAAAGGCAGTCAATACCATTAAGAAATTTGCATGGTAATTTAGATATATGCAGGTTGTAAGTTAAAAATCAAAATAATTTAGATATCACAGTAAATCAAGAATGATCATTGACAAATTGTCTTAAACGTTGGTACTCTTCAAGTACTGAAAGATCTGCATAAACAGCCTCTGGACTGAAGCACAAAAAATTTAGTCCTGAAAGCGAACTAACACGACTTAAAGCCACATATGCCATTCCAGGCTGAAAAACTGAAGACCCAATGTCAACAGAACATGTAGGTATTGTTAACCCTTGTACTTTATGGATTGTGCATGCATAACTTAAGATCAATGGGAAAGCTCCTCTGCGGGTGATACTTCTCCCATTGCCTCTGAAAGTGTGCTCAAATAGGTCAATAGATACAGGGGTTGGAGGTCCAGTTGGGAAATTAGGGTTTTCACCGATGGAAACATCATCAAAAAAAATTACATTAATTTCCATTACATTGTTGTCTGGACCAGTTTCAAAGCTTTCAATTGTTCCTATAGCACCATTAACAAGGCCACGTGTGATGTCAAGGTTACGTATTAGCATAACACGAGACCTAACTGAAACAGTCAAAACATTTGGTAGACCACCAGCATCGCAGTCATTGTCTGGGATTAAATTTGAATCAAAAGGAGCACCGCAATTCACATCACTGGAAGAGGAGTAATGCTCAGCAACTATTGTAACTGTTTCTTGAGACAGTGTGGATTGGCATTTTGTATTATGGCATTCAACAGCTGAACGAGTTGGGTATATGGACAAACAATTTGTATGCACTGAATTTAATACCAAACGACTTTTAAGTAAAGCAATATCATCTGGTTTAAGCAACCCAACTCTTGCTCTATTTAAAAGCTGAACATAAGAACAGTCTTCAATTTGTCTCACATTTTGTCGAAGAAATATTGGTACAAACAGCTCCCACAGAACTTTATTACAGAATGCAAACTTTCCCCTCACTGGCCTTAGTTGGAAGAAGTCCCCAAAAATAATAATATTGAATCCCCCGAATGGCAAGTCATTGCCAGAGATTTCATTCAACCTTCTACTGATGATAGTAAGCATTCTGTCACTCACCATACTAATCTCATCAATTATAATAGTATGAACGCCAGCAAATCTCCTTAACAATGACAGTTGATATGTAGAGAGGCTACCATAATTAATAAATTTCTGAACAGGTATAGACAGTAAAGAATGAAGAGTTTGGCCATAAATATTCTTAGCAGCAGTTCCAGTAGGTGCAGCACATTTTACTGGAGAACATCCTGCAATGACAGCAGTTTTCAATTGTAAGAAAGAAATCAAAATTTTTAAAAGAAATGACTTTCCTACGCCAGCTCCTCCTGTAATGAAAAGACGAAGTGGGGTTTCTTTACTCATTGCAAAATGGTTATGCACATGCAAGAATGCTTGTTTTTGACAATTAGTTAATAACAGCATTTTTTTTTCAAAGTCATGATTTGACATAATACAAGCAGACATTTGGTGAAAATGTGTCAACTCTGTATCCTCATGTGAGGAATCATCGTCTAATATGACTGGACAATGTAAAGGCACACTATGAGAAGAAATATTAATGTTCACTGGAATGTCCGCTTCTTGATTAACATCTGTTAGCTCAGCTTCAGCCAAGCGTATTCTGCTAATACTGTCCTGGACTTGTAAGAAAAAATTGTTGTGCATGTTTTCTGGGAAGTCTAATAATGCTTGTTTAGCCATGAATGCATCTTTAGCACATTCAAAATTACCTATGATTTCAGATTCACTCCTGTGAGGTAATAAAAGCATTAATAAGGCAAAGTAGAAATCATCACTGGATACTTGAAAGACTGGGAAACGAACAACAGCAAAATGAGTCCTCTTCCTCAACCAGACATCGTATTGTGCTATGTATATTTTCTCCAAAGCCAACCTGGAATGAGGACCTATTGGAGCACAACACTTATAAACCAAGAAGCAAAGTGATAAAGGCAGGAGTTGTTTAATTCAGCAGGACGAGATCGGTAGTAATCAATGATATTGGAGAAAAATATATTAGTGTCCATATCATCTAATGCATTGATTTCTGACATAGGTTTCAAAAGGCGAAAACGTTTCTGCTGTGGTCGAACATTTAAGTAAACTACTGCTATGCTACACTGCAATAATTTCAAATTGCTTAGTCGATAAGCAGCCTCTTGGGCAGACATTCGCCTATGTTTTAGAACACAAATCCCTATGTTCCAAAGGCGCTGAAAGGTGGACATATTAGGCTGTTGTCTAAAAATAGTATTTATCAAATTGCCAAGCGCACATCTAAGTTCATCTGGTTCAGATTTGCAAAGGTAATGGCAAACATAATATGCAGCTCCATCAGCATCATTAATGATTTGGATATCCATGTTAGCACGCCAGTGTCTTAAAATGCAAGGATTATATGAATTAATGAAAAGAGATCCATTGGGTCTAAATGTATCATAGAATCTGCCTCTGTTTTTTACAGACAATCTTCTGGACAAGAAACATGTTTGCATACTTTTCTTTCTTTCTTTTTGGGTTTTACGGCGCACCAACACAGAAAGGTCATATCGCGCCAGAAGCTATTAATGTTTGCATACACTCTCTTTTAGGAAAGCCAAATCGACAAGGTGGTTTTGAAGAAGGCATACAATACTTTGTATGGGAATGAGTCTGCAATTTGACAACAAGTTCATGTAACTGTGAATCTTCAGTCTGAGAATGAATTGTAGAAGATATGTATTTTAAAATGCTGGAACGAGTGGTATCTGTAACTTGTAAGTCGAGATTTTCAACCCAAAAGAAAATATGATAATGAGGAGAGCCTCTATTTTGAAACTCAACCCTAACAAAGTAGTCTCTGATCTTGCCCAAAGGCTGTAAGGGTCCATTTATGACTTGTGTCAATAAGGCTTTAAACCTACGTTCAAAGTGAATAGCAGTCATTAAAGGGTCTGATTTCATATAAGTTAAGAAAGAACCCATCTGCTTTGCTTGCTCATATGTTATGTTCTGAAACTGCATCCCTAATTCTGGCCAATGCAAGTCATCAGCAGAAAGAGTCATGAACAATGATGGAGGGCCTAAGCTACGAAACATGGCTAGCAAATTATATAGGGCATTACGAAAGTAAGCTACAGTTCCTCTGATATTTTTCATGAACATATATGAATTTTCAATAAAAGTAGGATCAGTTGAACGTGTTTTAACATCTCCTGCAGTAGTGAAGACAGAAGCACTAGAAGAACCTTTACACATTTTCATGCAAATGCCTATTTCTTTTCTTAATAACATTTTATCAACTGACACTGCAGCATGAAGTAGGTAAGTCAAATTCTTGCGCCAGTATGCATTATGATTAAATAGGCGATACCGAAAATACATTGAAGGTGACAAGGACTTCTTTCTTGGGTAAGTGAAGCCAAATTTCCCATTAGGAAATAACCATGGGAAAGCTTTTTCTTCTCCAAATGGAATCTCATAAATTGAAACTGGTATGTTAGTATTACTTGGAATATGAATATCAGAGTTATTAGAATCTGTAGGAACACTTTCAGATGTTTGAGAATAGTCGATAGGCACTAAACTTACTTGTTCCAAGTCTGAAGAAGCAGATCTTAATGATGCACAATCATCTGCCTCCTGCTGAGTATGCAGAAAAGAGAAATGTTGTAAGTTAATGTTATTGTCATTAGTCTGAGACTGATAGAGAGCATTATGTCTTGTTAACCAATCAAATGCTTTCAAAACCTTGAATGGATCAATAAGAAAATTTCCAGAGGAAGCTATAACATTCCCATGCTCAAACCTTACCAAGCAAAGTGTGTCTTTTGTTTTCAAAGCTGACATAGTTGCATTAATTTCTACAGGTAAATCAACCACCAAACCTTTTTCTGCATATTGCCCACCTGGTAAAATAATCAAAGACATGCAAATTTGTATTTTAGCTAGCAATTTCTTTTCAAGATTACTGAGAGATGACAGTTCTGGTGGTATGTTGTCAATGTGGAGTGAATTCAACTGAGAACACAAAACTGGCATAATGTTCTTAGACAAATGAGTACAACAAGTTTTGCAAAGGTCATGAGAATAATTCAGATGAAGAGACTTTATAATGTCATTATCAGAATGCCTAGGAAGATGATATACTTGAAATGAATACAAAAAGCGATCACATGAATGGCACCAGGCATAAGGTTTATCACGCAAGAAATTTTCATAATTAACACTAGTAGTCTCTGCTGCTGAACTAGAACAATAAGACATATTTGTATGCATGTTGTCACTCTGAGATTATTTCTTCATAAGCTGCAATATGAAAATTAGATGTATCCATGAAAGAGAATGTGAAATTTTTGTCAATAGGACTTTCAGAAACACTTATTACATTATAGTCTTGAAAAATACTCTCGGTTATCTTTTTCTTTTTGCTTTTTCCTTTTGGTGTCTTTCCATTCAATGCATGGTAAGAATGATTGGTGAGGAAGAAACGTTCAGTATTAGAGGAGACCTCTGGAATTCTGTCAACAGTACTATCTGTTGATACACTGGCTCGATGTATAACAAGGGGAGAAAGATTGTACATTTGATTACAGTACACTTGGTGTAAATAAAAAAATAAGTGCTCAATGCTGGCAAATTGTAAAAGAGCACTTGATCCATTTGGATCAATTCTACCAAGACTGTCACGAGCATGGGAATCAAAAATATAAATATCATTTTCATCAGAAAAGATGGCAATGGAGGTACTGTCGAAAGTGGCTATCAACCATTGAGACTGTGCAAAAGCCAATGATAGACCATCATACAAATTGTACGTCCCTGCATCAACATTTCCAGCCTGCATGTCAACAGTACCATAATAAGTAGTAAGAAGATTTGTTGAAAAATGCTCATTGAGAACTGTTGACTGTGGTGGAATATCATTATGAGTGAGCATAACAGTCACATTGCCATTATACAAATCATTAACAATAGTATTATAAACAAAATCACCTTCAAATACTATCGTATCTAGATGTTGTGGCTGCCACAGGCTAGGCTGCATATGGAAGGCAGCAAACACAATGGCAACAAAAGCTATGGCTGTACATTGTGTTCTATTAGCTGAACTGAAACCTTGTAAACTTAAATCACCTTGGTGAATGTTGCCCCGCACAGTGCGATTAGGCACAAACTGATCCATAATATTGTATAATATTGTATAATTGTATATATGGATAATTGGGTTGGTTCATATTCATATCAATCGAACTCTCATCGTGGACAAGGATTATGACTGTAAATAGTACATAATGTAGTTATTACTGTAAATAGTTTTAAATCTCAGTGATTGTTAACATTGTGTGACAGTAAACAGAGTGTTATATTCATAGGAGGAATATTCGTAATTCAATGTGACTTATTCTATGATGTGAAATATCAATATCTAACTTATTGAACCGGAAGTCAATCAAGTTAAACTCATGTAACATGAGTATCAGTAAATTGTTAAAATATGAAGAGCCTAACAAACCGTCGTGTTTATGTGTTTACACATCCGGCTCGGAACTATTGTGACTATTGTATATATATGTATGTTTTCAATACAACCTGGAAAATGGACTAAAATGTATGTAAGAAACTGTATCAGAGAAAGATATTGGAGTTGTCATTGATAGTAAACTTTCTTTCGAGGAACACATTACTGAAAAAGTTAACAAAGCTAACAGTATACTTGGTATAATAAGAAGGTCGTTTGAATATCTTGATAAAGACACATTTATTACTTTATACAAAAGCTTAGTAAGACCTCATCTTGAATATGCTAATCAAATATGGTCTCCTCACAAGAAGAAACTTATTCATTTAATTGAAAATGTTCAAAAAAGAGCAACAAAACTAGTACCTGGAATGTCAGAATTATCATATGAAACAAGATTAAAGATGTTAAAATTACCTACTCTTTCTTACAGACGTATAAGGGGAGATATGATAGAAACTTTTAAAATTCTTAAGAACAAATATGATTGTGATCAGGATTTACTACAGAAAAGAAGTGATATTACCAATGAACAGACAAGGGGGCACAATTCTATGTTATTTAAAAGGCGAGCTCATTTAGACATTAAGAAATATTCTTTCTGTTACCGCGTAGTGGATATGTGGAATAGTTTACCACCTAGCGTCATAAACGCTTGTTCAGTAAGATCCTTTGAATCAAGACTAGATAAATTCTGGTATAATCAGGACATAAAATATAATTACAAAGCAACTATGGTTACTGGTCTTAACCTAAATTACGACAACGAAGAAGAACTAGAGCTGGTGTCACAGGAGTAAATCCTTCTACCAGAAACTACTATGTTACTACTATGTAACGTATGTATATATGAAACGTAAAAGCAACTTACATTTGTCTGCTTAGAAAATGCAAAATTGTACTAAATTGTCTGACATCAATATCAATCTGCAAGAAAAGAAATAAATTAAGGGAATAATTACTCATCAATGTTGACAAATGAATAGTTATAAACATATTAAAAAAGTAACAACATGTGCAAAGAACAGAACAGTCACATAAAAATGTCTAAATGATAAAAAAGTTACATATGGTCTTATATTTAGGTCTAAGAACAGAACGTCAAGCTCGCTAGTCTTTATTTAAATCTAAACTATACGGGAACATTTGTGCAAAGTTATATTAAAATCCTGCCATGCATGTAAAAGTAACGCTCGGGTGACATGTTCTACAGTGCGCCCCTTGTGTCGCAACGCAAAACAGCGTCCAGATTCGCTTATCCGAAAACCCAACTACTTAATCCGTTCTCAGATCGGCACGCAAAGAATACTGTAAACACCAAGTTAAAAGCAATGAAATAGCACCACCCTAATTTATAATATCATATAGTATTATGCTGCAATATAATAACCCTACAAACATTATGATTGTAAAAAACAAAATGTTCTAATATTAGTGAGATACGTACCTTTCTTTGTTACGCAAGACTTGTTGTTGTGGGAAAATCGAAAGGAATTTACACTTAGTTCAATTCCGAAAAAGTGCCCCTAAATACAAAATGCAAACTATTCGGAATAGAAATCATACTTTTTAAGAAACAAAATAAAATAACATGACAGCAAATATAGAAAACTTAGAAATGTAAGGTCTAAATGACACTTTTACACGTGAAAACAATTACTCGGAGACGAAAAAAATCCATTCGAACAAATAAAAATACCCATGAAGCTTTGCTAGTAAGTCGAAAGGATTTGCGGAAATGTGATAAAAAACCCCCTGATATTTCGAGTGTTGATCAAATATTATTTACATGGTTTTGAAAAAAATGCTTTTATAAATTTTCTATTTAAGTTTTAACAGAAATTGGCTGTACAATGGATTGCATTTAAAAAACAATATAATGTCGGAAGTGGAAATCGAAAGGATTTTTAAGGATTTTTGTCACGTGACTTTTGCCCATTGCCACCGAAATCTACCCACCACAATATCACGGCGTTGAGACGCCGTGAAATAATAATATATAATGGTGTAAGAATTAGGTACATGATGTGTTTAATGTTAGTGTTGACTATTACAAATGTATGAACATGTAAAGATATATCATGAACCAAAAGAAAACACCAGGACAGATAAAAAATGTGTCCAATTTTCAAAAAAGGAAAGGTGAATTTGAACAGCACAAATTACAATAAGTCAACAACATGCAGTTGTGATGAGCATATTATGAAACGATTCAGGTTTTCTTAACCACTCTTAACAAAAAAACAATATACATATATAACAATTTGAACTAAATTCAATATGCAATAAGCAAGTCTTGCAAATTACAATAAGTCAAGAACATACTGTTGCAAGAAGCATATTATAAAATGATTTGGTTTTCTTAACCACTGTAAACAAAAAAAAAAACAATAACAATAATAAACATATGTCATAACTTCACTAAGTTCAATACGTAACAAGCAAGAGTTCAAGTTCAATGTGTAACAAGCAAGTCTTCACAGAATTCAAATCCCTTGAGGCTGTTCATCTTTCTGATCTCAGGCTTCGCGAAAATCGCCGGACCGTCGGACATGTCCGGCAAAAATCGGTTCGGTCCGATAACTTTTTCCTTACTTCCGGACCTTAAGTCCGGCAATAATTTCGGCCCAGAATTAAGCGGTAACAATCCGCCCGGTACGGATAACGGCATTTATCAGCACCGAGCAATACCGAGTTTTCTCCCTTGAATAAAAAATGTAAAACGAATTTTGATTCGCCGTCTATTTTGAAGCTTCCAATCAAATTCTAGATAAAATAATCGTACGCGACCTTCAACCCATTCGGGACTACCTCGGCGATCATCCTTGAAGCCTTCAACTTTGTTCAAAACAATGTCGTTTTTGCGATACTATGATGGTGCAGCCCCAGGCAAGAAACGCAAGAAGACAGACGAGGAAAGAAGTGCTCAACAAAAAATGTATGAGGCTAAGCGCCCTCCAAGGAAATTTAATGATAAATGGAGAACTGGGCGTTCTTGGCTGGTCTATGATGAGACCGAAGAGAAAATGAAATGTTCGGTTTGTAGAAGTTTCTACGGGGACCATAACATTACAGATGATCGGCATGCATCGAATACATTTTTAACTGGTTGCGTCAACTTTAGAATTTCTGCTGTTGAAGACCACGAAAAATCAAAAGGTCATGTGAAAGCTGTTGCCAGTGAAAATTCAAAAAAATTTGTTCTGTTGATGAGAAAATGACTTCTGATGCTGGGCAGTCGCTCAAAATGTTAAAGGTTGCGGAAAAACATAAGATTTCGTATTTGTTTAGGAATGCTCATGCTGTAGCAAAACAAAATAGACCATTATCTGATTACAAGTGGTTATGTGAGGTGGACCGTGCTAAAAATAGACATAGGTTACACATATATAAATGACAAGGCTGCTGTTGAGTTTATTAGCTGCATTGCACAGTGTGAAAAAGACAAGACTGTAAAAGTTCTAAATGACTGTGCATTTTTTTCATTCATGATGGATGGAACTACTGACATTTCAGGAGGTAGGTGTTACAAATACTTTTAAAAGATTATGTAGCAATAGTACTTGAATTGTTTTACCAGGTCTTAGGCTAGTATTAGTACATACTTATCAGATTTTGTATTGAACAGTCTATATATTACATTTCTCACAACAACTTTAACTATATATGCATGCATCATGAGTAAATACAAATCAATGAGATACCTTGCTGGCCCAATACAAATAAAATGAAATGATTTTGTCGACCCCTAACATACTGTTCAACTGTTGGATCACACAACTGATTTTTCTTAAATCTTGTATTAACATACCTTGCTGGTCCAATACAAATAAAATGAAATGATTTTGTCGACCCCTAACATACTGTTCAACTGTTGGATCACACAACTGATTTTTCTTAAATCTTTTATTTAGATGAGCAGGAGGCTATTTACGTAAGGACATCCAGTAAAGGTGTAGTAACAGAGAGATTTCTCAATATTGGTTCACCTCGATCAACAAAAGCTGAAGATCTTTTTGAGCATGTTCTTGCAGTATTCGAGGAATGTAAAATTAATAAAGGTAAATATTATTGTAGTACTAGCAATCGTTAATTAATTCACTTATCTCTTCATAATTTATGTAGATAGTAAGCCCTTAATAATTACATATAAAAAATTATCAATAAATCTTTTTCACATTATCTACTTCACTAGTGCACACACTCACGCCCGGTTATGAACTTACCAAGTAAGAAGTGCCCAGCCTAGTGAACCATAACTAATTTAATGAGACAGCCCCAGTTTCTCCGTGTAAGGGCTAGTACTTAGACATGCATGTCTTAATCTTTGTGCAAGTATATTACTACTGACAGGATCAACCAGGTATATAACGTGCGTATGTATTCTAAAATTTGAAAAAATAAAAATGTATAATATAATTATATACTCTTTAAAGCAGGTTAAGTCAAACTTAAGTCTTTGGTGATTACTTATACATTGTACAATATTTCAGACAAGCTGGTGGGAATGGGAAGTGACGGAGCCTCCAACATGATAGGATCACGGTCTGGATTGTCTACACTTTTGAAACAACGAATCAATCCTGAATTAGTCAACATACATTGTTTATGTCACAGACTTGAACTTGCTTTCCGTGATACATTGAAAAAGTCAAAATTGTATGATAAGTTAATGACATTACTCATTGGCGTACATTACTTTTATAAAAAAAGTTACAAAAACAAAAGTGCACTTTTGAATGCTATTGAAGCAGTAGGTAAAGGTGTGTTACCACCTAAAGTAACTGGAACCAGGTGGCTTCCACACCTGTGTAGGGGAATAGGTGCTCTTTTGAAGACTTACAGAGCATTTGAGGCTCACTTGTCTACTGCAAGTCATGAAAATGCTAAAGCAGAAGGTTTCCTTAAACTGATGCTAGATAAACATGTCCTGGCATTTGCTATTTTCTTACAGGTAAGTTAGTGTAATAGTTTTAAATATTTTTTGGAAAAGAATAAAAATCCAACAATGAATTAGCTATCAAAATTATATGATCCGGAGTGATATATTTTACTCATACTGTACAATTTTTGTATTAAAAGTTAAAAATAAGTTTGTGTCATCTACTGGAGACTGGAATGTATGATGGGATTAAATTGCAAGGTGCAACACCAACAATGACTTATACTGATGAAATTCTCCAAGGTCTGTCAGATGCTATTAAAACCAGATTCATGACTGACCAGAGAAATATACAAAATGCCACAAAAATACTTAACTTTGGAAACTGGCCAGCAATAGGAACCCCAGAATTACAAGGTTTTTGTTGATGCCGAGTTGATTAATTTGTTGATTTTTATTATCCAGTTAAGAAATATTTTGTCATTGACATTATCATTGTTTAACTTTTAGCATGTTTCAGCATTTCTCACTTTCAGCATGTTTCAGCATTTTTCACTTTCAGCATGTTTCAGTTATGTTAATTTCACTTTCAGCATGGGGGTGTGGAATTGCAAGATTTTTTCCATTTGTCAACAGACAAGTGAACTCGAAATATCAACTTGTCTGGAATGAAAACGCTTTTGTCCAAAAATTCAATACTAAAACAAATATTGATTATGACTATGATATAAAATACATACTTTTAGTATTATTAATAGTTGATAATGAAATAGTTGACCGTTGAATTGGTATTGAAACATTGGGACATCTAGTTTGTCCCCTATTGCAATATTAGAATACTTACAGCTAAAATTTAGTAATTGTGACAAGTGGAATGGCGATATTTACTTGTCTGCAGACATAAATGTATGAGTTGGACAAGTCTGTCTAGGAATTCCACACCCCTGAGCATGTTTTAATTTCAGTATTACGAGTAAGACTTACTAAGTTTCAGTGAGTTAGTCTCAATTTCAGTAAGTTTCAATTTCAGTTAATTTCAATGTCAGTATGTGTCAGTAAGTTTCAATTTTAGCATTTATTATGTTTGCAGTGAGGAAATTGAAAATACACATTGTAATGCGCACTATGACAGATGTTTTATAAATATAATTATATTACAACATAGTGTAAGTATAAAATAATCAACTGAGGAAAGATATTTCAGTCTTCAATTTGTATTCTCTTCCCTTTCACTTAACTTGAAACAGATTGGATTTAAGGCTTAAAGTGCATATATTAGAATGTATATCACCAGCTGTTTTGTTTGTCACTCAAACTCATCTAATTTACTAAACATATTATACATTTTCAGTTGTTATTTAACTATCAAGTTAAGGAAATGATAAAATCTGTATGCAATATGTTTTTATAAAATACTGATTTTTTCAGAGTTTGGACAAGAAGAGTTATTCATGTTTTTTAGACACTTTCATGCCAGTATTTGTAGACTGACTCCAGACATAACTGAAGATACCATGGTGAACCAGTGGAGCCTTCTGAAGAAAATTGTTACAAAAAAGTAATTTTGAATTAAATTGTTTTTAAAACCAAACTTAATGTCTGAAAGTCCATTTTATTCAAGAACCTAATTTAAAATGCTACCCAACATAATTATCAAACATACTGGTTGATAATGATATTGTAAATTTAAAATGTAAATAAGTCTACTTTTTTGAAATATTAAAAAGTATGAATTGGTATTCATCTTCATTACTATAAAAAAGTATTTCAATTTTTATAATCCTATTCCTTGCTCAATTTCAGGCATGGAGTAAAGATGTCTTGTCTATCTTGGAAGACAGTTTTACAGGAGAACTGTGACTTAGAGCAGATATGTCTCGTTATAGACATAATGCTAACCATACCATCCACAAGTGTGAAGTGTGAAACAGCCTTCTCTCAGCTGAAACTTCTTAAAACTTGTAGACGGTCAAAGCTTGGTACATCATGTTTAAATGACTTGATGATTGTAAAGTTACAATCTCCACCAATATCAAGCTTTGATCCAGAAGATGCTATTGACAAGTGGCTGGTAAGATGCATGTTAATTATCCCTTTCATTTTAGAAAATGTTGAAAACAGATCTGATCACTTATTAATGGTCTAAAATATCATTGATTTGTTTTATTTTCAGGTTTTACCGTTTACTGTAAAATGCATACACAGATTTATTTCACTAAATATCTTGTTTTCATTTCGCCTTATGAACTTTCCTCACCATTATATAAATACATTTTGATTATTTTCTTTCTTCAGAATTCATCTTTAATGGGACGGCGAAAAACTTATACCAGACCCAAATCTACCGCCGCCAACTCTCAGATAGTACTTGAAGACACTGACTGTTCTGACAATGATATAAACTCTGATAGTGATGATGATTCTGATGATGAATGTTCTGATAATTTATAACATGTCATGAAATAATATATTGAATAAAAATGTTCAAAATGTTTAAAGGGTGATGTGTCTTTAATTAAAATAAAAAGAAAGTCAAAGGTATACTTATATTTGATAACAAAATTCGGTCAGACAAAATTTCTTTCGGTCAGACAAGAATTGGAAGTTTGTCTGACCGAATGTCAGACAAAATTTTCAGCAGTTTCGCGAAGCCTGTGATCTTCATCTTTTTCTTCCATACACTTCGGTTTCTTCTTTGGGGGTTCAGCAGCCTGCTCAACTTCATCTTTTTCTTCCATACCCTTCAAAGACTTCTCTGGAAGTTCAGGTTCATCTTCAAATAGCTTGTCACTCTGACTAAAAGCTTCCAATATTTCATCATAAGTGCCTTCATCATTACATCGATCTTTGCTTGATTTCTGCACGGCCTCCAATTTACCTTCTAAATCCTTTACTCTCTGTTGTAATTTCTGCATGAAAGTTAGTTTTCTTGTCTGTGCTCTCTGTTTGAGGCTTATGTCATGTATAAGGTAGCTGCTACAGCTATTAAATTCCTTGATACTTTCACGGATTTGTTTCATAGTCGACACTGCATCAGTCATGTCATTTTCGGATATGGAAAATAGAGTAGCCCTAAGTTGAACATCTATCTTATTACAAAAGAAGTCAATCCTATTCTTCAATAGGTCAATCTGACTTGAGGTTTTCTTGCAAGGGGAATTCATGACTGGTGAATCCATGTTTAGACTTCAAATAACTGAAAAACACAAAAAAACATAACATGCATTCCCTGTTTCCTTCAGCTTGTGAAGTGACTTCAGCCAGGCATCCTGGACATGCATCAGTTCTGTCTTTAGGGTCTCATTGTAATGTATTGCTCAGACAAAAACAACAATTCTCCAGAAATTAGAATTTCTATAACTAAGTGCCACAACCGTTTACAACAATTAAATTCTATCACAACAACTTGACTACAAATGAAGCAAGATGATTATAATACATGGGTGTAGATAATGGATGCTAGGTTTTGAGTGATACAAGTGAAAGATGTCAGAGGTTATGAGTGACTGATACAATCCAGCATAACTGTTACCAGTGCTACCACTAGGAGGCGTCACTTCAATATACCATTACATGAACTTGTAGTACAGAAACGAACTAGTATTTCAAAGTTAAAGTTATTGAAAAGTAATTAAATCAAAGGTACTAAACTAAAACACAAGTTATCATTAAATACAAATGGTGGAATATGAACCAATGCAGTCAAGACTGTAAAGTACATTATAATTTTGAACCATGTGACCAAATCAAATGAGTGAAAATTGAACAACTGCATCATAAAGTAGTACAAGTTCATGTATTAGCATATTCAGCACCATGCAAGGTTAAGACAATGAAGAGATGACAAGGTGGTGGTATAATTAAAGTGAGTACAATGTATATATGTGGAGCATCAACATCATTAAGATATTTTAGACAATGAGAAAAGCTGTGCAAAGTAGTATCACAATAAAAACAAACATGCTAAACATAAAAAAATGACTAATACTCACCATTTATTGAATTTGTTGAAGTTCCAATGTTCTCCCAATAAATATTGTCCAAAATTGGAATACACATTGTGTCCAAATGAACAAAATAACGATTTACGATATCATACAATCAGCATAATGTGCGATCCAGAAAAAAGAAGCTATCCAAGAAAAAGAATCAAAGTTAAGAAAGAATCTAAGTTTACAAAGGGGAATTGGCCAAGAAATGAGGAAGGGTTTGTCTACACAAAATTTGCTTATACAGATATAGATTAAAGGGGTAATAATTCAAAGGCGAATGAAAATATTTGAATTATCTCCACTTTACGCAGAACTAGGCATCAATAGGGGTGTAACGGTTAACCGATATACCGGTTAATATTGCAATACGACTTCTTTCGGTTTTTAACCGGTTCGTTTTCTTCTCAACCGGTTTTTCTAGTTATGTTCCATACTGATTGTTTTTAGCAGAGACTGAAATTTAAATGTTTAAATAGATGTTAAAATGTGTTCGGAAACTTGAAATGTTTTTCGTAAAGTGAGAGAATCATTATCTTTAAAAGTCCATTCAAAACATTTTTTTCTAACTTAGTCAAACATTTGCATAATACGTGTAGATCATTTGAAAATACAAATAGGGCCTGCCTATGTACAATGTTGATCAAATTAAGATGATGCACGTGCATTAATTCATGCTATGCATATATGCGCAAAGAACAATATGTATTGCAATATATTGCCATACGGGTTTCGTGTATTGCAATATATTGCAATACGGTTTTTACCGTATTGTTACACCCCTAGGCATCAATGTCCATAATATGTGAGAGTTTGAAGAAAATTGGTCAAGAAATGAAATAGGAGTTGTCCACACAAATTTGCTTATACAGATATATGAAAGGGGAAGTAATTCAAAGTCGAATAAAAAAAATTGAATTATCTCCACTTTACGCACAACTAGGCATCAATGTTTATCATCGGAGGGAGTTTGAAGAAAATTTGCCAAGAAATGAGGGAGGAGTTGTCCACACAAGGAAAACGGACGGATAGACGGACGGACGAGTGGCGCCATAACATAATACGACCCTTCGGGCGTATAATAATGAAACATTAACAAAAATGAAAGTAAACATTGATCTTTTTAAATGTGTATCTCTGATCTTTTAACTGTTAACATAGAGCAACTTATTGAACTTAAATACAAAGTATAGCCACGCTATATATGACGTCATACGAGGTTGCATTCGTCACTAGTATGATCATACCATATAAGGTGTTGTTTACTCGTTCAACCAATGAAATTGCGTATAAAATTTTTCAGCTAAATTGAAATTTTGTAAACTTTCATTGGACGTTCAAAGGTTCATAGTAAAGGTCAATATCATAAATCGACACGTTTTAAAGCAGCGGGTGAATGTAATGTATTCACTAAGCTGCGAAGGGTGCGTAACTTTACCCGTGATTCACTATACTCCGTCAACGAAGATTACACACCTAGAGTGCGTAAACATCGGTACAAATTAGGTCAACATATGATCGAGGCAAGGAAACAAAATAAATTTGCAGTTATACGATATGATAAACTAATAATCGATGATCAAGTAAACATTTACAACGAGAAAACAGATGATCTTCAGTTTCTACGCAAAAACCGTTTATAAAAGAAACTATATTTTACTAGTGTTCCTCCACGTGGTTCACCACGTGGTCATGTTGACAATTCATTCAACCGAAGTCATTCCCGTGATCCTCCTCTCTTTTTGGGACCTCTTCGTGGTGAGGAGGAGTAACATGTGCCCATTATGTAGGTGCTATTTGTGCCTGCATGGTGGGCATATGGCCAACACCAAAACTGCCCGTTTGCCGTGGGCAGCGTCCCGTAACCGGGAAAGGAGGATCCTGGTAGTTGAGGGAGACCCAGGGATCTCCAGTCTTCCCAACACATTACTTTGGCCTCTGATTCAGGGTAGACGGGTGTCCAAGTGGGCCCGACTTGGTCAATTGGCTGGTCATGCCTTGCCCTTGAATAGTTGCATACTTGCAAAAGCCATTTTATTAACGTAAGCATATGTACTGCTTGATGTGCACACTCCCAAAAATAACCAACTTTTCTAGCATACTCTTAATTTGAAAAACCATTTGTGTACTTTACTAAGATCTGCGTGTGTTTACTTAATATACAGTAACTTTCTTTCAATTATATACGTTCAAAACACCTATTCAAGAAGGCGGTGGCTCATGGACCAATTGTGTTGATTGTAATCATTTGCATTTGTATGCAAGTATATCTCTCAGGTATCCTTGTGGTGCGGAGGGTGGATACCCGCCTCCAATGCACTTCCCCTTGTTGGAGTCCGAGGTGGCTGGGGAACCTGAGTGATGAATCATAATAAACTCAACCATGGATCCTTTTACCTCTTCTAAAAAAACGTAAGTCTGACGAATCGACAAACAACATTTCAAGTGATAATTTAAATCAATCATCCTTTCCACGCTTCCTCGTAGTGGAAGCGCTTGGAGATATAAACATTGTCACAACTTAACCCATTTGTTATAGAAAAGACCATTTCATCGTTAATTGGAACTCCGAAATAGGTCAGGAAGCTCCGTGGTGGAACTCCTGATCGAGGCTCAAAGAAAACAACAAGCTGATAATCTACTAAAGTTGAGATCATTCTTTAACATCAAAGCTTTCTGTACTGTCCATAATACGCTCAATTCATCGAAAGGAGTCATTGGCTGCCCTGACCTTGCGGAGGCAGAAATTGTAAAAGAGCTAACCTCTCAATGTGTTTCAAATGCCAAACGCATCTTATCCACCAGAGACGGTAAACGTGTTCCCACACACACTTACATTTTAACTTTTGATAATCCCATTCTTCCATCTTCACTTTGAGTTGGGTATCTCAACGTTCATGAAACTAAATGCACTAGAGAGAATATCTGCCGTAAATGTAGTACTTCTCATGTTGGTCCGGTTGAAAACTGTTCTAATGGAGGGGTTTTATAAAATTGATAATAAATTTCATCAGGGCCAGCAGCTGTATCTTTGGCAAGCTTAACAGAATCGGTTAAATCGTCAATTGTAAAGAGGGTGTTATACTCTTCTTCGTTGTTAGAATGAAAATTATTATTTTGTTTGTCCGAGCTAGATTCGACCTTTTTAAACTCTTCAGTGCAGTGTGCTGAAGAAGAATTATGTTCAAAAGTTTCCGCCAGCGTGCTGGCCATATCTTTAGTTGTTTTTGCTACGCTCGAATCTTTATGTTTCAGATGAGCAGTAGGAACTTTTTTGTGTTTACCGTTAATTTTACGAACCGCCTCCCAAACCCTTTTAATTGGAGTGTTGGAGTTAATTTTAGAAACATATGACTGCCATGATTTACGTTTAGAAAACTTAAATGTTCTACGAGCCTGTGCTCGCAAGACTCCACAATTGTCCAGATTTGCAGCTGTAGGGCAAACCTGAAATTTTTTAAGCGCTGCTTTTCGTTTCCGATATGATCCTTCGCACTCATCGTTGAACCATGGTTTCTTAATCCTACCCGAATCTTTAATTGAAGTTTCTGGAATACACTCATTAGCCATCTTTGATAGAGTGGACGCAAATAGATAAGTTTTATCCGTAAAGTTGGCAAAAAACCGGACCTGCCAAATTATCAGAACACAACCCGTCAAATCGTTCCCAGTTCGCTTTAGAGAATTTGTAATAAGAGCGGTTGTTCACTGGAACAGAGTCGCCTGAAGTTAACTACAATGGAAAGTGGTCACTGCCATATTGCTCGTCTAGCACTAACCAAGCAAAATCCAAGCATATTGATGGATGTGATAATGTGAGGTCTATACAAGAAAAGCTTCCAGTGGCTGGATGTAAGCAAGTTGGTGACCTGTCATTCAAAAGGCACAGCAGAACATTATCATTGAACTTTTCTGTAATGCTGCCTTCATTATTCGTAGATGCACTTCCCCATATTGGATTATGCGCATTAAAATCGCCGAGTAGAAAGAATGGTTCTGGGAGTTGTTTAGTTAAATTTTCCAACTCTTCAACAGTAATAGATAAATTAGGAGGGAGATAAAGGAAGTACACTGTTATAGGTCTGTACAAAGCTACTTCAACAGCACGGCTTGCAAAATAGTTCGTAACTGAATTTGTCGTTGAGGGATACAGTTTGCAACCGCAGTTGTTGAGCCTCCAGATGCTCTCATTGTGTTTGTACAAATTTTACTATAAACAGTACAGTCCTTAATTGACGTTCCATCATTTATAGATAGGAACGTTTCTTGAAGACAGACAACTTTCGGGGAGTACCTCGATAATAAAAGAAGAAGACCGGTGTAATTCGATTTAAGACCACGACAATTCCATTGAAGTATAGTCCGACTCATGGTTCAACGAAAAGTAAAAAATCTAACAAGGAAACTTAACAGGACTTCGAGCCGTAGCTCGGGGAGGAAAGCTGTGGACACCCATGTCCTCGTCCTCCATCGACTCGATGTCACTTATAAGAGCCTCGAATCGATTGGAGGAAGGGACAGGGTCCCTCTCCGCTTTCCTATCTCTGTCGGTTAGGACTACCTTCTTTTTGAGTGATTGCCTTTGAACCACCCGCTCAGGAGACGGAGAAGTCTGTGAGACTCGCCTCTAAGGTACAGATGAGGTACTTGTAGATGTTGATGTCTGTGAACTTGTACTAGCTTTAGACGTATTACGTGAAAGGATAGGAGACTGTTTTTGCACTGGAATGATTTCCAGAGAACACTTGCATAGGTTGACCTGCACAGCAGAATCAACCATCTTAACTGGTTTTGATACAGCAGCTGAATTGGAATTATTCTTGGAACTTTCTACAAGCTTGCGTGCATCAGGAAAATATAAACTTTGTGTATATTTAACACAGAGAACTTCTTTTTCTGTCTTCCAGACTGAGCAAGAACGGGAGGTTGCAAACTGATTACCCCCACAGTTTAAACATTTGACATCATAAGAACAGTTTTCAAGCGGACCAACATGAGAAGTACTACATTTACGACATATATTCTCTCTAGTGCATTTAGATTCATGATGTCCATATTTAAAGCATTTGTAACACTGCATCGGGTTTGGTATGTACATCTCAACGCGAACGTTGAGATACCCAACTCGAAGTGAAGATGGAAGAATGGGGTTATCAAAAGTTAAAATTTAAGTGTGTGTAGGAACACGTTTACCGTCTTTGGTGGATAAGATGCGTTTGGCATTTGAAACTCACTGAGAGCTTAGCTCTTTTACAATGTCTGCCTCTGACATTTCCGCAAGGTCAGGGCAGCGAATGACTACTTTGGATGAATTGAGTGTATTATGGACAGTACAGAAAGCTTTGATGTTAAAGAAGGTTCTGAACTTTAGTAGATTATCAGCTTGTTGTTTTCTTTTAACCTCGATCAGGAGTTCTCCACCACGGAGCGTCCTGACCGATTTCGTAGTTCCAATCAACGATGAAATGGTCTTTTTTATTACAAAGGGGTTAAGTTGTGACAATTTCTCATCTCCGAGCGCTTCCACTATAAGGAAACGTGGAAAGGACGATTGATTTAGATTATCACTTGAAATGATGTTCGTCGATTCGTCAGACTTACGTTTTTTAGAAGAGGTTAAAGGATCCATGGTTGAGTTTAATATGATTCATCACTCAAGTTCCCCAGCCACCTCGGACTCCAACAAGGGGAAGTGCATTGGAGGCGGGTATCCAGCCTCCGCACCACAAGGATACCTGGGAGATATACTTACATACAATTGCAAATGATTACAATCAACACAATTGGCCCATGAGCCACCGCCTTCTTGAATAAGTGTTTTGAACGTTTAAATTGAAAGGAAGGTACTGTATATTCAGTAAACACACGCAGATCGTAATAGAGTACACAAATGAATTTTCAAATTGAGAGTATGCTAGAAAAGTTGGTCATTTTTGGGAATGTGCACACCAAGGAGTACATGTGCTTACACAAATAAAATGGCTTTTGCATGTGTGCAACTATTCAAGGGCAAGGCATGACCAGCCGATTGACCAAGTCGGGCCCACTTGGACACCCGTCTACCCTGAATCAGAGGCCAAAGTAGTGTGTTGGGAAGACTGGAGATCCCTGGGTCTCCCTCAACTACCAGGATCCTCCTTTCCCGGTTACGGGACGTTGCCCACGGCAAACGGGCAGTTTTGGTGTTACACGATGCATTTAATAAAGGTCAGTCACCCTTTTTTCAAGTTTAGCCCCTGCCTTGGGTTCAATATTGACACCGCCTCAGGGGTCGACATATTTGAATATTGGCCCGCTAAAAGGGACTCAAGACTAAACATGGAATTATATAACGAAATATTGAAAACAAATTCGTAAATTGTATGGCCTAGAGCTTTAATGTTTGCATTGCCAACTCAAGGTCACACTTTTATACAGATAAATGTATCAATAGATTTAGTGTCAGATGCCCTTACAATCTATTTCTCATGTTATCGACCATGACTCCTCGGGACCCTATCTATATCCTCTTTATATCATATATACATGTATATCAGTTTACTGAATTGATAATATTATTGCAGAGATCAAATAATGTCAGATGGCAGATATCTCTGTGAACAAATTTCTGTTTCTATGTTGTTTTTGCGGATAAGCTTTGTTTTACCGAGTTATGATCTCGCTCATTCTTAATCAGTGTCTTAGTTTTATGTTTCAACTGAACCACGTCATCTGTTTGAACAAAAGCATTCAAGTTTTCAAATTAATAATGCGTTTGTTATACTATTTTACTCGTATTTTTTATTATGTATATAGAACATATGATATGAAAAAATATGTTGTATTCGTGTAAGCTATTTGACTTAGAAATAAAATGCAACTGTAAAGTAACACATTTGTTGGTTCAGTTAAATACTTGGTGGGTTTGACTATGTTTTAAACTTATATAATCAATATAAAATTTCCGTTACCATTGCACCTGTTCTTTATACATGTATGTGCCTTTTAAGTATGCGGCTTATCACAGGTAATATGTACATTTTTTGTATCGGCAATGATCAAAGTGAAGTATAAGAAACAGCAGGTTGTCATTGTGACGTCCACAAATAATAGAAAACAATTGGATTGTCACCAATGATAACAGTCTTGATTTTACCCTTACTCTGGCCTTAGTATTGAAAAGTGTGCCTAAAGTTCAGTGGGATGAAATGACTTAATTAAGAAGTCATTGTAGTCGATTTTTTATTTTTAGACAAAGACATGTATCATTGTTGAAAACCAGACAATTTTATTTTGTACGGAAGAAGATATTTGTGTGTTCGCCTTTACAGTCTGCAATGAGGGTACAAAATCGGATGTTAAAAGTGAATAGTAAAATGTTTACACCCTACCCTCTTTATATGGCCATAGCACTGGCAATAAGATAATTATGCATCCAGAAAATTAGATTTACATCCCTGATGCATGCATTAAAATGAAAAAAATCGTTTAAAACTGTTTTATTTGAAGTTGATTTTTCACATATTCACATTCCCAAATGGACCTTCGTATTGAGAATTGTCGTATAACACCAGGATTGAAAAAATACATCAATCACTCGTTGTTTAACGGCAATATATAAATGTATAAGATTTGCACTTAATGGATAATTCCACACGTAACTAAACCCAAAGGTATCTAAAGGTGACGTTACTTTACTTGCCCAATTTATAGCTCTATTATCACAATTAATAGGTAGAGATTCATATAATTTCTTGAGAATAATATTATCTGAATTTATTATTTTCGACTATTTTTTTATTCTTACATATCTATTGATATACAGCGGTTATTTGTATTGTATTTATGTACATTTTGTATATTTTTGATAAAAGGTAGTTTGATTATCACATCTTAGAATTTGAATGTAATATTTTAGAAGATTTTAAAATGAAAAAAAAACGATTTATTAGGGAGAAAACAGACGTAAGAAAACGGAAGAGAGAGGAGAGTGATCTGCTGCATCAAAAACATAACTACTTATTAGAACACACAGATTAATATTTTTAGGAACTTGAATAATAATAAACAACAAACTTGATATTGTGTAAATTCATAATTTTATTATATGTTTAAATACTCATGAGAGCACATACTATTTATATATACATAACCTGGAAAGAAGTTTTTTATTAATATATTATACATATTCACAAATACACAAAATATTGAGAGCAAACTTAAATATTTAGTAATTCATTTTGTGTACATATATAAGCAGTTACTAATATTATAAATATATATCATTAAAAAATAAATACTCATAAAAGTATATGATATTTACACATAACCTGGAAAAAGAAGTTTTTCATTATCATATTATACATATTCACAAATACACAAAATATTGAGAGCAAACATAAATATTAAGTAATTCATTTTGTGTACATATATAAGCAGTTACTAATATCATAAATATATCATCAAATATATATATTCATCATATATATATATAGTAATCAAAATTAAATACTCATAAAAGAATATAATATTTACACATAATATAAGCATATATAAGCAGTTACTAATATTATAAATATATATGTATATATATATATATACACACACACTTCACAGTATTTAATATATCATCATCAAATATTAAATACTCTTTAAAAAAAAGACAAACAATATTTGATTGTGAGGAAATTGACTTAAATACCGATGAAGTTTTCGCATTATCAGTTTTTGTTTTAAAATTTACCATTGATTAATACATATAACTGTAGAAAACAAAGATTTCAGTATTAATTAATCTTTTGTTTAAGAAGATAATTTTTAACGGTCATCGCAAACAAATGATGTTTAAAGGCATTCTTCAATTCACTTAATAATCACATATACAGGTCGTATTCTAGGTCATGCGTGTTTTTGTACTTTAAACAATAGACTTACCCACTGAATAGGTGAATCGACTGATGCATAGAAAGTATATTACTGATTTAAACATACCACTTTGACATTTAACATTTATTTTAAACAGTGTACATGCACATTGTAAATCTACTGTAATTGTACGTTAATAATAAGTGTAAACTAACTAAACTATAAAATTGTAAAAATAATTCACCCCTAAATACTGGTGTGTAATGAAACTGGCTATGTTTATATACGCAATGTTTACGTGGACGACCTGTACACTTTCATTTTCACAGTTTGTTTCTGTTCTATAGGGATAGTTGGAGGTAATTATCGCTTATAACGTATACAAAAATATTCTATTGTAATTAAATTCGGGCTAAATAATATCATGCTTAACAAAACATCCCCCTTTGAAGTTTAATACTTACCGCTTTGTATAATTGTTAAAGTAGATTTATTGATTGTATTTAACCTTTTTATATAATAGACCGATGTACGCTTATTACATAATATCGAAGTATAATTCAAATCCACGTACTGAGTACTACTCATCTTTACATTCATACATCATACATCAGGTCTTGAAATTATTGAACAATTTCACCGGAAAACACATTCATAGTTACTGTAAAAACATAGCAACAAGCAACATATTGATTCATCAACTTTATTAATTTATAATATATGTAAAAATAATGATAATATAAAGTTCTAGATCTAGATGTATTGAAATGTTGAAATACATCTACAACATCATGCTGCATGTCGATCACAAACGCTGCAAAATAAAATAAAATGATGTAATGTCATAATTTCAATAATATAACGATTCATCATTTATTTCGTATATAATTTTATTTATCATATAATATTATCTATAAACTGGGGTCGAAACGTCTCAAATCTGGGGTCGAAACGTCGTGGGGTCGAAATGTCTCCATAAAAGGCTTGGGGTCGAAACGTCTTGGGGTCGAAATGTCTTGCACCCATATCTGCCTAGTTCTCCATATAGACACATATTAGAGGTAGATGACTTAACTTTTAACAATAGTTTGCAAAAGTTTGAGTTGTATGCGTTCTATATCCTTGTTTTTTGTAAAGCCCCAAACTTCGCTGGCATAGTTTAATGCTGCACCAACAAATGCAACAAAAAGTTAAAACATTGTACTTAATTTTAAATTAAACTTTTTTGTATGAACTAAAAGACAATACCCTTGCCAACCAGCATTTCACAATTAGAACTGAAACCCCCATTACTGCTAAATACTGTACCAAGGAAATTAAATTTAACTATTACTTCTAACGCGGTTCTATTAAAACACATGTCTCGTCACTTTTAAAAAGCCCTATTTTTCTAAAAACAACAATTTTACGTCTTAAAGAATTTACAGTTAGACCCCAATTACAACAATACGTGTTTAATAAATTCAACCTACGTTAAAGATCAGCCACATCCTTGCCTAGTATAACCATATCACCAGCAAAAAGCATAGGAATAAAGGAGACGTCATCCATTAACAATCCACTATTTTGGTCATTCAACAAAGATAATTTTAAGTCTTCAAGAAAAAACGAAAATAAAACGGGTGATAATACCTCTCATTTTTAGGCCAATTGAACATTCATTGTCAGAATATGACTTACATCCCTTTACACTGGCTTTGACATTTGAATACATGAACATGTTGTAATGATTCTTAAAATGTAACTTTAATACCTAATTTGTGTAACTTGTATCATAATCCATAGTTACTATCGAAAGCCTTGCTGAAATCAATGAATGCACATGGAAGGCGACCGTTTTCATTAAGAATTTATCAATAATAGCATGTAAAACAAATATAGCATTAGTAGTGGATCGACCTTTCATAAAACCAAATTGTGCGTCACTAATAATGTTATTCCTTTCAATCCAGTCGTTAATTTGTTTAATTATTACACCTGTAAATATTTTAAAAAAGGATTAAGCTAATGTAATGTCCCTATAATTAACATCATTGATGTCGTTTTTCTTATGTAAAGGAATAATAATGCCTTGCATCCAAGACTCAGGAAAAATGCATGAATTCAAAAAAACATTAAACAAAAGACATGTTTCAATAAAATATTCATTTAACAGTAAATCCCCAGCCACAGATGTTTTTTTTTCAAATGTCGAATAACATAATTATTTTCAGAAACTGTAATATCACAGTCTAACTCTTCAAAAATACAATCATTTGACTCAAAATCGTGGATTGATGATAAATTAATTTTCGACATAGGAAATAGTGGTGTTCGAAAATCTAAATGATAAAGACGCATTAGTTGCATGATTCCAAGTATGACAGTGACGTTGTAATAATACTGCAATCAATGCTGCCTGCAATTTTAAAAGTCATGAGAACTCTATTTCATGATTACAGTGGAGAGGGAAAGTAGTTTAACTGTTCAGGAGAAACCAAAAACCGGACTAGAGCTGTGCCTATGCTCAATAAGTATTTAGAATCCCTGTTTGGTCATTTTGACAGGTTATTTAGAGAACAACCAAATATTTCATTCATTGCTTAAGAGGCTTACATGATGTTCTGTCACAATAAAACTAGTGACTAGTTACATCAAATGGATGAGAAGAAAATGAAGAGCTTTTGGAAGATTGTAGAAGAGAATTAAAACATGTAAGAGACAAGATCAAAGAACAAAGAATGCAGTTTGAAGAGAGAAGGAAAGCCATTATGATAGAAAACGTAAAGGAGAAAAAGGGGAGAAAATCACGAATGAGAAAAACACAATGAAGGCATAATAGAGTGGGGACTATGGCAAACAGAGGTCCAGGCTGACAACAACTTAAGTTTATGCAAGACTTTAACTGAAAAGAAGGGAGCTTTAAAAGCTCAACTACATTTTCGCCAGAAAGTTCTTAATCAAACCATCAATGGAAACAAAAATGTGTATAAACTGTTCTAAATATTTATGGAAAAGTCAAGCCGCTAACTGTGAACGGGTTCAAAATGTGAAAGCACTGATTAACCATGCTTTGACATTGCCATCAACTGACAGTGGAGAAGTACAGTTAAATGGAAAAAACATATCCATGAAATTTGTAAAAGAAGATAGTAGCACACAATGGTTTGAAGAACATGCTATTTCAAAGAACGCATGCTAATGTGAAGTGATACTTTGGTTGTGTATGGACTTACGAAGACAAGATTATGCGGATTTACTAATGTCCTGTTAGAAAATACTCCATCCCTAATGCACCGATTAAAGAATCTTCTGATCCAAGTGGTATTGAAGAGCAATGAATCAATAATAAAGAAGTAAGTTACTTGATTGTTGCGAAAACTGAACACTAATAGACAATATTCAATTTAACACTAAAGTTGATGTACATTTTTGTAAGTCGTGGAGAAAACCTAAACTAGCAGATACTTTGCGGCTCGTAGTTTACGATCAACGTTGATTACTTGAAAGTCAATGTCGTGTACGAAGAAGCTGTCGATCACATCCGAGTTTAAGAAACTAGTTTTTGATCGAATCAAAGTGGTGTAAAAAGACGTGTCGGGTCTTATGAGTGCGAAGTTTAGTGGACAGCTGTAGCGGAACGATAGCGGTTAAGTTGCCCATGTTATACAACTGTGGAAACATGTGATTTGATTCAACCAATTATACTGGAGTGGTTTTCAAAGCCACATGTGGATGAATTTGGCAAATATCAATTTCATTTTACGGACAGTTTACACGTTCTTCCTTGATTACAAACAAAACTTTATACTTCATGCACGTTGTATCTAGATTAAATCAGGCTGCTTTGTATAATGCTGCTGTAAGCAATACTACTAGTTTGAATTTGGCCATCGTTAGTGAATGTATTGACAAACAAAGTGTTATATTTGCTAAAGTGTATTTGGCAAAGCCGTTGAAAAATAAGTGATTCAAATTAACTATATTCATAAAGCAACATGTTTAAGCTTCATTCGTCAATGGTACGAGGCGGAAGATGGTTCAGGATTGTCAGTTGTAGACAGGTTCGAACGCCGACTAAATTCAAGTCAATGCTTTCTTGAATTTTGTGAGTTTAGTAAATTCCTTTACTAGAACAATATATTAATAGTACTGGATCAAACATTTGAAGCATTGTTAAGCAACAACAAGAAAGATTTAAATATGTATATTTAAAACATCACATGGTTATAACCCAAGAGCTTTAGGAATGCCAGAATTAGAATAATGTTTCTGTCAGAGACTTCTAAAGATCCAGCTGGTTCGGGAATATCAAAACCGGACGAAATATCAGATATGATTGGGAAAGCAGAGTTTATCGATAATGTACAACTAAATCACGACTGGTAATTAATTTTAACAAGAAATCTTGCACTATTTTAATCTATTTTCTAAGGTGGCATAGCGGGGACATAAATCTAATATAGTACACCATCACGTGAACAGACATTGTATCTAAGGTGCACATTATGTTTGATTATATATTAGTTAGAACTTTTTCGCCGTTGTTAAATGTAAAGCATATACAGGCATGCATTTCAATATATTAGTAATGTTTCAATCGATTTTTTGAATTTATGACGCATGAGTGTCCGTTACCAGGACACTATGACTTGGTACTGCATCAACAGTACTTAGAAATGCATTGTCACGTGACTTTAAGAGTTATTAGACAGTTTAAGGAGGGTTAGAAAGCTATGCGTTTGATAGTCATGTTTAAGTAGAATCACTTCTACGTTCGAGTATATGATGCTTTCCCTCCCTCTGACACCCTGTTACAATCAACCTTAGTTTCCAAATATGCAAGATGTGTTAAGTGAAGTATATTAACGTGTTTTTGTTACCCATCTTTAACATTATCTTTACAGGAAACAACTGTTCATCTGGTTTGAAAATCAATATAAATAACATTCTAATTGTAACAGACATTGCACTATATGGTATTATAATTATTATCAAAAATGGAAGACTTTTACCAAAATTTAATTAGTGAACAGCTCCTTCATTATAAAGTATTCCAATTCACTGAAACTGACCACTTGTTCAACTTTGGTACAAAATATATCGTTTTGATGATACTTGTATACCATAAATGTATTGATACTGTTTTTGACTCGGAACTGTGTCATCTACCTTTAATGTCATTCCTCGTAAATAACAAGATAGAATGATGTTTTTATATAATTATTTCAGAGCTTTTCATGTGAATACCACGTTTTCTTCAGTATATCCTAATGTCCAGTTTGATGGAGTAATTGATGAAAAAGACCATGCCAATTTATATGAGTTCAATGTATTCATCATAAGGCATACCTGATGCTGAAATTTTAAAACTAACAACTGCCTTATTTAGTCTAACCGCTAGAGAAGATTCAATTCAGTAGTTAGTTGGTTACGAGGTAATGTAGTGTAGTTCAATGATTTCAAGTAATCTTAGTTTAGAATTGGCCAGTATTGCAAGCCTTTTGATTTTAGAAATGCGTCGTACAAACCAGGGGGCGTTTCATAAACGATCTTAGCAGGTATCTTTAGAAGCACACAATTTTATATTTACCATGTTTATTTGCGATCATGATAAGTCGTCGAAAGTTGTTAGTTGTCCTCATTCAATACGATTTGCAAATACAATGTACACAATGAATTAGAATTACCATGATCCAATAGAAGTCTGCTGTAAGATTATATTGAGGAAGAAATACATTAGACATTTAACGGAAACGGTTATTCGATTGCTTAATATATTAACAGTCATAGAAAAAACACATTCACATTTAGTTTTATTTTTCATTTAACAGTTTAATGTATTACAGTAAGATGAAATATCAACCTTTAACCTTCTCTTTTCTTGACAAGAAATTTAAAGCCCAAAAAAAAGTGGTCTAGTGAGTCACTCTCACTGTCCTTCAAAAAGACAACGAAGTGTTAGAAAGGGGCTATGCGATATGTAGACAGTGTTAAACTGTACTTTGAATAGTGTATGTAATATGTCTGCTTACTATTAATTTGTGAAAGCTTTGCCTGCAGGGTGCTTTGGGTTTTTTTCAAACTCCACATATATAACATAAAGGGTGCTTCATTCGTGGAAATTGAAAAAATCTATCAAGTGGTTGGGGTAACTATATATTCAAATATCCATAAATTTCGGATTTTTTAAAAATATTTTGTAAGTGATGCATCAAGTGTATAGACATGACAGTGGAAATATAAAACACTGAGCAAAATAGACATTCTGAATAAAATAAAAAACATTATCCAGCCTTGAAATAGTGTTCCTTACGTCAGTCCAAACACATTATTTAAGTGCTTTTTCATAAATCTAAATGCTGATATAGGATGTCCATGTAACATTTTACAATGTCTAAGGGTGAATTACACAAAAATGCTCCCAAAAAGTAAATATCAAAATACATGTATATAACACCATCATCACACGTTTTAACTTTCAGTTTATATCGCAGAGCCCGATGAATTTTTTCCTTCTTATTTTGTTTTCTATATATGCGATAAGAAGGAAAAATTCATCGGGCTTCTGTAATATAAACTGAAGGTAAAATGTGTTATGGCAGTGTTGTGATAACTTATCATATTTAACATTTTGGATTTTTTTGTGATTAATCCTTTGAAGATGAAACATTGATATAATCAATACTTAAGACCAGACTTAAGTCAGAAACAGATGAGCTTGTCTTAAGTTTTTTGAAGGAACTGACATAGTAATAATTTAAGTTCATCATAACTTTTAACTTAAAGACGTTTTCGGTGGTTAGTTGTGCGCATCGTTCTGCGCATCTCTCAAAACGACGTCAACGTTTAATCAATTTATTTTTTCGATAAGCGGTGGTGTTTTCGGCGATTTTTGTTCCAGTGGGGGAGGTCCAACCTAAAAATATTTCAAGTGAAGTCCGGAGACGAATCTATTGCTAGGAATCCCATTTCAGTGAATTTTTAAAATATTGGTTTGTCTAAGAATATTAGTTATCTGACCACTACTGGAACTGCCATTGCATTAAACATTGCAGCATGAACTGGCCTAAACTGACAGCAACTAATCTACTTAGTATAATAGCTTTTCCTTTTGAGAAAAAATGCAATTTAGAGGTGGCTTTACACTTTTGGTCTGTGATACTTACAAATAATTTTTACAGCCCTGTAAAGACATAGATATAGACAAAAAATGTAATTCCACGTTACATAAATACATGTAGATCCTTTCATACCTTATTTTCTTCTCTTATTAATGATCAAACAGCAAAGAATGGGACATACATGATCATGTATTGTGTGATAGTTAAAGTAAACTCACTTAAAGAACTTTTTGAATCTGTACCATCATATGCTATACTTAACTTTTTGAAAGAAATAAATGTTTATAATAAGATATAGAGTTTTACATCATTAATATAGTTTGAATTATTAGTATCATTAATAGCTTTCGGCGCGATATGACCTTTCTGTGTTGGTGCGCCGTAAAACCCAAACAAACAAACAAACAAACAAACAAACAAACAAATATTGTGTGATAGAGACAGCCACAGGACTTAATTTTCCAAACAGACAATGATCTTGTTATTCAAGTTGTGACCAGATGTTGGCAAATTATATGGTATTGGTAAATATTGCAATTTTTCTTTTAAAATTTTTAATACAATTATGTGATTTTTAGTTGTTCGAAGAACAACTATATACGCCAATTTTGAGAAATCAGTGGCAAGCTTACTACAAAATCTACTTTTTTTGAGGTACATGAAGGAACTCAACTCTTCAAGCATGTGTATTACTGAGAAAGGTCTTAATAATTAATATTGTAATAATTACATTTAACCAAACACTGAAAATATATACAACAGAGATTCCCTGTGGTGAACCCCAGTCTGAAAGGGCGTGACGCATTAATCCCTCATTCTATACGTAGACAATAAAACATCTTGGCTCAGACGCTTAACTCATATCGCACAACAACAACGCACAGTAAGTAGTTCGGCGTATACATGAATATAAAACTGTTGTATGTTGTGTTTTTAAAGATATAATCATGATGATTAAATTGTAACAAAAAAATGCTGGCTAATAACTTCAGGAATACTTATCCATAGATACGAGGTACTTTTAAACCGCAATTGGGGTATTATCCGTAGCGTATCCTTATTTCGTTTTCAAAGGTCTGTGTAATGATTGAAAGATGTAAACACTTTCTCATGTTAAATGACCAGTACAAAAGTTTTTTTAACGTGCATATTAAATTTTAGATAGCAATATCATATTTCGAAATCTCAAAAACATTTAATTTATTCAGTACATGTAAAAATTGTCACGTTGTTTCAGGTATTTAGACAGTTTTACCCACGATGCTTAGCGTAGTATCGTACTGACCAGCTAGTTTATGTTGAACTCTTAGGCCATGCCATATCGGAATTTTGTTAAGCGTCCGCGTGCGCGTAGGATTTAGAGTCCTCAATCCAATAAGAAAAATTGTTGGTGGAATTTTCTTAAATAATTCTGTTGTTCCAGGATTTGATGACTGATTGTTTCAGGAAATACTGATAGTTCCTTGTTTCTGTGTATTTGATTATTAAAAATGTACATGTGTATGTTGTACATGTACATACTTTTTTATAGAATTACTTTAACCTCACATTAATGTCATAAACTTTCATGTACTACCAAGTACTTATTTGTGTGAATACTAGCTAGTATGGACATGTGTTTTTGTTTTCGGTTTGTGTGTTTTTGTTACCTAGGTACCTAGGTTTATCAAACCTGAGTTGACGCTTTACAAAAGTCCAATTTGGCATGGCCTAATATAGATCAATGGATGGGAAATTCAAATTATTAGGACTATTGGTCAAATTGTTCCACGTTGTATTTTTCTCATAGCTCTGAAATTGGTGATTAATTTAAGTTAAAAGTTCCTTTGCAAATTTAAGAACACTTGTCATTACTTGAAAATTACTGATTATAAGTTAAATTCAGTTACGCCGTGTGTGACACTATTGAATGTATACAGGTGGTTCTGTTACATATTAGTAACATGTACACTTACTTTTTATGAACATTCAAATGTATATCCCTGTACTCCTCTATGGTTATTATACCTGTGCAATTATAGGAGTACGCATTTTAATTTATTTCTAAATTAGCTTTACCTGAACATTGGGATATCGGTTTTCTTCCTTCAAGCTACGTATATTAAATTAGTTAATTCAGGTTATTATTTAGTGATAAGAAAAGAAAGTAAATGAATTTGAAATCCAACATTTTAGGTTGCATCACAATGAACGACGTATTGTATGAATTATTAGATGTGAAGATATGTGTCAGTTCCTTCAATAGATTAATAAATATCCATACACTGTTATCCTTCAATTGTACTTATAAGTACATGTCTGTTAGCATGTGGTGATTATTGTTGAAAATGTTCCAAAATGTTTGATACATTTAGATGACCAAGGTAAGATTTTTACATATCTCAGCCTGAATAAATGTTAACATGTAATCTATACTACATAATTTACATGATACTATAATACAATGTGTGTCTTACAGTTGATAATATTATGAAATAATTAACACTGACATTGTAATCTCCAATGTCTATATCAGAAATCTGTGTTAACAAATTACAATGATAGATTTGTGTCTCCAGAGAGATTAATATTGTAATATATAGAATAATGTCTTCCCCAGACCATTTATATATTATAATTACAACAACAATTTGACTTGTGTGATTGTATCTTATCTGAACTTATTTGACTATAACATGTGTTATATTAATGTAGTGTTAGTACAAGAGCAGAAACAAACGAGTTAATTCATTGCGCATGATCATGAATTAATTTGGATAACTGTTTTTTTTCATTTTAATATTTCACATTTTTAATGAAGTGTTGCACAATAATTTGTTAACAAGCATATAAACAGTTTTAAATGAATTAACGTTTAAATTAATAATTGTAGTGGTGAAATAAAAACAAATTACATGTCTTTCATTTATCATTATGCCGCCAAAATTAAGAACATGTACGTTTTTATAATACTGCTTTCAGATATTCGTAGAAAAACTATCAATACAATTATTTCTGAACCATCATTACCCCTGTTTGATTCTATTTCCGCGGTACTAACCAAACAAACAGACTTTGTAACAAAATAAAAGCTTATCTCTTCAAAATTTGTTAATAGTCACTGTGTCTCTCTTACACCTAATGCAGCAATTATTGGCTTAATAAGGCATTATTACTTCCTAATTTTCGTATTTTAGCCATGTTGACGAACTGCTTGACCTCCACCTTTTTCTGAAGACTGGTTTTATTTCCTTGGTATTTGAAACCCTGTGCTACATGTAAAATGTTAGCATATTGGTTGAAAACAAAACAGCTAAAACAATAAGGAAATTCTTTTCTACTCATATGCACTTAGCAATGTGAAAACTATCAAAACGGGAATAACTCTGTCACAATAAAGGGCGTGTTTTTCATTCACCAATGTAAAATCGGTGTATATATATATTGAATTTTGGTAAAATACTTATTCGAAGGCAATGCATCTTTGAAAAAACGGCCCAATTGACATTCGGCAATAAAATAGGTCAATCTGTTTTTCCTAGGTGGCAATGTGGGGTGTTTTACTGGAAAACGGAAATGCCGAGAATACAAAATTAGAGCGAAATTAGAAGAGCCGAGTATACTACGTCAATTGACAGATACAACTACATGTATATACTTATAGTTATCAATAAAATAAAGGCAGGAAGGTAATCCTGTCATAAAAGTGTACCCACTGTGCCTTGCAATGCGCAGTGTATTATACAATCACACCAGGGGTCCCTAAATCCTATAGCGCACTCTATAAAATTAGGAAAAGAATACATTTAAAATATCAAAACTTTTGGAAATATGTGCAAAAATGACCAAAACTTTTGGAAATAAGTGCAAAAGGGACCAAAACTTCATTTAGATATTAAACAAAAAACATTCTCCGAAAACTAGAAACATAGAGCTTTGTTAGACCGTATATGTCACAGAACGAATATGTCACGCATGTGATAAATTCGGTCGAATATGTCATACCCTTCAGCCGAATATGACACACATTTTGTGACATATTCGGATGAAATTAACTTTTCCCCGCTAATCAAAACGTATTTGTCACTCATTAAAAACGTGTCAGAAAATGAAAACAGCGACGTATAATGTCACATGTAGATATAAATAGAAGTTCATTTTTTAAATATTAAAAAACATTAACATCCTGCTCGAATTGTATGCATCATAATTTTTTTTTATCATCATCACCATACAACATCGCGACAACAAAATGTGACATCAGTACGTCGTGTTATGTTCGATACTTTTACGCAATCCTGTTATCGCAATGTCCCATGCTGGGCGACAATAGGCATATGATAAGACAACGCAATAACGCGATGCGATATCTCGATATTTGTTTCGTTTTGCGCGATGTCGTGTTCTTTTCGTTTAAATGTCGTCTTGTCGAACTATTGCGCGTTGCTCAACGGGCAACAACGAGACAAGATATTGCGTCATCCAAAGGACGACATTGCTTGTCCTATATAAATATTGGGTATGGCGGGCTTGATCGAGTCAAGGACGTTGACGTTTTTAAATGTTTTGAACTTGTTCTGATTTGTGCATAGGTATAATTAACAAGAACGTACATTCACATGGAACACTTTAATCACAGTGAATATGTTTTTTAATGTTGTAACTTCGTTTATTTTAATCCCCTTAGCCTGTTAGATCAGGTTGGAAGTTCGAACATATGCCCCCTCGGTTTTCACATCCTTTCCTGTATTAAACTAATTGTTCTAAAATAAAACATGTAGAGATATTTAAACGTTTTGTATTCTGTCATGCTTGTTTACCACAGCCTTGGAAATAAGGCATTCCTATAATCTATTTATGACTTTTGTCGTGGTGACATTATTACGCTTTCGGCATCAGTTAGCCGACAAAGCTTTGAAGTGTCCTCTTTTCTTTGACGATTTCTGCTTACGAATGAGTAATTTATTAATATTTTGTTGGGTTTGACGCCGTAGCAACACATTGTTTAGGTCATATAACAGCGTCGGGTGCACCTAACCTAGCCTTTATGGACCCTTGTCTATAATCGGTACTCAACATCCCTTCCACAAGGCCGGAAACTTCTGCATATACCTTATCAATGGAAGAAAATTGACATCATTGTCTAATTTTCATGTAAAGGTATAACATCCCCGGGTTGGATACGAACCAGATCCCATTCGGGACACTAGATTCAAAATTTAGGCGCGCTACCGACCTGGGTTAAAACTTATTATGTATGTCTAAAAGGTCGTAACTGTCACTTACGACTAATTACTAACGATGCTATGCATTTGTATTTAAATTAAAAAGTCGTGAGTGACTCAAAATATTACAACTATAAATGTTCTTATAATTTTATTAAACTACATTAATTAAAAATGTTTTTACTGACTTATTTTGAATCAGTATAACATCAAAAATATTTGCACGAACATTTTATATTAGCAATTTAGAGATACGACCTTCTTTATGGTCTAATAAAAGGGTGTTTTACTTACGACTTTTTATTATTTTACATTTTGATAGACATATTGAATTGCAAATACATTAAAGTTAATGTTATTAGATGCGTCTTTATGTACAGATTCCAAATATGTATTAGTCACATAAGATCGTAATTAGCACATACGACCTTACTGTTCTGGGTGTCGATTATTATAGAATTTGTGATATATTTACGGTCAGACATATATTGCTAATTTTCACAAACGTATATGTCACATGAGACAAGTGTGCTTAATTCGGCCAAATATGTCACACTCGCGTGCCATATACGTTCTGTGACATATACGGTCTAACAGAGCTTTCTCATGTCGTTTGCACGAAGTTAGGAGGAGAGACATCTAACAGAATGTAAATACTGACGGGAAAAATACTAGACATTTAATTGCAGAAAGCTCAGTTAGCAATACTTGATACTTGTGAGTAAACACTTGAGTAATCTAAAACATTTTGCTGGATTATATTTGTCTAGCACTGTAGTCTACATTTGGAATAAGGAGAGGTCAGAGTACCCTCCCTAAACAGATACGTATAAACTTTATTTACGAGTTCATACTTAGCATATTACTTTATCTCAATTAATACAATACACATGTGTAAATCAGGTCAGACTAGCTTTGACAGTAGCCCAATAAACGCTCCCACTCATGAATACTTATGCTGAATGGTTGGAAATGGTGGGTTGGTACCTTACTCGGAGAAAAGTAAAACAAAAATCATGTTCACCGATTATGATAAAAGTTGGCAGGCAGATACCTTCATGTATCTTGTTTGTTTTTCTAGTAACCTAGGAGACGTTGTCGTTATTTTCACGACGTCATAGACGTCTCAATGGTTTGCGCTATAAACAGGCAAGCAAGTACATTAAACCCACATATTTAAAGTATTGAATGTCCGAGGCCAATGATATATATACTAAAATGTTTCTGAAATGCTGTTGCTCACAATTATTTTCTTCCGATTATCTAAATATCACGTCAGTCGTAAAAAGTGTACATTCATCACTGAATTCAGGGTTTCACCAATTGCCGAGTTTAGACGTTTATTTTCATATTAACGCAGAACGGTGGTCAAATTCGTATCGCGATTTTTAAAATAATACACTTCTAGTGTCGTTTTGATGATATAACAGAGGAAAGTGAACGATCTCAGTTTTTCACAATATCGCATTCAAAGTAAAATTACCTTCAACAACGACGTTAATATTACGTTCCGCCGACGTTGTTATTTTGAGTTTTGTACGTTTTTTTTTTTTTGTAAATTCAATTTTGTAAATGCTTTCCTGTTTTTAATTAATTTTTGTGACATTTAGCACCTGATCTGTTCAAAATTTTTTCAACGAGAGCAAAGTCCGCTTCTACTTATTTTTGCAACAAATGTTTTAGATACCACATATTTGTCATTGCTTCATTGTATGATTCATTGTTTAATTTTTCGAGCACAAGAGTTTGTGTTTGACTTCAGACACAGAAATTTCTTAAAAATTGTCAGTCGAACTTGTGTTTAAAAGTTAGGGTAGCAAGCGATAGTCTACCGCTGCGCTATGCGCTTCGTATATGTTTAAAGTATTTATATCACATGGGTTTTTGTTTATAATTGGAGGTATCAGTAAAACATTTCTTAAAGTGGCTTAATGAGTTGGTGAACTGTGCAACTGTAACATTTAAATTTCACATGATGTGATTAACACACGTGCGTCAAAATTAACGTTATGACCCGCGGGACGACAATGCGACATGGCGCAAATCAGCCACCATAAAACAATAATAGCACTATAAACCAGCGAGTTATTCGCTAGGACTTGTTGTTTTACTTCCTCTTCAGACGTCCTAGATGTATCTTCTAGGTGTTTGGAATGACAATCCGAATGTCCCCACAGGACGTTAATATAACATTAGGGTTTTGCACGGTCAAGGTCCCATCATGTTTCGAAGAAGGGGTTACAAATGACTGGCACATGTTTATATTGTATTCATGAGTACAACTCATTTGTGTTAACAATACGTTTATAAACATGACAGGTTCCATTTAGACCAATATGTTGGAGTAAAGCATTATATCATTTAAATACTTCAGTTACTTTAAACATATTTAATGACATATAATTATATACAAGTCACCTAATAATAATTAATTCTATGCATGATAGATGCTGTGTTTCAATGGGTCTGTTTAAATCAGTAAAAATATGTGAGCAGGCGTCACTGTATTAACCTATTGAGTCCATTAATTAGTACATAGTATGTATGACCTATTTCAATACAGAACTGTTTGTATTATCAGGGTGTACTGGGTATGTTTCAGAATCATACTTTATAAATAATGATAAATATGACAAAATATATATTATATTTAAACATACTGTAGAATTTATCTGATTTATTGTTGTATTTATATCTGTACAAGTTACGTAAATAAGTATATAATCTTTACATTATCTCCTCAATGTCACATACTTAATATAAAACACAAGCTGGAGTTTGGACAGTTTCATCATTGTTCAATTTAGACAATAACATTATTTATAAATCTACAAACTCTGTGAGTATTCTTGATATGTATTCCTGACAATTATTTATTGTAACATAGTTACCCCTTTGTTTGTCATACATTTAATTCATCCAGAATACATCACATATTTATCACAAAATGAAAGTAAAGATTGTAAAATGTCAAATTTATGAGAATTTGTTTCTTGTAATTAAAACCTTCCTTAATTTATACGTAACAGATAATGATATACTTGTTGTTACTTTTGTAATAAAATATCAACAAAGTGTAACTGTGAAATGTTTTGTATTACCATTTATAATTGCACGACGTTTAATGATTAAAGATTCTTTACTTTTCTGGTTCGTGTATTTTAAACCTCTTATCACAAAAAATACTATATAGCTAAACACAATATGTGTTTTCTTTGCAAAAATGTGTTTAATCAAAAAATATTTACAGCTGTAACTATTTTATGTATTTTATGTTGTTGAATTCAACATTAACTCTCAATACTGTATTAGAAAAATGGTACTTACTTTACACCACATATTGAAAAGCATTCTAATGTTTGTTTGTATGTTTGTTTGGGTTTTACGGCGCACCAACACAAAAAGGTCATATCGCGCCGAAAGCAATCAATGATACTATTTATTCAAACGATATTAATGATGTGAAGCTCTATATCTTATTATATACATTTATTTCCTTTAAAAAGTTAAGTATCGCATATGATATTACTGACTCAAAAAGTTCTTTAAGTGAACTTTAAAATGTTTGTCACGGATGTCTTTAAGATCCCGACAGTCAAGGAGAACGTGTTTTGACATTGAAATGCTCGTCACAGGGTATACATTTAGGTGCTTCCTCTCTTTTGAGAAGGTATGAATGTGTTAATCTGGTATGACCAATTCTACATCGCGAAATCACTATTTGATCTCGGCGATTAGAAAATATAATTGACGAAGATGAATTAAAGATTGGCTTTATGTCACGTAATTTATTAAAAATTGCTTTGATCCACATTGTTTGCCATTTTGATTTAATTAACGTGTTTATTGAACATTTGAAGTCACTGCTTGGTAATTTGATATCTACTGGTTGAAGGTTTAAAGATTTTTAAGCCAAAATAACAACTTTTTCATTTTCTTGTATACCAATATGGCTTGGTATCTAGCAGAGATGTACTGTTTTATATGGAGGATGATTACAGACAAAATTGCATAATGCTTGATTCTATTCTATCTTCCACATTTTTACTTTCATGTTCGACATTCATTCTCCGAACTTGCATAATGCAATTTTATCATGCTTGATTCTATTCTATCTTACACATTTTTACTTTCATGTTCGACATTCATTCTCCGAACTTACATATTGCAATTTTATCATGTTTATTCCGTCATTGAATGAAGATAACAAAATACCTTATAAGCGATATCATGTGAAACTAGCAAGAATGAACTAAGCATTACGAATGAAGAAGTTACAATTTTCAACAAGTAATCAGTAATGAAGAAAGTAAAATTTCGGATCAAGCATAATATGAAGAGTCTTATTTTGACACCAGATGTCGCTACGCGAGGTCTATTCGTCTATTTCCGTAAAATACCGAATTACTCCGTACTGATAATAGAGTAAAACAATATAGGTCATGGTAGATAAGTTAATTATTTTGACAGTGTGAGCTGTTCAAGAAGTGAAAATCCAGTATGTCGTATTAGGCTGGACTATTAGATAGCAGACGATTATAATTACGACTATCTCATTCACATTCATCAGGACTATAGTATTTTGTCTTGTTTACAAATAATTTGCAATTGAATGCAGTCAAAATAGGGCCTACATGATAATAAAATCACTCACATTGGCTTAATATTGTGTGAATGAATATTAGCTCTATCTATTACTTTGAGAGTTAAATATATTGCACATATTTGACCCATGTCACACACCTGAAGTCATTAGATCCAACTTCTTGTTAGCATTGCAACTGTTTTATAAGGAATTTAATAGAACAAGGGATTTGTGCAACTTTGACTTTAGTGCATTGTATTACTAATACGATGGCGAAAAGGACCGCTTAAGAGTATTTTCCATGAATTAAATAAAAACAAGTATGAATCAGAGGCGTAGCAATGGCTTTTTAATGTGTACGCTGAATTCTATAGGGGGTCAAGGGCATGCCATCCCCGAATTTGTTTTTCAATAGATCATCTCAGAAGCGATTTGGTTATTATTAAAAAAAGAGTTTGTATAATTCATTCCGGGCACAAATATAGGAAGACCTTTAAAACGTAACTTAACATTAGGTTAGTATATAATGAGCAGTTTTGTTTTACATCCCATACCCCCCTCAGGCCTTAGTTATTATTGCATTTTTGGTGTTTGTGCTTATACGATTTTCTGGACCAATTTGTACGCAGCTGCGTATTCTGCGTACTGGTAGGTACGCACCTGTGAAAAAATTAGAATAAATTGCGTTACATGCGTTGTCACTTAGTTAACAAGACGAAGTCTCGTTCACACGACGGAAAAAGAAAAGTCGCGCGTTTTCAACTACGTAGTTCTTACGTTCAACGGGAGATAACCGAAAGTTTCAGTGTACAGGTCGGGAACCATGCGCTAGCAACGCAATGAGCTATATATAGCTCATTGAGTAGCGCCCTCTGGTGTAATAATGAATGTACATTAGTTTAATTCTAACTTGTCTATTCGTAATGCTTACTTCGTCCTCGCTAGTTTTACATCCTATATCGCTTATTTCAAATTTCGTTATCTTCATTCAATGACAGAATAAACATGATAAAATTGCAATATATAAGTTCGGGAATGCATGTCGAACATGAAAGTAAAACTGTGGAAGATAGAATAGAATCAAGCATGATTAAATTGCAATATGTAAGTTCGGAGAATGAATGTCGAACATGAAAGTAAAAATGTGGCAGATAGAATAGAATCAAGCATGATAAAATTGCAATATGTAAGTTTGAAGAATGAATGTCGAACGTGAAAGTAAAAATGTGGAAGATAGAATAGCATCAAGCATGATGTAATTTTGTCTGTAATCATCCTCCATAGTTTTAGATTTTAAAATTTCATGTAATTTTAATTCGGTACTTTTAATAAGAATATTGTCTGAACTGGCCAATAATACAGATAGAGAATCTGAAAAAATGATAAAATTGTTATTAATACTATTTGATATGTATGTTAAAGCAAAATCTATTGCTTTGACTTCAGCTGTAAATATGGATGCCTGGTCAGGCAGTCGCATTCTTGCAACAAAAGAATTTCCATATGCAGCGCAACCAGCTTTGTTACCATCTTTTGAACCGTCAGTAAATAAATGTGTACAATCTTTATATTTTTCTAAGATGTTTACGAATTCCGATTTGAAGGCCTCTAGGCTGGTAATAGATTTACGAAAGTTTGACATGTCAATATTAACGTTTGGTATGTTGTAGGTCCAAGGAGGGTCATTTTCATCAAAGTTCTGTAAAACGGTAGAGGTGTTGATATTAAGCATTTCTAAGTCGTTTTTAACGCGCATGCCAAATGGTTTAATTTCGTTTGGTTTGTTGTCAAATTTATCAATGTAATTTGGTTTAAAAACAACTTTTGGCGCTGGGTTTCTATTGTTAGAAGATATTCAAATTGCGTATTGTAATGAAAGCTTTTGTCGACGTAATTTTAATGATGGCTCGTTAGCTTCAGCATAAAGACTTTCAACAGGTGAAGTTTTAAATACACCAAGGGCGATACGTAAGCCCTGGTTATGTATTGTATCAAGCATTTGCAAGTACGATTTACGTGCTGATCCGTACACAATTGACCCATAACCTAGTTTTGAACGAACAAGACTTCTGTATAATTTAAGTAATGTTTGGGAATCAGATCCTCAATCAGTATGTGAAAGTACTTTAAGTAGATTTAAAGCTTTAATACATTTTGTTTTTAGAGACTTTAAGTGTGGTATAAAAGAGTTTTTTATCAAATGTGACGCCTAAAAACTTAGCTTCAATATAACAGGGATTTTTTAGCCAGAAATGTAAAGTTCAGGATCATTATGATGCTTTCTTAATCGACAAAAATGTACACATTGTGTTTTTGACTTAGAAAATTTAAAACCATTTTCTGTTGCCCACTTTAGGATTTTATCCAAGTTTTGTTGTAGTTGGCGTTCGATACTTCGAATATTTTTAGATCGATAACAGATTAAAAAGTCATCTACATACAAAGAGCAATCTGTACCAGGATTTATGACCTTAACAATATTATTACTTTTAAGACCAAAGAGTGTAACAGATAATATACTGCCTTGTCGCACGCCTTGTACAGTACTTGTTTGTGGCTCTCTGATAATGTTGATCCTAATTTACTAGTAACTTGAAAATTTCTGTCAGACAGAAAACAAGAAATTAACATGGGTAGTCTACCGTTTAGACCGGCATCTTTTAAATTTTTGGGAATACCAATTTCCAAAGTGTATCGTAAGCTTTCTCAAGATCAAAGAAAATTGAAACTACATGTTGTTTATTTACAAAAGCCTCTGTTATGAATGTTTCGAGGCGTACTAAATGATCATTTGTACTCCGCTGTTTTGGAAAACCAGATCGGAAATTAGTTATAATACCGTTTGATTCTAAATACCAGATGAGCCTTTTATTAACCATGCGTTCAAAGGTTTTACAAATACAACTAGTTAGAGATATTGGTCGGTAGTTAAGGGGGTCTGTATGGTCTTTATCCGGTTTCGGTATTGGTTTTATTAAAACTTGCTTCCAGGAATCTGGAATTTTACCAGATATCCATATATCATTAAAAATATCGAGCAATAAATGTTGAGATACCAATGGGAGGTGTTTTAAAAATTGATAATAAATTTCATCAGGGCCAGCAGCTGTATCTTTGGCATGCTTAATAGAATCGGTTAAATCGTCAATTGTAAAGAGGGTGTTATACTCTTCTTCGTTGTTAGAATGAAAATTGATATTTTGTTTTTCCGAGTTAGATTTGACCTTTTTAAATTCTTCAGTGTAGTGTGCTGAGGAAGAATTATGTTCAAAGGTTTCCGCCAGCGTGTTTGCTATATCTTTAGTTGTTTTTGCTACGCTCGAATCTTTACGTTTCAGATGAGCAGTAGGAACTTTTTATACGCCCGTTTTGAAAAAACGGTCGTATTATGTTATGCTGTTGTCCGTCTGTCCGTCTGTCCGTCCGTGGACAATTGCTTGTCCGGATGATAACTCAAGAAAGGATGAACCTAGGTTCCTCAAATTTTATGTGTTGATAGCCCTTGGGTGGAGGAGGTTCCCTATTGATTTTGAGACCCCAGGGTTAAAGGTCAAGGTCACTGGGACTTAAAATAGGTAAAACTTGTCCGGACAATATCTGAACCACCAATGTACCTAAGTTCACCAAATTTAATGTAAGAGTAGCCCATGTGTCAAAGATGTTCCCTATCGGTTTTGGGGCCCCTGCGTCAAAGGTCAAGGTCACAGTGGCATCATATGGGTAAAAAACTTGTCCTGACAATAACTTAACAACCAATCTACCTAGGATCACCAAATTTTATGTGAGAGAAGCCCATGTGTCAAGGATGTTCCCAATCGGTTTTGGGGCCCCTGGGTCAAAGGTCAAGGTCACAGGGACATCAAATTGAAAAACCTTGTCCGGACCATAACTCAACAACGCCTGTACCTAGGTTCACCAAATTTTATGTAAGAGTAGCCCATGTGTCAAAGATGCACCCTATATGTTTATGGGGCCCCAGGTTCAAAGGTCAAGGTCACAGGGGCATTATATGGAAAAACTTTGTCCGGACAATAAATGAAACACCAATGTACCTAGGTTCACCAAATTTCATGTGAGAGTAGCCCATGTGTCAAGGATATGCACTATTGATTTTGGGGCCCCTGGGTCAAAGGTCAAGGTCACAGTGGCATCAAATTGAAAAACATTGTCCGGGTAATAACTCACTAATGACTGTACCTAGGTTCACCAAATTTCATGTGAGAGTAGCCCATGTGTCAAGGATGTACCTTATCAGTTTTGGGAAAACAGGGTTAAGTTTAAATCTTAAACCAGAAGATATCAAATTACCAAGCTGTGACTTCAAATGTTCTATCAATATGTTTATAAAGTCAAAACGGCAAACAATGAAACACTTGTCCAGACAATAACTGAACCACCAATGTACCTAGGTTCTCCAAATTTTATGTGAGGGTAGCCCTCGGGTAAAGGTTATGCCCTATTGGTTTTGGGGTTCCTGGGTTAAAGGTCAAGGTCACAGAGGCATCATATTGAAAATCCTTGTTTGGACAATAACTCATCAACTACTGTACCTAGGTTCACAAAATTTTATGTGAAGGTAGCCCTTTTGTCAAGGATGTTCCCAATAGGTTTTTGGGCCCCAGACCCAAAGGTCAAGGTCACAGAGGGATCATATGGAAAAACCTTGTCCAGACAATAACTGAACAACCAATGTACCTAGGTTCACTAAATTTGGCGTGAAAGTAGCCCATGTGTCAAGGTTATGCCCTGTTGGTTTTGGGGCACCTTGGTCAAAGGTCAAGGTCACAGGGGCATCATATTGAAAAACATTGTCTGGATAATTTCTCAACAATGATTGTACCAAAGTTCACCAAATTTCATGTGAGAGTAGCCCATGTGTCAAGGATGTACCTTATCAGTTTTGGGAAAACAGGGTTAAGTTTAAATCTTAAACCAGAAGATATCAAATTACCAAGCTGTGACTTCAAATGTTCTATCAATATGTTTATAAAGTCAAAACGGCAAACAATGAAACACTTGTCCAGACAATAACTGAACCACCAATGTACCTAGGTTCTCCAAATTTTATGTGAGGGTAGCCCTTGGGTAAAGGTTATGCCCTATTGGTTTTGGGGCTCCTGGGTCAAAGGTCAAGGTCACAGGGGCATCATATTGAAAATCCTTGTTTGGGCAATAACTCATCAACTACTGTACCTAGATTCACAAAATTTTATGTGAAGGTAGCCCTTTTGTCAAGGATGTTCTCAATAGGTTTTTGGGCCCCAGACCCAAAGGTCAAGGTCACGGAGGCATCATATGGAAAAACCTTGTCCAGACAATAACTGAACAACCAATGTACCTAGGTTCACTAAATTTTATATGAAAGTAGCCCGTGTGTCAAGGTTATGCCCTGTTGGTTTTGGGGCGCCTTTGTCAAAGGTCAAGGTCACAGGGGCATCACATTGAAAAACATTGTCTGGGTAATTACTCAACAATGACTGTACCTAAGTTCACCTAATTTCATGTGACAGTAGACCATGTGTCAAGGATGTGCCTTATCAGTTTTGGGGAAACAGGGTCAAGTATAAACCTTCAACCAGAAGATATCAAATTACCAAGCAGTGACTTCATATGTTCTATCAATATGTTTATAAAGTCAAAATGGCAAACAATGAAACTTTTGTCCAGGCAATAACTGAACCACCAATTTACCTAGGTTCATTAAAGTCTATGTGAGGGTAGCCCTTGTGTCAAGGATATGCCCTTTTGGTTTTGGGGCTCCTGGGTCAAAGGTCAAGGTCACAGAGGCATCATATTGAAAAACCTTGTTTGGACAATAACTCAACAAGGACTGTACCTAGGTTCATTAAATTTTATGTGAATGTAGCCCTTGTGTTAAGGATGTTCCCAATAGGTTTTGGGGCCCCAGATCCAAAGGTCAAGGTCACAGAGGCATCATATGGAAAAACCTTGTCCAGACAATAACTGAACAACCAATGTACCTAGGTTCACTAAATTTTTTTAGGAGAGTAGCCCATGTGTCATGGTTATGTCCTATTGGTTTTAGGGCCCCTGGGTCAAAGGTCAAGGTCACAGGGGCATCATATTGAAAACAATTGTATGTGTAGTAAATCAACAATGACTGCACTTAAGTTCACCAAATTTCATGTGAGAGTAGCCCATGTGTCAAGGATGTTCCCTATTGATTTTGCGGCCCCTGGGTCAAGTTTAAACCATCATCCAGAAGATATCAAATTACCAAGCAGAGACTTCAAATGTTCAATCAATATGTTAACAAAGTCAAAATGGCAGACCATGGAAATAATGCTATATTTAATAAGTAAAATGAATTTAGTTCACCAAATTTTATGTGAGGGTAGCCCATGTGTTAAGGATGTTCCCAATTGGTTTTGGGTCAAAACTGGGTCAAAGATCTAGGTCACATGGGCATCATTTGGACAATCCTTGTTCGGACAATAACTAAACAATGATTGTACCTAGGTTAACCAAATTTTATGTGGATCAGCCCATTTGTCAAGATGTAATGTGTTGATAGCTCTTTGGTATTTGATGTTCTCTTTTGATTTGGAAACCCCAGGGACAAAAGTCAAGGTCACAGGGACTTAATTCATATTGAAACATTTTCCGGACAGTAACTCAATAATAATTGTACCTACATTGTAGGTTTTCCAAATCTTATTTAAGGGTAGCCTTTATGTCTAGCATATGCCCCTTTGGTTTTAGGTCCCTGTGTTAAAGGTTAAAGTCAAAAGAAAAATCATGAGGAAAAACCTTGTCCAACAACCAACTTTACCTAAGATCACCAAATTTTATGTATCAATACTCTTTGGGTCAAGGGCGAGAACTTTTGGTTCTGAGGCCCCAGGGTCAAAGTCACTGGAAGTTTGTATGGGAAAACTTTGTGTCGGTGATAAATCAACCATGGCTGTACCTAGGTTCTCAAAATCTTTGCTTTGGATAGCCCTCCTGTTAAGAATGGGACCTATTCTGAGATCCTGGGGTCATTGGTCAAGGTCACAGTGACTTTATATGAGATAGAACACAGCATGGACTGCACACGGGCGTATAATGCCCCGCCCAGCGGAGCTCTTGTTTGTGTTTACCGTTCGTTTTACGAACTGCTTCCCAAACTTTTTTAATTGGAGTGTTGGCGTTAATTTTGGAAACATATGACTGCCATGATTTACGTTTAGAAACTTTAAATGTTCTACGAGCTTGTGCTCGTAGGATTCTATAATTGTCTAGATTTGCAGCTGTAGGGCAAACCTGAAATTTTTTAAGTGCTGCTTTTCGTTTCCGATATAATCTTCTGCACTCATCGTTGAACCATGGTTTTTTAATTTTACTTGAGTCTTTAATTGAAGTTTTAGGAATACACTCATCAGCTATCTTTGATAGAGTGGACGCAAAAAGATTAGCTTTATCCGTAGAGTTGGAAAAAATCGGACTTGTTAAATTATCAGAACACAATTTGTTAAATTGTTCCCAGTTCGCTTTAGAGAATTTGTAATAAGAGCGGTTGTTTACTGGAAGAGAGTCGTTTGAAGTTAACAACAATGGAAAGTGGTCACTGCCATATTGTTCGTCAAGCACTGACCAAGTAAAATCCAAGTATATTGATGGATGTGATAATGTGAGGTCTATACAAGAAAAGCTTCCAGTGGCTGGATGTAAGTAAGTTGGTGACTTGTCAACTTTTCTGTAATGCTGCCTTTATTATTCGTAGATGTACTTCCCCATATTGGATTATGCGCATTAAAATCGCCGAGTAGAAAGTATGGTTTTGGGAGTTGTTTAGTTAAATTTTCTAAGTCTTCAACAGTAATAGATACATTAGGAGGGAGATATAAGGAGCACACTGTTATCGGTCTGTGCAAAGTTACTTCACAGCTACGGCTTGCAGATTAGTTCGTAAATGAATTTGTCGTTGAGGGATAAAGTTTGCAACCGCAATTGTTGAGCCACTAGATGCTCTCATTGTGTCTGTACAAATTTATTATAATGAGTATAGTCCTTAATTGATGTTTTATCATTTGTAGATAGGAATGTTTCTTGAAGACAGACAACTTTCGGGGAGTATTTCGATAATAAAAGAAGAAGACCGTTGTAATTCGATTTAAGACCACGACAATTCCATTGAAGTATAGTTTGACTGATGGTTCAACGAAAAGTAAGAATAAAACTTACTTCGGAAACTTAACGGGGAGGAGAGCTGTGGACACCCATGTTCTCGTCCTCCATCGACTCGATGTCACTCATAAGAGCCTCGAATCGATTGGAGGACGGGACAGGGTCCCTCTCCGCTTTCCTAACTCTGTCGGTTAGGACAACCTTCTTTTTGGGTGATTGCCTTTGAATCACCCGCTCAGGAGACGGAGAAGCTTGTGAGACCCGCCTCTGAGGTACAGATGAGGTACTTGTAGATATTGTTTGTGAACTTGTACTTGCTTTAGACGTATTACGTGAAAGAATATGAGACGGTTTTTGCACTGGAATGATTTCCAGAGAAGAACATTTACATAAGTTGACCTGCACAGCAGAATCAACCATCTCAACTAGTTTGGAACTTTCTACAAGCTTGCGTGCATCAGGAAAAGATAAACTTTGTGTATATTCAACACGGAGAACTTCTTTTTCTGTCTTCCAGACTGAGCAAGAACGGGAGGTTGCAAAATGATTACCCCCACAGTTTGAACATTTGACATCATTAGAACAGTTTTCAAGCGGACCAACATAAGAAGTACTACATTTTCGGCATATATTCTCTCTAGTGCATTTAGTTTCATGATGTCCATATTTAAAGCATTTGTAACACTGCATCGGGTTTGGTATGTACATCTCAACGCGAACGTTGAGATACCCAAATCGAAGTGAAGATGGAAGAAGGGGGTTATCAAAAGTTAAAATGTAAGTGTGTGTAGGAACACGTTTACCGTCTCTGGTGGATAGAATACGTTTGGCATTTGAAACACATTGAGAGCTTAGCTCTTTTACAATGTCTGCCCCTGTTATTTCTGCAAGGTCAGGGCAGCGAATGACTACTTTGGATGAATTGAATGTATTATGGACAGTACAGAAAGCTTTGATGTTAAAGAAGGATCTCAACTTTAGTAGATTATCAGCTTGTTGTTTTCTTTGAACCTCGATCAGGAGTTCTCCACCACGGAGCTTTCTGACCGATTTCATAGTTCCAATTAACGATAAAATGGTCTTTTCTATAACAAATGGGTTAAGTTGTGACAATTTTCATCTCCAAGCGCTTCCACTACGAGGAAGCGTGGAAAGGATGATTGATTTAAATTATCACTTGAAATGTTGTTTGTCGATTCGTCAGACTTACGTTTTTTAGAAGAGGTTAAAGGATCCATGGTTGAATGTATTATGATTCATCACTCAAGTTCCCCAGCCACCTTGGACTCCAACAAGGGGAAGTGCATTGGAGGCGGGTATCCAGCCTCCGCACCACAAGGATACCTGAGAGATATACTTGCATACAAGTGCAAATGATTACAATCAACACAATTGGCCCTTGAGCCACCGCCTTTTTGAATAGGTGTTTTGAACGTATAAAATTGAAAGAAAGGTACTGTATATTCAGTAAACACACGCAGATCTTAGTAAAGTACACATGGTTTTTCAAATTGAGAGTATGCTAGAAAAGTTGGTTATTTTTGGGAGTGTGCACAACAAGGAGTACATATGCTTACGCAAATAAAATGGCTTTTGCAAGTATGCAACTATTCAAGGGCAAGGCATGACCCAATCTCCGTAAACAGAGATCCTGTTCTACTCGCGTTGTCGTACTGGATCTCTACTTAGTGAATGCAAGGTCACATCGAGATGAACTTTGTGTCGACCAATCAATGCGTAGCTTTCATCTAGACGAAAACACTATTAATCACATTTTGATTCCGTAATTTCTATTTTTAGACCAAGGTTTGCATGCTAATTTAACAGCGGTATTATTCACAGTCTGCGATTGGGTGGCTCATTTCAAATTGCGTGACGTAGACGATGTAAACAAGTTACGTACCATAACAATTTCGTCATGAATATTATGATGAGAAAAGGTCACCTGAACGTGACCTTCGTTTGGAAAAGGCCAGATCTAAATTAGCGAGTATGCGAGCGGTGAAATTTTAGATCGGGTTTTAATCAGATTGGGCATGACCAGCCGATTGACCAAGTCGGGCCCACTTGGACACCCGTCTACCCTGAATCAGAGGCCAAAGTAGTGTGTTGGGAAGACTTGAGATCCCTAGGTCTCCCTCAACTACCAGGATCCTCCTTTCCCGGTTACGGGACGCTGCCCACGGCAAACGGGTAATTTTGGTGTTGGCCATATGCCCATCATGCAGGCACGCATTCTAATGTTAAAAGCTGATTGTTTTATTAAAGCTAAGAAATATCTGTCTCAAAAAAATTCTTATGCTGTAGATGCTACAAGAATATTAGTTAATTCTCTGGTTGCATTACGATTGGACTATTGCAACGCTCTTCTTGCTAATACTTCAAAGTCAAATCTGAATAAACTTCACCGTATACAAATCAAAGTACCGAAAGTACTGTCGGAAGGAATTTTTGAAGGATTTATCATTTTAGAGTTCAGAGATACTATTTCGATATCACTCATTACCTTCTTATCATTCATAGTCAACTGTGTTTCATATTTCATTTTACAAGCCCATTATTCTACTGATCGAGGGGTCGTAGGTTTGATTCACGGACGGTGCATACTTTCGTGGAGCTTAGTTATGAAATAATTTCTACGGTAATTCTCCCTCCTGCCACTCAGTCACCGATGCGATTTGTTTTTGGTTTACAGCTAGATCCAGAGATTTTTCCTTTTTAGGAACAGTGAGTGGATGGACTGATCTCCATGATATAACCTATACAATATGTGTTGCTATGGCGTTAAGGCCAAAACGAATTGATCATATGTTCTATGAATTTTGTCTCAAAAAATGGAGCGAGCCAGCAAAAAAAAATCCATTTTGAGAAGCGAGCGAAAGGCGAAGAATAAATATGTGATATTTTCATGTGCATTTTACATGTTAAATATGAACTTTTTACAGAAAACCACATTATAACATGTAGTTCAGAAAAGCATAATACGTAACTTTTTAGTGCTTATACCAGTTGGTAATTATTCACCATATTGGTGTGATACAACTATGTACATTTAAAGATAAAATATGTCAAAATCTTTCTTACTTGAACTTAATTATTTTGATATTGGGGTACAGGGCGTATAGTTTTGATTATTTTGCAGGTTGTTGTGAGAAAGATTATTTGCTGTTAACATGCGTAAATGTATTTAATAGGGTACATACATCATAAATGACTGTATTTTGTTCCATTTGCATTTACTATACTGCATTGCTAATACATTAAGTGAATTCATTCAATATTAACATTTAATTAAATACTTCCAATATTTCTGTACAATTTAGAATCAGCTCGGCTAACATCATGATAGATCAAACCAGTTGATTTTGGTGTTTAAGTAAAGATTTAATGTTATTGGGTAAATAAGAGATTGACTCAACAACATACAACTGCTCAATATAATTTAGTAATCCAGAATGAGTACCAGCTGAGCACTCCCGTAAATATAAACGGACGAGTCTTGTTGACTTTTTAAGTATAAATAAAGTTATATTATTTGGATAATATGGGAACGACTAAACAACAAACAACTACTAAGATTACTTAAGCCATCATGTATGAGGATTTTAGAGTCAGCATCCCTATAAAATAAAAATGGACCAAACTGGTAAACTTTAAAGTGAATAAATATAGGCTTGTCATTTATGCTAACTATGCTATAGACTAAACAAGAAACAACTGCAACATGTAAATATACTTAAATTATGTGGAAGAAAACAATTACATCAGAACCCTTCTAAAATAAAAATTGACTTAACCTTTAGGTAGGCTTATATAAATATAGTCTTGGGGTACGTTATGCAAAATACAACTTTATTTCAAAATGATTCGGTTGAGTATTTTGGGGCATTAACAATTTTAATGTTAAATATTCTACCCCGTCTTACCTGCTTGCCGTAAATAATATTTTGAATTATTTTTACACAGCAGGGGAGAACATATGACGTCACATAACCAGAGCTGTGTAGAGTTGATGAAAACATCAAGTTTACGTCAGTGTTCAACTGATGATCATGTGTTAATATAAAGTTTATGGTAAACGTGCATTGCATTTATAATTGATGTATTTATTTTATTAGTGAAAAGTAACTAGAGCAATTTGTTTTTCATTTTCTGAAATTTAAGTGCGTAAATCTGACGAACATAATCAAATTTTTGTATCCTATACCAAAAAAAAAAAACCAACTCAAAATAATCTGGGACTAGGATTCGAACCCGCAATCTCATGATTTGAGGTCAGACGTGCTAACCACTACGCCACTGCCGTTACTATGATAAGCTACGCTAAATTAATATACATATACAAAAGCGTGGCAGATAGAAAATGCGCAAAGATACAAAATAACTTTTCTCCGTACACAGATAAAATAAAGTTTGATTAGTGTGAAAAACATTGAATATCATAATTTTAAGTATTTGTTTAAATTTGTATTTTTCAACTCGTCTGCAATTGATAGTATACACATTTTTCTGTTGCTCTATTTTCTGGGTCGCAACAGAGTTCAGTTATGTGTTGTTCGTTCTTTTTCAAATTCCCAAGAGCGCTGACATAGAAAGGAATTCAAAAGAATTCCTTCCAAAAACAGCTGCGAAAATCATCACCTGAACACATCGACATAATTATAACACCAGGGACAGAGAACTTACTCGAGTCCCTGTCTGTCAGCGTATCGGCTGTAAGAACATATAAAGCACTTAACAACCAATGCACATATATATCCAAGCCTTAATACATGTTTTAGTAAAATCAATTCCGTAGTTTTATATATATTTACGGTTTATAGGGGTCCAGGTTCAACGTTAACTACCTATACATTATTGGAGCGATGTCTAAACATCGTTCCAATGGTAACAAGAAAGTATAAGATTACTCTTTTCGCGCTTTAACAATTTTCAACATAGACAAAGAGGCGTAGTTTAAGCGTGACACTCATTAGCATCTCATTGTAATATAACTACGCCGGCTTGTGTTGTCGGTCGTTAAAGTCGTTCACAAATGTATATTGTCCAGCAATGCCTCACACATTGTCTAGGACGGAGCTTGTCGATTCGAAGATTAAACAAATTGCGGAAAACGTTTAAGTTTTATACCCGAGGAGGTTATACCCTTACATGAAAATTTGACAATAATGTCGATTTTCCTCCATTGATTAGGTGATATGGAGAAGTTTCCGGCCTTGTGGAAGGGTAGGTGAGTACTGGTTATAGACAATGGTCCAGGAAAGCTAGGTTAGGTGCGCTGGACGCCGTAAAATGACCTACATTGTGTTGACACGGCGTTAACTCCAATAAATAATAAGTTTAAATTTTATACATTCAGTAATTGTATGTATTTAACATTACGATAGCGAGTTTGCAAAAGTGTTGAGTAAAACCGTAATATTTATATTAAACATTAATTCAGATAAACGTTGACCTAGTTTCTCCACGATTAATATGTGCGACTCACTAACTATATAATGCTGTATGCGAAAGTAAACAACTTGCATGCCCAGCGTGAAACTCCGCCCATCAAAAATATTTAATCGAGTAAATACTGGTCATGTACACGTATCGTTTCGTTTCAAATATAATTTCTATGTGCTGCGCTAGCTTTTTTCTATACTATAAATTTTAAACAGTCAGTAATCTTAGCTCCTGTAGAGTCTACTTATTACTTCTTTGCAGCAATTAATTATTTTAGTCCTTTGTTAGGTGACTAATTAACACTTGTTTACAGTTTTTGAAAGAAAAATGATAAAACCAATTCAAGATGTTTGTCAGCATTTTTCAAACTTTAGTTTATGGTATTTGATTGCAATGACATAATCATTGTGGCTAGTATAACGTGTGCATAATATAATAATTCTTAGTTTTTTATGTGTCCGCTTATTATAAATTTAATGGGATTGATGGCCAGTTTGGAAAAACTATTATTCATACATGTATATTATTATAGAATAGGTGAAATATAAAATAGTTATCACTATTTTATTAGCTATAATGGCTATAATGTTCCTTAAATGGACAAATTTGACATTTTTCACGATAAAATGATCTGACTGAAAATTTGCCTGATATCAGTCTCAATCTTAAGATAATTTTTATCAATTCTATGATACTCGAGAACTCAAAGTGAGACAACTGTGTGAGGTTTAACCCGATACATCAGCAATGAAATGCCTTAATACATCGAGGTAAAGGGTCTTTTTAGTAAGATTCAAATGAATTCAACGAATTGAATTCTATATAACATAAACAGAGAAAAATCTGTTCTGTTGTTTTTCTTCGGACCTTGTACATGTTTAATATAAAATCGATGTGAACGCTCAAGTTTAACAACATCCGTACTAGACAATTAATTGCGCAGTTCACAGACATACAAGGATTGAGGAATAACTACAGAGTTGTACAATGTTTTTCAAGTTAACGGGTTAATGTCAATTGGATGAAAACAACTGTTATGATAGATAGATACTTTATTATTTGATTTGTGCGTAAGCACATCATCATATTACATAATATACATTACAAGATTAACTTAACATTACAAAACATACATACAATAAACATGGTACAAACACATATTCAAACACACACCACACACACACACACCACTCAACACATAGCACACACAAACACAAAAACTATCATTCACAAATGTAGCTTTACTTACAAATGTCTATCATTTTATGTTAATTTTCAAAACATTACAAAAGAGTGAAGACAATAATCACGATACAAAACACATATTCTAACACCACTCCACACACACCACACACTCACACATACCACACACAAGCAATCTTCCACAAATATAGTCTTACTTACAAATATATTTACAGATTTATTAATCAACATATATAAACTATAAAAAGACCATATAGTAGAAATGTTAACATATATTAAATATTTTTATATGTACATATATGGAGAAGAACGGTACAATTGTTGTTTTAAGTCATTATTGAACATTAAGGAAACTTTATTTCGTCTTTCGAATGCTTTTGCTATAAAATTGCCTAATTTAGTTAAAATATTTGTATTATCATTATTTAATAAATCTAAAAACTTAAGCATGCTCGGGTTACGATAATAGTAATGTGGAATATATTTTTCACGTAAATCTGAATACTTATTACAAACTAGAATAAAATGGAATTCATCTTCGATGTCATTATGCGTACACAGAATACACTTACGATCATGCCTTTCTTTTCTGTTTCTGCCATAACGTTGGCTTTCAATAAATAAGTTGTGAGCTCCTATTCGAATTTTAGTAATACATGAACGTAGTTTAAACGAAAATATTTTAGACATATAAACAGGTGAATTAAAGCTATCGTTGACATGCATATATAGAGTATTAAGACAAGAATTACGAGCTACGTCACCATACCATTTTTGTACAAAACTGTCGATTAATGTTTTCTTAAATAATTCAATAAACGGTTTAGTTTCTACATTATATGGATTATTAAAAACATATGTAAAACCATACTCGTCTAATAATTCTTTTATATTGGTTACCCAGGTTGTAGTACCTTTAAAATGGCGATCCAAGACGTCATTATAAACAGTTTTTAGTATAATATTTTCGGTTTTAATTAACTTAAACCAATACTTTAAAATATATATATAACGGGTGATATATAGTGGGTATCTGCCCAGCTCCCCGTATATAGCGGCATTGCTTGTAGATTGTTTTACCCCTAATATAGACTCGCAGTATTGTAAATGTACACGTTCAAGATCTTTAGATTTTGTGAAACCCCAAGTTGAACAACCATAATTTAAAATTGAGCTTACAAAAGCATCGAACAATTGCAATGCTATATGGGGCTGAATTGCAAGTTTTTTAACATTATTTAATAATACATACATTGCTTTTAAAGCTTTTGCTTTTAAGCATTTATTATTCAACAAAAATGTACCGGTATAATTAAAGGTAACCCCTAGATAGTTAAAATTATCAACTGTTTCTATTAATTTATTATCATAATGCCATATTTCATTATTTTTCAATTTGCCTCTTTTACGAAATACTACAACTTTTGTTTTGTCTGTATTAACCTCTAACCCCCATTTGTTGCAATACAGATGCAAGTAGTTAAGGCTATTTTGTAAATCTTCACCATATCATCGGCGAAAAGTAAAGTAATTATGCATATTTCATTAATTGATAAACCACATTTAGGATCATTCTGTAAGAATAGTTCTAAATCGTTTAAAAATAAAGCGAAAAAAGTTGGGGAATTGTTTTGACCTTGTCGTAGACCCACTGCTATTTCGAAAAAATCAGAGAAATTATTATTATGCTTTACGCATGATTTAACGATATTGTACATACTTTTAAACATAATGAGTATTTTACCATCTAATCCTAGATGAAATAATTTATACCATAATGCATTGCGATTAATTGAATCAAACGCCTTTTTTAGATCTATAAAAGCACAATACAATCTTTTTTTATCAGATAAATATTTTTCAATTAAATTGTACAAAATAAAGATAGCGTCAGCAGTGCTATGATCCTTACGGAATCCAAACTGAGCGTCAGTAAGTAAATCATATCTATTATACCAATTTTCAACCCTGGAATTTAATATACTTGCAAATATTTTTCCTAGATTACTTAAAAGCGTTATACCGCGATAATTATTTACATCTGCTTCCGGACCCCGTTTATGTAACGGCACAATAAATCCTTGAGCCCATGATTCCGGAAAAACACCTGAGTTAAAAACTTTATTGAATAAGTCACATAAATGACCAGATAAAATATCGCTTGTATCTATAAAATACTCATTCATGAGATTATCTGCTGGACATGTTGTTTTATTACGCTTAAGTTTTTTTATTGCTTTTTCAACTTCCGTTATAGAAATTTGTACATTTAATTCCGAATAGGTCTCATTATCAATGTTAAAATTACTAGAACTATTAAACTGTTCAACAAAATCTAGTTGTTTAACGTCAATATCATCAAACATGCTAGAAAAATACTGTTTAAAATCATTTTCTGACAATTTTGAACTCGGAGTTGTATTATTTTTCTTAAAAAAACGCCAAAAGTCCTTAGGTGATTTACTGCACATGTCCGTTAATTTTTTAGACATTTGATACATATGATTACGTTTCTTTGCTTTCATTATTTTTTTATATTTACGTTTTGCCTCAAACAAACAGCGGCGATTTTCGTCAGACTTTGTACGATTGAATAGTGTTAAATGACGTTGATACTCAATTCGAGCAGTTTTGCATTCATTGTCAAACCACTCTTTGTTGTTATCGACTCGTTTCACTGAAGGATTGTATTGTACGGTTTTCTTAAAAAGTGGATCTGCTACACTACCAATAATATGACCAAAGTCGGTGACTAATTTATTAATTTGTTGAACATCATCGCAATTTTGCATTAGTAGATGATTAAAATCGGGTAATTTGCCTATAATAGCATTCCTAAATTGTTGTTTATAATCAGAGTTCCATCTATATTTATCATGTTTAATATACTCTGTACTTGAATCTTTTGCATTAATGTTTCTACGTAATGAAAATGATAACGGTGCATGGTCACTGTATATATTAAATTCGTGCACTATAAAATCGTCGATAAGAAAAAAGAAATTTTCTTGAGCTATCAGATAATCAATAGTAGTGCATACTTTATTATTAAAATATGTAAATAAACCCTTGTTAAAATCACACCCTAAGCGACCGTTTACAATTTTCATTGAGGTAGATTTACACATATCTAATAAATGTATACCTCGAGAATTGCATACTGAATCTTGGGAGGCCCTGACAGAGGGTAAGTCTGGACAATAATCATCAGGATCAATATCATGTACATAATTATCGCTTTCAATAAAATCAGCATTTTTACCTACTCTAGCATTAAAATCACCAGCAATCATTACGCAGCCTAACTGCTCAAAGTCAAAAATATCTTGTTGCAATATGTCAAAAAGATTTACATTATATAGTTTAGCAGCTGGACTTTCATCAGTCCATAAATAAACACCACATACAAATACATCATATTCAAAATTAAAAAAGTCTTTATCCAATTGTATCCATATAATACTATCATAATGTGTACGAATAATAGTAACACCATCTATAATATGAGTTTTTATGTAAAGAACCACGCCACCACTATTGCGCTTTGCATTTTTATTTTTAAATTTTCTATAAAAGTTGTGGCATTCAAAACCTGGTATACTAATGTCACTATTTTGGTCTGTCCAGGATTCACTTAAGAAGATGATATCATTATTCACAATATTATTTAGAAAATTTTAATCATTTAGTTTATTGTTTGTCAGACCATTACAATTCCATACTAATAGATTGACGTTATTCTCCGCATCTTCCTACGTCGTCTTCATCGGTTTACCATCAATGTAGAGGGTGTCGTATGAAATCCAAGCCGTCTTGTTTTCCGATATAGCTTTCTTCATCTTTGGTATCAATGCTTTTCGTTTAGCAACAACATCAGCTGGGAATTGTTCATTTATATAGTATCCAGAACCTTTTAACTCACTTCTAGCTTTTCTCACTATCTCTCTATCTTTAAAATAGGTGAATTTACATACAATGTTTCTAGTTCCATTACTAGCATGTCCAATTCTGTGGGCTCTTTCAATCATCATTTCATTAGCAGCTGTCTTTGCAATTTTTAATTTATCATGTATAAACTCTCTTAAAATTCTTTCAGTATCTTCAGCTTTTTCATTTGCTACTTCTTTAATGTTTGTAAAAATGAGGTTATTTCTCATTGATTGTGATTGGAGATATGCAATATCATTTTTTAATTTGTCATTCTCTAAGGCTGTAGCTTCTAGTTTACTCTGTACATTTCCTACAGCAAACTGTACATCATCAGATTTTTCTTCCAGGTGAGTAAGTCTCTTATCTATCTTTTTATTATTTTCATCAATTGTTAACCAGATTTTTTTCAAGTCTTTATCAACATTCTCAACTTTCTTTTCTAAACTATCTAAAGAACTTAGCTTATTTTCTACAACACTAATTCTTTGGCTAATGTGCTGTAAAAGCTTCATTATATCACCATTTGTAGGATTTGTAGACTCTATATTGTTTGTAATTGAAGCAGCAGAATCGTTTGATGACGTCATTTTATCAGTTACACCAACGTTAGTATCAGCTTCCTCATTGAAAGATTCATATAACACTGTATTTGTTTCATTTAGTATCTCACTTACAATAACATTAGAATCTGCCCCTGACCCCTCAGAGCTTTCCGAAGGGCCTCTTGGTTTGAAAATTTTACTAGTATTGAGATTGTCACTACCATTACTCCTATTTCTCTTCTTTTTGTTTTTATTAGCCATACTATTATGTAATAACAGCTTATATATTTAATATCCAAGTGATTTCACATTAACTTAATCCCATATAGTTCTCCAGGGTATATAATCAATCATGTAAACAATAGTCATGATTGAATCTCACACAAATTTTATAATGTTTTGATAGTTACAAGTCTATTGTCTAAATGATTTTCTTTAATTAAACAGTAATTAGACAATATTTTTTAAAATAATTACCAGCATCTTGTAGCATTATTTTCAACGTTTATGCACATATAAAAAAATCCATAAACAACAAATTATATCCGAGTTATTTATCCAATTAACAGGGAGACACAAAAACACGTCTAACCCCTTTCAAAACTTATACTATGTTATGTAAACCCATAAAAATGTACCACGCAGTTTGTTGCAGGCATTGTCAATTATTTGTTTATCAGTCAAAAATATGTCACAGGGAATACCTAAATGTGTATATGATTTACTCTCTGAGTATGTTCACCAAGATAAAACACACATTGAGACAGATGACGGGAAGATTCATTAAACATCATAACAGCACATTTCTTAGGATTATATTCAAAATGCCATTTCTTTGAGTACATATCACATATGTCAAACATTTTGTTCAAACCGTTAATAGATAAAAAACATGAATTATATCATCAGCTACTGTAGATGAGCCAAATACATGTAACCTATCATATATACAAAATCCACATTGACCTCTAATTCCTTGATCAAGTCATATATAAATAAACTTTACAGGAGTGTCGAAGTTATCTCACTTTGTCTAGTTCCCGGACGGATGCTGAACCACTCCCATTGTAAACCCTGAAATTGAACACATCTAGTTACGTTTCGGTACAATTCTAAAAAGGCAATAAGGTATGTGGAATCAATTCCAGCCTGAAGTAGTTTTTGCAAGACAGCGCATGCGCTGTCAAGCATAGTAAGCGAGTTTCACCACTTGATCTGAAGGTTATCGTCCACTTTTCTTCTCATCAATAAATCATACTCACCCAACAAATAGTTTCATTCAACATTATATAACGCGATATTCTACTCAGTATATATGTTCTTAAAACAATCACAATGCAACCATTTCATGTTTATCAAATAATTGTTTTGAAAATTGAACACTGTAGGACAAAAACTCGCGCGACCTATTATTAGTGCAAATAGTGCGCGGATTGATTCATTGTTGGGCGGTCTCAAGTCAAGTAGGCGGTGAAAGGTTAGACTATAATTCCCTTACCTATGATAATTTAATCTTTATAAGTTTCTCACCGGATGTGATTTTCTGACAGGTGTTGTCTCAGGATTATCTCAATCAAGCGATGAACTGAATATATTTTTGTATAATCTAAGTATAGCAATGCTACATGATTTTTTTAGATAAATAATTTCTATAAAATCAATAGATTCATGAAAAGATATAACACTTATAGTGTAAACCCAACAATTTTTTTACAAAAATATCAAGTAGAAAAAAAATGGTGTCATATTTTGCACATCAAGTAGTAAGACCTCTAAAAACAGAATTGACGAAAAAGGTCCAAATGTCAGCCCAAAGTTATAATTAGTTTCTTAAATCATTTTTATAAAAAGTAAAATGTTTGTTTGAAAAACAACACTTAAATGAACAAAATAAAATACAACTTTCACGTTGAAAGTAAGATTTTTAACCAAATCAAGTGTATGAAACATACTATAATGAAAAACTTTTGTGACAATTAGAATTAGGTTTGTTGTATATAGTTTTAGGTTACTAAGTTCAGCAACTATGTTGTTATATATAATGAAATTGATTAAAATACCAAAACATTATTCAGAAATTAGTTGGCTACCAGTACTTCATGGCCTGTAACAGAGACATGTTGCATATGTCTCTGTCAGTCTGTGCTGAGACTATATATCTCTGAATATGCTGATCACTTTATTCCAATAAACTGTTTTTAATTATCAATTATAAAATCTACTTGAAGATTAGTTTAACTTCGTTAAAAAAGTATTATTTTCCTGTTATAAAAAAAAAAAATTCGAAACATGTCGGGTACGAAAATTATTGGGGACGAATGTTTACATTTTACTAAGTAAAGTATTTATCACTTTAAACTACTGTTGTATGATTTAAAACATTACATAACTATTGGGGAGGCACTATGACATGAAAATCTTTCAATCTCTTTGCTTATTTGCCGCAAATTTCATGAAAAATCGTAAAATATTTGACGAATATATTTTCTTCGTTTCGTACCTGCCGCCATATTGGATTTTTGTTAACAATTGACAGGGTCTATATTTTACTGAATTATGATCTTATCCGATGGTTTTCATGTATAAACCTGGTCTATATCAATAAAATACACTCAAACCTTACGAAAAACACTAAAACTTTGAGCGAAATCCGCCGATTAACGTACAAACAACCCTTATATAATTTTTGAAGTCTGTTTTTTCAGTGAAAAACGGCGAGTTTTCGGAAAATTTGGGGGTTTCCTAATAATTTGGTTGTCCATCTTTGTCATTCATTTGAATTTTTTATGCTAAATGCCGTTTTTGTACCTCACTTTTAGCGAAATAAATTGGTACCATTGTTGGGCCGACTTCAATGCCTCATGAATATTCATTAGCAGCATTAAAGGGACACTACTCCAATTGATTTTGCATTGCTACTAAGTAGCACTGATATAAGTCTGAAATGAAAGCATCAACTCGTCGCCTCAATCTAACAATGCTGTAACTACCATTTTTTTTATTTTTGGGAAATCGACTCAAACGTTCGAAAGGTTAAATATCTTCGCTGTTTCAGTCTGTATAGACATGAGACTTGGTAGGCACATTAACAATGTTATTCAACGCATATGTGAGGAATTTGATTGAAATGTTATGAATAATAATGCTGAAAATTGCAAAAATGTGTTTGGAGATAGATCAAAATTCGCTTATTTTGGTTGATGCATCTCGTTCTAACATTGCGCTATCCCCAAGAAGACAATATAATGGTATTTATGCCCATTTTCTATAGTTTTGGGTTTGTATAGTGCGTACAAATTGACCTCGACCTTACCTTTCTCATTTGCATCTAATTATCATCTACACATATCCCAGCGAAAATCAATACCACGCCTACTATATATTTCGGCTCGTTACGTATTTAAGATAAAATAAGACATGTATAGAGTATACACACCCGCATGTATAACAACTCACGATTCAAATGCATTCAAACGGGAAACTCGTGTTCTTACCTTTTTTATTACAATTAATAATAAAATGGATGGGGGGATGGCGGTTGTGGGGCTAAAACCCACAACCTTTGAATTGGTAGCTAGCCTCATCGTATAATCATCTGGTCCGGTCTATGTGTAATAGAAGCACTCATTGTACGCTTTAAATGTACTCTAAAATTAATCCCTGTGTTATAATTACATTCGAGCCATGACGATATAATTCGATTGTTATCGAGCTTTAATACTACATTCGTATTCAATGTAATGAATATTCTTGCATAAAGGTCAAGTCGGGGTCAATTTGTACGCACTATAACACTGCCTATTTTGCAGCATACTTATTTAGTTTGGTATACACTGAAAATATGTTGTCACTAAAGAGCAAAAACACGATAATCAAGTTGTGTACTCCGACTGGACGAAAGAAGATAAAGCAATGTCCGAACGAGCATTGTTAGTGTCACTTAGGACATAAAACGAGTGACGAAGACTTAATTTTAATCGGAAAACAGTATTTTCAGCCCAAACATTGATCTATGTCCTGGACATGGAGCAATGTTTACGCTGTGAGCAGAGAAATGTGTGGAGATAAGATAATGTACGATTAGCGGATTGGGCTGTTTGACATGATCGAGTCTCGAAACGTTTTTAGAAGATAGAACAAGGTCATACACGTCCTTTGGGATGTTTATCTCATTTTGTTTTCAAAAATGAAGATAGGACATTATTAGATTGAGATTAACTCCATATTTTCTGCTGGCATTTTTTGTCTTATGTAATGATTCACATTCAAGGAAAACAATATGACTTGATTTAATGTACGACAAACGTGTAGACGCTTTGTATTTCAGTTTTATGAGATTAAGATTAGTTTCTCCATTCATGAAGTCATGATATCTGCATCTCAAACTTTTTCATCAATAGTGATTAGAACAGGTACATGTAATTCAGATGATTACTGTTTAGTTACTGATCATGTTATATTTTAAATACAGTTTTATTCTTCTTATTGTATAATATTTAGTATTGGTATCAAATGTAAGATGTATAACAATATTATTAAAATATTCTCTGAACGTCTTGTAGGATCAAATGTTTAGTGAGGTCACTAGAGTACCTAATTAAGTAATTTATTTCATATTTATAGTAATATCTCTTGCAGTTATACGACAATCACGTTTCTAAGAAGAAATTAATAATTCATTTTGATTTCTGGTCATTTTATATTAATAGCATCTTAATTAATACATTATAGTATGTATTGTCAGACAATATTAACCTGAGCTTGAACTATTTAAATGTTATACACATTTAACTGACATTAAACTACACAAGCTCTCTCCTATATCTTTGATATCGCTTTGTACTAAGAACATTTATCCGCTAGATAAACTAAACATTCTAGATACATGGCACTGTTGAACCTCATTTTTCACAACCCGTGTTTTCACAACTTGTGAAAAACGCGTACGCATTTTTGAAAATCGTGTGTATATACGCGAAATATCGTCTCGGAGAAATTCCGACTCGGAAATCAGACAATTTTAGATGGCCTATTATAAATAAGGATAGGATAGTCAACATGCTTTTCTCATAAACAAATTTTGTTTATGCTGTGGTCATTTGCATACATGACCAAATAAATGATCTTACTTAGTAAAATTTATGTGGCTTAATCCATGATTGATAGACGTATACCCTGTAGGATGGTGACGCATGCCAGTTACAAAAGCGTTGGGCCTTACAGTTTTTGTTTATTTATTTATTGGAGTTTACGCCGTATCAACACAATTTAGGTCATTTCACGGCGTCCAGCGCACCTAACCTAGCTTTCCTGGACCATTGTCTATAACCAGTACTCACCTACCCTTCCACAAGACCGGAAACTTCTCCATATTATCTAATCAATGCAGGAAAATCGACATTATTGTCAAATTTTCATGGAAGGGTATAACCTCCCCGGGTGGGATTCGAACCCGCACCCCCTCGGGCACGAGATTCCAAATCCCGGCGCGCTACCAACTGCGCTATCGACCCGGGTACAGTTTTTGTGAACATTTTGTAACATATAAATATATATAACATCAAAATCTGTAACCCTGTTCAGGCGGCGTCAATATTGACCCCAGAGTTATAATTTGAACAAGCGTTGCAGAGGACCCTCAGGTGATGCTCCATGACAAATTTGGTTACTGTAGGCTTTTTTGACAAGATGATTTTCCAAGAAACTGCTGACGAACGGTGCACGACGGCTAAAAACCGATTACAACAGTTCACCAAGGTGCCATGTTGAACCTCATTTTTCACAACCCGTGTTTTTCACAACTTGTGAAAAACGCGTACGCAATTTTCACAACTTGTGAAAAACACGTTAGTAATTTTCACAAGTTATGAAAATTGCGTACGCCTTTTTCACAAATGAGCAATGTGAAAATTTCGTTAGACATAATTTTCGATTTTTAGTCCTAACGCAATTTTCACAACATGAGTCAATTTCTTAATATATCTTAAAGAATATGATAAACAAAACTAACGTTTCAGTTATATTCAAATATTTTATTTAGATGGTTAACGTCGCAACATGGACGCAAGATGTCGCAACCACCCTAAGGTCTTCAACAAGCCAGTATTGTGCCTTATTTAACCAACTTAAGGTACAAGCAACCACTTTAGCACATAGAGAAGCCATCTTAAAGCCACTATATGAAGAAGATATATTCATCAACAGTAAACTTGAAAACTGTTTTACAACCATGACGTTATCAAAATATAACATGCATTTAAGACTTGAACCATTCTAAATTTGAGTTTGACAAAGTTTCCAATTTTAAAAAGTGGGATACTTTTATAAGAACATGCTATATTCATTACTACCCTAATGTTCAATATACCTAATCCTGAATAGTTTAAAAGCTAAATTATGTAATTAGGTGTAAGTTTTTCTCTAATAAGACTTTATCTTCAACATGCTGTGATCAAAATCATTCTTTCAAGTATTGACAACCGAATTCAATTTTCAGTTTCGATCTACTTTCATTTTGAAATACAATAAATAACATGAACATATCTTAGCAATATTTGCGTTTATTTAAAAAATCTTGTTCATAAGAGGTGTTGAAATAGATAAATATCTATTTTCTTTGCAGACAAAAAAACAGTGTTACTATTGATATAGGGGCTTTAAGGTACATAGTAAGCACACAAGCCCCATGGTACTGTTATAATGTCCGTATTAACAAGTTTTGCATCCAAAGCAACCGCCTCGAGGTCCATAGCAGCTGCTCAAACACACTTAGCAACATTTTCATTGTACATAGTAGTTTCCCCTTATGCTTCTAGCAAACACTTACATTTGTAGGTCCTAGCATCCTACGTTACACTCCCTAGCAACAGCACGAATATATCCATGCTAACATTTATGTCCGTAGCAACTTCTATCGAGCCTACGTCGTTTAAGTGGAGGAGAGGGATTCAAACTAGCGACTCTTGGGGAATGAAGCATGAAGCACATAACCCATTATTCGCCCTGACACTAATATTTATTTATTATGCATAGATGGCAACATGAAGATTCTGCAGTATCTCATATTTTGGTAAGATATACCGTTGGTAAAAAAAGGTTTACATGTTGGGAAGATGCATGCATATTAAACTTAAATAAATATGATTGTAGCTTATATAATTGATATGTAAAATCAAAGGTCATTGTATTTTATTTAATGAAAACATTTGTCAATTGTGAGTTATATTTTGTGAATTGTAACACAGTGGTCAATTTTAAAGGCACATATTTCATTGTTAGATTTTTACCGTCGCTCAATACTGGAATTCATATGTTGTATGAATAGTAACATAAGTGTAAAAACGAAAGTATGCCGATAAAGCCTCGAGGCGCGCAATATATTCCAGTATGAAGCAAGTTTGCCATGTTGAACCTCGTTTTTCACAAACGTGTTCTTCACAGGTTGTGAAAAACACGTTCTGTGAAAAATGAGGTTCAACGTTGAACCTCATTTTTCACGAAACGTGTTTTCACTACCTGTAAAAAACGCGTACGCATTTTTAACAACCTGTAAAAATTACGCACGTGTTTTTTTCAATGTTTGTTACAACCCGTTTTGTAATAAAAACCATAATTGTAAAAATAATTTATTATTAACGGGTTGGTATGTTCAACCACTTTTGTAAAAACTCGTTTTGCAATAAAGTATGACAATTAGTTTTTCTGTCGAAATCTTCAAATTAACATGGCGAAATGTAAGTAATGTCTATTTGAACATTTTACGTTTGCTTGTTAACCATTACTTTCTTTCTTTACCAATAATTTAAAGTATCTAACTATATTTCATACTAAAATTAATACAACTAGACGCTTTATAAAAATTCGGGTTTTTATTACAAAATGGGTTTGTTTTTCAATCACTTTTGTAATAACCCGTTTTGTAATAATTTTTATAACAAAACGGATTGTAACAAACGTTGAACCTCATTAAGCGTTTTTCACAACTTGTGAAAAACACGTTATGTGAAAAATGAGGTTTTACGTTGAACCTCATTTTTCAAAGAACAAATATAAGAAATATATGAAAACTAAACAAATCTTCTCGCCTGAAACCGCTAAGCCTATAGATTTGGTATTCCATCAATAACATAGTTTAATGTTCTTCTTTTTAAAAAATTGCTAAATTATGTCACTTTCACAAAAATCAGACTGTATGGTTTTACTAATATTATAGAACAGAACAGAACTTCTGTTATGTTCTGTTCATAAAATCTTTGAATTATTGTATTTTTTCTGAAGCATACAATGTTTCCAAGATAGTTAATCGATATATAAGTATCATTTGTACAACAAAGGTAGTTGTTATTATACTTGAAAATCTTTGTTTTAATGGACAAAAGCTCTAACCTTTGACGAGGGGAAGAGTACTCCGCTTCGGTACCGCCCCTCTTAGTCCATCCTTGGTGTACACATGAGGGCAACCTAAAATTCCGAATCTAGAGAAATACAGCTCACAAAATGAGAGACTATGTATTTTATGTGATCAAGGATCTACAGAATCAGAGATTCACTTTTTACTTCGTTGTAGTGCTTATACTAAATTAAGAACTGGCTTTTTTAACCAATTTTCATATGATGATGTTTTTGACGAAAATCAAATAAGCTGTACAATAAGTACCTTAATCGTTTTAAAGTTGGTTAAAACCCTTGTATGGCCCAAACGGCGAAGTTTGACCCTGGAAGACCAGGTGTACAAACGTACATTTTATGCTAATACCAATCGAATGAGCAACATCATACAAGTCCATCTTTGGGGCTGAAAGGAGGGATGTGACCTCAAAGAAGCCATATAATGAGTATACTTACTATAGACGTTTTTAAGAGAGTTCAAAAACCCATGGAGCCCAAACCATGAAGTGTGACCCTGGAGGACAGGATATACAGACGTATTTTACGCTAAAATTTAACACAATGCTATTTTGAGTTACCTTAAGATTATACTTAACTGTTTTTTTGTTTGCCGTGACAATCACATTGCTGCATTTCGCAGCAATTTTTTACTTGTGTGCAATATTTAGCGGACAACAACTCAGTAAATAGTCTCTAGTTATATTTATTGACTGCTCATACTTTTAATAAGTGAAGCGATTGATGTTTTTAACGTGAACACTTTAATCGTAACATATTCAGGGTATGAGCGAAATACAAACGTTTGACTTGTACGTTGTTAATGGTTGATCACGTGACTACAGATCTTGTGAACAATCTTCATTCATAATTTTCTATGAATGAATTAAAGCCACTAAACGAAGACAAAATCTTTATCATCAATCTAAAATCAATTAATACTATCTAAAAGACTATAGAATATAATCGCCTTGGGATTATAATAACTCTCTCAAGCGGGTTCCCTTGTAGGGGTCAAGCTCTTCAAAATATCAGTTTCTTATAAAAGTGGGGTACTTTTATAACATGCAAATTACACTACGGAGATACTCTCTCAGCCAATCACATTGCTTGAAAAGTGTTTGATAAAACTGACACGGCTATGTTAAGAGTTGGATATATCAAATCGTTTTCCAGTTATTTACTCGAGAAACCAGTGCGTGTAAGTTTTGAGTCCGCAAATATCTAAACTGATGCTGAAAAAAAAACGTTTCATTTCATCTAGGTACATAATTTTCATGATCAGAATAAAAAGAGAAAACATTAATGGTGCTAGCCTGTAAAAGGACCTTGGTGACGTGTGCAACGTGAGGTCTGTCGTTTGTATGCCGATAAACAAGTATTGACGTGGCCAGCATATAGCGATACTCACATGACATAACATCTGGTCAATAGGATGTGTCCACGAGATTACTTCAGCAAACAACGAGTTGTGACTGAAACTCGTTTTAAGACACATATAAGTCTAAGGCAGATACATAAGTCGAAACACGACACAACTCATCACTGAACTCCCAATACCATGGCTGTAATGATACGAGGGTGGAAATAGACGTCGGTGACGTTGGCATAACTTTAGAATTAGTCCGCGGTACGGTTTACACCAAACATGAAGTTTTCCCTTATTGTTTGTCGACTTATTTGGCGTACACAGTTACCCTACGTGACGTAGATACTGCCGGGAAAATCTATTACGCAAATGACGTTGGTGTTTACATAAATTTTGTAGTTGTCTTGTCTTACCCACGTTACATCCGTTCTATTTGAACGTGGCATATCAGCAAACGTTTCTGTATATTTAAAGACTTAATTGATGCGTTTCTTTTTCTCGTCAGTATATGTTCATGTATAGTTTTGTAAAACTATTTACATGATTTTCGTGACTTCCGCACGAAATTCACTATGCAAAACGTGTATTTATCAAAGCAGAACATTTGTTAACATCCGAATTGAAGTTGTGGTTATTTTTAGTCACGGCGGGATATCCCGACCTTGTTCGTCGAGTTCCGTGATTTTCCGTTCAGTCTTTACTTTCGTTTTTAATCGCGAATTTCAAAATAGAATAAATATAAATTCTGAAAAAAATACTTGAGAGTTTTGTGACTGAGATGCGTTTAATATAGTAGTTTAATGTTTGCATAAGTTTTAAGCAAAAGCATGATACTTGACAATTATCAGCGTTCAGTTTAGTAATGGGGCTTTAAAGAATATTCATCCGCGAACTACTTGCACAGATAATTAGTCACAAATGATTGTCCGTCATTGTACAGTTGTTCTGAACAAGTGCTAAAAATTGGTTGCACTATGATTATTTAAAGGAAGACATAAAGAGGAAAGATATATATATTGTACGATTATATTTAACTGTCCGATTGCATAAATTAAAACGTCATATTACACGGTATATTTGATGCTCGGTTAATTTCGGTAGTTCACGTAGAGCGTATTGTCATCACATAGCACCTTTGTATTATACTTCATTTGCAATACGTATCGTAGTTTGTGTGGCCGAGTGGGGAGACGGTCAGTCTACAAATCTTTTTATCGTGGGTTCGAATCCCGATAGAAACTCATTTTATCTCTTTTTTCTCATTTAAATCATGGTCGGGTTGCGTAAAACACATTACCCACCCCGTGCATCATGAAACTTGTAGAAGCCTTTAAGTGATCTCTTTAAGAGATGATGACAGTAGCACAACCGACACTGTCAGTAAAAATGAATGATTTTTACATTGTTTGTTTTGAAGTGTTTTATTTCTATGTCCAAAAATTACTGAATAAAATAGATGTTAAACAAAAAAAAAATACAAAACGAAGAACAAAAATTTAAAAAGCGACATATTTAGCTTCGACTCGCACTTCTTTAAAAAATAGATGTTTAGTAGCATGGCACTTTAACCGTACGACCATTCAGCCAGATGAGATATCGACACTAAATAAACTTACACGTTGCAATTTTTACTGCAAATTTCTATATATAGAACGCGGAAAATAATATATACAGTGTGCGATAACCATGTGATTATGCAATCGGACAGTTCAATATAATCGTACAATAGATATTTATCGAGTAATGCGGACTGTTTTGTTTTATTTATTTTTATTTTTTTTTTTAACTTCGTATTTAACACATATATAGGTCATATATACGACGGCCAGCTCTTCCTGTTATAGGTTTCCTAGACACTTTTTCTATTACCAGTACTAACTTACCCTACCACGAGGCCGACAACTCATGTATAGGGTATGATCAGCTGCAACCGGGTTTCGAACCCGCGATCTCCGGATTCGAAGTCAGACATGCTAACCACTACGCCACGGCCGCGGCGCGGACTTTTATGAAACTATTTGTTGGCGAGTGGAAAAATGGACCACTAACTGTCGACACAGAATGCCGCTAATAGCTTCGACTATATGATAAATAGTAATGCTAAGACACAGAATCCCGCTAATAGCTTCGACTATTTGATTAAGTCTTGCTAAAACACGGATGCTGCTAGTAGCTTCGACTATTTGATAAATAGTCTTGCTTAAAACGGTTAAGAACGACAACATCTTTGTCATCCGATCAAGTCAGATATATCGAAAGTTGTTTAAAGACACTACAGAGGACCCCTTCTCCTAATAAGCAAAGCTCAATAAGAATCAATCACTTGTTCAATAGTAATAATTTGTACACACACTTTAATAACATAATCTGTTATGCTATATGATCCTCTCTTGAAGTTGGACTCATCGGTGTACATTTATGTTAATGTTAACCAACTACTAAGCGCATACTTTCGTAAGTGACTGACAACTGCCCTATATATTTTAGAGTCATTGGTAGGAGAGAGTATGGCCGTAGAAATAGTTTCATAACTAAGCTCCAAGAAAGTATGCCCCGCCTAGGAATCGAAACCACAACCCATCTATCAGTAGAGTAACTAGAGTTGCGTGTTATCATTATTATTATTAATACACGTATTTCTTTGTTTTATTTTTTCTGAGGAAACACAGGAATAATTTTATTACAAGTATTGATGACAATGACAATCAGCAAAACATAGAAACATTTTTAAACAGAAACGTTCACAAATACGGAAGAAGCGATAATAAACAGATTGGATGCACAGATTTGTTAATTTATGTTGTTATTGCTGGAACATAAACACCATTTTCAATTGCTGAAAATCCTCAATTAAAGAATTTTGTGAAATTCCTTGATCCACGCTTCAGTATTCCTGATGGACATGTACTGCAATGAAACACTTAGACAGGGTTTATAATGAAACTGAAAGCAATTTGAGAATGAAATTGGATTCAACAGACAATAATTTATTATATGTATTATAATAGAGCTATGGAGTAACAGTCAGATGAGAGAATTTCTATGAATCACAGGTCATTTTATAGCGAATTAAAATATGGAAAATGTAATAATCGCATGTAAGCGTGTCAAAGGACGTCATACTGCAGAAATATTCGCCAACAATTTGAAGAATGTGTAATGGCTTATAATATTGCCGATAAAGTCACAAATATAATAAGTGATAATGCCTCTAATATGAATAAGGCATTTCAAACTTCTCTATCTGGTTACATGGAGAATAAGGATAGTCAAGATGGTGCATCAGACAGCAGTGATGATGAAATAGTAACACCTGACAATGAGAATGATGAAGTCTTGGAAAATGAATTTCCTACATGTTCACTTGTACACTGTTTCGCTCATACCTTACAATTAGTAGTGAAGGATGGACTTAAAGAGCTAAATACACACCTAAGAACCGTTATCAACAAGGCATCAAGTGGTGTAAAATTTGTTCGCAAACCAGTTCTTGCCTCTGAGTAATACGAGGATAAAAGAAATTACAAACTGATAATGCCACAAGGCGGAATTCTCAGGTCACAATGATTGGATCAGTGCTTGCTATAAAAGAAGAGAAGTTCAACAGTATTAATGCTCCTTGTCAAATATCAACATATGAGAGAAAGTTATAAAGGACTGTTACTTGTCTTGGAACCATTTGAGGAAGCTACGCTTATGACACAGGCAGAAAAATCTATAACAGCTCGCCTGGTTGTACCTGTTGTCCTAGGAATACAGCATAAACATGAAGTTATGTCACAGACATACAATAACAAAGATGCTTACTACATTGAAACTGGCTGTAGATAAACGTCTGACTAGCTATGTCACAAACGAAACATATTTAATTACAGCCGCATTTGACCCCAATATTCAACTACGTTGATGCTCAAATCCAGATGAAATGGAAATAAACTGATATTTCATGCATAAAATATGAAGAAATCTCCCAAGGTTGTGACAATGACATGTCCCCCCCCGAAAAACGTGCTAAAATGGCTTCAAATGAACTTTTAAGTTTTATGACACTAAATACCTAGAGGGCACGGAATAAATCATGTGATAGTGCTAAACAAGAAGTCTGTCAGTTTATACAAGAGCCATGCACTGACAACATTGATGTACATGCACACTGGCAAGAAAAGGAATGCACTTATCTATTCTCTCAAAACTGGCAAAAAGATACTAAAACATTCAAACCACTTCTGCGCCAGTGGAAAGGCTTTTTCTATTGCTGGTAAGTTTTTTAGACCGGAAAGGTGTAGGTTAGATGACATTACCTTTCAAAAAATGATGATGATCAAGTGTAATTCTGATCAGCAACAATATTTATATCATGTTAAATTATACTTGAATGCTAAGTTTGACTTATAACTATGCATACATTAAAGCCACTAAACGAAGCCAAAATCTTTATCATCAATCTAAAAGCAAGTAATACTATCAAGAAGACAATAGAATATAACTGCCTTGGGATTATAATAACTCTGGCTAGCGGGTTCTTTCGTAGGGGTCAATTTCTTCAAAATATCAATTTCTTATAAAAGTGGGGTACTTTTATAACATTTAAATTAAACTACGGAGATACTCACTCTACCAATCAAATTGCTTGTAAGTGTTTGATAAAACTTACACGACAATGTAAAGTGCTGGATATATGATATCGTTTTTCCAGTGATTTACTCGAGAAACCAGTGCGTGCAAGTTTTGAGTACGCAAATATATAAACTGATGCTAAAAAGAAACGCCTCATTTCAACTAGGTACATAATTTTCGTGATTCAGAACAACCAGAGAAAACATTAATGTTGATACCCTGTAAGTAGTCCTTACATGTTGGCGTGTGCAACGTGAGGTCTGTCGTTTCTATGCTTATAGACAAAGTATTGTCGTTGCCAGAATATAGCGACACCCACAGGACATAATAGCTGGCCAATGTGATGTGTCTAAGAGATTACCTTGGCAAACAAGGAGTTGTGACTGAAACCCATTTTAAGACACTTATAAGTCTAAGGGTGTTACATAAGTTGAAACACGACTCATCACTGAACACTACATTCTAAACAACATGGCCGAGATGATACGAGGGTAGAGATAGACGTCGGTGACGGTGGCATAACGTTAGAACTAGTCCGCGGTACGGTTTACGCCAAACAAGGAGTTTTCCCATTGTTTGTCGACTTATTTGGCTGGCGTACACGGTTACCCTTTCACTATACGTGACGTAGTTACTGCCGTGAAAATCTATTACGCGAAGTACGTTGGCGTATACATTAAGTTTGTAGTTATCTTGTCTTACCCACGTTGCACGCGTTCTACCTGAACGTGGCCTATCAGCAAACGTTTCTGTATATCTAAAGACTCAATTGCTGCGTTTCTTTTTTTCGTCAGTATATGTTCAAGTATAATATCATAAAACTATTTACATGAGTTTTGTGAATATTATAATAAGCTTTCGCACGAAATTCTCTATACAAAACGTGTATTTATGTAAGGGATATACCTCGTAAGCTGTCCCATATGTTAGATATTGGATAGATAAGGCGCGTTAGCGCCGAAGCGTATCCAGTGTTTAACATTTTGAGCAGCTCAAGAGATAAATCTTACTTAAGGACTATGTTAAAATTAAAATTTCAGAAAGGTACCTTTAAGTACCGGCCCTTAAAAAGTTGGTTAGGGTGAATGCAGCGCGAAAAATATCATAATGTTTAATTATCCCTCTTGCCTGAAATCTTTTGGACCAGGCAATATTATCGTAGGTACTTTACAGCACATGTGAATACAGAAATAAATACGTTATTTTCTGTGCAAATTTCCTTTTATTCTAGCGAACAATTTCAGAATACATATACTGATATGGAATGAACTAATATTACTCTAGATGCACTGAGGCTTACATTTTCTATATCTGTGACTGAATTTTACATATATGAACAAACAAACAAGTGGGCACTGTAATCAAAACTTGCGCGTCCATTTTGTGTGTATTAAAAACTTATTCATTACACATCTTTGCGGAAGTCAGGGGCTAATCACAAAAACGCGTGTACATACGCGAACTGAACTTCTATCTAAAGATTGCAAGATTTCGATGAAATGTCTTAAGAATGTTTTATTTTTTATGAAGTTATTATTTTGTATGTCTATAGATTTGATGATTTATTGTTTTAAGGTATTTATTTGACCCCACGTGGGAACTTTTTTGTGCCTAATTACTTTAATTTGACATCCATCGGTTCCGTCTTTAATTGACCGATGTTTTGTTAGCAGATGACCATTAAATTGTGTCATACCACCTTTGTTTGCGTTGGCCGTGTATTGAAAAATCAAGAGCATGGTGGCTCGGTATAGCCCTCGTGCATTTTCTTCGAGAGCTTCTAATCTTCGTTGGTGAAAATGTTCTTTGAAGTTTATGGAACATATTGTATTTTTTAAACGTATTGTAGTATATTATGTATTGTTGACAACAAATCATGTGACCAAATTTGAAGGTTTCACCATTTGTCGTCGACGTAAGTCAGATCGTATTGTTGCAAAGATTTTCAAGTTTCGAGAGCGTCTTTGAAATTCTCTCATCATAAACGTAAGTTCAACGTACGTAACTAAGTTACGGAAATTTTGCCATCCTACGTAAGATTCTTATGAAACAGTCCCAGTTCTTTATCAGCCCTGCGTTCAGTAAGCATTTGAGCGTTTGCTCAATTAAATGTTGTATGCTAAATTAATCTTTCGTTCATTGCTTAAAAAAGGTGGAAATAATGCCTGAATATCACAAACAGTTTGAAACCAGGCGTCGCAAAGCAATTTACTCAATTTTGTCAGAGATTTTCATAAATGCAGTACTAGTAACATAATCAATAACTATGCATGGGCCTCAATTTATTTCTCTTGACAGCAAACACGAAAAAGTCATGAAACATGTAATACTTGAAATTTTCTCCTCTATTATAATGTAAGCACTATACTACAACTTTCTTTTGATGTCCAAGATTTATAAGTTGTGTTTTTAAATTGGCCGATGTTTTGATAGCAGATGACCATTTAATTGTGTCATACCATCTTTGTTTGCGTTGGCCGTGTATTGAAAAATCAAGAGTATGGTGGCTCGGTATAGCCCTCGTGCATTTTCTTCGAGAGCTTCTAATCTTCGTTGGTGTAATTGTTCTTTGAAGTGTGTGGAGCATATTGTATTCTTTAAATGTATTGTAGTTTATTATGTATTGTTGACAACAAATCATGTGACCAAAATTTAAGGGCTTCACCATTTGTCGTTGACTTAAGTCAGATCGTATTGTAGCAAAGTTTTCAAGTTTCGAGAGCGTCTTTGAAATTCTCTCATCGTAAACGTAAGTTCAACGTAAGTAACTAAGTTACGGAAATTTCGCTATCTTACGTTAGATTCTTATGAAACGGTCCCAGTTCCTAAACAGCCCTGCGTTCAGTAAGCTTTTAACGTTAGCCAATCACCGTTACCGTTATGAACGGTTAATTGAAAGATTCGTTGAAGTGCGAACGTTTAAAGATGACTTGTTTTCTTGTTTACTTGATTTTTGTAAATGTATTGATCTAAATGAACGAGAGTAACACCGCCGACTTCGTTGAATAGACCTAATCCGGAATTCAAATTTATGGGGTTTTCCGTCCGTGCATAGGCGGAACAAACAAAGTTTTGTACACAATATTGCTAAACAGCACGAACTATGGATTAAATCCTATTGTTCTTTTTACACGTGTTTTCATTGTAACAGTGAAAGTTTGTTTGTACCGGAGGAGAAAACCCAAATATTTGAATTCCGGATATAATCTATTTGCAATGGCAGTTAGTTATTTTCAAAATGTACCGGAACTATTTCGTTTCAGGTTGTTTCATACTCGCGTACTATATACTAAAACCGTTAGCTGTTGGCCTTAAACGTTTTCCGCTAACAGGCCGTTCAATAATGACTGTTAGCGAACGTTACGGAACGTTACAAAACGTTCGCGGTGATTGAACGCCCTACAGTGACAAGTTAAAATGTGTAATTTCATTTACATGTACTATGTGCTAAGATTTAATTACCCTATGGTCTAACATCAATATATTTGTAAACCATGAAAATTGAAGACACAATTAAACACCTTTCCTTAATTACATCACGTTAATCATTTGGCATGCCATTGGATTAGTTCTATAAATTATAAAACAACATTCTGATGTAAACTTGTTAATGAAAATGTTTAATGAAAGTGAGTTATTATCTTACTTTTATATGAAAATAGTGTAATGGTAATTATCTGTACAAAGTAATTAGTAATATAATTTAAAATTATGACATCGTAAAAATATTAAAAATACAGTGTTCAATTAGAGACACATTTTCTGAAAAAAATCTGTGTTCGAAAACACAATTTTACTTTAGTGAATTATACCTAATTTAAGTGTGTACCTTACATTACCTGTGTCCATTATTGGACACCAAACTTATTGTTTGTACTATTTCTTTTGTGTAAAGTTGTATTTTGGACATGTTGGAAATTATGAATTTTAGTTTACAGAGATATTTTATTATACTGATTTTAGACAATGTATAAATTAATTTGTATTTTTAACTCTTAGTTCATCTGTACGGGGGAGTACACAATCTGATTGGAAGATTTTATTTTAACTGTTTTCACTGTACTTCATGTAAACTTGCACAAAAGTTTACATGTTTAAACTCACTTTTTTCATAAAAAAATAAATATAAATTGAATTGAAACCAACTACTAACAGGTATATATTACTACAACAATGACTATAATATATAATAAAGATAAATATATATATAATAAAGAAAGAAAGGAAGAAAGAACAAATGAAAGAAAGGAAGGAAGAAAAGGATAGGGGAAGGTCATAATGACACATATAAGATTAAATTCAATTACATAAAACAAAAACAAAGTGTAAGACATCCTTGACAATATTTGGACAAAACTTTTAAACAAAACTACTCTATGTCTAAACAAAAAATTATCTCTTTCATCAAAAGCTTGGCATAAACATGCCAAGATTTCTAATAAGTTTTTTATTATCTGAATGTATAAGATCAACAAATGTATACATGCTTGGTCTTAAGGACTATGTAATTTACGAATGTCCTTAGTGACTTTAAAATAGGTGTGGTTGCAATAATTGAAATTTACAAATAATTTTCATAAATTTCAGTTTTCATTTTAATCCTAATGAAATAATTAAGTAAGTTTAATAGAAAAATATCAAAAAAGTGGTTTAGTAATATTTATTTTTTATGAAAAAAGTGAGTTTAAACATGTAAACTTTTGTGCAAGTTTACATGAAGTACAGTGAAAACAGTAAAAATAAAACCTTCCAGTCAGATTGTGTACATCCCCGTACAGATGCACTAAGAGTTAAAAATACAAATTAATTTATACTTTGTCTGAAATCAGTATAATAAAATATTACTATATACTAAAATTCATAATTTTCAACATGTACAAAATACAACTTTACACAAAAGAAGTAGTACAAACAAAAAGTACGGTGTCCAATAATGGACACAGGTAATGAAAGGTACACACTTAAAATAGGTATAATTCACTAATGTCATTATTGAACGGCCTGTTAGCGGAAAACGTTTCAGGCAAACAGCTAACGGTTTAAGTGTATAGTACGCGAGTATGAAACAACCTGAAACAAAATATAGTTCCAGTATATTGTGCAAATTAGTACATGTAACTGCCATTACAACGAAGTCGGCGGTGTTACTCCCGTTGATTTAGATCAATCAATTTACAAAAAAACAAGTAAACAAGAAAACAATTCCTCCTCTCCGAATTCTTCTAATAAATTGAAGTAAAGATTATCTTGTCCGCCATCTTTAAACGTTCGCACTTCAACGGATCGTTCAATTAACCGTTCATTACGGTAACGGTGATTGACTAACGTTAAATGCTTACTGAACACAGGGCTGATAAAGAACTGGGACTGTTTCATAAGAATCTTACGTAAGATAGCGAAATTTCCGAAATTACTTACTTACGTTGAACGTACGTTTACGATGAGAGAATTTTAAAGACGAACTCGAAACTTAAAATCTTTGCTACAATACGATCTGCCTTAAGTCAACGACAAGTGGTGAAGCCCTCAAATTTTGGTCACATGATATGTTATCAACAATACATTATAAACTACAAAACATTTAAAGAGTACAATATGTTCCACAAACTTCAACGAACAATTTCACAAACGGGGATTAGAAGCTCTCGAAGAAAATGCACGAGGGCTATACCGAGCCACCATACTCTTGATTTTTCAATACACGGCCAATTTAAACAAAGGTGGTATGACACAATAAATGGTCATCTGCTAACAAAACATCGACCAATTTAAGACGGAACTGATGGATGTCAAAATAAAGTAATTAGGCGCAAAAAAGTTCCCACGTGGCGTCAAATGAATACCTTATAACAATATATCATCAAATCTACAGACATATATAGTAATAACTTCATAAAAATTAAACCATTCTTAAGACATTTCATCGAAATCTTGCAATCTTTAGATAGAAGTTCAGTTCGCGTATGTACACACGTTTTTGTGATTAGCCCCTGACTTCCGCAAAGATGTGTAATGAATAAGTTTTTAATACACACAAAATGGACGCCCAAATTTTGATTACAGAAGCCACTTGTTTGTTTGTTCATATATGTAAATTCAGTCACAGATATAGAAAATGTAAGCCTCAGTGCATCTAGAGTAATATTAGTGCATTCAATATCTGCATATGTATTCTGAAATTGTTCGCTAGAATAAAAGGAAACTTGCACAGACAATAACGTATTTATTTCTGTATTCAGAGGTGATGTGAAGTACCTACGATAATATTGCCTGGTCCAAAAGATTTCAGGCAAGAGGGATGATTAAACATTATGATATTTTTAGCACTGCATTTACCCTAACCAACTTTTTGAGGGCCGGTACTTAAAGGTACCTTTCTGTAATTTCAACTTTTACATAGTCCTTAACCAGTTCAATTTAGGTATATATTGTTTTCTTAGATTGTCATATATAGAACATTCCAAAACAAAATGACATTCGTCTTCTAAAGTATCACAACTAAAACATTTTCTATTATTTTAAGGAATTTTATTGGGTTTCACCCATCTACCTGATTCAATAGCTAAATTATGAGAAGAGACTCTGAAACGACTTAATGATTGACAAAATTTTTCAATTGAGAAATATTTTAAGTATGGTTGAAATTTGAATGAATTAATATTTCTATAAAATGTTGCTCTATCTGAAGTATAAAGTCTAGCATTCCAATTCTATATAAATTGATCATTTAATCTTTGCCTAACCATGTTTAAAAACAAAATATCATTTCCCACTCCTTGGTTATACCATGCCTCCGAAAAACCTAAAGAAAATAGTACATCTCTTAATAGGGAACACCAGTTAGACTTATTAGGGTATATATTTAAATCATAATATAGTAACTTGTATATAATGTATACATACTTATGCTGGCTCTTTTGAAGTAATGAGGTCCAGAATTTAATAATTCTAAACAAATGCGTAGTTTTAAAAGAGAATCTACCAAGTTCACCGTATACAAAATCACTCTGTGTTGTTTTCTTTACACCAAGAACTCTTTTACAGTATTGCATATGTAATCTTTCTATAGATAAATTGTTTGCAAATCCACATACTTCACAACAATAATTTAGTATTGGAGATATTAATTTATCAAAGAGTTCTAGCTTATGCTTTGGTGAGATGTATGTGAATTTGTACAAATATTTGTTTAAAGTAAAAATAACTTTTTGAGCTTGTGATGATATGGTGCTCTGTGCTACCTGGAATGATCCCCCTGGAGTAAATACTACATCAAGATAAGTAAAGTAAGGAACAGTTTCAATAGGTACTCCATTGTAGTAAAATATAAGATCATTTGCCACAGAACCCCCCTTTCTAAAAACCATTATTTTTGTTTTTGTTACATTCACCTGTAATGTCCATGTATTGCAATAGTCACTTAATAAATCAAGGCTTTTTTGTAACTCTGATGGGGTATTAGCAAATAGCACGATATCATCTGCATATAACGACATTTATAGTTTAAAATAATCGACGTCAATGCCGTCTAAATTTTTACTAACAAAAACATCTTCTAAATCATTTATATACATAGTGAACAAAAAGGGAGACAAACATTCTCCTTGTCTAACACCAAGTAAACATGAAAATTAACTCAACTTATTATCATATTTCACACGAGATTTTACAGAATCATAAATTGACTTAACTATATTCAAAATTTCCCCTGTCAGTCTTAATTTTATTAACTTGTACCATAAATTATCCCTTACAAAATAGTCGAAAGCTTTTGTAAAATCAAAGAATACAGTATAAAGTTTTTTACCCTGATTAAGGACGTAAGAAATTAAACCATTCAGCACAAAGACGTTATCGATAGTATATTTATATTATCATATTTGGCCTTCATATATTTATATTGTGAAAGTTAGTTTGTATCGTAGATGAAACCCAAAATATTCGAATACTTTAGACATTGTCTATTGGTCATCATTTTCAACAGTTATACATGTAGTTCCACATCGTTGACAACTTGCAACTTTTCAATGTCATTTTGACATCGCTGAGCGCTGAAGCATTGTCTAACTGGACGCCAAGATCACAGAATGCTAAGTACAAAGTCACTTTTAGGCCACACCAAGTTGACTACTTGTTCTACGGATGCAGCGCACCAGTTTTCTTGATTTTGAAAAAAAAAGTTTTCTTACCGCCCGCACATTAAAAAACTCCACATCTAAAAAAAATTGTAACCGCCCGCACATTCAAAACTCCACATTAAAAAAAAATTAAAAAAAATTTACCGCCCGCACCTTCGAAGAAATGCGCCGTTGAAGAAAACGACAACCGGAAAAAACCAATAAAAATAGCGAAAACGCCGATTTTACTAAGAAGACGGTATTTTCGGCGACAGCTGTCTCGATCGCAAAAAACTGTGATTTCCTAGATTTATTCAGAGCAACGACAGGGTCTTTAAACCTAATCCTGTCGCCCGATAACATCGAGTATGTGCTGTCGATCGCCATTTTAGCCATGGGCGACAATTTATAAAATTTGGCTCAAATAACTCGAATTTGGCGAAAATCGTCAAAAATCGTATATTCGCCAATGTATTAGCCGGATGTACGTCGTCTCATAATTTATCATCTCAAGTCTCGTGTCAGGCTCTAAAATCGATAATTAGCTATCATTAACACTAAGTCTTGAAGATGTGGGTGTTCGCGTATACAATCAACAAAGTGACACTTTTATGATCCAATAATTATGAATTACGTAATACACCTCAATAAAATCCATATCGGGGTCGTGTTTAATGCCCGTATTGGCCGTACAATCTCCGTAATAGTGATCGTTTTTTGCTAAAAAAATCAATTGACAGCAAACTTCGACTTTTTGTGCGTGCATAGAACATGTATACGACTTGTAAAATAATATAATATTTACAAAAAGTTCGGTAGCAGAAACGTATAATTTGATGAAAATGAATTTCTTAAGATTTCTTCTTTTTAAACAAAGAATGGTAAAAATTGATTACATTATAAAGACGGTTTCCAAAAATAAGTAGGTCACATTGCACTTTCTATTTAAAACGAAGCTAACATTCTTACATATCAAGTTTGCAAAGGGTTATTAAAAAAATAGCTGGTTAGTAGGATAATTATCACAATTAATTTTAATGGTGAAAATTTCAGTTTTAACTGTAATAACATTTAGTCTGATAGGTCTTATTATTGGGGATTTTAACCCTTGATCGTATTATCAACAACTACTTATTTGTTTTTTTTATGATTCTGAAAGGATTTGCCACGCAAGAGCCGAATGTCGGATAATTATTTAAACAGATGCGCTATCGTCGCGTCATAATTCAATCGGCGGAATTCGTATTTGCTAGCGTTTTTAATATACAAATCTGATTGTTCGTTTGCAACGCAATAATTAAATGAATAGGACAACTAGAAGCAATGCTTGATGAAATACAGAACCTACGTCGATCCAGGTTATTTCACTGAATGTATTAATCATTTTCGTGGGGTCGCGAATATACGTTACAATTTCATTTTAAAGTGTAAATTTATTTTTCATCAACAAGAATGTTCACTGTCTTACAAGAAAACGAGTACATTTATTAATTTTACCAGAAATTCATTTCTGAATTGTTAACAATATTAATAATAATGTCAGTTATGTTTATGTCATTCATAGGGCCTTAGGCATTGGTTCTCTTTTTAGAACATCGATTTTAACCATTTTTGCTTTAATGCTAATGTATTGTACAAATTAAAGAGCACAAAACATGCTGATAGTGGGGATCAAAAGGTGCTGTATTATCTGATTATATCTATGGCATTTGGCTTTCAACAGACATGTGAACGGGCTTCATTGCACAAAATGCTATTTAAACAAAGAAATATGCTTTCCTAAATAGACAAAAGCATATAATTATTTTTCAAAGATTTAAGCAAACAACAAAGTCATTGCCATTGAACATGTATCTTCATAGAGCACTAGGTATGTTAAGCTATTCATACCATCATTCAATGATTCTTGTCGCGACTTAATTTTTGTCGCAATTTCATATTTTGTCGCGAAATTGGCTCAAAGAAAAAAAGTCAGAGCTAGCCCTGAGTCAGATGCACTAACCAAGAGGCCACCGAGGACAGGCTCTAGGTGATCTATTAATCCAGATTAAGCTGGTGGATCTGATCTAATTTTCAACCGGCTTTTTTTACTTTTTTTGTAATAAAACAAAAAAACAATATATAATTTCCATGTTTTTGCTTCAAAATGAAAATTATGTTCAAAGTTAAAGCTGTTGTCTAAATTCAGACACATAAGTACACACATATTATTAAGCATCTCATTGATTTTCAATTTTTTTATTCGCTCGCTTCAGATTTTATGTAAAAGGTAAAAAAAAGAAAATTTTTTTTATTCGCTCGCCTTTGGTTTAATTCAAAAGTTTAAAAAAAATATTTTAATTTTTTTTTCGCTCGCTCGCCCCATTTTTCCACCAAAAAGGTCCGTAGAACAAGTAATCAATTTGGTGTGGCCTTATTTAAAAAAAAACTTTTCTAAGCTGATGACGAATATAAGTTCCATTCTGTAACTATTTCTTAAAAAAATCTTTATTTTGTTTTATCACACGTTTTTATATTGGAAGACAAAAATTAATTTGTTGAACCATGGACAAGAAACGGCTAACAGTGTTAGACAGAGAATGTGTTAAATGTGCTTAAAATCTAGTTTGGGTCTTAGTATATGCTAACCTTATATATTTCTTTTTTTAATTTTCAGAACGACACCGCAACGTTGACAAAATGTGAACAGGCATTACACCATTACTTCTAATTTCTTGATTTTGAAGTGAAATGAGTGCAGAATTCTCAATTTTGATTTAATTTGCAAATTTTTGTTTAATAAATGAAATTAATTCACTCGTTCGTTTGCTTTTTTCATGAAATACATTAAAAAGGTAATCGTTCACTATTAAGGTTACACGTTCATTATTTGGTGTGTTTGGACAATATCTAGCGTGTAGTCCAATATTAGACCTACACGTCAAATAATGTCCTTACACACCAAATATTGAACGAGTAATCTTAATAGTGGACGGTTACCTGTAGGGCGTTCAGTTACCGCGAACGTTTCGTAACGTTCCGTAACGTTCGCTAACAGTCATTATTGAACGGCCTGTTAGCGGAAAACGTTTAAGGCCAACAGCTAACGGTTTTAGTATATAGTACGCGAGTATGAAACAACCTGAAACAAAATAGTTCCAGTACATTTTGCAAATTAGTCGATAGATATATAATTTGTTTATTACAGTGACCTTTGTACAATAAAACATATACATTACATTCAAATATCACAAATATATGTACAACCGACCCAATGGGTCTATTAGTCACTTTCCATACAGAAATAATTTTATACAATGATCAACACATATAAGATCAATAGAAAGTTAATTAATCGTCTGTCAAACAAGAACTCTTAAATAACAACTTTTTCAAACAAAGGTCATAGATTTTCTTTTGAAGTAGGCATTAAGTATGAATTTAGCAGTTTTCCTTGGATGGTTTGATATAATTGAACATAGTTTATTTTCATCAGACATTGATTCGTCATTAATTGTTGGAATATTTTGAAAGAATTTCTGTGTTAAATAGATATAGTTTGTACATGTTTGTAAAAAATGTTTTTCATCTTCAGTCTCCTGTAAATCACAATATTTACATATTCTGTCATTGATATTTTCACCAACAAACCTTCCTGTCTCTATTCTTAAGGGAAGTACACCACATCTAAACTGTGCCATAAAAGATCGTTAAGTTTAATTTAATGTATTCCTCTGTTTCACAATCGGTTTTGAACAGTTTATAAGTTCTTAATTTTGGTAAATAGTTTAATTTCTGAGACCAATCATCTGTGTGGTTTAAATGTAGAGCAGACTTTGCATCTCTTATATTCACTGGTAAAAGATTATTATAGTTGTTTAACATACCAATACGTTCAAATACTTGACGAACTTCAGAACACCAATTGTCATTTAAATCAGCTTGGTGATAATTATCTATTCCACAGTCGAAGCATATTTAGATGACTTCTTTGAGTTGCAGGTAACCAACCGATTTCTCCATTGATGGCAACCGTCGGGGTGAAGCGATGTACTCCTAAGAATAATCTAATCGCACTGTTCTGCACAGAGTCGAGAGATTGCTGAGGTTTGAACCCCCACACGCCTGACCCGTAGTCCATTATTGGGATAACACATGATTCAAAGAGTTTTCTGTATGTTATTAGTAACTGCTATTGCGACTATATCCGGAATTCAAATATTTGGGTTTTCCCCTCCGGTACAAACAAACTTTCACTGTTACAATGAAAACAAGTGTAAAAAGAACAATAGGATTTAATCCATAGTTCGTGCTGTTCAGCAATAATGTGTAGAAAACTTTGTTTGTATCGCCTGTGCACGGACGGAAAACCCCATAAATTTGAATTCCGGAATAGGTATATTCAACGAAGTCGGCGGTGTTACTCTCGTTGATTTAGATCAATACATTTACAAAAAACAAGTTAACAAGAAAACAAGTTCTCCTCTCCGAATTCTTCTAATAAAATAGAAGTAACGACTCTCTTGTCCGCCATTTTTAAACGTTCGCATTTGAACGGATCGTTTAATTAACCGTTCGTAACGGTAACGGTGATTGGCTAACGTTAAATGTTTACTGAACGCAGGGATGTACATTATTAGAAATACGGTTCTGTGAAAACAATGGAATGACGTCACAGCTGTGGTTTAACAAAGCAGAAAATTTGTTTACTACTGATGTGAAGTTGTGGTTATTTTTAGCCACGACAAGCTATTCCGATCTCGTTCGATGAGTTCCATGATTTTCCGTAGAGTCAATTCTTTTGGTTTAATCGCGAATTTCAAAATAGTAATAGTATAATTTTTGGAGAAAATACTTGAGATTTTTGTGCCTGGGATGCCATGTCCAACTTTTAGGCCCATACATAATGTCAAGTCGATATTCGATTTTCAATAGAAAAGTATAGGGGAAAATTCTTTGAACGGTCATAACTCTTTCATTTCTTAAGATATCAATTTTGTGCAAATGATGCAAAAAAGTTTAAACTGTCTTCTTTCATTTGATTGTTTTTATTTTTTTGTAAAATTGTAAAGTTTTGGTCCCATTTAAGGTTTTATTTGATTACTCACGTTACTATAAACAAAGAAGGGAAATAAATACCCATGCTGATATAAGTTGAAAAATAAAGCCTTTCCGGTTCTTTGATCAAATTTGTGCAAATGACATGGAAAAGCCGCATGTTTCTAGTTTTCGGAACACTTTTTAAATTTAAAATATCTTTATGAAGTTTTGGTCCCATTTGCACTTTTTTCCAAAAGTTTTGCATTTTTAAGTACTTTTTTTAAATTTATAGTGTGCGCTATCGGATTAATGGACCCCTGGTGTGATTGTATAATACACTGCGCATAGCAAGGCACAGCGGGTACACTTTTATGACAGGATTACCTTCCTGTCTCTGTTTTATTGATAACTATTTGTATATATACATGTAGTTGTATCTGTCAAATGATGTTGTAATATATGTTCTGAAAAAAATTATAATTACAGTGTTAAGATTATAGGCAGGTTAGAAAATATATACATGTAATTTATCTATTTATTCAAAGAATTATTGTTTGGGAAGATTTACTCGACTATACGTATTACTGAAAACAGTATCATAAACATATCACTTTATTTTGGCGGCATAAGGATAAATGAAAGACATCAATTGTTTTTAGTTTACCTCTACAATTATATTAATTAAAATGTTAATACCTTACTTTTTGTTTACTAGTTTACAAATCATTGTAGAACGATTGCACAAAAAAGGTGAAATATTAAAATGAATAAAACAGAACAGTTATGCAAATAAATGCATGGGCTTTTTAGTCCAAATAAAGCGGCAGACGAAACAAAAGAATAACGATAACGATGAGGTTTGAATATTGTTTCAAAACTATTCATTTAAATTTAAAGCTTTTATAACAATAAGTATAAGGCATATCCAAATTAACGGCTGGGCAATTAATAAATTCAAATGGTAGATGAGTACACAATTCTCATTTCTAACATAATTTGACCATCAAAAATTATTTCAATCATCATTCTTGTTTTATCTGACTGCATTGTATACAAAATGTCACCTTAAAAGTTGTGAAACATTTATCTGTTAATTAACACTTGTTGCACAATTTACAATATAACATTTGTCTACAACGGATTAAATTAATCCCCTGATATGACTTGAAATCGTGACCTATGATCCTTATCTTATCTCATCGATCACAACATGAGGTCACGGCTTGTAGATTATATCATCGTAAAACAGACGTATCTACAATCAGAGCTATATGGTTGTATCATAAAGCGAAAATCTTGATGGGTCTAAAAGTTGGGTATGGTTTTATATATTTATTTAATGTTTGCATAAGTTTTAAGCAAAAGCATGATACTAAACAATTATCAGCGTTCAATTAAGCAATGGGGCTTTAATTTACATATGTTAATATTATTATGCAATTCATTATTCATGTATAAACAGTCAATATTTTTACTCTGTACATGTAAATAAGTTTGATAGTTTGATATGAGTTCTTTTTAACTTCATGTAAAAATGTGTAATCGAATGTAATCATCCTGTAATCATGATTACTTTTGCTTAAGTAATCGAAAGTAATTGATTACATTGTTTTCTCTGAGTAATCGATTATTAATCGATTATATGATATTGCCACATGTAATCGATTGTAATCGAAAAATCACATTTATCATTTGTGATTTGTAAGTTGAGTATATCTACCATAAAGTTTATATGTTTATGGATCAAATGCATCTATTCAACGCTTTGGAATCGAATATTTCTAAAAAAAAAACATCATGTTTAAAACGACACGTACCTTTTTGATGATTGTCTGTTCGCCATCTTGTTGTGACTACACCGCGACACGTAAAATCGGCACCGCTTCACGATCTAGACTTAGGTGTTTGTACAAGAAATATTGTTATTGTTCGTTTTTTCTCAGCTGTCAAAACATGAATAATTTCACGGTGAATGCGTTTGTTAAAATTATTGTCGTAATAAACCCATGAGTTTCCAAAAGTGTGTATTATGATTGAGTAAATCTTCCTATGACGTATGATAAGTTTTAATCATGATATTTTTAATAAAAAATAGGCCGCTAGTACAAAAACAATGCATTCAGCCACCGTAAAATTTAGGCCGTGAGCCAGATACACTTTTGCTCCCCCCCCCAGGGGGAATTTTCAAGACCCATATTTTTTTATTCCCCTATCTGTCCTGAGTACAACAGTACAAAGTTTGCAAGTTTCCAGTGGGGCATTGCTGAGAAAATCAACTTTTAATTGTATAGGTAAATAGCAATTTTTGTTCCATTTTTATCGATTTATTTTTGCAAAAACCATTAAATCATGTTTGCAACACCAAGTTCTCATTATATTGTTTGTCAATTAAACAGAAAATGTGTTTTTTGTGTTTTATAAAGGAAATTGCTGTTGATACTGAGCTCATAAGTACCTTAAAATGTAAGATACGTTACTGTGCCTTTGCGCGCAGACTATGAAACATAGCCACATAAAGTAGTCATAATACACTAGCTTTTTAAGATATACAATGTTGCTGTATGTAAGAATAAGATTTTTATCTTGTTCCTCAGAAATTTTAACTTACACACAGATCTTAAACATTGTCGCCAAGAGTGTTGAAACATACATGACCATAAAAAATCCATTTTTTTTCAAATTGGAAAAGATATTATATTTGTAAAATATTTTAAAACATAAGATCAGATATGAATATATATGAAATAAAAACGATTGTCATTAAGTATTCAATGACATTTCATTAAATTTCACATTTTACCAAACTTTTCGGGTAGACATTTAAACATGAAACATACGTGACCATGGTTTTTCAACTAATGTTAAATATCTCAGTTTACATTCACGTTTACTAATTAGTCTCTCTAATGAACTCTTCATTTCATGATTACTACTTTTACCATTCCTCAGGATCGTCTAGAGATAATGCTGTCTAAAGTATCAAATGTAACATACGCGATGTAACATACGTTACCTTTAATATGATATACCGATCTCAGAATGCGGCGAAGTGTTAAACATATTGAAAATTGGTTTACACCAAAAATGTTATCAACAATGAATAAAGTCGTTATTATCTCATTGAAAAATATATGACATCTTCAACCAGACTAAAAAAACATGAAACTGTGTGCGTCTCAATGGCTTTGATAAATTAAACTATGAAGATTGTATAACCATTGCATGCAATGTAAGCATAGAATCCTTCATAGCAATACTCAAATCGATATTTTTGCAATTCATTTGTTACTTCAATTCTTACTAGATGTAACCAAATCTCAAATGTAACCAAAGCGTCCACTGTTCGCTTCTTATTCAATAAAACATGGTTTTATGAATTGAAATATACGTTACGTTTGGTAAGGTATGTTTCATATGAAATGTATCATAGTTGATGCTTGTTTGTTCGCTTGTTTCACAATGTTTCGCTTTTTTGGAAACTTGAAACGTTTAAGTTCTGAATGTTTCTTTTATATTATGTCTTTGAGTGTAAAGGAACACAAAATGTCTGTTGAATTTAACAGCAGCGAAATAATGTAGTTGGACTTTTATAAACACACGTAACCACAGGTTGCAGGTTGTTGTAATTCCTGACAACACAAACAGCATAATTTATGTTGGGATTTATTTTTGTCGTAGATGAACTATAATACGTCGCGGAAGATTTTGTTGCAGAAATATTTAAGGGAACATGGTACATAAGCATGGTACAACAAATTGATAATGATAAGGAAGAAAACACATCGTTCATGCAACAACGCCGATCTCTTATCCAATTGCAAACCCTTGAGGATGTAATTTTGGGTGACAAATGACTTTTTATATGAAATAAGTGTGCCAGTACCTCATGGAATATCTAGGAGAACGTTTTGATTTTTACTTCAAAGTGAATTACTACATGCACTTTGAACACAATTGATCTGTTATGCTTTTCTGAGACTAATTCGTAACCTTTTTAACTCTTAATTTTAACATGTTTCTCTTAATTTTGAAGGCAATCCTTATTGATATAATGAACAGTATTTAGATATGACACAGTACATAGAAAATAGTTTGTGCTACCATTAAATGTTTTAAACTGTTGTACTGGGTGTGACAGATAAAATTGGGATGTGATAGTTTAAACAGTGTTGATGTAACATACGTTACTACCTATATCTTTCTTTAGGCATTCATAATTATGAACTTTTCAGTGAGTTATATAGTAGTAGTTATATAGTATATAAACTTTTAAAATGTATTCATTGATTTTGACTGTTCACGGCTATGATACTTAAGTTTCTTTCGATTTTTCCAAGTTTGAAAGTCATTGTTTCAAGGTTTATACATGTATTTCTGTAATTTTCCATAAGTTGATCTAAAATTTAAGTCATATTTGAGCGAATGGGCGTTCTGAATTTATCATTTTGTGGTATGTATGTATCCAGTATCAACCCTTTGCCTTCATAAAGTGCTTAAATCATAGACAAACATACAAATACAGACAAAAAAATAAAATTTTATTAGTGTCGTCCGTATAGAAACATACGTTACCATAGAAAATAGGTGCTTGTATTCAAATATGTGTAAAATTTATTTAGTCTGACTAACGAATGACCCTTCCTGTAAATACTTTATTCATTTGTCCATCTTGTATAACTTTTATTAATAACTGAAAGTTATCATTAAAATCAAGAAATAAAATTATGTAAAGTGGAGATTTCCTATATGGCTGACATAAGAGAACAGAGAAACGATGCATTTGGTTTGTTTCTATTTTTAATCTTGCCAAAACGAAAGTACTCTACCTGTCAAGTGACTCTCTTGAAATAGCAAGAAATAAGGGACGCCAATCTGTCTGTTATGTTTATTGTTTTAGAAAAAAACGACATTTTCAAAACTAAACTAAGAACGTAATAGGAAAAAGCACCATTTTTCAGTGTTGAAAAGAGGTATGAAAAGAGTCCCTCAAAATCCCTGACTCCTCACATATTGGTGTTAAGAAATCACCGTACTGCTTACTATCGGAAATGCACAGGAATGACGCTACAGGGTAACCCAAAATCCAAATTGTTGTCAAAAACAAAATGGCTTCATAATTAAGATGCGTCGAAATAAAGTACCGGAGGACAGTAATAAGAACTTTTTGGCATAGAAAATGGCCATAGGGGGTCATGAAGTTCAAAGTCCCAGAACTCTGTAAAGCCCCAACAAAACTTTGCAAACTTTCATAAGTAAATTGCAACTACCATGTGGGTTTAATAATCATACCATAGATTACTTCCAGGAGGAGCGATGTCATATACTGGCTTTAAAAGCACTTATGGTTTTTACCGGAAAATGAGAATGAGTGATATTTCAAAGTCCCATAACTCTGTAAAGCCCAAAAAGAACTTTGCAAACTTTTTATCAGTGAACTGTTACTTTCATGTGGGTTTAAAAATATACCATAGATAATTACTCCCAAGAAGGAGCAATGTCTTAAACTTGCTTTAAAAGCACTTATGGTTTAAACGGAAAATGAGAATGGGCGATATTTCAAAGTCACATAACTCTGTAAGGCCTGAACAGAACTTTATAAACTTTCATCAATGAATGCCTACCACTAAATGGGTTAAGAAAATCACACATTTAAAAATTCCCCATGTGGGGAGCAATGTCATATACTGGCTCAAAGTCTATTATAGATTTGACAAGAAAATGAGAATGGGCGATATTTCAAAGTCCCATAACTCTGTAAAGCCCCAACAGATCTTTGTAAACTTTAATCAGTGAACGCCTAACATTATATGGGTTAAGAAAATCATACCCTTGAAAATTCCCCGTGTGTGGAGCAATGTCATATACTGGCTCAAGGGCTATTATGGACTTGACTGGAGAATGAGAATGAGCGATAATTCAAAGTCCCATAACTCTGTATTGCCCCAACAGAACTTTGTTAACTTTTATCAGTGAATGCCTACCATTATATGGGTTAAGAAAATCATACCCTTGAAAATTCCCCATGTAGGGAGCAATATCATATACTGACTCAAAGATGTGATGATTTTGACTGGAAAATGAGAATGGGCGATAATTCAAAGTCCCATAACTCTGTAAAGCCCCAACAGATCTTTGTAAACTTTAATCAGTGAATGCCTACCATTATATGGGTTAAGAAAATCATACCCTTGAAAATTCCCCGTGTGGGTATATACTGGCTCAAGGTCTGTTATGGATTTGACCAGAAAATGAGAATGGGTGATATTTCAAAGTCCCATAACTCTGTAAAGCCCCAACAGAACTTTGCAAACTTTCATCAGTGAATGCCTACCACCATATGGGTTAAGAAAATCATACCCTTGAAAATTCCCCCTGGGGGGGGGAGCAATGTCATATACTGGCTCAAGGTCTAATTATTCAAGCTTTGACAGTTGAGAAAAAACGGACAATAGATTACAGTAAACAGAACAGAACAGATAATTTATTTCAGATAAGAACATAGTACATAATCTTTTTACATAGTTACAATAATCATTACACACATTTTAATACAATTACTTAAACATATATATCTACATATACCGATACATCGTATGCACATATACTATATACGCAACTACACATAAATGTATATATACATACAATGCCAAATATTATTCATAAGATATTTGTGATTTGATGACATAGGATCAGGTAAATAGGAGAATGAACAATATGTGATATTAAACATCATTATTGAATAAGGAATTTCTAAGAGATAGTGCTTCTTAATAAACATTGACAACTTGATAAGTTCTACTCTATCGACTGAATTAATAAGCTGGATATACTTAAAAACTGATGGCTTTTTATAATATTTGTATGAATATACTTCTTTCTAAGCTCAGAAAAATAGCTACATATACAGATAAAATGATATTCATCTTCTATATCAGGAATGTTACAACATAAGCAATGTCTCTCCTCTCTAGGTAGGTGGTTATTGTTGTATCTCCCAGTTTGGATCCTGAGAGGTAAACCGCTTGTTCTTAATTTGCAGAAATAAAATCTAAATTTTCTAGGTAGTATATCTAAATAACGTTCATAGTCAAACGAAGTTTTAACATTTTTATAAAGATACAATACCGAACTTTCATCTAGAGTACCAAACCATTCTTGTTTTACTGAGTCAAGTATTCGATTTTTTATTTCTGAGAGAAATATATTTTTATCGATAAACAATATTTGATCGAAAATATAGGTAAATCCATAATCATTCAGTAGTTTTTTGACATAGTAGACCCAATTTATACATCCACTATTACAATCATGTAGTGCTATATTGTATGCTGTTTTTAAGACAATATTACTAGTTTCTGTGATTTTAATCCAATATTTGATAATGCGTAAATACCTATGTACATATAGACGGTATCTACCAGCAACTACAGACCGGTCTCCCTTACATGCATTGCATGCAAGATGTTGGAGCACATCATAGTAAGCAACATCATGAAACATCTCGATGCAAATCATATACTGACTGATAGTCAACATGGGTTCAGGCGACGACGGAGCTGCGAAACCCAGCTCCTGACCCTGACCAATGAGCTCATCCAGTCACTTGATAAGAAGCTTCAACATGACCTTGCAATTCTCGACTTCAGTAAGGCATTCGATCGAGTTCCACACAGCCGTCTGCTCAACAAAGTTCATCATTATGGGATACGAGGCCAGACTCATAAATGGATCGAGGCTTTCCTGACAGGGCGTACTCAGCGTGTTATTGTCGATGGGGCCAAGTCAGAACCTGCTCCTGTTACATGTATCAGCGGAGTCCCTCAGGGAAGTGTACTGGGACCAGTCCTCTTCTTGATTTTCATCAATGATCTGCCTCTTCAAGTCTCGTCCAAAGTAAGGTTATTTGCAGACGACTGTGTTGTGTACAGAGAGATCATGTCAAACCAGGACTGCCATATTTTGCAGAATGATTTGAACAGACTAGCAGAGTGGGAGAAACTCTGGGGTATGGACTTCCACCCAGAAAAGTGCAGTATCCTACGAGTCCATAGGAAGAGAGAACCCATACTACATGATTACTCCTTGAAGGGCCATACACTGACCATTGATACAACTTCAAAGTACCTCGGAGTAAACATTAACATGGACCTCTCATGGAACACCCACATAGATACAATGGTGAAGAAAGGCAACGGCACTCTTGGCTTCTTGCGCCGGAACTTGCGAGTTAGCAACGAAGAGACAAAGACAGGTGCCTACACATCACTCGTGAGACCTACTCTCGAATACTGCTCCACAGTGTGGAATCCATACACCAAGGATAGAATAAATAAAATCGAGATGGTACAGAGAAGAGCTGCCAGATATGTAACCAACAGATATCATAACACCAGCAGCGTAGCTACAATGATAGACCATCTTGGGTAGGAGACCCTAGAAAGCAGACGTACAAAGGCACTGTTGACCATGCTCTACAAGATCGTCTACAACCTCATAGATATACCTGCTGATGAGTTCCTGACCCCAGCAAACGTCAATACTAGGTCATGTCACAACAAGAAACTACGCCTACCTGCTGCATCTACAGCTTACTATCGGAACTCATTCTTTCCTCGAACAATCTCACTATGGAACAAACTACCAGCAACCATAGCAGAAGCCCCTGACTTGGTATCCTTCAAGCAGGTCTTTCTCAACTACACTTCTAGACCTGCAGTCGGCGCCCAGCTACAAGTAACTTCTTATGATTCTTAAGGCTCTGAGTTTTGAGATGAAGGGGTGAAAACGTAGCTGGCCACAAACTTTCTACTTATCTCTATCTTTTAACTATCAAGCTTTTCTTACTTTCCTTTATTCTTTATATTCTCTATCTTATTATTTGACCTGTAACCACCCGTCGCGTAATAGTCAAGTGTGACTGAGACGACGTAAAATGTAGATGTACCTAATTCGCCATACACGTATGCATTACATGTATTAGGTCTGACTTTCAATAGTTTTTTTACAGAATTTTAGATGGATTCTTTCAATGTCTTTCGACTTGTCATAACCCCAAATCTCACACGAATAATTTAGGATAGGGACAATAAAACTATCAAATAACTGTAGTAATGTTTTGGGACTTAAATCATAATCGTTACATTTACATAGCAATATATTCATAGCTTTCAATGATTTACCAATTAAATGTTCTTGGTTTAGTGAAAAACTACCAGTATATTTAAAAACAGCACCAAGATAGTTAAAATCATTCACTACTTTAATGACATGCCCATCATAAGACCATTTTTCATTTTTTAATAGTCCACCCCTCTTACGAAATACCATAATTTGGGTTTTGTCAGTGTTGACTTTAAGGCCCCATTCATTGCAATATATGTACAGAGTGTCTAAAAGTTGTTGGGTTTCTTCAGGGGATTTACCTATGATGGCCATGTCATCTGCAAATAACAACATGATAAGTACAATATCATCGAGTAATAAACCTGAGACAATATCATTCTGTAAAAATAGTTCTAAATCCTCAACAAAGTGAGAAAAGTATGGGTGACATTACCTCCCCTTGACAGTGTTCGCATTTGTTATATGTTAAATACCTTTAAGCAATTCGTGAAAAATAATGAGACACGAAAACCTCTAACCATATTTGTTCTTTATTTTAGACAAAACTTTTCAATACTTACAAAAATTGAGCATTTTTCCAACATTCCCGTTGTACTATCGCCCCGCTGGCATGGTGTATGTACATACGATATTGGAGTAGTCTACCCTGATCAATGGCGGTCACGAAAATATTTGCTCAGTGAAAACGGATAGAAAATTCTAAATAAACTTGGATTTAATAGTTTAAAAACGGATTAAAACGGATTTCATGAATGGATATTTAAATGGGGAAACATAGAAAAGGTAAAAGGATTGTACAATAACTCCAGTTGTGAGGGCCTAAATAGATTCACTGACAATTTTCATAACGTATATGATAGCCCCACACCCACCAGTCAAGTAAAAATAAGGCATCACAGACAGTTGATGATTCAAAAATGGACACCTTAATTTTGGCTGTTCAAGAAATAAAACGAGGTCAAGAGAATATGAAACAAATGCTAGAAAGCAAACTTGACAAAATGAGGAGTGAATTAATGGCTAATATAGACACAAAAATCAAGGTGAATCGGAATGATATTGCCATTGAAATCAGTCGTGAATCCAGTAGAATTGACAATATTTTGACCTCCATTGAATCTCTTCAAAGCAGAATGGACACAATGGAGAATAAAGCACCAAGCTATTCGGCTACTACTAACGGCTCACACGACGAAAACTACGACAATACACACCATTCTGATGACACAGAAACCTCAGTCATAATACATGGTTTACCGTTTGTGAATAATGAAAACATTGTACATGAATCACAAAAATTGATTGACAATTTGTCAAATAATACATCGTCATTAGTGAAAATAGTCAAAGCTGAACGTTTTAAGTCCCACAGGATAAACAAACCAGGATTAGTGAAAGTCCTATTTAGAAACAAAAATGAAAAAGTGGCTGTCTTACAAAATAAATCATCATTGAGAAACACGGAGATGTATCGTAACTGTTATATAAACAATTGTAAAACTTACACTGAAAGGTTGATTGAGAGAAATACCAGAGCTATACTACGTCAACTACCAGACGGTCGTAACTACAGAGTAGATGGTCGTGGCAGAATTACTCAGCGAACACAGCAAAATAGGTTACAAAATGAAACTCAACAACAGCAACGTCTTCCCAATGACCAACAATAGGAATCACACCGGCTCAATGACTCGTTAAGATATGCTCACTTAAACGTATGTGGATGGACAACTGAAAATAATGATCTCAGTACTGCATTGATATTATCTATGAATTGTGATATAATCTCAATATCTGAGACACATTTAGCTCAAAATAATTCTCTACAAATACAAGGTTATACTTGGTTTGGATTTAACCGTGCGGACATTCATCGACGCGCTCCGAAGGCTTCCGGTGGTGTTGGAATATTCGTTAAGAACTGGTTAAAGAATGAATACAATATATGTGTTGTTAACAAAGCTATTGATGGAATACTTGGATTAAAGTTCACCCATAAACTTAGTGACTATGATTTTATCATATACAGTTGTTATCTCCCACCGGAACGTTTAACGAGAGGGCGTGATGCTCAGAGTTATTTTGCTCATCTATTAGCACAAATTTATTTACATAGTGAAAGTGACAAAATTATTATTGCTGGGGATCTAAATGCACGTATTGGAAGCCTATCGGACATATCTAGTGATATAGACCTTGTGCCGGTTAGAACTTCAATAGATCAAACAATTAATCAACACGGTCACGAATTTATTGACTTCTTGAATGATTCCAAATTTTGTGTTTTGAACGGACGATATGCAAATTACGACAATTTCACTTCTATATCAACTAAAGGGAGAGCGGTCGTTGATTATATATGTGTACCCCATGACTACTTTCATAACTGTAAACAATTTAAAGTCGTACCAGTACAAACAATTGTGGATGATTATCACTTGCACGAGTTTATTGGTGAACGCTCAAAATTACCGGACCATTCAATGCTAGTAACGGAACTTACATTAAATAAGTTTGAATTCAACCGTAACAATAATGAGTGTAATTCTCAACGACCAAGATTTAAGCTTAACAAGATACCACAAACTTTTATGAATAATAATTTAGTAAGCTTAGCGATAACGGAAGTCATACATGAGATAGAAAGGTGCAGAGACACGCAAAATAATATTGATATGATTTACGATAAATTGTGTGACGTATTATATAATGAGATGAACAAACACATACCCAAGTCAGAAAGTTGTAGTAAGAACATTAATAAACATTTCAAAAATCAAAAGCCTTATTGGAATGAACAGCTACATGATTTATGGAAAGATATGAGTAATAAAGAGAAACAATATATCAAATGTAAAGGTCCTAAGCGACTAAGAACAATTAGACATAGAGAATATGTTATCTCAAGAAACAATTTTGATAAATCACTCAGGCGTGAAGAGTGCATGTACAGAAAATCTAAAGCTATTGAAATTGAATCTATGACGTCATCAAACCCCATGGACTTCTGGAATAAGATTAAACGTTTGGGACCCAGAAGAGACACCTCAATTCCTATAGAAATAGTCAATGATAATGGCGATACTACTTGTTCGGAACCTGAAGTATTAAAACGCTGGCAGACTGATTTCGAGAAATTATATAATGGTGCCGACAGTACGGAGTTCGACGATGATCACGCTTACCAAGTCAATGTACATAAAACAATGTTGGAACATAATATAAACGATACATTGTATTCTTCAAATCAATATTTAAACGAGACAGTGTCTATTGATGAAATCACTAAAATTGTGACGAAAGCAAAAACACGCTCTGCATATGGGTATGACGAAATTCCATATTGCGTATTGAAATACCCTAATGTAATTACAATTTTACGTGAACTTTTTCAAATTATTTTTGATTCCAGTATCGTTCCTACAATATGGAGAAAGGCAGTTATATGTCCAATACTTAAAGATAGTAGCACTGATAAACGTATACCGATGAACTACAGGGGTGTGAGTCTTTTATCGTGCATCAGTAAACTTTATAGTTCCTTTCTAAATAACCGTTTAACAAAATTCTTAGAAAGCAACAATATACTGGCTGATGAGCAAAACGGCTTCAGAATGAATAGATCTTGTGAGGATCATATATTTACATTAAACAGTATTGTGAAAAACAACGACTCTGTATTTACTGCAATAATTGACTTACGCGAGTGCTTTGATTTCATTAACAGGGATATGATGTTGTATAAATTATTACTTAATGGTATTGATGGAAAATTGTATAACTCTATAAAGTCTATATATGAAACAACGATAGCTAGTGTCAGGATTAATGATAAACTTACCAAGTGGTTTGACTGTAAGACTGGAGTACGTCAGGGTGATAATCTGTCACCAACGTTATTTTCAATCTTAATAAATGATTTAGTGAAAGAAGTGATTGACCTTGACCTTGGGATTAATATTGGAACGAGAAAGTTGTCGATGTTATTGTATGCAGACGACATTGCTTTTATTGCAAAAAATGAGACTGATTTACAAACCATGCTCGATACTATGCATAAGTGGTGTAAACAAAGGAGAGTTTTAATTAATACTGATGAGTCGAAGTGCATACATTTTCGAAAGACTAGAACCCAACAAACAGACCAGATATTCAAAATTGGAGACAATATTTTAGAATTAGTGCCAACTTATAAATATCTTGGTTATTTTTTTCAAATTAATGGTGACTTCACACCCAATGCTGACATCTTAGCAAAAAGTGCCGGTCGTGCTTTGGGACAAGTCATATCGAAAATTCATAATATGAAAGATTTTGGCATCAAAACATACGAGAAACTATATGATTCATGTGTGATACCTGTGATAGAATATGGGGCTAGTGTTTGGGGACACCGCAAGTATCAGTCAACTGATAACATACAAAACAGAGCCATTCGTTATTTTCTCGGAGTCCATAGATTTGCGCCAATTCTAGCTAAACATGGTGATATAGGCTGGTTACCAGTACAGTACAGACGATGGATAACCATACTACGTTACTGGAATAGACTTATCAACATGAGAAGTGATAGGCTAACAAAGCAAATATTTGAAAACGATTATACATCTAGAAAAAAACAACTGGGCTGCGTTCAGTTAGCAGTTAGCGTTAGCCAAACACAGTTATCGATATGAACGGTTAATTGAACGACCCGTTGAAATGCGAACGTTTAAAGATGGCGGACAAGAGAGTCATTACTTCTATTTTATTAGAAGAATTCGGAGAGGAGGACTTGTTTACTTGTTTTTGGTATATGTATTGATCTAAATCAACGGGAGTATCAGTGCCGACTTCGTTAGACCTAATCCAGAAATTAAATTCATGGGTTTTTCCGTCCGTGCACCGGCGGTACAAACAAAATTGTCTACACATTATTGCTAAACAACACGAACTATGGATTAACTACTACTGTTCTTTTTTAAACACGTTTTCATTGAAACAGTGAAAGTTTGTTTGTACCGGAGGGGAAAACCCAAATATTTGAATTTCGGATATAGTTCCAGTACATTTTGCATATAAGTAACTGCCATAGCGAATAGACTATATCCGAAATTCATCACTAAAATCACTCATTACGGAGTATTATAACAATCAATGGAAAGATCAAATTCTAAACGTTCCTAAACTACGATACTATAAAACTTTTAAAACGGTGTTTGAACAAGAAAAATATGTTTCACTTAATCTAAATAGAAATGAACGATCACTACTAGCACAGCTACGTTTTGGCATTTTGCCTATAAGAGTTGAAACTGGTCGTTATAACGGAGAACCTTTAGAACAGAGACTATGTTTGTTCTGTGATACAAATAGTGTTGAAACAGAGACACATATTTTATTAAATTGTAATTGTTATGACAACATTAGAGATGAAATATTTCATGATATATACTTAAATAATGACTTTTTAGATTTCAATGATGAAAATAAGAATAAAACCCTACTTTCAAACCATCCGCGTAAAGTCGCAAAGTATCTATCTCTCGGGTGATGTGCTGGACTCTTCTTAGAGCAATGTCGCACAATTATCTAGTATCTAGTGAAATCATACTTAAAGAGACAGAGACTTACTTATAATAGATAAATCTATGTATTTGATTTTAGTGTATATACATTTAGTTTCATACAGTGACTTATAGGTCCATAGGGCCGGGTGTATTTTGTACTTATATTTCATTGTTCCTTATATTTTTGTACTGTATCTTACACATGTCACTTTAATAAAAACCTTACTTACTTACTTGTACATTAATAAGCAACTTGGTTTTCAAACTAGTCAAACCAATCATCCATCTTCTAAGTTTATGGCACAGTATGTATGTAAAGAGCAGGGTATCCTAACTTGGACAGCCATAAACCCAAATCTATCAAAGCCCGGATGAAAATACGCTAGGATTGTGTTTTGTGTACATAAACCTTCCAAGTTGTGCCAAAATTATGTGTTTTTTCTGTGGTTGAAAATATTAAGTTTTCAAATTTCGTCAAATGTCACACTTAACTAGGAATGAGCCTACACTATTCACAATGTTTGGGAGAAAACTCTATTAACACGGTGTATAAACGAAAACGAAACTGTACGATCGCTGTTGATCGGTATTTTATGATTTTCCTCAATACCCAACCTAAACACTGAAAACTGTAGTAAAATAAGATTAAATTCTGTACGATGTCTGTTGATTTGATGTAAAATGATGTGTACGACGTCTGTTGATGTGCTTGTCCGACTACTGTTGATGCAAATTGTTGATTTGTTACATTCTGTACGATGTCTATTGATATTAATTTATGATAATATACTTGTTGCTTTATCATTTCCGCCACCGAAGTAAAGAAGTAGACCATGTTGTGAAGAGGTGCATAAAGGAAATAACCTCTGGTAGAATTTTAGATAAGGGCGATATTTCACTTTAATTTTGTACAATAACAATTTTAAGCTTGAGAGCAGTAGATACACAAAAAGTTTCATACACTGCCCACAAAAAGAAAGTATACAGTTCATTAAAAAAAAATTTCATTATATAGTATTTTATGATCTTCACTTTTGCTTTTGTAATTTTATTTTACATAGTGGAAAAACATGCTGAACATTTATTTATATTTCAAAACAATAACAACAAATTCAATATAATTGAATTATCAAATTTCAATCAAAATTACAGGAGAGGTCCGTAAAGGCCTGTCCACGACGGCAATACAAATAACACTTAAACACAGTTAGTATTTGGTGTAACCCTCTACAACAATCCTGCGTGGCATACCTCTAACCAGCCTCTGGTATTTCTCCACAGTGGTTCTGGACTAGTCCGATTAAAGATTAGCTTCCAGCTCTGTAAGGTTACGTGAGCGATACTGTCGCACAGCTGTTTTCAACTTAAACCACAAGTGTTCAATAGGGTTTAAGTCTGGGCTCTTCGGGGCCAACATATCAGTTCCATGATGTCATTATTCTTTTTCTGTTTATGTGTTCATTCATTCTCCTGCGAAAGTAAAACCCACCATCATTCTGGAAGAGAGTGAATCTTGACTCATCTGTACACAGATGTACATCACTTCAGTCTACCCTGGTCCAGTCTGAATGATTGTTGGCAAATTCCATCCGTTTTGCACGATGAACAGCTGTCAGGAGTGGTTTCTTCGCTGCTCATTCTGCAATAGAAAAAAATGTTTAACTCGGGTCAAATAGGCAAAAGTGTAATGCACTAAGTTTCAGGTTCAATCTGATAATAACCCAATCAAATTTCTGCTTGCATACTCGCTTATCCTGGACAACAACGCCCTACTAGACATCTGTTTACGAAGATTTTTTAAGGTCAAAACAACAATGAAAGTGAAAGAAGAAAGAAAATACTAAGCAAAACCTCACCTTGTTACTCCCTTTCTTCGGCAAACTTGACAACAAGCTCCCTTTGCTGGAACTTGGCCGCACACTCAACCCTCTGTTCAATTGTTAGTCACTTTATCACTTTTCTTCTTGAAAATAAGTGTCAGCAAAAGTGAATAACTACCAATACCATTATTTCAAGGCATTTCATTCAATTGATGAGTACCAAAGTAAACCAAATTTTACCCCCCCCTCATAGCAGAATACTGAAAAAAAATTCCTTCCAACCTATGAAATTGTGTACCTTAAGGAAATTACCCCTTTATTTTTTTTAATTTGATATACTCCTTTAATGGACAGTAATCTCCCTTCTTAAAGGGTAATGTTTCGGCCTTCCCATGCAGAAAAACTGATGTTTGGTCATATTTTGTCTGTAAAATTAGTTTAAGACACTGTATACTTTAATTAGGTGGGCACAAACAAAGGATACAAAAGTACAATTAAGTTAAATATAACCTGTTTTATGAATTATGCATTGCTTAAGCTAGTGGTACATGACTAAACTCTTAAAACGCAATAATATCATATTAAATCACACAATTAAATCAAACGAAGTCGTACAATACTTTAAAGCCCGTGTCACATATTCGCGAGTTGGTACTGCGAGTTTCCGCGACGATGGGCGAGTTTAATCTCATGGCCAAAATGAAAGAGTTGTCACGACATTTGTTTATAAAGAGTCTTGCACGACATCTGCTCGAGTGTTGTACGACACTCACACGAGACGTCCACGATCATCGACGGTCAGCGACGATTTATAGCGATCGACATACGAGCGACATGTACACGATATTCTCTCGACATCTAACGACATTCATACGAGCTACTATGAGTTTCGACGATTTATCCCGATTTAAACGCGACATGTTAACGAGTTCATTACGATCCGTGGAGAGAGTAGTGCGACACACATTTTAGATGACACGACATCTTGCGAAGGCTGTATAAATAGCAAGCAAAGCGCATGAGCACCAAAAGGTGAAAGACATGCAGGATGATCAGACTGGTGGCATTGATGGCGCATGTTGATGAAGAAGATGCCGATGATGAACTTGAAATATCAAGATTGATTAAAAATCGTTTAACAAGAGATAGTATTGGCAGAGCGCGCCGACAGTGTTGGGTTAGACCATGGATTATGAGAAGGGTTGACTTTGGACATACTGACCGTCTGATGCGTGAGCTTAAAATTGAAGACAAAAAATCGTTTACCAACTTTCTGCGTTTACATCCAGAGATGTTCATCGAAATGAATGTTGACAGATTTCTTCCGAAGAATATTTAACTCGCGATAATGTCGTGTGATTGTCGCAAGGAGGTCGCGCAAACTGAAGATGTTGCAAAAACTCGCAAAGACTCGCGCACATATCGCGGTGGTAGATTTCACGGCGACATGTGACGCCATTACTACGACACGAGTACGAGTTTTCACGACACGCATACGACATCCTCCCGACATCTACACGAGATAAAAAGTTCGGCGACCCACCGCGAGAATTTTAAACGGTTTAAAATTGTCGCTGCGACAAGCCAAGACGCTGCGACATGTGGAGAGATGCATCGACGTCAGTACGAGATCTACACGATACCAGCCGAGTTGCTGCGAGTTGAATCTCGCAAAAACTCGCGGTCAAATTTTTTGCCTGTGTGACACGGGCTTTACATAAAATCGTTAGTAGTCGTACACAATCATTTGTCGAAGTCGTACAGTATGTCGGCGAATGCACATGACATAAACGTCAAGTTTACACATAGTTTCATTCAACATTCTGATAAATTATTGATATAATACAATAAATAATTTATTTTATACCAAAAAAGTCTTCATACAATAACATGAATGTGATTTGTTTTCTCGAAATCGAGTTTACAAGACAAGCTATGGATGTCAACAAAGCAAAATAGTTCGTGATTTGGAAGTGATTGTTAACGTTTTTACTATAAAAGAACGATATGGAATCAGCAAAACTGCTGCAAATAGTTTATCACGAGCTAAGGTTTATTTTGAAAATCTGTCTATGTACCAGAAGATTTGTTATCCCATAAAAACTAATAAATTGTACTTCTGTATAAATTCACTACCAATCGCAATCACTGATGTCGTACAGTCGTTTATACACCGTGATTAAGTTTATACCACATTAATGTGCTTGATGATTTCAATATTTGGTAAATACATCATTTGGTATTGTTAAAACCATAAACAGTTGTACAAACAAGTGATTTTAATACAAAAATAAATTACGAAAAATTCAGATAAGTCTTGATGTGTGTGTTTTATCATTTACAACCTGATCTCTCACACGTACATGACACTATTTTATATAAGATAAATAGAAATGATTATAGGTCAAATATACAAGTATAATGTAAATGTTTCCAATTCTCTTATCTTTATACTATACATTTATCATAGTTTATCATACACTTACAGACCGTATGTTCAGATATCTTTATTATACAATCATATAACTGTTGTCTTGTAGACTTAATATACAGAGAAATACATTGATAACAATGATAACATTTTATATATCTTAATTTAAGAATTGGCATCAATATATTACACGCCATACTTTACTGGTACTCTGGACGCCTGGCGAATTGTTAATGATTAACATATTTGCAGAACTTAAAAAAGAAAGAAAGTACAAGAGTACAAAGAATCACACTTAACATTTCTAATCTTCTTTCCAGTCTTAAAACGAGAGCAAGTCAAATGTTTTATAGATTTAATAGAGATAACTTAAGATATTACAAGGGTCAGTTAAAAGTTTCATTAATTTTTTGGAACCATTTCAATGGTTACAACAGAGTTACAAATCATTCTTGTGTGCTTTAAAAATTAATATAATAAGTTTAAAAGGGCTTACAGTAAGGGGACATAATGAGTTTCCATATTGGCCAACGTCTTTTCTCTCCTCAAATAAAATAAATTCGGAAGACCTCAATCTGATTAAAACCCGATCTCCTTCTCGCTAATTTAGATCTGGCCGTTTTCTTACGAGGGTCACGTTCAGGTGACTTTTTCTCATTATGATATACATGACGAAATCGTTGTGTTGAGTAATTTGTTTACATCGTCTACGTCACGCTATTTGAAATGAGCCATCCAATCGCAGACTGAATAATACCGCTGTCAAATTAGCTCACAAACCATGGCATAAAAATAGAAAATACAAAATCAAAATGCTATTAATAGTGTTTCGTCTAGATGAAAGCTACGCATTGATTGGTCGACATAAAGGTTATTTCGACGTAACCCTCCATGGGAACCTTAGAGACCCTGTACGACAACGCTCTACAGGATATCTGTTTACGGAGTTAGGGAAGACCTCGACCATTTATGAATGAATAATCTCGGAAAGATTCGTAGGGTCCACAAAGAAATTCAGGTTTGTGCTACATACACAAGGCGAAGCTCACAACTGTTTGTGTTTACAATAGTTCTTGTCGTAAATATATTTTTTGTTTGGGCCCAAAACAAATGTATCTAGCAAATTTTCAGCCTCTGTTTTCTTAAGGTGCCGAATCCACAAGTAGGGCGTTACGTAACCAGTTGTAAAGTACTTCGCCACTATGGAAGCCGATGGGTTGAATTGCTGTAGTCCGACAATTTTAACCTGAGCTTGAACTGCCTGATTATGATATTTTTACGAACAACTTACATTAAATCGTGAGTTTCCGTAAGCGTGTAAACGATTTTCACGTGTTTGTAACAACCAAAAATATGACTTTAACTTAATTTTGTAAACATGACATGCTATTGTATTTTAATTCTGGACTCATTCATTTATTGGGAAATACGTAATTCCGCAATATTATGACACAGTTTGGAAGTAGGTTTACATTAAACTATGTACATTCTATTTTATTTGAAAACTATAGCCCAAAAAGTCCATTTACTTTATCTTTATGATGGACGTGTGGAACCATTTCATTAATTGTTGATCGATATTCATCAAATAAAAAGTATTTTTTCTATGCAGAATAATCATTTCTGGAACAGATAGTGAAAGGATTTGACGATCGGGACGTCTTTGTGAGCTTGGTGGCGATTAGAAAACTACGACCGTTGAACAGGCGTTAGAGACCTTTTCTCTATATAATTATACTATAATAAGGAAAATTTGAGACTGGCACCTGTGAAGCAGAATAATGGCTGCGCCCAATGTATTGTACAAAATATCGGATAATCATGCTTCTAAATTAAAAATTCTAGCTATGAAGGCTTAAATCAAATGATCTTTTTACAAGAACTACAGTGAGTTCCTTAAATTAGACTATGCTTAATAGTGTATCCGAAATTCTAACGAGACTATTCAACGTCCGAATTGTGTGCACTTTACAGACATGGTTTTTGGTTAATCGTTTACTATACTAAGTCCAAAATGAAAAGTCGACTTTAAGTGGCATATGTAGTACTAAACTCCTACCAAATTTACCGTCGTCAGAAAATGATCATGCAAAATTAATAAAAAGTAAAAAAAGTTTGTAACCTGAAGATATAATGAGAGTGTGGCCATTATTGTGCTTTGCCTGACCCGAAAACGATAGTGGTAAGGGGCAGGTAATCCAGACTACGGCTGTGGTTGTGCCACAAATAATTAGCAATGTAATGATGAGTGATTACGAGGGTGACGATGTATTTCTATTTCAGACGGTCACATTTCAAGCAGTGCATGTGTATTCATAAATCATTTTAGTCGTCAATATTTTCATATTCGTGTCTGGCGAATAAAACACAACATCAAAATAATAAAAAATACATCATAAACTCCTTTTAAATGATAACGTATATAAACTTTACATGGCGGGTCACCGTAAACAGTTGACACCGAGGCAGAAAATATGAATAGTTCAGTTGTCACAGAATGGGTTGTTGTTTCTTGTTGGTTTGTCTTAATTATAGCAAATGATAGAAGAGTAAGTATTCTTGAAGTAATCTAGTACAGCATATGTTTAAACTGTTGCCTTCCTGAGAAATGTTATGATTTAGCCCAAGTGGATAGAGCGATTGACACAGTTGACCAATTTGCTTACCTCTGGTTGCACGATGGTGGCCGAGATTTGAGAGTTTATAAAGGTTTTTATGTAAATTTTCGGCGTAGCTATGTTAACTGACTTTCGGGATACATTTTACCCATGTCAATTTATAAAATCTCATTCTACTGGACAAATGCAAAATAACGTTTGGAAAACCCTAGTTCTATGGGTGAAAAGTAGAAAAATAGGCAACAATAACTGAAAAGAGAGTTTCTCCGTGTCCGTTAAATTAAATTTTGAAAATTAAAACACTTGGTGGTGTTTTCGTAAGCGTTATAAATGAAGTATTGCACCACCAATGTTATTCTTTTCAAACATTGGATATTTGATTGATAAATTAAATGATAGTGTGTCAGTTTATAGTTAATATTCGTTCACATAACGCAAGAATTTTGTAACTGGCCATTCTCTGGATACACCATAAACTTTACTTCAAACAAAAGTTTGCATATACCTATCTACATTTTAATGTATATCTCATTGGGATTTGAGGGGTGTTGAGATATTTGTGCAAATTGTACAAGAACGCTGCTGTACTATTTTCAGAATAAAAACTGTCTGAAAAATTTTAACAGTAAAATGTACTTCAACATATTAAGTAATTTCTTAATTTTTAACAACAGAATCCAAAACAGTCATATTGTACAAATAAATTCTATGAATTCTGATAACATCCGACATTACAATTAATGAAGTGGCCTTTTTTGACAACAAGTCCTTGAAAATAACAGCTTCCTACAGGCATGCTTGGAGAGCATGAAGGGTCAAATGTAGGTAAAAATGGGGAATAAATAGAAGTTGTTTGCGCATTCTGACAACAATTTTGCGTTGAAATGTAACTTCCTGGAAAATATGGTCGGCTCAGAATTACTTGCTAAAACAAATTTTAATATAAAATGCAATTATTGCCTGTGCTATCTGTCATAAAAATATGTTAAGTTAAACTTTTCGTTTAGATTGTTTGTACATTCACTTTGATTTATCATGTTTGTCTTAGGGTAGCTATTAAGCGTGATTTCTTCTAATTCTACACCGTTTGTCTTTTTAAAGACATTTCTTAATTCTTATAAAGAACATAAAGGCTTAATGCGTTTCTTTCATTCCTGTCGCGGTGTTCTGGTTGATTTAACTTCAGATACTCTAGTCTATCTTAAGTCATTGAGTACTTCTATCTTCGATTGCCAATATAAGCTTTTGTTATGTATGTGTTCGTGTGTTTAGTTCGCAACATTGTCGATGACATGTTGGGTTAAATTTATTTTTATCAAGACAAGTTGTTGTTGTTTGCTCATGAACCTGTTAGGGACAAGTGTAAGGTTTTACCCCGGGAAGTAGTTATTTTGCTACTGTCCGTTTCAAAGTGGACCCCCTTAGGTTCTTGTTTTCGTTGTTTGTGGCGTCTATTTTTATTTGTGTGGGCCGTGAGACCAAACAAATAATGGTAGCGAAATTTCATACCCGAATGCTGTTAATTGCAAATGCCCAAAGTAGTCCGCTTTTTTGTAGCGGTTACTTCCCTTTACATGGACATTAACGCCGTAAACTTCAGGGGAGATCACTGCGTGAAGATTGTCAAATGGACTGGTCCCCTGCGAACGATAATAGGACAGGAAACCAGATTAATTGTCAAATAACAGGCGCATTAATTTTCAAACCTGCCCAGGGAAAAAATATAGTTCCCGATTGGTCGAAGATTTCTAATATTGAGCAATTCTGTAACATTTCCGCAAATTACTGGTAATATACTGAAATAATTTTGATTAAACACACGTCAATTTTGCGTTCGTCTAAGGGTTAGTTTATATAACAAATTTAATTTGTCACGTGATCAAACCACGCAATTCTGTAACATTTCCGCAAATTACTGGTAATATACTGAAATAATTTTGATTAAACACACGTCAATTTTGCGTTCGTCTAAGGGTTAGTTTATATAACAAATTTAATTTGTCACGTGATCAAACCACGCTGAAGAGTCAACAGAACAACCCACGGAGAAGAAAGAAAGGAGGTTTGTACCGTATTAACGCCTGTTCTCGAACCTCACCTTATCTCGAACCTTTAATAAAAAAGTTGTTTACTTTGCTATAAAATTGAGTATGACGTCATCAACTCGTGTGTACAAATGTTTTGTAAACAACAGACGCAACTACAGCTGTAAAACGAAAACAATGAGCAAGAAACAGAAAATTAGAATGAATATTTTGTTATTGTGATCACCTTTTTGATATTCCAAGACCCAAACAAATTCGGCGCCTTCTGTGCTTTGATATAACAAAGGTTTAAGAATCAAAACACCCACACCTCTCTTTGCTTTTTGTTTGCGTAGAATGTCTGTGTGTTTTAGTTGTTGCTGTTCCTGATATGTTTGCTTTTACTTTTTTATGGTGGCTGATTTACGCCATGTCGTATTTTCGTTTCTTCGCCGCGAAGATTAAAAAATACGAAAAAAACGAAGATACGACAAAATCACAGATTTCGTATCTCCGTATTTTTTTTTTATAATTTGCGGCGAAGAAACGCCCACGCGTCAAAAATATGCAACAATACGACAGACAAATGTGTCGTGTTTTCGCCTTACATATGTCGTATGTTCGTGTTTTTGTTGTTGTTTTTTGATAGCGGATATTGGTGATTGTCAGTTTGTATCTGAGTAAGAACTGTATGTCCTTATTTCCATACATAAAGAAAGAAATAGTGAAAAAGATACTATAGTTATCGCTATATTCCTCCATTGTTGTTGATGCATACGTACAGTTGATGTGCGCATGCGCTTGTAAAACCGGAACGCGAAAAAACGAAAATACAAAGAAAAAAACGAAGATACGACAGATTTAAGGCGAAAACACGACACATTTTATTTGTCGTATTGTTGCATTCATTTTGTTGTGTGTTATTTTCTTATCAATATACATACATGAAGTTCATGTATTCCATACTGAAGAATCGGATGGTGCTTGTCGTTTCAATGATTAAAGAAGATGTTTTTGAATTAGACAATATGTCCCATATTTAACTGGATGATTATTCAGGACATTGTCTTTCTGGTACTTGAGTCTTTGATTTTAAATTGTGATAAAGCCAGGTTCATTACGATACAAATAGCAAAAATTAATGCTTTGTCATATTTTACATGTTGGCAAGAATCGCACTAAATGGAAGTAAAAATCAACAAACTCTAGAAGTTTTTTAATCTGGTAATAGCCGCCCAGCTACATCAGTTGGTAGCACGCAAGTTTTCTGATCGAGAGGTCGTGGGTTGGATTCCCGAGCGGAGCAAACTTTCGTGGAGTTTGGTCATGAAATGTTTTCTACGGCAATTCTTCCTTCTATCACCTATTATTAACAAGTAAATCTGTGAGCTAATGCTCACTAGTGATACCCCCGCCAAAATCTAAAAATATGCGACAAACAGGAAGTAGATGAGCAAGGAGCATGAAATCGCTTTATACCACATGGGACTATGGGATGAAGCAATATGCAAAGTATTAGGCTGCTGCATGTTATAGTTGCTGAGAAAACTGCGACGGAAATTTTGTAACGGACGGACGCACGGACGCACGCACGGACAAGGGTAAAACAGTATACCCCCCTCTTCTTCGAAGCGGGGGTATAATAATGTACGACAGTTGCCTAGCACTGACTGAAGTATGAGTCTAGTAACTGATTAACAGGTAAATCCAGTGATTTAGCCTTTCCAGGAGCAGTCAGTAGGCAAGTTGAGAAACCGCCGTGATATGACATATACAATGTGTTGCTGCGTCGTTAAATCCAACAACAAACAAGATTCTGGCAGTAGTGGTGAAGTATTACGCAGGAATAAAATGACTATCTGAAGTTGTTTTCCAGAAGCTGTACATCATCGTCACGAGACTGGGTATTCAGAAATAACTCCGTAGAAACTAAATAAAGAATCACGTGACAACATGTCAATACTTGAATAGGAATTATGTTTCATGTACCATATAGGCATCTGGTGTTTAAATATGACTTAACAATGCAGTTCCAGCAACACTGTCAATTAAGTTGTGTATTGGTCAAACAATAAACAAAATATGTTCATTATCAGGTTCCATACTCTTGACAAGTAGCCATGCAATGGAAAACAATTCTATATGTACGTATATCGTGAGAGCCCTAAAATAATTAGCTGAACAATTTATAAAATATTTTCACCGAGACAAAACTAATTGCTTGGAAAAAGGTACTCATACATTATTTAATACGCTAAATTATTACATCTGCAAAGTTTTATGGTGTTAATAAATGGCATGAACATACTTTCCCTAACGTCTACTTGCCTATAAGAGCCGTTCAGTGTTTGTTAGCTCTTCCTCAATCTGATTAAAACCCGATCTAAAATTTTCACTCGCCTACTCGCTATTTTAGATCTGGCCTTTTTCAAACGAAGGTCACGTTCAGGTGACCTTTTCTCATCATAATATTAATGACGAAATTGTTATGATACGTAACTTGTTAACATCGTCTACGTCACGCAATTTGAAATGAGCCGCCCAACCGCAGACTGTGAATAATACCGCTGTTAAATTAGCATGCAAACATTGGTCTAAATATAGAAATTACGAAATCAAAATATGATTAATAGTGTTTTCGTCTAGATGAAAGCTACGCAGTGATTGGTCGACACAAAGTTCATCTCGACATGACCTTCCACGGAGACAGTAGAGATACTGTACGACAATGCTCTACAGGATATCTGTTAAACGGAGATTGGCTCTTCCCTTATCATGGTTTAAGTAATAGCACATTCTAGAAAACAAGCAAAGTAAATTAAGATATACTTCAAAGAAACATACTGAATGTGATACAGAAAACAAACATGTATTATTGATTGTGTTATCAAGATATTTCATTATCAACAACGCTAGTGCACTGTCTTCATACTTGACATATATTTCTACATTTTATATACTAAAATCTACCCACAGGTTAAAGAAGATATCTTATGCAATTATAACTGGTATGGTCATTGAATCAATTTTGAAAAGTTCATCAAATGTTATCATTGAGCCATACTTACACATGATGTTGTAGAATTAATATATAAAACATATCAAACGCATAAAAGTTTTTATCAGTGAACAGATAAAAACAAGTTAAGTTCAAATGAATTCAGATGCTTTTTGTTTCTGCAATTTATTTTTGTCAGAAATGATATTGATAAACTATTTTTATCATCTAAAGTTGGGTGACTTCCAGTATAATGTCAAATTGCATATGTTCATTATCTAATATCTTATAGACCTGGGTTTATTCTCAGACAAAGTATATCACGCTTGAAATATGCATTGATCAATTTTCTTTTTGGAGTAGATATACATTATTTCAACTCGCATTTGTTCATGATTATGCTCGTATATGCATGTATGTACGCATAGTCTGCAATAAAAGGTTTTTGTTTCATTACATAAACTAAAGGCGATCAAATGCTATATTTCCTCTCATTTGTTCAAGAATACCATTACAATATATAAGCATTATTGTCACCGTTCCTGGACGGCAACATATACCATCATTAAAATTAGAACATTTTGTAGTCGACATCGGTTGCCTTAAGCCAACCAAAACGATTCATTTTAGATCACATTACAATTAAATGAACGTCAAAAAAATGAAATAACGGGTGCGTAAATGGACTCGTCGTCCGCCATATTTTGTCGGGTTACCTGTAAGTATTCTGGGGCCCGTATTATCAAGCTAATTATAGTCGTAAATCATTCTGTATTGTTGTTAAATTGTCATAATTTCAAAACTAATTGTTACATGTAACTTTTTAAAGGGAAGGTTTCCTCTATAAGAGTATTCGTGTTTTTTCTAAAACTCGTTCTTTATTTAAAATGCATAATTATTTTCCCCATTTTCGGGTGGATCTTATAATAAATATCGACCAAATCCGGGACGGTGTGAAACACTGACGCAGACACCGACACCATTCTCAAAGAAAGAAATTACTGACGGGTCTTCTAACACCTAAGATAAAGATAAAACCTCATGTTTTCATATGATCAGTTTTAACAATCTTTGTTCAGTGTTTTGGTATTTTACATTTCTTTTTTTCAATTTTATACGCTTTTTTTATATCTGTTACGTGGCATAATAATCTATTTTTTGCACAATTTTGTTAGTAATCAGGAAATTGTGATCGTCATTTTTGTCTCGATTTACTACTTTTGACAACAATCTGATTGAGTTGCGATTATAAGGTGAAAATTATTCCATACTTACCATATTACATTCTGTATTTTTGATGATCAAATTAATCTTATGGATACCATCTTTCCGTTCACTTTTGCTTATAGTATTTTTTGTTTTATGTTGCATATGTCCAGAAAGCGTTTTCGCGCTTTAGTTGGCGTCATGTCCGACGAAAAAAATCTATAGGCCAACTACAAAGGTCGCCCTACAAGTTTCCCACTGATGCACAAAGTATTGTTTGCATCAGACAATTTTGTCTGGCTCCCAGTCGTACTTTGACAGGTAAAAGTACGTCAGGCAAAGCTTGATAATGGCCGCGCCCGATGTAATGAATTAGGTATTGGATAATTATGTTTTCAAATGAATATTTCTCACTTCACATGTTTAAATCTAAGGAGCATACCTTTTTTAGTTGTTCGGTTATATTTATGCTAAATAAAGTATACTAAATTCTAACGAGACTAATCCACGTGTGTTCACTTCGAGACATGTTTTGTTAATCGTTCACTAAATATGCGTGTAATCAGAAAAATCGAAAGCGAATGACCTATATAGTACCGAACTCCTACTAAAGTTATTATCGTCAGCTAATGATCATGCTAGATTAAGAAAACATAAACGAAAATTTTGTTACCTGAATAATAACAGAGGGGGTGGCCATTATAACGGTTTGCCTGACCCGATAAAGATAGTGGTAAGGGGCAGGTAATCCAGACTCGAACAATTCTACAGTCCACAATCATATCACTACGGAAATCACTATTCAAGTCAACATTTCACATTTAGACGTAACATCGGTCACCATGCAAGTAACCTTTCAAGTAACCTTTCAACCATTCAAGAAATCAAGTCATCATCGCACAAGAAGACAATTTCGCCTAAAAATCTCAAATCAGTCGGAATGTTGTCAAACTTTATAGCAAAATAGGCACAAAATGACGATCACAATTTCCTGAATACAAACAAATAGTGCAAATATTGGTTTATTATGCAAAAAATAGACATCGGAAAAGAGCGTAGTTTCATAGCTAAAGAGTCTTTTGAAAAACAGAGGTAACTTTCATTAATGAAACACTTAACGACTGTTGAATCAGACTGCATATAATTAATTTGGTTCTTTGACAGAAGCGCTATCAGCACAAAGATTTGGTGCACTTAGGTTTAACTATTGTTAAGCTACCATTCAGACAAAGTTTTTCCATATGAGGTCCCAGTGACCTTGACTTTTGAACCAATAGGGCACATCTTTGGCACTAGGGCTATCTAGACGTTAAATCTGGTGGTGAAGCTAGGTACAGCTATTGTTGATTATCTGGACAAAGATTTCTAATATGAAGAAGTCCCTGACCTTGACCTATGAAAGTTGGTTAACGCACCGCCCTTGTTGAGTTATCTTCAGGACAACGTTTCCCATATGAAGCCCCAAAGATTTATGCAAAGTGAAATTTAATACTCATCAAGCTCTGCGTGAGCATTTCGTGCCAAAATATGTAAACCGTACCCTGTGTCCCGCTTGAGTGCAACGAACCGTATCAAATTATTTTTCTTTCCACAAATCGGTAGAAAGTGACACAAAAATCACCTCTGCAAAATTTAATGAGGATCCATTGGCACGTTATAAAATAATCAAAATTTGAAAAGTGATCGGTTAGAACTTTTGTTAAGTGTAGTCTCATTATTAAAAACGCAACAAATTATGTATATTTTATCACTTGCAATCTGAAAACATTGACATGATAGCTTTTTGTACCTAGAAATGGCCGTCACAAACAACAAATAACATGTTTGTTACTGCTTCATACAAATTCACAATTCATTGGTTTTCCTTTAGTATAGAACAGGACGAGTTTGAATTGCAGCAGGACGAGTAAAAAGTCCAAGCTGTTTGTCCTGTAGTACAAGTTTTATTTAAAACATCTATCGAGGCCTGTTAAGGGCTATCTACGCAAAGAATTTGGAGAATGCCAGTGCTTGGGTTGCCTGGACAGATATTCATATTATGTATTGTTCCAAAATAACTTGGGTTGAGGAGTTCCAGGGCTGCGTTTCGTTAAAAAAAACTAGGACATGCTTCTAGGATCGGTCTTAAAACAATCCTAGGATCCTAAATCTCAGGTGAGTTTCAACAAAAAATCCTTGGACAAAATTTATCCTAGGAGCTACTCTTCAAATGGAGGAGACGTTGGTACATAAAAAGCGAACATCCGGTTCAAGTGTTTATTGCTGGCTGCATAAATGGAGAAGACATAGGCTTTTGATAATTAATATAACTGGGTGAAAGAGGAACTTGGTATACTGGTTCAATATGTGGCCAACAGACGAGACATTCTTAGCATCATATTATAGAAATGGCTTTCGTTAAAAAATCCTCGAATATCCCAATTTTCACCTAACTTTTTAAGATGCTATTCACCTACCTTTACTTTTTCCCAACCATCAAATGAAGGTTTTATAAGGAAAGAAACAACATTTCTTGTACATATTTATGCATTCGGAACACCTCGACCTTTCATAAATGAATAATCTCGGAAGGATTTGTGGGGGTCTTCCCTGGATTTTTGAGATTTTACTACCTACGCGGTTACGCAAAGTAGTTCTTGTAGTATATCCACAGATCTTTGTCTAATCATATTTCTTTGTTTTAAATTGAACCAAATATTGTTCATCGATGTCATTTAACTGTGTAATTTCAAATTTACGGAGAAAAAACGAAACTTCAGTCATCGCCTAAACGACCGCGTATTTGTTTACTTCAACACCGATTTTTCCAAAATGGCGTCTAAATATTAGGAGTTCCGAATGCATATTTATGTTGTTTTTCTGCTTTAATAGTGATAATATTTGTGTCTGGGGACTACATGGAACATTCTGAATCGACAACTTTACAGGTACTAATACTTCATGATTTACAGTTTTATATACTCTTGTTTAAACCGTTTAATGTCTCTTCTACAAGATGTGAACATAAAAATTTCCCTGTTAATACATTTTTCCAGTTGAAACCTCCGTCATGCTAGTAGTTGGGCATACTTGATTGTCTTGTGTGTAAAAATTCATTGGAATTCTTTTCAGCTTAATTATTTCAAGGCAAAAATAGACCCAATAAAAAGTTGAATTAAAAAATGTTTTAATTTAAATTATGAGATTTTAACACTAACTGGTATTCATAAAAGAATCCAGAGTATTTGGCTTGAATAAAGCAAAACATATACAGAGTTGTAATGTAGTGATTTTCCAGTTTTAAGGGATGGGTATACTTTGACAGAACTTGTGTTTGAAAAGTATATATTGAACTGTAGAAGATTCATAAGTTTACTCAATCATTAATATTGATGTAAATCCAGAATACAGGCATCTGGACAAAGTATATCTAATGTTTAGATCAACCTGTTTATGGCTGATATTCACATACTTATTCATTATTTTAACATATTTTTATTTTTAGGTACTGTCACAAAGTGTAAAAATGTTAAGATATAAAAGAAGTGATATAGATTAGACTATGGTTCAGCCAGACCTGTGACTGAGAATGTTGTTATATAATAAACACTACTACAACAGCTGCTGATGAAATCCATTGTTCTCTTATTCGATCCCTAATAAACCATGTTTAATGACTGCCTGCTGAGAGAATGTGATAGATATGTAAGAATTCAACTAACATTTTGACTTAGATGTTCTTGAAATATTTGTTTTCATGGGTTTTGCACTTAAGGTGGGTCGGTACCTTACTCGGAGGGAAAAACGAAAAAAAATATTTTGTTCACCGATTATAATAAAAGATGGCAGGCAGATACCTTCATGCTTCTTGTTTGTTTTTCTGGTAACCTTAGCGACGTTGTCATTTTTTCACGACGTCATGGACGTCACAATGGTTCGCGCTAAAAATAGGCATGCAAGTACATTAAACCCACGTATTTGAGATATTGAATGTCCGAGGTCAATGATTATTATACCGAAATGTTTCTGAAATATTGTTGCATGCAATCATTTTGTTCCGAAAATCTAAATATCACGTCATTTGTAAAGATTGTACATTTTATCACTAAATTTAGGGTTTTCACGTCTAAAAGGTTTCACCAATTGTCGAGTTATAATGGTTATTTTCAAATTAAAGCAGAACGGTGGTCAAATTCTTATCGCGATTTTTGAAATCTACGCACTTTTTGTGTCATTTTAATGAAATAAAAAAGGAAAGTGAACGTTCTCAGTTTTTCACAATATCGCGTTCAAAGTAAAATTACCTTAATTATAACGATGTTAATATAACGTTACGCTGACGTTGTGATTAAAACATTTGTTGTAAAAATAAGTAGAAGCGGATATTGATTGTCTTATGTTAAATTAATTTTGAACAGGTTAGAAGCTGAGTGTCACAAGAAATTAATTAAGAACTGGAAAGAAACTACAAAATTGAATTTACTAGAAAATTACATACATAACCCAAAATCACAACGTCAGCGCAACGTAATATTAACGTCGTTGTTTTGAAGGTAAATTTACTTTGAAAGCAATATTGTGAAAAACTGAGAACGTTCACTTTCCTTTTTTATTTCATTAAAATGACACAAAAAGTGTGTAGTTTTCAAAAATCGCGATAAGAATTTGACCACCGTTCTGCTTTAATTTGAAAATAAACGTTATAACTCGGCAATTGGTGAAAACTTTTAGACGTGAAAACCCTAAATTTAGTGATGAAATGTACAATCTTTACGACTGACGTGATATTTAGATAGTCGGAACAAAATATTTGTATGCATAAACATTTCAGAAACATTTTGGTATAATTATCTTTGTCCTCGGACATTCAATACTTTAAATACGTGGGTTTAATGTACTTGCATGCCTGTTTTTAGCGCGAACCATTGTGACGTCCGTGACGTCGTGAAAAAATGACAACGTCGCTAAGGTTACCAGAAAAACAAACAAGAAGCATGAAGGTATCTGCTTGCCAACTTTTATCATAATCGGTGAACATAATATTTTTTTCGTTTTTCCCTCCGAGTAAGGTACCGACCCACCTTAAGGTGGGTCGGTACCTTACTCGGAGAAAAAATCGAAAAAAATATTATGTACTCCGATTATGTTATAAGTTGGCAGGCATACACCTTCATGCTTCTTGTTTGTTTTTCTGGTAACCTTAGCGACGTTGTCATTCTTTTCACGACGTCATGGACGTCACAATGTTTCGCGCTATAAACAGGCATGCATGTACATTAAACCCACATATCTAAAATAATGAATGTCCGAGCCCAATGATAATTATACCAAAATGTTTCTGAAATGTTGTTGCAAACAATTTATTTGTTCCGATTATCTAAATATCTCGTCAGGAATACAGATTTTACATTTCATCACTGAATTCAGGGTTTTCACGTCTATAGGTTTCTCCAACTGCCGAGTTTTAACGTTTATTTTCATATTAATGCAGAACGGTGGTCAAATTATTATCACGATTTTTGAAAGGTACACACTTTATATGTCATTTTAATGCAATAAAAAAGGGAAGTGAACGTTCTCAGTTTTTCACAATTTCGCGTTCAAAGAAAAATTACCATCATTGCAACGACGTTGCGCTGACGTTATGATTAAAACATTTGTTGCAAAAATAAGTAAAAGCGGACTTCTATTGACTTATGTTAAATTAATTTTGAACAGATCAGATGCTGAGAGTCAAAAGAAATTAATTAATAACAGGAAAGAAACTATAAAAATTAATTTACAAGAAAATTACAGACATAACCCAAAATCATAACGTCAGCGCAACGTAATATTAACGTCGTTGTTTTGAAGGTAATTTTACTTTGAAAGCGATATTGTGAAAAACTGAGAACGTTCACTTTCTTTTTTTATTTCATTAAAATGACACAAAAAGTGTGTAGTTTTCAAAAATTGCGATAAGAATTTGACCACCGTTCTGCATTAATTTGAAAATAAACGTTATATCTCGGCAATTGATGAAATCTTTTAGACGTGAAAACCCTAAATTCAGTGATGAAATGTACAATCTTTACGACTGACGTGATATTTAGATAATCGGAACATAATATTCGTATGCAACAAAATTTCAGAAACATTTTGGTATAATTATCTTTGTCCTCGAACATTCAATACTTTAAATATATGGGTTTAATGTCCTTGCATGTCTGTTTTTAGCGCGAACCAATGTGACGTCCGTGACGTCGTGAAAAAAAAACGACAACGTCGCTAAGGTTACCAGAAAAACAAACAAGAAGCATGAAGGTATCTGCTAGCTTACTTTTATCATAATCAGTAAACATAATATTTTTCCGTTTTTCCCTCCGAGTAAGGTACCGACCCACCTTAAATTAAAGCCAGGCATCAAGTACCTGTGGACAGAACTCTCAAACTGTACAACTTGTAACATGACTTAATTATTAGAACACATGTATATTTATTGATTATTTGATTGTTGTGATAGAATTTATATGCGAATGAAATATGTTATATATAATAAACTGTTCAGTTTTTCTTTAAGTGTCTTAGGCTTGAAAGTTATAAGCTTACAATGCAGGTAAAAACAAGTATGTGTGAGTAGATTACAAATAGTTTTACAAAAAATTCAGCCAGTATTAAAGCCTAAGCTGTAGTTGCCACCTTTGGCTGGAAAGTTTATTAATGGAGGAAGTGTTGTTTTAATGACGATGAAACCACGGCTCTATATTCATTATAAACATTCTGTCAATGTAATACCAACTTGTAGCCAGATTGCACGTCCCATGTCTGAGGGATATAGGAATCTAATAGCTGGCAGATATTAGGCCAACAATAGACTGATATAAAATGTTTGCTTGGTTATGATCAAAGTTCACCTTTAACTACTGATGACTCATTTCCAGTTAAAAGTTAATCATTGGTTGTAAACCCCTAACTAGTACTACTAATTACTGAAACACCAATTCAAACACATTCAAATGTAATCAGTTGCAGGCCCTGCAATGACGGTAAATAATTGTTGAACATTTTCAAAATACAGAAAAATAGTGATTCAAAACTATAATATGCGTCATTTCTTGATAAAAATAAATTTGAAAGAGATAATTAACTTCTGTTTAAGTTTGAAGGCTTTAGTAAGTACATGTAAGTGAATGACTGTTCCATCTCTAGGTTGTTCAATCTTCTGGGTTTCTAATATGTATATAAACTTTATTTCCTCCAATATTTGAAGATTAACAAAGAACAAACATGTACAAGTCAGAAATATAACATATATACATAAATCACATAAATTACATTGAACAATCTATTAACTTGCAATCCCCCGTGGTTGATTGCCTAACTTCGAAACGAAACAAGTTAGACAATCTACAGGGGAAGACAGGTTTTAATAATTCATATTAACTCACAATAGCCAGAGTAAATGAACCAATGTATAAACATAATATACACTATTATACGTATATGTTTATTTTTAAATGCACATTTTTTGCATAATTAATGCAAGGTTAAAGTTTATACTTTTGTCTGAAGTATCATACTTTAATACTGAACACAAGAGAGATACACACTGAGCACTTGGCGAATGTTTGATAAGTTCAATATATGAACTAATTCCACAAGAGTTTATAAACTCATCCCACAACTTAACGCGCAATTGTGAATTCTTAGTACAGAAACAAAGTTTGTGTATAATTATTTTATTAACTACCAAAGAGCATTTTGAACAAATTTGTCGAAAATCATCGTCATACAATGACCCGATAATTGCACAAAGCGTTTTACAGGTAAATAAGTATTGAGGATTAGACTTCGCCACCGGCCAAATAATGCATGGTAGATTATCACGTAAATAAGTCTGTGATAAATAAGATAGAGAACTATCGTCACATAAACGTTCAAAAGACCCACGTTTAACGGGTTTTATAACATTAACATGTAATATTTGTTTCCACGTTGCTTTAGATGGAAAATTTCCAGTTGTAACTTACTGTTCGAAAAAATAGTCCATATTATATTTCTTTAAAATTCTGTTAGCTTCCGGTATAAAACCATTACGTTGATTGTCAAAACTTGAAAATCGAACAATTCTATCATTAAATATTGTCTTAGCCAAATATATGTTTGGAAGTCTACATAATTGACCAAAAAACTGTAATTTCCTGTAATCTATTATTGTTTCTATTGGTGTCATATCAATAGCACATAGTGAAAAATCAGTTGAAGTATAACGTTTCAATGATTGCATGTATTTAACACAGAACCTATGAGTTCTCTCGAGAGTAAGTAGTTGGGATGATGAAATATTTCCCCACAGCTCACAACCGTACAGGCCTTTAGGTAAAACAACTGAATTATAAATAGTTCTCGAAGATAGAGGATTAATACCATCTGGGTAGATACCACTATTACAAATATTTAGGAACGATCCTCTAATTTTAATACAAGCTTTGCTTACTACACTACTTGTTGACAAGAAAGAATCACATAATATTCCAAGATGTGTATAATCTTTGGCCGTATTAATTGTTTTATTTCCAATATAAAAATGTCGGTTATAATCAATAGAACCATGTTCATTGAATATAACAATAGAACATTTTTCAGCGTTGTAATAATAGCGCCAACGTTTTGCATACGTGTCACATATACTTAACATTTCATCAATACCCTTTTTTGAAAATGAAATTAACACCATGTCATCAGCAACAGTAGGGGAAGATAACTGAGTGTTGTACATACAAAATCCAAATTTACATTTCTCTAGTTCTTTGATGAGTCCGTTTATAAATAGTAAATAGAGTAACGGTGAACTTTTACCACCCTGCCTGGTACCTGGTAAAATATTAAACCATTCAGAATATATACCATCGAATTTTACACAACTAGTCATATTTGTATACATTTCACGTATGGCTATAAGGGAGGTTGTATCAATTAAAGTTTCGGTCATAAGTTTGTAGAATAGCCCATTATGCCATACAGTATCAAAGGCTTTACGTCCGTCCATAAAACATACATATAATTTGGAATTGTTTTCTTGTGAAAAAGTAACACTTTCTCTAAGTATAAATGATGTCATCATACATCCAAGTTTGTCTTGAAAACCCCCTTGTTGTGGATTTATTTCACACAATATAGAATTTTTGCACCTTTCTAACACCATTGTTTCAAAAAGTTTAAGTAATGTTGAAGTTAACGAGGTGGCACGGTAACTATCAGGGTTATCTTTCCTTTTATTGTTACCTTTATACAGAGTTGTGATGACTCCACGTTTCATATTGTTCGGAACATGACCTGTTCTCAACATACAAGTATATAAATTTGCTAAGATTGGCGATAACACATCTTTAGCATGAATTAAATGTTCATAATGAATGTTATCAACACCACTAGCTTTACCTAGCGGCAATTTTGAAATTTCACAATTAACAACACTAGGGTGTACAAAAGCGTGATCATCAGGTACTAATGAATCCATGGTATTTAAGATTGTTAAATTAACATGTTGTTTCCAATTTTCATCAAATTCTTCGTCCACTGAAGGAGAATACAGTTCTTTGAAATAACAACCCCAACCATGTGCTATTTGCTGTCTATCTCTCAAGACAGTACCATTAAAGTTAATGCTAGCTCCACACAATGAGTTCGAATTACGTCTCTTGTTTACTAATTTCCAAAACTTTTGAGAATCAATTTCCGAGGTCTGGTCAATTTCATCGTTTAATTTTCTCATGTATAAACTAACATATTTTCTATGAAGCCGACGGAAGTCACATTTGGCTTTTTTGTAATTCTTATACGAATCGTGCATTATGCCACGGGGTCTCCCGTTAGAACACCATGTCGTTCTTAAAGTTTTCATTGATTTATGAGCGGCCTTTAATTCATCATTCCAATATGGCTTCAAGTATTTCTTAAACTTGACAATAGAAAACGCTTTAAGTGCATATGAAGTGATTTTGTTACACAATACATCATAAGCAATATCTATATCTTCAATACCGAGAGAACATGACATAATTTGCACTAGTTCACTATCATTCGTGAGGTAAGAGTTATATTGAGAAACATTGTTAGGATTATTTTTTTTCCAATTAATGGAATCATGCTTAACCAGATTATACATTGGTTCATACACAATGGGTACATTCAAACATACAATAATAGGTCTGTGTCGTGAGACATTCAAACAATGATCATCAACGATCTCACAACTTACTAATAAGTCTGAGGACTCTAATGGTACACATATAAAATCAATCAACGTATGATACTTTGAGATTTATCACGTGACCAAAATGGCGACCAGTTTGAAATTTTTTCGCTGTGAGAGAAAATATTAGTTTTGTGACTTTTAAAATATTTCAAACGGATTTAATGTTTTAAATTTTGGATAAACTTTATGCTTGGAACATTGTGAACACATCTAGTATAAAATTTAGTGATAAATTGGATTATTTTTCGAGTAAATTTGGAATGAACATTTCCCGCGGATCAAACAAAGGATTTTCTTTTTCTTTTTGAATGGCCATTACTCCTTGTGTTTATATATGTGTAAATAAACATTGACCTAGTGTTTATATTTGGATATATAGGACACATTCCTTTAGATATTAAGATGTCGGTAAGTTTCTCACAGTTAAATATTGAACAAGACAATGAAAATGGTGATTGGCAATTTGTCGCACGTGATAATAAGAGAAAAAGACACAACACTAGTGTATCTAATCCACCTTCACCTCAATCGTACGATAGTAAATTTATTAATGAAAACATTGATACAAAATTGAACATGATTTTTGAAGAAATTATCAACTTAAAACATGACCAGTCTTCTACCCGTAAACTTGTGATGGCAACCAACGAGTGTCTTCCAAAACTATGTAAAGAGATCAATTGTATATCTGACACTATGAATAAACAATCGTCATTACTTAAAACACTGGCCTATAAATCTATCGACGGTGAAGCACGTGGTAGAAGAAACAATTTGTTATTTAGAGGCATTAAAGAATCTAGAGGTGAAAATTGTACCGATGAACTATTCCGTTTTCTGGCTGATATATTACAAGTTGACACATCAAACATGATAATTCAACGAGCTCACAGGCTTGGTCGTCCTCAAAATTCACAAAAATCACCTAGACCTCTTATCGCCAATTTTTTAAACTATTGTGACGTTGAATACGTATTATCAAATGCTAAAACTTTGAAATTCTGTCCAGGATACTCTATTGATCGTGATGTACCCAAAGAAATAATTGAGGCCAGGAAACGTCTATGGCCACTTTACAAGGACACTAAACGCACTAACCCTAAGAAAAATGTGCGTATAGTATACCCTGCAAAATTAATTTGTGACAATATTGTGATACAAGATGAATTTCCTGACTGGCACAGCGTACTATCCCGTAGTAGACTGGTTGAAATCCCTAGTTGTGAGGGAGTGTCGTTTACTTCCGGTTGTGAGTTTTCACAAATATCTAGCTCAGGGCAATCTTATACACAATCCAGCTTTAGTAGCTTATTCGCAGAAGATAATGATGAGCTATCTATTATGGAGCAAACAACATTAACAGTACCTGGTTCTCAGCCGTCGGTGATTTATGATCAACAAACAACAAGTGAGTCAACACAAAAATCATCCAAAGTGATCAGTCAACCATGTAACAATGATTCACAAACCAATAATACTGGAGTCACTCAACAAAGTATATCTTCAACTGAATCAAAATCTAAATCAAATAATAAAAAGTCAGCACCCAAAAAGGGTTGCCGACAAACAAATAGTGATAAATTGACCACATCAGTTCAGCACGAATCTAGATCAACAAGTCGTGCTCAACCTAACCGTCGTCGTGCGAGGACAAATTCCCTGCCACCTAGACGTAAACCAAACTCAACACAAGAGTCAGTAAATACTGGAAATACGGGCGTTAACCCCGAAGTACAAAACCCTGGTTCATTGAACTTACCTGGCGGTACCGGCTAGGGATCACAGGGGAAGGTGAACATTAATTGCGCACTTTTAAATATCCAATGTTTAGTGTCGCAAAGTTGTGACAAACTTATGTGTCCTGATGTGTTGGAAGTGTTTAATTCGAACGATATAGTGATGTTCACAGAGACATGGTCAAATGAACTCCAGAATTTTCATGTAAATAATTTTACGTACTTTGCTTTGCACAGGGCTAAATCTAAGGGCTGTAAGAGAGACTCAGGTGGTATTATTGTATATGTACGAGATTATCTTGTTGATGAAAACTGTATTTTCTTTCAAAGTGAAGATGACATATTATGGCTTAAAATTAATGGCCAAAAACTATTGATTGATCATGACTTATATATAGGTTTATGTTACGTAATGCCTGAAGGTAGTAGTAGGTTTAATATTATCGAGCAGGGTTGTTTTGATAGATTACTTAACTCTGTCGCTTCTATACACAGCCACACTAATGGAAATTGTTATATTATTTTATCTGGCGATTTTAATAGCCGTACATCCGAAAGTCCGGATTATGTTACTCACGATTCAATTGACAGTTATGTCCCTTTACCCGAAAATTATAACGCTGATATCAATACTAAGAGATCATCACAAGACAAAGGGCATACAAATCAAAATGGCACTGCTCTGTTAGACTTTTGTAAGCAAACCGGTTTACGAATAGTGAACGGTCGTTGTGGTCAAGACTCTAACATAGGTAAATATACGTTTGTCGGTCACAGGGGATCTAGTTTAGTTGATTACGTTTTAGCGTCTCAGAATCTTTTCGAATTCATTTCTTCTTTTAATGTAAATGATCCAAACCCTTTAAGCGATCATTGTTTAATTGACTTTTCTTTACAATTTTATACGACATCGCACAATCATGTAAATATTGAGGAGACTATAGTCGATAGCGAAAATACTAAAATAGACTATAAGTATACATGGTCGAATGAAAATAAATCAGAGTATATCAATAGTATAAATAGTGCTAGTTTTTTGAGTAAATTAAACGATCTAGCACATGAAGTGACGTTATGTTCTACTCAGGAGGACATAACGTCAAATTTAGATTCATTCTCGACTATTATGAATGATGTAACGAGCAATATATGTAGACACTCAATTAAACACACGCTTAATTACAACAATAATCACTCAGTTCGTCGTGACAATATTTGGTTTAATGATGAGTGTGATGAACTTAGAAACAAATTTTTATTAACGTTAAATCATTACAGAAAAAGTCCTAACGATGAAAATCGTATTCTTTTAGTCAATGCAAGAAGCTTGTACAAAAACACTCTTAAGCGTTATCGAAAATTACACTTGACAAATAGAACTAAAACTTTAGAATCCTATAGATTAAAGAATGCTAAACAATACTGGAAACTTTTACGCGAGTCATCCCATATTAAAAGCCCCAATACACAGTTATCAAGCTTTGAAAATTATTTCAAAGCAGTCAATAATCCAAACGATCATTTCTTTAATCCTGATGAAGACATTATGTATTTTAATGAACGCTTTGTTAATGGCGAGTTCCAGCTCATGTTCAGTGAATTAGACACTAGTATTTCTGAGCGTGAGGTGAAAACCGCTATTAAAGAGCTTAAATCAGGTAAAAGTGCAGGTCCCGACAATTTGCTTAACGAATATTTTAAACATGGCACATTTCAGTTAATGCCATATTTAGTAAATCTTTTTAATATTGTTTTTACCACTGGAAATTTTCCGAATGCTTGGTCCGAAGGGTATATAATTCCGCTTCACAAAAAGGATTCAATACACAATCCAGAGAATTATCGCGGAATAACTTTATTAAGCGTTCTAGGCAAATTATTCACGCGTATTTTAAATAATCGTTTGAACCTTTGGGCTGAAACATATAACGTCTATGTTGAGGCTCAAGCGGGATTTCGTAGTAATATGGGTACTACAGATAATATTTTTGCATTACATGGTCTGTTAACCCACATGATAAATAATGGACATGTACACAAATATCAAATCAAAAGTTCGTTTCAACAACATGTTAAGCAATGAATTTACTTGTTCATTAGGAGTTAGACAAGGCGAGAGTCTATCTCCATTTCTTTTTTGTATGTTTTTAAATGATCTAGAAGAGCAACTAATAGCTAACAAGTTTGAAGGTATCGATATTATGATGACCAAGATATTCATCTTACTCTATGCAGATGATATAGTTATATTCTCGGAAAGCGCGTCCGGACTACAAAAAGGTTTTGATATATTATACGAATACTGCATTCGATGGAAGTTAAAAATCAATGTTACTAAGACTAAAGTTGTTGTTTTTCGTAAAGGTGGTACATTGCCTAGAGATATTTGCTTCATGTATAATGGCGAACCCATAGAAATTGTTAGTTCTTTTAATTACTTGGGTATTGTTTTTAGTCAAAGTGGTTCTTTCAATATGACGCAATCCACTCTTGCAGGCAAGGCACTCAAAGCGGTTTTTAGTCTAAACAAATACTTACTTAACTTTCCTTATGTCTCTATAAACCATAGACTAGACCTTTTTGACAAACTCATACTTCCTATCTTAAACTATTCGTGCGAAGTGTGGGGGTTTCATAGGGGCAATAGTCTAGAACGCGTATATATCCAATATTGCAAAACATTACTTGGTGTAAAAAAATGTACACAGAATGACTTTGTATATGGTGTCTTGGGTCGTTTTGACCTAATGTACTACAGACTTGTTAAGATTGTCAAATATTGGTTAAAAATTATCTCTTGCCCGGACTCTAAATACTGCAAAATCATTTATGAACTTTTAAAATATGATGCCGAAAAAATGCCGAACAAAACTTCTTGGGTTACACTTGTGAGAAATCTTCTGTCTACACTAGGATTTTATGATGCGTGGGATGCGCAAAGCGTTGGTAACAATGAGTTATTTATCATCAATGTTAAACAACGACTTAAAGACACCCGTATCCAAAACTGGAATGAAAGACTTAGAAATTCTAGCAGAGCTGATTTTTTTCGTACAATTATAAATTTTGAGTGTCAATTTTATTTAACTAGCATAGATCAAATTAAATACAGAACAGCCATGACAAGGCTTATAACATCATCGCACAAATTAAGAGTTGAAACAGGTCGCTGGCATAAGCCTCATAAAATCCCTAGAGAGAATAGGTTATGTACAAAATGTAACAAAGTTGATGACGAGTATCATTTCATACTAGAATGTTCTCTATATAATGATTTAAGACAAACGTATATTGACAGGCACTATAGATATCATCCCAGTATGTTTAAACTTAAGCAACTTTTCGAAAGCAAAAACGATGCTAAGATAAGAAACCTAAGTGTTTATATTTTTAAAGCTTTTAAGATACATGAATCATACAATGCGCAAATATAAGACTTTATATCCGTCGCAAAATACGTGATTGTTCACAAATAACTGATTTTTACCAAATACATGTCATATATTAAATTATGAGTATAATATATTATGTTTAGTACTTCACGTATTATACTCCTCATGCCTCTTGCAGAATACGTAATCTATCAAAAACAACTCTCTTGCTTAAAGACTTCCTTAAGTCGAAGTTTGATTATTACATATCAACAGATTTTATATTTTAATCCGTTAAAACTTCTGAGTAATATATATGATGATTTCTTGTATTTGTCTCTAAACACATACAAATGTGTATTGTTGTTTGTCACAAATAACTTGAACATGCAAATTGTAAAATAACTAATATTGTATATATTACTGTTGGAATATATATTTTGACTCTGAGTATATATAAATGTACGATTTCCTTTTGCAAAATTGTTTTTGCAGAAAAATGCCTTATGTCAGTTACAATTATTATATATTAGTGCTGATATTATTTGATATATGTCGATTACGAGTATTATATGTTAATACTGATATTATTTGATATATGTCAATTACGAGTATTATATATTAGTACTGATATTGTTTGATATATGTCAATTACGAGTATTGTATGTTAACACTGATATTATTTGATATATGTCAGTTACGAGTATCATATATAAGTACTGATATTAATTTGGTATATGCCAATTACGAGTATTATATATTAGTACTGGTATTATTTTGTCTGTAAATATGTACAAATGTGTGATATCCCACAAGCAACTCGTTTCTGTTTATAACAGCGATACAAAACAAGTATAAGTCACCTTCTCCTGCGTATCTGTCTAAGATATTTTGATATAATTTATAATATATTACCTTTATAACCTTTATTAACTGTGATACCTGCTCAAGTTTGATTGAATTTTCATACAACCAATCCTTTATAGCTTTATACAAAAGTACTACACTGCATATATATATATATTTAAGTGTACATTGATCTCGAATGTTCTCTCTTTTTCAACTGTATGTTATTGATTACATGTAATATCATTGTCACGTGATTGTATATTTTATGAAATTCATTGTATGTTCACGCGGGTCTATTGACCTATTGATCTGAAAATAAAATCTTCTTCTTCTTCTTCTTCTTCTTATTGTCATAGGATACATAAGATGATTTAGCACCGATACAGTTGGACAAAGTATTCACTGGACATAAATTATTGTCAGTTAAGAAATTGTATAATAACATGTCACGTGTGACTACACTATTATGGTCATACTTGGCGTTAAAATCGCCAATAAATATAACACTACCATTGTGTGAATACATATTCCATAGATCATAAAGTTTATCTATATACTCTCTATAGTAGGTGACAGAATGATTGGTACAAGGTAAATATACTTGAAATATGAATATGAAAGTATTTCTAGAGATTTGTAACTGAATACCAATAATTCTATCATCATCTATAGATAGCGCTGTGACGTAATCACTCAAGCGTTTATGCCATATTAAGGCGACACAGCCTTTACCAAATTTCCGTTTACGCGACGGATTACAATCATTGTCACATACAACATAAAAACTATAAGTACTAATTAAAGTGTCTACAAAATGAACATTCTGTGGCATTAAATAATGTTCTGATATTCCACATATATCAATATCGTATTGTACTAATGAATCACACAGGTACGACGCACTAGACATAATACCCGTGACATTCCACGTCATTAGAGAAATATTCATTAATGTTTGTATAACAAATAGTAACATCAACAAAATAAGGATATTATAAATGTATGTATGTTAAATTAGTCTACGCTGTAGTTGTATCGACTTCTGGTCTGATCAGTCACGTGATCACGATTAAATTCACTACTATTTTCATGTATACAGTCATGAATCCAGTGATTATCACGATTATGTTTAAATCTTGATTGAGACGAACGTGAACGAAATCGTTGATTTCGTAATTCATAACGAGACATCCACTTCTTACAAACTATGTCATCAGGCCAAAACCCTTGTTGTATCAAAAAGTCTGCTGAGTCGTCTGCTTCAACATTGATCTGAGCAAACACTTTGTTGCGTGAACGACGCATAGGTAATATGTTAATGAAAGTAACTTTTGGTCCACGCTCATGTATATAGTTGTAGATTTCATCAGGAGTTACTGAAGTTGGAAACCCGGCGGCGTAGAATTTTTTAACTTGTCGACGCTTTATTGTGACAAAGCCATCATCATCAATAGTATGATGTCTGGGAGTTACTCTGACCGGAATCACGTTGGCTTCCTGAGCATAATTATCTATTGTACAATTATCATCCTTTGTTGTGCTTTTGGAGTTGCGCTGTGCACTGACCGTCGGCCGCTTTTAACGTTGTTGGTTACAAGATGATTCCATGTCATTACCATGGCAACGTTGATTTTTCTCAACGCTGTGATGTTCAGGTTTTCTTGTAGAAGACTGATTTTGAATGTTATTTGGTCCATCACTATACAATTTCGATGAAACTCTGTCGATCGCAAATATTTGAGCATCATCAAGAAAAGTTTCCAGTTGTTGAACTCTATTATCAATTGATTTTATTGCAGAATCTATAGAGTTTAGTGACTGGTTAAAACCGTTTATTTGTTGATCATACAGCTTACAATTGTTCACAATTTTACCAAACTCTTGAAGATCAATTTTGATGCTATCAACAGTACTTATTACAGTTTTAATTTGATCCTTTCGCACATTCTCTGTTGCATGTATAATTTGTTTCATATTTAGCATATCACTTTGTAGCACAGCTACGGTTTCTTTCAATAATTCTAGTTCATGTCCATTACATTGACATTTATTACACGTCATGTCATTAACCCTTTTTGATGGAGTTTTACATGGAGTATCTGAATTTGAGGTTACAGATTTGAGTCTTACAAAAGTTATCATATCTTTCATACCGGAATAATTCTCACCTTCCGATATCGACACCAGTGTATAAATATCATTAGCCAGTTTAACACATACTTTTTCACCTTTTCTGGTTGAAACACGACGTTTTAATTCAGCTTTTTGACCGTATGGAAAATCGTCGCCCTCTTTGACTATATTGAAGAAGTCACGCCTTAATAATTCTAAATCTGATTCACTTGAGTTATAATGGCGTAATAACTTGGACAAAAACATGCCCGACGGTAGATCTCTATACCATTGTATAATCATTTCACAATCTTTCAAATTACATGATAATTGCTGTTTATCTGCGTTACTAGTTATAAAGGGAATTTTCACTTCCGTATTATCGTCACAGTCCGATATTTCATACTCCAAAACTAACGCCTCTTGATTCAACGGTAAACTGTTACCTGAGGCCATAATGATAAGATTAGTCACCGTAGCTGATTATAATCCTTTGAGTACAAATCAAGTCCAACAATGTACACATAAAAAGAACAAAGAAAAATCACTATTTCATTGTTTTACAGTAAATGAAGTTAGTTAATGAAAATATATTTACAACATCGTATAGATCACTTAATCACGATCATTTTGATACCAAAATTGTCATATAATTCCAGAAAAATCCAATCAAAAATCACACAAAACAGAGAGAAAATTTTTCGTGACCTATCACATCGAAAGCATAAAATTATTCTGTGTTATTATGTACAAACTTAAAAAAGAAGTCAATTGTATTTTAACGCAATGAAAATAAATGTGCTAAAAGTCTTACTAACAATTTCTGTATCATGTTAAAACGGAGGATGAAATATTGAGAAGTACATATATAATTATGTGACTAATGTAAACATATTCCATGGATACATATATGCCGAACTTGTTTAACCCCCTTATGTTTAACTTGCCGACAGCTTCTGTGTCCGTGATTGTCACCAATGTGTTGAAGATAATAACTGTCATTTGTAAACGTAACAATAAAAGTAGCAAAATTATTACGACAAATATGATGTATTTATATACATTAAATTAAGAGAACAGTCGGAAAACCATATATATATATTATATATTGTTCTCAGACTGTTATCTTGATTTAATGCTGATATTTATCTATGAATACTGAATTGGAAATAGGTTCTACAATCAATAAGCCGTATTTGCCGAGAAATTGTGCACATGCGTCTTTTCGTGTCAGATGCCATTATTGTAGACTACAACGATGTGCTGCGGACGGTAATTACACTATAGCTCTTATGACAAGTTACTATTTTTAGCTACGTGAAATACCTCCACGCGACATTCCGTTTCTATTTATAGACTAGAAATTCCATTGAGATTTACTTAAGGTTGAGGAAAAAATCAACATTTTCTTTTCGTAAGTTTTTCCTTAAGTGACTTTGAGAATACCACTTAAGGTTGAGGAAGATTTTTTCCTTAGCTAAGGAGAAAATGTTGAGGATGAGGAAATACTTAAATAAAAACTTAAGTAAGGATGGGAATACGGCCCCTGGTGCTGATTTCAAGAATAACTCGTGACTATGTAGCAGAAAGGTTCACTCAGGTGTATGATGATGCACCCATGTGGGCATTGTCTGATGTAACAAGCGACGGTGAATGATTCGGATTCTGACGTAGCCAAGGTAATAAATTATAGACTAAATAGCCAATATGTTGTCGGCTTGCCTATTCTAAAGCTTACTGTTTAGCTTAATTGATTTAAAGAAATATATAAACTTGTCCTTTTTTTGCAAAGGGCACTGCCCTTATCTTACTCGGTGATTTAATACAATTTAATATGCTGTCTGCGACTTGCGAAAACATTGACATTTTATAAACCTCCTTGCTATTACTTAAGATACATCCTTCAAACTTGGAATAGTTATTCACAAAGAGAGGTCAACTTTGTATGATGGGAAACAATACTCTGCCATCTTTATTTTCAAATCACCCCACTTTAAAACCAAACACTTTATGAAATATGAAATTTTTAATATCTTCCCAATTACGATATATTCTTGAAAAGGTAACTGACAAGGAGCTGCATCCCAATATTCGCACCCACGGTACTCGTTATACGACTTTCAAATAACTTTTCTTATAGTTCCTAACTGGACAAGAAGTGAAATATCTATGATATTATAAAATGTTTACAATATTTCACTGTTACACACACTGTAGATCCTGGCAAGAAATGTAAGATAAAAGCCTTGAAAAGGTTTGCATTTCTTCGATTGTAAACCCTTTGTAAAACCTGAAATTCAGAAATAAAATCATTGAAAATGTCGGGAAAAGTCTGGAATTTCATAAGCAGAACATTTTGGGAACCCTGGGCGGGGCGCCATACAAAACACAAAAATACGAGATTTTAATCATTTGTCTTGTTTTTGTCTGAGGAAGAAAAAGTAAATTTTTGCGACAAAACTTTCCCGAAAGTACGACACTTTTTATGTCGTGTTTTTTCCTTAATTTTGTCGTACCCTTGGGTTTGCGCCACAAAACCAGCGGGACGAAGATACGACAAAAATACACTTGTCGCATGATTGTGTTTTCGTTTTTTCGCCTTTCTCTTACACATGCAAAGAATACTATTGAAGAAGTAATAAATCGACATTAAATGGTGTCGTACATTTAAAAAAGTTTTGTCGTATAAATATGTTTTCGTTATACACATCATCAGGCAAAAACGCGACAAATGATTAAATTGTCGTATGATTGTGTTATTGCTTGGCAACCCGCGGGACGAAGCTACGTCCAAAATACCATTTTGTCGTACTTTTAGTGTTTTCGTGTGGCGACATGGCGAAATTCAGCCACAATACGAGTCAAATCACAGTGATAGTTTCGAGTGGCTAAGGGATGAGTATGTACATATTGCTTATGAATACATTAATTCTTTTTAACGTCGTATTCAGCACATATTTAGGTCATATATATACGACGGCCAGATCTTCCTACTATAGGTTTCCTGGACACTTATCTATCACCAGTACTAACTTACCCTACCACGAGGCCGACAACTCATGTATAGGGTACGACCTACCGCGACCGGGCTCGAACCCGCGATTTCCGGATTCGAAGTCAGACATGCTAACCACTACGACACGGTCGTGGCTTGAATTTATTTAAAAAACAACAATTGTTCATGTTTTACTTACATTCTTGAACCCCTTTTAACTTTCTAGAAGGCCAAAGTTTCAAATTGTGAGGGCTATTTAGTCAATATATCGTGGTTATAGTTTTCATGGTTTGTTGTTGTATAGCTGATCTTATGCAAATGTAACAAAACAGTAATGTATCTCTTTAAATAGATACACAAAATTGTCCAACATTCATCACTTGACAGTGTGAATGACAAAACTTGTTGTTTTGGTGTAATATCCTCAGGCAAGTAAGAGACATATATGAGCTATATAGACATCAACAGACATGTGTATTCTAGAATTATACAACTTGACAGCATAGTTACATATAATATAGTGTTGATGATAGGAAAAAAATAAAAAGAAACAATCAGTGATACAATCTAATGGAATATGATTCTTATAATTCACGTGTAATATTTGATTGGTTTATATTAAGATGGTTTATATTGTATGTACGTTAGAACGTAGACCATCTTTTTATTGTCTTACAGTTGTCAGCAAGTTAACCATGCACAACAGTTTACTTTGACAGATTACCTTCTACTTAATTAACTTATTTCTATATGATACAGTGTATTCAACTAAAGGATTGTGAATTATTAACAAAAACAAAAGAGAATTAAAACCTCATAGTTTAAAAGTCGTTTTAAAATTTACAACGTTGGGTCAAAGGAAACTTAAAATTGGAGAATTTATAACTTATCCAGCAGTAGTGGATACCATCATGAAGATCTAGACTATACTGGAGTGTAGGCTTGTAAGTAGCATTTCTTATTTTCAAATTAACCTGAAATAACCGATAACACATGATAGTTAGCTGCACTGATAGTTTGTTTGCTGGTTGTTTCAAACATATGTTAATAACTACATGTTTTATTGACATATAGTTTGAAACAAATAGAATACAATCAGTCAACGTTGCTGATGGTTTCACCAGGGTAGCTTAGTTGAAAGCGCCACTGACTACGAATTCAAGTCTTGGGTTCAAATCCCGCCGGGATATAAATTATGTTCTACGATAGTTATCATACATATAAATATATGTATGTTGTGATTTCAGTATGCCCATATCATCATTTAGCCATAAATAACCAGTTGTCTGTATAATTGATGTAATTGTATGTTTACAATTCCTGAAAAAAATCCAGTATATGATTTTATCGTTTGAAATATTTGGCAAATCCGATTTTGATTTTTACAGACGCCTTGGTATTCAATTTTTTTCCGGGACCAAATCGTATAGAACTATATTTTCTGTTTCCGTTCTGTCATGCTTGAATAATTTCCAGGGTGTCTCAACTGATTCTCTTATAATATTGTAGTAGAGTGTGAAACATGACATAACAAATATTTTATGAAGATAATGTTATATTTCTAGTAGAATCAAGTCTTATACCACTACATCTGATATAATCACTGACAACAACTTTTTTTAACCTTATACTTTTACCTTAAGTTAATGAATAAATAATGTACTTATAAAACTAACGTGCAGGAAACATACGTCACATTATACACTACAATTTAAATATTTTATATACATTTCAAATATCTGATACTTGCAATAATATCTGTCAGACAACCTCATTTACTATGGTTGTATAAGCATCATGAGAGATAAAGGCCACAACGATCTGACACTATGTATGGACATTCGAACATAAAACACCATTTAACTATTGAATTTATCTAATTGCATGTTTAACATTGGTGTGCCTTTTTGTTGATGTAGCGAAACAACATTTGTTAAATAAATCTTGTGATGACGTATACAACTGTACAGGATTTATGTTTGTCTCATGATAAAATACATGACTGTCAGTCATGTATAACTGGCATGTTGACCGGTAACGTCTATTTACGTAGAATGTCATTTTGTATTTCATTGGTTAGCTAAGCTAAAGATTGAAAGCTTAACACTAAGGATGCTAAAGGTCTCACGTCATCTTTGCTTCAAAATCAAGCCACGAGTTCACAGACACTTAACTGAATCAGAAATAGTTTGATCCTCTAATCGTTTTCTTTGATTTGAATAATCAACATAAGTACAATTTCATACCTTCTCAAAAGAGAGGAAGCACCTAAATGTTTTTATTTTCTTTATTTATTGGATTTAACGCCGTATCAACACATTTTTAGGTCATTTTACGGCGTCCAGCGCACCTAACCTAGCTTTCCTAGAACTTTGTCTATAACCAGTACTCACCTACCCTTCCACAAGGCCGGAAACTTCTCCATATCATCTAATCAATGGAGGAAAATCGACATTATTGTCAAATTTTCATGGAAGGGTATAACCTCCCCGGGTGGGATTCGAACCCGTACCCACCTTGGGACACGAGATTCCGAATCCCGGCGCGCTACCAATTGCGCTATCGTCCCGGGTTACACCTAAATGTATACCATGTGACGAGCATTTCAATGTAAAACACATTCTCATTAACTCACTTAAAGAACTTTTTGAGTCTGTACCATTATATGCGATACTTAACTTTTGGAAGGAAATAAATGTATATAATAAGATATAGAGCTTTAGATCATTAATATCGTTTGAATTAATAGTATCATTAATTGCTTTGGGCGCGATATGACCTTTCTCTGTTGGTGCGCCGTAAAACCCAAACAAACAAGCAAATTAACACAAGTAGAACTCCAACAAACTTTTTAGTACTTATGTACCGGAAGGTCTCCTCGGTTTTTGGAGTGATGTCACTAACATAAATTATAATGACAAAATCTTGGAAAACGAAATTATAAAAGGAAATATAACAATATATAAGTTTTCACCATCATAAATAAATATTTAGTCAAAATTGATTCACTTATTTACTCACTTATTTTAAGGTTCTGTAGAGTGTCTATATTATTAAGCTGGTTTTCATGAATATCAACATTTCGTTTTCCTGTTTCAAATATTTAAGCAATATGAATTACTTAAAACTTACCTAACACAATAAATATTAACAAAATCCAGTCGTCCTGGTCGAGTTAAATGTTAGCGAACAAGATATCTGGCTTTAGAAGTTTCAGTTAACATTGCAATTTAAATGAGTTCAAGTTAGATAATATCAGTAAGTATTGAAATCTAAACTTTCTTCAACGCTGCAGTTGTTTGATATATTTATGTTGGTATACTCAATGTATTATACATGTATCAGTTCAACAACTGACGAACATCATCAGATGGTAAATTTTGATTCATAAAGACTACATACAGAAGATAGTCCATCACAAGGGACACCAAGACTTGTATATGACTTATGAAAGCATAAAACTTATCTTCTAGGTGTACCATATCACATGGCCTATGTGAAATGGACATGTTATATACATATATATCGTATATATGTGTGACTAGGACAATATAGTTATCAATGTTTTATGCGTCTAGTTGACAATTCATGTATTTAATGATGATATTTAATAACTGTGGTTTGTTGACGTCTAATATAAACAATACATTTATAATTAACAAGAAATTATAAATAAGACTTGTTACTTTTTGGTCACGTCATTATGTTTTGTTATTTACGATGTATAAAATGTGTATATATAAAGGAATATTTTAACTTGGCGCGTCAATTTAACACTAGAACAGTCTAATTGAGGTCTGTGAAGTTAGCTATCTATTGTCTATTCTCTATTCAAAAGTCTATTCGCACAATAGACAGCTATGTATTGAGAAATCTATTCATTCAGAAATCTATTCGCATTTACTGTATACATAGATATAGGTAAGTTCAAATATCTGTACAAATATCTGTTCACAAAAAGCCGAAAAGACAGCTATCCATTCGGAAGTCTATTCAGAAGTCTATTCGAAAAAAGTCAGTAATGCAATCAAACAGATTTAAAAGTCTTTTCGTGGAATACTTAAAGAGACAAATGTCCATTCAAAAGTCTTTTCAGAAGTTTATTTGCAAATACATAGTAATGCAATCTGAATGAGCAAGGTTTCTATTCCAAGAATGCAAGCGACAAATGTCCATTCAAAAGTCTTTTCGGATCTCTATTCGCAAAATCATATATATGCTTTAAGAATGTGTCTGTAGTCTATTATAAAGTATTGAATGGAGAGCTGTCCATTCAAATGTTTATTCAGAAGTCTATTCGCAAAATCATGTATATGCATTCAGAATGAGTCAGAAGACTTTTATAGAGTTTCGAATAGAGAGCTGTCCATTCGAAAGTCTATTCAGAAATCTATTCGCAAAATCATATAAATGCATTAAGAATGGGTCAGAAGTCTTTTATAGAGTTTCGAATAGAGAGCTGTCCATTCAAAAGTCTATTCAGAAATCTATTTGCAAAATCATATATATTAGTAGAGCAGCAAAGTGTCATATTTTGAATTTCACAGGACCACAAAAAGTCACAAAACGAGTCATATACCAAACTGTTCGGGACAGTCTGAAGTTTATCAGACTGCCGGCATAAATTAAAAATTTTTGGTGCGGGCCCGGAAATCCAAGATGGCGTCCAAAATGGCCGCCATTTCGGCTGGCAGTAGGCTTATAAGAAAAACCTTGTGTAGCATTTATATTATTTTAAAAGATGCCAAAGAAACATTGAAAAGCTTTTGTACATGAAAAGTACCAAAAAAATAATGTAAGTTGGATTTCGCTCAAGGTCATTTTCAAGGTCAAATTCAAGGTCAAAGGTCAAATTTCCCGAAAATTTCACCAATTGACCTCATTACTTCTTTTATATTTTCAAAACAGCATGCTATAGAATGTGATTTACAACATAAATAGATTGTACAATGTATGCCCTTTACAAATATATTCATTGTAGGCAAAAATATTTGGTTGCCATGGAGATTTACAGGCAATTTTAAAATATCCAATATGGCCGCTATTTTACTCTGTATCAGGCTTACTCTTATGTCATAATTATCATTTTATGTTTATTATTGAAATAATTGCGAAAGAAAGCTGGTACAGCTTTAGTTAATAAGTGTTTTTAATTTTTGATGGTTGGGTTTTATCCAAGGTCATTACCAAGGTCGAATTGAAGGTCAAGGTCAAAAAGCCCAAAAATATCAAGTTTTCCTCAAAATTTTCAATATTTATTCAAAACTGCATGATATCATATGGAATATGATTTACAACATTTTCTACAATGTATACCCTTTACAAATTTTTCATTTTATATCAAAATACTTGGTTGCCATGGAGATACAGGAACAATTCTAAAACATCAAATATGGCCGCTATATCACTTTGTATCAGCTTATTTTAAAGTAACGGCATTGTATGTATATTATTGAAATGACTGCAAAAGAAACCTAGTACAGCTTTAGAAAATGAGAGTTGTTATTTTTTATTGGTTGGGTTTCATTCAAGGTCATTTATCAAGGTCGTATTCAAGGTCAAGGTCAAGAAGACAAAAAATACCAAATTTTCCGCAGAATTTTTATATTCATTCAAAACTGCATGATATCATGTGAAATATGATTTACAACATTATTTTTTTCCACAATGTATATCCTTTACGATTTATTCATTTGGTATAAAAAATACCTGGTTGCCATGGAGATACAGAAACAATTCTAAAATATCAAATATGGCCGCTATTTTACTCTGTATCAGTTTATTTTAAAGTCATAGCATTGTAGGTATATTATTGAAATAACTGAGTAAGAAACCATATACAGCTTAAGTAAATGCAAAGTACATCATCAACTTAGTTAGTTTGGATTCATTCAAGTTCATTAAAAAGATCAAACTCAAGGTCAAATGTGAAAAATGACCCATTTCCCCAATTGCTTTTATAACTTTTTATCAGTTCAAAACTGATTTACATAGAATGTGATTCAAATTACAAATTGTTTCTACAGTACATACACTTTCCATTTTTCAATAATTTATCCAGATAATAATAATATCAGTATTTTATTCAAAGTTATAAGTAAGTTGTGATATCTAAATGATGGAGAAATCACAACTAAACACCGTATTATTTGGTATCATATTATGTATGTAGGTTTTTATTATGTACGTACATGTAGTTGCAAATATTAGTACATTTATACATATTAACATACTCAATTAGGGTGTTTATAGTTATTGCAAATGGTCAACATTTTAGTTTCTTATATCTGCTAGTTACTCAGGTTAAAATCAACATATTCAAAACATAATATTAAGTTTGGTTTATAAATATGTTGACAATGGCATTGTACATTTTTAATCATTTGCAATAGTTCATTTCAATTTTTAACACTTGCCATGCAGTCACATGCTGCTGTACATAGTTGTTGAAAGATAAACAAAAACAATTTACTTAACAACTGCAATTACATTCAAGATCACTAATTAACTTCGGAGGAACTGCAGGTTTGGTCATAAATATTGGAATAGCTAAAGATAAGTAATTATCTATAGTGTAACCCAGTGTTGTTAAAGTTGGTAAGGTGTATCTGGCAATCAATGCATTTTCAAAATGAGCAATTGAAATAGACATCTTTGTAAGAGAACAAGAAAACTATCATTTGTTGAATCAGTCAACGAGGTTTTACATTTTTATTTTTAATCAACTCTTCGGCCCGTTAGACATTGAGATTAGTTTTTATAACGTTTACCAACAAACTGAGTACATGAAGAAATCTGACTGCAGGTAAATTCAGTTATATCTCCTAGCTGTAGATGTAGCTGCTCAGTAGATAATGTACGTGCAATGCTTGAAACATGTATATTATACGGTCAAATTAGTTTGGACAGACTTTCTACCTGTGTGGAAGGGTATATAAAATTATGATATCCTAATATCATAATAATGATGTAATATCATCATCATCATCATCATATCCTGAGTTTATTTGTCATCTGCTGCGGGTGTCCCAGATACTGAGGTAGGCAGCAGGCGGCTTGAACGTCTAACACCAGCTCTCCATCCGTCCCTATTGTGTGGACTGGTATTGCCCATACCACATACACTTAAATCGGTCTTGATGCAATCAGACCAAGATTTTCTAGGTCTTCTACGCCCACGGGCCCTTGGAATATCCATGTTCATAATGGTGTTTGTACAATTGTTACGAGAAGCATGACCAAACCACCTCAGGCGTTTGGTACGAAGAGCTATGGCTATCTCTTGAATTCCTAATTTGGTGTACAGAGAATCTGTGGTGACATTATCATTAGGCTTAACACCGCAGATTCAACGGACCATGGCTCTATCATTACGTTGTAATCGATGTAGGTCTGAAGTAGACGGCCCCCAGGATTCACTGCCATGAAAGAGTGTAGACCGGACACAGGCATTGAAGACTTTTCCTCGAGTACAAAGAGATATATGTCTTGAAGTCATGATTGGTAGAAGCTTTCTGAATTTTCCCCTGGCTATACGACATCTGGTGATAATGGCGAGCTTGCAGCCTCCACCAGCGCAAAGCATATCACCCAGGTAACAGAAACTTGGTTCAACATCAAGGACTGTTCCATCGACATCCACTTGTGTACAAGGTCTACCATCTATAGGACGAGACAGCCCACAACATCTTGGGCACACATAAAGTGGGTTGGCATGAAGTGGACCTTTGATGGCACTACACTTCTTGTGTACCCATAGCCCGCACTGAGAACACTGGATAGCGTTACTCCCAACTCCACTTCGACACACAGCACAAGGGAAGTCTCCACTATCTTGTAGAAGATCAAGACCTGGCCTCGAGATCATGAATTTGGTTTTCTTCATGTTACCCTCAGTCCTCTTTCCTCCAAACCACTCTTCCATGCCTTGAGCTCGTTGATGCACTCTTCAAGTGAATCCGCAACCAGTGCCAGGTCATCAGCGTAGAGTAATTCCCATGGCACACCAGTACGAAAAGCACGAAATAAAGCTTCTAGTACGAGGATAAAAAGAAGAGGACTGAGGACAGATCCCTGGTGAACACCAACTCTCACCTCAAACTCTTCACTGTACCTTCCATTAACCCTGACACGACTCCTGGCATCAGAGTACATACCCTGGACGACACGTACAGCCCACTCTTCTACACCAAGGTCTCTCAGTGCCCACCACAGAACTTTCCGGGGTACTCGGTTGATTGCCTTTTCTAGATCAACAAAGGCAAAATACAATGGCTTATTTGCAGCCATGTGTTTTTCTTGAAGCTGACGAAGTATGAATATGGCGTCAGAAGTGCCACGACCAGGTACAAACCCAAACTGCATGGTGTCAATGTCAACCATACCACGTATATGAGAGTCTGGCACTCGTTCCAACAGCTTCATGGTCTGGTCAGTGAGCTTCAGGCCACGGTAGTTACCACGATCCAAGGCATCACCTTTACCTTAACCCCTGCCGCCTTTGTAGAGATTCATTATGTCGCTCTCCTCCCAGTCCTTGGGGACTATTCCTTCGCGAAAAACAATCTCAGCTAAGTCTCTCAACAATACCACACCTTCTTCACCTGCAGCTTGCAACATTTCACAGGTGATACCAGATGGCCCAGCAGCTTTACCACACTTCATACTTTTGAGAGCATTGCGGATTGAATCTAGGGTGACAGGAGGGAGAGGGCCTGCTATAGGAGGAGCTTCTGGGAGCTGATCACAGGGCCACTCAAATTCCACGTTCAGTAGTCTGGAATAATGTTCTACCCACGCCTTCATTTTGTCCTCATCACACAATGACAACTCGCCGTCATCGTTTCTTACGCACTTCTCACCCACAACATATTGGTTAGTCTTGTCCATTTGTTTGGCTAACTTGAAGATACTACTGTCATTCGGGGAGATGTTTGCAAATGTTTCTTTTTCAGCAGCTGACTTTGCTGACCAGACACCATGCTTGGCTAACCGCTTAGCCTCATTGTAGGCAAGTTTGGCCTTCTTTGCCTCTTCGATCTTGTTAGCTTTATTCAACGATTTTTATACTTTGAAGCGCGCTCTTTTCAGTGAGATCGCATCTTTGACATTGTCATTCCACCACCAGGTTTCACGTTTCCATTGATGGCCTTTGGAGAAACCAAATCTTTTCCCAGCTGCTTCAAGAAGTGGGGACTTAAGTCGAGCCCAAACATCCTCCACAGAAGTCATAGGATCAACACTACGCATTCCTCCATCGGGATTACCTTCACATCCTGGACTGAAGAGTGGAAGTTCTTGCGGAATAAGATGTAATCAATTTGAGTCCTATGACTGCCTGAGGAATAGGTTATGAAGTTATTTATATGATATTATTAAAAAAATATAACACCTAGTAATATCTTATGTCAATAGATATCTATTCCAGCAATGTTTGTAGATTTCAAAAAGAAAAAAGCATGCATGAGTTCGCCAATAATATAGATGATACTAAACTTTCGAGCAAAGGTGTTTGTTTCAAGTGTTCATTATAAAAACCATTAAGTAGTGATATTTATAGATAGATATGACCTTGAATTTGACCTTTATTATGACCTTAAATGAACCCAAACGAACAAGGTTTATTAAGTACCTTGCATTTACTAAAAGTAAAGCTGTACCAAGATTTTTGCAGTTATTTCAATGATATACAAACAATGCTAAAACAAATAATAAGAATATGCCTTATACAGAGTGAAATAGCAGCCATGTGTGATATTTTAGCATCGTTTGTACATCTCCACGGCAATTAGAATTTCACATAAAATGAATAATTTGTAAAGGCCATAAAGTGTCGAAAGAATTTAAGTTGTAAATGCAATTCCATAGTATACAGTTTTAAATAAATATTGAAAATTAGGAGTGAAATGTACTATTTTCGGTACTCATGACCTTTTGACCTTGAATTCGACCTTGATAATGACCTAGAATGAAACCCAACCAACAATGGTAAATAAATAACTCCCATTTGTTAAAGTTGTACAAGGTTTCTTACTAAGTTATTTCAATAATATACATTCAATGCTATGACTTTAAAATAAGCCGATACAGAGTAAAATAGCGGCCACATTTGATAATTTAGAATTGTTTCTGTATCTCCATGGCAACCAGGTATTTTGATATCAAATGAATAAATCTTAAAGGATATACATTGTAGAAAGAAATTATGTTGTAAATCATATTTCATATGATATCATGCAGTTTTGAATGAATATTAAAAATTCTGGGGAAAATTGTAATTTTTGGTCCTTTTGACCTTGACCTTCAATTCGACCTTGATAATGACCTTGGATGAAACCCTATCAATAATGAAAACAAAACAACTCTCATTTTCTAAAGCTGTACCAGGTTTCTTTTGCAGTTATTTTAACAATACATATACATGTTATGACTTTAGAATAAGCCTGATACAGAGTAAAATAGCGGCCATATTGGATATTTTAAATTTGCCTGTAAATCTCCATGGCAACCAAATATTTTTGCATACAATGCATATATTTGTAAAGGGCATACATTGTACAAACTATTTATGCTGTAAATCACATTCCATAGCATTTCGTTTTGTAAATATAAAAGAAGAAATGAGGTCAATTGGTGAAATTTTCAGGAAATTTGACCTTTGACCTTGAATTCGACCTTGATAATGACCTTGAGTGAAATCCAACTTACATTATTTTTTTGGTACTTTTCATGTACAAAAGCTTTTTAATGTTTCTTTGGCTTCTTCTAAAATGATAAAAATGCTACACAAGGTTTTTCTAATAAGCCTACTACCGGCTGAAATGGCGGCCATTTTGGACGCCATCTTGGATTTCCGAGCCCGCACCCAAAATTTTTAATTTATGCCGGCAGTCTGATAAACTTCAGACTGTCCGGAACAGTTTGGTGTATGACTCATTTTGTGACTTTTTGTGGTCCTGTAACTTCTTAACGGAGCCACTTTTTGACACTTTGCTGCTCTACTATATGCATTAAGAATGGGTCAAAGTCTACCATAAAGTTGCGAATAGACAGATGTCCATTCAAATGTCTATTCAGAAGTCTATTCGCAAAATCATGTATATGCATTCAAAATGTGTCAGAAGTCTCTTATAGAGTTTCAAATAGAGAGCTGCCCATTCAAATGTCTATTCAGAAGTCTATTCGCAAAATCATGTTTATGCATTCAGAATGAGTCAGAAGTCTTTTATAGAGTTTCGAATAGAGAGCTGTCCATTCAAAAGTCTATTCAGAAATCTATTCGCAAAATCGTATATATGCATTAAGAAAGGGTCAAAGTCTACCATAAAGTTGCGAATAGACAGATGTCCATTCAAATGTCTATTCAGAAGTCTATTCGCAAAATCATGTATATGCCTTCAGAATGAGTTTGAAAAATTTATAGAAATCGAATTGAGAGCTATCCATTCAAAAGTCTATTCAAAAGTCTATTCGCAAAATCTGGTAAATGCGTTAAGAATGAGTTAGAAGTCTATAATACAGTAGCGCATACACAGCTGTCCATTCAAATGTCTATTCAGAAGTTTATTTGCAAAATAATATATATGTATTTAGAATGTGTCAGATGTTTATTATAAAATTGCGAATAGAGAGATGTCCATTCAAATGTCTATTTAAAAGTCTATTCCAAAAAAGTTAGTAATGCAATCAAACAGATTTAAAAGTCTTTTCGTGGAATACGTAAAAAGACAAATGTCCATTCAAAAGTCTTTTCAGAAGCTTATTTGCAAATACATAGTAATGCAATCTGAATGAGCAAGGTTTCTATTCCAAGAATGCAAGCGACAAATGTCCATTCAAAAGTCTTTTCGGATCTCTATTCGCAAAATCATATATATGCTTTAAGAATGTGTCTGTAGTCTATTATAGAGTTTTGAATAGAGAGCTGTCCATTCAAATGTCTATTCAGAAGTCTATTCGCAAAAAAATGTATATGAATTCGGAGTAAGTCAGTAGTCTTTCATAGAGTTTCGAATAGAGAGCTGCCCATTCAAATGTCTATTCAGAAGTCTATCCGCAAAATCATGTTTATGCATTCAGAATGAGCCAGAAGTCTTTTATAGAGTTTCGAATAGAGAGCTGTCCATTCAAAAGTCTATTCAGAAATCTATTCGCAAAATCACATATATGCATTAAGAATGGGTCAAAGTCTACCATAAAGTTGCGAATAGACAGATGTCCATTCAAATGTCTATTCAGAAGTCTATTCGCAAAATCATGTATATGCATTCAGAATGAGTTTGAAAAAATTATAGAAATCGAATAGAGAGCTATCCATTCAAAAGTCTATTCAGAAGTCTATTCGCAAAATCTGGTAAATGCGTTCAGAATGAGTTAGAAGTCTATAATACAGTAGCGCATACACAGCTGTCCATTCAAATGTCTATTCAGAAGTCTATTTGCAAAATCATATATATACATTAAGAATGTCTGAAGTTAATTATTAAGTAGCGAATAGACAGATGTCCATTCAAATGTCTATTCAGAAGTCTATTCGAAAATTACGTATATGTATTTAGAATGTGTCAGATGGTTATTATAAAGTTGCGAATAGAGAGATGTCCATTCAAATGTCTATTTAGAAGTCTATTCCAAAAAAGTCAATAATGCAATCAAACAGATTTAAAAGTCTTTTCGTGGAATACGTAAAAAGACAAATGTCCATTCGAAGTCTATTCAGAAGTCTATTCGCAAAATCATATATATGCATTAAAATGTGTCTAAAGTGTACTATTAATTTGCTAATAGACAGATGTCCACTCAAATGCCTATACAGAAGTCTATTCGCAAAATCATGTATATGAACTCAGAGTAAGTCAGTAGTCTTTCATAGAGTTTCAAATAGAGAGATGTCCATTCAAAAGTCTATTGGCGAAATCTGGTAAATGCGTTCAGAATGAGTCAGAAGTCTATTATACAGTTGCGAATGCACAGCTGTCCATTCAAAAGTCTATTCAGAAGTCTATTCGCAAAATCATATATATACATTAAGAATGTCTGAAGTTAATTATTAAGTAGCGAATAGACAGATGTCCATTCAAATGTCTATTCAGAAGTCTATTCGAAAATTACGTATATGCATTCAGAATGAGTTAGAAGTCTTTACAAAGTAGCAAAAAGGCAGCTGTCCATTCAAAAGTCTATTCAGAAGTCTATTCGCCAAATCATATATATATGCAGTTAAAATGTGCCAGAAGTCTATTTAAAGATTAGCGAATAGACAATTATTCTTGCAAATGTTTTTTCAGAAGTATATTCGCAAAATCATACATTTGCATTTAAAATGTGTCAAAAGTCTATTCAAAGAGTAGCGAATAGACAGCTGTCTATTCAAATGTCTATTCAGAAGTCTATTCGCAAAATCATGTATATGCATTCAGAATGTGTCAGAAGTGTTTTTCAATGTCGCAAATAGATTGTTGTCCATTAAAATGTCTATTCAGAAGTGTATTCGCAAAATCTTTTGTAAACATATAGAATGTATCACAAGTCTATTATAGAGTTGTGAATAGACAGATGTCCATTCAAATGTTTAATCAGATTTTTATTCGCAAAATCATGTATATGCATTCACAATGAGTCAGAAGTGTATTATAGACTTTCGAATAGACAGCTGTCTATTCAAAAGTCTTTTCAGAAGTTTATTCGCAAAACCTGGTAAATGCGTTCAGAATGAGTCAGAAGTCTATTATAAAGTTGCAAATAGACAGATGTCCATTCAAATGTCTATTCAGAAGTCCATTCGCAAAATCTGGTAAATGCGATCTGAATGAGTCAGAAGTCTATTATACAGTCGAGAATACACAGATGTCCATTCAAATGTCTACTCAGAAGTCTATTGGCAAAATCATTTATATGCATTCGGAATGAGTCAGAAGTCTTTTATAGAGTTTTGAATAGACAGATGTCCATTCAAATGTCTATTTAGAAGTCTATTCCAAAAGAGTCAGTAATGCAATCAAACATATTGAAAGTCTTTTCGTGGAATATGAAAAGAGGCAAATGTCCATTCAAAAGTCTATTCAGAAGCCTATTTGCAAATTATATATATGCATTAAAAATGTGTCCTAAGTCTATTATAAAGTTGCGAATAGACACCTGCCCATTTAAATGTCTTTTCAGAAGTCTATTTGGAATTTATGTTAATCGATTCAGAATGTGTCAGGTGTTATTGTGATAGACCTGCCATGTTTATTGAAGTTTGCGTGCTTTGCCTGAATTAAGTAAGTTTCTTAACTCTCGTAAACATAAATGAATCTCCCGAATATTTCGGCAATTGTAGATGAAGGTCGATTTGCCTTTCCATATCGTCGTAATTTTGCCGATTCTGTAAACCAAATCGAGCCGGTAAATCTGGTTCAAACAAGGTCACTGGTACCGTAGATTACACAAGTGCAAATGCAAATTCGGTAACCAGTGCTGGTTTTATTCGAGGAAGCGCCATTGCTTGAGACATGCTAATATTCGAAGTTTGTAGGTAGAAACATCTGAATTTCGTATTAAATCGTAAACAAAGTGTTATTATCCACAAGAAAAATAAGCGCCAAAGTAACTACTTTAAATTTACATTTAAGTGATTGAGCCTGTAAAAATGTTATTTTTGTTTTATAAGAAACACAATTTTACGCCATTTTGTTGAGTTCTTTTGACGGTGCAACAGCGTGACGTAAATCGTGGTGTTTTCTCACAGGTCCGTGCTTGTTGTATATATATATATATATATATATATATATATATATATATATATATATAATGTCATTCGGAACTACCTCGGCGATTGTCCACGCAAATACACTTCGGATATCACGAGGAGCTAAAGTAGTTCCAACATAGAATCTAGCCTCGTTCCCGACGTTTACTCAATAGAACACAGGCGCACATCATAAATGACGGACGATTATGGGCAGTTTAAAGCTCTTCAATGCCTGTAACTGATATCCACTCACATCGCACACAGATCTACCATGTTGATTGTTTACATCGGCACTACTTAACCTGTGAGGTTAATCGCCTGATCTTATTACTTTGTTGATTTCTACCACGATTGATATCCGAGGTGTATCTTCGTAGATGATCGCCGAGGTCGTTCCGAATGATATAATGTTTTCATCTTGTAACCGAAATGAAAAGGGTAGACAAAAATCAATTAGAAGTATTAATCTCATGCAAATAGTTGTTTTTAAAAGTCCGTAAGACCTGATTACAAAAAAGAAGTAATTCAGCTGCCGAGAGAAGACTTACTACCAGGAGAAAAATAGAAATCTTGCTTTGAATAGAAAAAAGTAGACCTTCTTCAAAGAGCATGTCTATTCACAAACCCAGCAAATTATTCTGACACATTAAAATGCATATGAATGATTTTGCAAAGGACTTCTAACAAATAATTTGAATATGTCTATTTATCACTTTTCAAAAAGAAACTTCTGCTACATTCTGAATGCGAACTACTGTTTGCAAATAGGACAGCAGCCTATTCCTAAACCTATAATTGACTAGTGACACATTCTTTATGCATATAAAGATTTTGCAAATGGACTTCGGAATAGACATTTGAACGGACGACACTATTCACAACTTTTTTATAAACTTCAGACTCATTCTGGCATATTCTAACTGCATATATATGATTTTGCTAATAAACTTCCGAATAGACATTTGTATGGACAGCTCTCTATTCGCAACTTTATAATAGACTTCAGAATCATTCTGAATGCATATACATGCTTTTGCGAATAGACTTCTGAATAGACATTTGAATGGACATCTGTCTATTCACGCAACTTTATAATAGACTTCTGTCACATTCTTTATGCATATATATAATTTTGCGAATAGACTTCTGAATAGACATTTGAATGGATAGCTCTCTATTTGGAACTCTATAAGAGACTTCTGACTCATTTTGAATGAATATACATGATTTTGCGAATAGACTTCTGAATAGACATTTGAATGGACATCTGTCTATTCACGCACCTTTATAATAGACTTCAGTCACATTCTTTATGCATGTATATGATTTTGCGAATAGACTTCTGAATAGACTTTTAAATTGACAGATCTCTATTCGCAACTATATAATAGACTTCAGACTCATTCTGAATGCATATACATGATTTTGCGAATAGACTTCTGAATAGACATTTGAATGGACATCTGTCTATTCGCAACTTTATAATAGACTTTAGTCACATTCTTAGTGCATATATATGATTTTGCAAATAGACTTCTGAATAGAATTTCGAATGGACAGCTCTCTATTGGCAACTTTATAATAGACTTTAGTCACATTCTTAATGCATGTATATGATTTTGCGAATAGACTTCTTAATAGACTTTTGAATGGACAGCTCTCTATTCGGAACTCTATCAAAGACTTCTGACTCATTCTGAACGCATTTACCAAGTTTTGCGAATAGACTTCTGAATAGACTTTTGAATGGACATCTGTCTATTCGAAACTCTATAATAGACTTCAAACACATTCTAAATGCATATATATGATTTTTCGAATAGACTTCTGAATAGACATTTGAAAGGACATCTATCTATTTGAAACTATATAAAAGGCTTTTGACTCATTTTGAATGCATATATATGATTTAGCGAATCGACTTCTGAATAGACATTTGAATGGACAGCTCTCTATTCGCAACTTTATAATAGACTTCTGACTCATTTTGAATGCATATACATGATTTTGCGAATAGACTTCTGAATAGACATTTGAATGGACATCTGTCTATTCGCAACTTTATAATAGTTTTAGTCACATCCTTAATGCATATATATAATTTTGCGAATAGACTTCTGAATAGACTTTTGAATGGACAGCTCTCTATTCGTAACTCTATAAAAGACTTCTGACTCATTCTGAACGCATTTACCAGGTTTTGCGAATAGACTTCTGAATAGACATTTGAATGGGCAGCTTTCTATTCGAAACTCTATAAAAGACTTCTGACTCAATCTGAATGCATATACATAATTTTGCGAATAGACTTCTGAATGGACATTTAAATGGACATCTTTTTATTTGCAACTTCATGATAGACTTCAGACACATTCTCAATGCAAATATATTATTTTTCGAATAGACTTCTGAATAGACATTTGAATGGACAGCTCTCTATTCGAAACTCTATAAAAGACTTCTGGCTAATTCTGAATGCATATACATGATTTTGCGAATAGACTTCTGAATAGACTTCTGAATAGACATTTGAATGGACATTTGTCTATTCGCAACTTTATAATACACTTCAGACACATTCTTAATAATTTTGCGAATAGACTTCTAAATAGACTTTTGAATGGACAGCTCTCTATTCGATACTCTATAAACGATATCAGACTCATTCTGCAGGCATATGCATGATTTTGCGAATAGACTTCTGAATAGACATTTGAATGGACATCTGTCTATTTGCAACTTTACAATAGACTACTAACACATTCTTAATGCATATATATGATTTTGCGAATAAACTTCTGAATAGACTTTTGAATGGACATCTCTCTATTCGAAACTCTATAATAGACTTTTGCCTCATTCTGAACGCATTTTCGATTTTTTCGAATAGACTTTTGAATAGACTTTGAATGGACATCTTTCTATTCGCTACTTTAAAATAGACGTCAGACACATTCTAAATGCGTATTTGCATATGATGATGCGAATAGACTTCTGGATAGACATTTGAATGGACAGCTGTGTATTTGCTACTGTTTGTTAGTTCTGACTCATTCTGAACGCATTCACCAAATTTTGCGAATAGATTTCTGAATGGACTTTTGAATGGACAGCTCTCTATTCGAACTCTATAATAGATTTCTGACCCATTCTGGACGCATTCACCAGATTTTGCGAATAGACTTCTGAATAGACATTTAAATGGACATCTGTCTATTTGCAACTTTAAAATAGACTACAGACAAATTCTTTATGCATATATATGATTTTGCGAATAGACTTCTTAATAGACTTTTGAATGGACAGCTGTCTATTTGAAAATCTATAATAGAATTCTGACTTATTCCGAATGCATTCACCAGATATTTTAAATAGACTTTTGAATAGACATTTGAATGGATATCTATCAATTCCCAACTTAATAATAGACTTCAGACACAGTCTTAAGGCACATATATGATTTTGCGAATAGATATCCGAAAAGACATTTGAATGGACATTTTTCCCTGGATTTTTGGGAATAGAAATCTTGATCATTAAGATTTCATTACTATGTTTTTGCTTCTGAATAGACTTTTGAAAGGACATTTGTCTCTTTGTGTATTCCACGAAAAGACTTTTAAATCTGTTTGATTGCATTACTGTTTTTTTCGAATAGACTTCGGAATAGACTTTTGAATGGACATTTGTCTATTTATGTATTCTATGAAAAGACTTTTAAATATGTTTTATTGAACTAGTGCTTTTTTTCGAATAGACTTCTGAATAGATTTCCGAATAGACAGCTGTCTTTTCGGCATTTTGTGTACAGATTTTTGTACTTTTTTTTTTTGAACTTTCCCATATCAATGTATACAGTAAATGCGAATAGATTTCTGCATGAATAGATTTCTCAATACATAGCTGTCCATTGAGCGAATAGACTTTTGAATAGAGAATAGACAATAGATCGCTAACTTCACAGACCTGTCTAATTGTCAAAATTAGGGATGGATGAATACATTCTGAAATATTTTTTTTATTTTCTGTATAAAACAATTGAGTAATTTATACACTCTTATTCACTAATAATAATAATAATAATAATAATAATAATAATAATAATAATAATATATAATAATTAAATTTGTTTTCACGGGAATACTGTGGACTCATGTGTTATCCCAATAAACGGTCAAATTTAGAATGAAAATAACACGCCATGTTTTAAAAAATGATTTATACTCGTGATTTTGTGATAAAGTGTTCGTGAAAGAAAAGATCCTTAATTTATTCATATACTTAATTAGTCTTAAGAAGATAATGTTATAGTTTCATCTCCCTAAAAATAGGGTCGGTAGGTAAACAAAATTTTAAGGATTAGATGTTATGATTTTTGTGAGTAATAACCCATTTTCCACTCTTGTGTAACATATTAATTTATGACAAAGATCAATTTTGACGGTGAAAAACATGGTCGGTCAAGAAACCAGAAATATGAATATTTTTGGTCTTATGTAATCTTCGCTATAGTTAAACATTAATTTTATTAACTTTAAATCATCTCTGTGAGCTGTGTATATTAAACTACTCTTCTACAAACAATAAACTGACATATTAATATTGAACCTTTATTCTTACATTGTATGCAATTGATTCAAACGTTACGTACTTTTCCATTTTATTCCATGTTTTCTATCGAAAAATTGTTTATAAAATCTGTAAGATTCCTGTTTTAAATATAAATTGCTATAAGTTTTATTATACTTTAGTTGTGGACATAAATCAATCAGTAATTTATTTTTATTTTACCAATCTCTTAGTTAATAGCTTAAATATCATTAATAAAAATTAAATATCATTTTAATAATTCGTTTAGTTCGATCTCTATCTGAGAAGATTAACCTCCGGACTTGACTAAAACGTCGAAGAATGGTAAATACTAATCAGTCATGTATACTGACTCAAAAAAACAAACTGGACACGTATGTAATGCTAGGTTTACATCTGGCCACGATTACCACGATGTCCCCGATTCCAGAGCATCGTGGCGAACCTAACAGAGCGTGAAGTCGAATCGGGGTGATCGTGGGGGAGCGTAACGGAACGTGGTTGAATCGGGGACATCGTGGGCACCGGGACAGATTTTAAATCAAACTTAAATTTCACCACGATTGCCCCTATTCATTTTCTAATCGTGACAGAGCGTGGCCTTCGTAACAAAACGTAACGGAACGTACCGAGGCGTAACAGAACGTAACAGAACGTGGAGTACAATCGCAACAGATCGGGACCAGCGTGGACACATTTTTTCATCCCGCGTCGCTGGGAAAGAATTATTTCTTGTTTAAATATCAAATCGTGACGTAAAACGTGGTCATTTGTCTCAAATCGTAGGTCAAATCGCAGGAGATCGCAACAAAGCGGCTTTGTCGTGCGAGATCTTAACAGGACGTAACGGAACGTGGTGGAGCGTGGAAGCCAATCGTGTTGATCGCAACAAAGCGTAACAGAACGTGATGCAAATCGTGGGCTCGATCGTAGCAAAGCGCAGTAGAGCGCAACAAAACGTGCTGATTTCGTAAGGAAGCGTAACAGAACGTGGAGTATACCATTTAATCGTAGAGCTCCCCGATTTTTTAGCCTCTGGCTAATCGGGGAGATCGTGGCCAGATGTAAACCTAGCATTAATGCAATTTTTGGTGTGTTTATCATGTCAAACCCTCACATGTTTGTATTCAAAATTTAGCTGAAACATCGTACCGTTCAGAAATAGTGTTTCTGTACGTTTTAATAGCACTTGATCGTGTTTCAATTGTTCAAAGGCCACATGTCAAAAATAAACAGTTTGTAACACAGTAAGTGATGTTTTAGGGAGAGTTTCTCACTTGTTTTGATTTCATGAAACTGAAAAAAATTGCCTTGAATTTTTAATATCGGGTATGCAGTGCAAGCATTCTGCTACGCATGGAGCGTACGTAACGGCAAATAAATCATTAGAAAAACGGCGCCATTCTTCGAGTAAAAGAGCCGATTTATTTATTTATTTATTTATTGGAGTTAACGCAGTATCAACACAATTTAGGTCATTTTACGGCGTCCAGCGCACCTAACCTAGCTTTTCTGGACCATTGTCTATAACCAGTACTCACCTACTCTTCTACAAGGCCGGAAACTTCTCCATAAATCTAATCAATGGAGGAAAATCGACATTATTGTCAGATTTTCATGGAAGGGTATAACCTACCCGGTGGGATTCGAACCCGCACCCCCTCGGGCACGAGATTCCAAATCCCGGCGCGTCGCCAACTGCGCTATCGACCCGGGTTATTAAAAGAGCCGAGAGTCGGCACAAATTAGGGATTTCTCCGTGTTCCCCCACTCTACGCCCCGATTTATCCCAAAGATGCTCTATCGGATTCTTATCCGGTGAGTGCGAGGGCCATTCTAGAGTATTGGTATCGTTCTGCTGAAGGATTGACGCGTCACACAAGCAGTGTGGGGTCTTGCGTTGTCGTGCATGGATAAGCCAGGTCCGTTTCGGGCGATTATAGGGACAAGAATGAGCCTCAACACCTGGTCCACTCTCGAGCAGTTGAAGTGGCCGTTTTATAGAGACGTCGATTGTGCGTTAAGGTGATGACTCGATCAGTTCAAGCATTCGTAACCCTATGACATCCTGACCGAGGACTGTCGGAAATACTGTCATTTTGATGGAAACGTCATTCGCGTTTTGCCCTGATGACAGAAGATTCAGACTTCTAATTCTCTGGTTTTAGGACAAATGAGGCATGTACATGTAGCAAGTTTCTCTAAGCCAAAATGTAATTTATTAGTTGCTACATGTATAGAGGGAGTACACACAGAATCGTGATCCCAAAATCTAAATCACGCGACTGTTGGGGTGTAAAAGGGGATGTTTCAAAATGTGTAAACTGCCCATTGCGTGGTTGTCTAAATTTTGTCTTTTCCACTGAAATTGTCGGACAGGTTATGAACTGACACTTGTGTAAAAATGAATACACGGATAGCTAAGTAAAAAATATGGCATAAAACGTAAGTGTCCAGTTTCTTGTTTTGAGTCAGTATAGACGTAACGCTTGCCAATGACGATAAATGATGTGATGTCGTAATGTATATAGAACGTATGATGTTATAAGAATGTAAAATGAATGTCGTGAGATATGTTTTATAAGAACATATACATTTAAATTAGAATTATCCAGTAAGATCCGGTTATTAACTAAGTAAAAACAAAAAGTTAATAATATGTAAAAAGCGTGCTGTTTTAAATTTACAGCAATTTGTATAGTACATAATTATACTTATACATTTTTGAGAAGGGGCGTTATCATAGATTTTTTTAATTGTATAATGATAACTTAATTTCATTGAAGGTAACATTTAGGCGATCGATTACAAGTAAAGATATGTCTTTATTACATAAATTCTGGCGTTCAACATGTGAAAACAATAAAAGAATAAAACATCGGAACACATACCATCATACTTACCTTCCATACATGTTCGCACACACTATCACCTTGAAAACTGCTAAAATATGAAGGTGTATCTTAGAAAGTGCTAAAATATAAAAGTGTATCTTGGAAAGTGCTAAAATATAAAAGTGTATCTTGGAAAGTGCTAAAATATAAAAGTGTATCTTGGAAAGTGCTAAAATATAAAGGTGTATCTTGGAAAGTGCTAAAATATGAAGGTGTATCTTGGAAAGTGCTGAAATATGAAGGTGTATCTTGGAAGGTGCTTAAATGGCTTATAATGACAACTATCTTGAAAATTGCCACGATATATGTGAGGATTAAACTAGAGAAATCAACAAATAAAATCAGTTTACTTTTTAAATACTCCCTGCTCGCCATCTTGGTTGATTTACACGTTCATCTTGACTGTAAGGATCTTAAATATATATGCGACAAACATTTTAAGGTTTCAATTGGTACCATCATATGCAATACTTAATTAACTATCTGAAGGAAATAAATATTTATCATAAAATATACGACTGAATACCTTTATTATTCGATTTCATTAGTTATTATCATCTTTTGCTTTCGGCGCGTTATAACTTTTTTTGTGTCGATGCGCCGTTAAACCCAAACAAACAAACAAGATTTCTCTGTATATTGTTTCATGACAGTGGTTAACATGTTGGATTAGGAAAACAGCTTTGATCATGATATATGATCAAATTATGATGGACTTTTAATATAACATTTAAGTAGCATAAAACAGTCAGCTTGTAGCACAAGCATTTATACCGTCTTCAGATTGTTTTGGCTTCCCATAATTTATACGTAAATAAAATTATTGAAATTTGCCTTTTGTCATTGGAAAGTGGTTGAATGTTCTAGAATTGTGTCACCAGGTTCCCTTATGAACCCTAAATTATATAGACAGTTACTCACAATATATCATATACTATTTCAATGATAGAAAAGTAAATAAAATATATGGAATGGTATTACATTAAATAATTTACTGATAAGATGATAACATCAAACTTTTAGAACTCAATATAATTATAGGTTATTGTACATTTTACTGTACAATACGGAAATATATTTGGATGAGTACAAAGCTTGGAAAGCCATTTTGGACGAGCCGATAGGCGAGTCCAATAAGACTTTTCAAGCTGTGTTCGAGTCCAAATATACCGAACCTTTTTATTATATATCTTTCGTTTTCTTTGAAATAATCATCATCATTTGATCGTTAAAGATTAAAATCGGAAACCAGAATAGCATCGTTTAGTGCACATGTACCCAACTGTCCAATACGAAAATAATATATATCTTTTGGATCCAATACGGGAATATATTGGACGGTCACGTGATACAAATGCAGATTGTCGATTGGTTAGATTTATAAGATATATAATAATGTCACTTATTACTTTGGTAATCAATGTATTAGTTCCACATGTCGGGATGTAGGAAACATTAATGATTTAAACATAACGTATATTTTGATATAACACATTATTCTATATTATTCTAAAATTGTACTTATGGTGTATATATAACCTTGTTTTCTTACATAAAGCAGGAAGTGTGTCACAGTATTCATAATAATTAAGTTATAAGATTAATTAATATGCCTTCAAAATTAATTATGGTTTTATGTTCATATTATAATGAAGTTAAACTGAAGTTAGCCTCAGAATGTTGTTAAATTATACAGTTTATTAGGGTTCGAACAGTAGTTTTTGGTTTGTTCAATGTAGTAGCAGCACATTGTATAGGTCATATTTCGGCGGTCAGTCAACCAACTCACTGTTCTTGGAAAGGCTAAATCTCTTAATTTTACAGTGAACCTGTTACCAGGTGCATAATCACAAAAAATGACTGAAAACTGTCTTACATAATTTAGAATGTGTAGTAGGAGGGAGATTGACCGTTGGAAATATTCCATGAGCGAACTCCACAAAAGTACGCCCCGGCCGGCAATTGACCCAGTGTATATTTTTACTGTGTCACATATATTACATTTCCGTATGTTATATTGTCTTCATGTATACACTTGAAATTATACAGTATATAACATACATACGTTCAATTGAAGTTTAAATTGTAAAATGAATACAATAATGGTATAGTCCAACAGAATTAACCTGAGCTTGAACTCTAATTATAATAATTACACACTTCACTTACACAAAATCGTGAGTTTCCGTACGCGTGTGTACGGTTATACACGTGTTTATAACAACCGATGTGAGTATAAATCAATTTATTAAAAGTAGCATGTTATTGTACTTTTAATTTTGGACAAATTAGTTTTTGGGTTAACAAGTAAGTCAGCAGTATTATGGCACAGATTCAAAGTATTTATTCTTATGAAAACAACATTAATTGTTCAGTACGTGTATTTCGCCGAAAGCTTCGATATAGCGCGATTTACAAACGGAGACAAAAATAGACTGTAAATACTGAGTTTAATATATTCTTGCATAAAGGTCAAGCTCAGGTTAATTCTGTTGGACTATAATTACTTATTAAAATGTAATTAAAATAGTTGTACAAAAATTATGTCAACCTGTGCTGACTGTTTGTAAAGACGTACATCATTCAAATAAAGTCATAAAATCTATCCATCAATGTCACGTGATGTTTAAAATTGGTAAACATCTAATGTCAATGATTCTATTTAACGCTTGACGGAAACATTAATAAACAACTTACATAAAACATAACATGTATACAGTAAATAAGGGCGTTTCCCTAACATTATTCATAATTAAAACAGAAGGTAAAAAAGTTAAATAATGTTTTGTATGTGTTTGAGATACTCAATTATTTTTTGCCTTAAAATAGAAAAGTTAGATTCTGTTTTATGGAATAATGAAAGAATCGTGACATTAATTATTTACAATTTATACAACATTGAGCGATTGTTTCTAAATTTGGTATTGTCCGTTTTTTTCTCAACTGTCAAAGCTTGAATAATTTCACGGTGACTGAATGCATTGTTTTTGTACTGGCGGCCTAATTTTTTATAAAAAATATTTTGACTAAAACTTATCTTACGGCATAAGAAGCTTTACTCATTACAATCATAATACACACTTTCGGAAACTCATGGGTGTATTACTACAATAATTTTAACAAACGCATTTACCGTGAAATTATTCATGTTTTGACAGTTGAGAAAAAACAAACAATATATACGTTCACATTGCAGCTCAGTGAATAGACTACATTCACCCGCTGCCTTAAAACGTGACGATTTATGATATTGACCTTAACTATGAACCTTTGAACGACCTATAAAAGTTTACCAAATTTGATCGAAAAAACTTAATACGTATTTTGATTGGTTGAAACGATCACCTGACAACTATAATTATAAATAGACGGGTAAACAACGCCATAATTGTATATGGTTTGGTCATTCTAGTAACGAATGCTAACGCGTATGACGTCATAGGCGAATCTAGGGGGGGGGGGGGGGCAGACCCCCCTGAAATTCCAAAAAATCGAAATAGAAAAAAATCTATACTCGCCCCTGGAAGTCATATACAGCGTAGCTTTACTTTATATTTAAGATGAATATGCTCCATGTTTACAGATAAAAAATCAGAGATTCACATGTAAAAATATCAATGTTTACTTTCATTTTAACAGCAGTTCTCCCATAATTGTTGCCATTTTGAAAAGTAAATGACAAAGTTCAAACCTTTGTGGTCTTGAAACAAAAATATAACGCACACCATTCTTAGACTGATAAAGATATACGAGCTCAAAATCTGCCAACTCCTACGTTACGGAGCATAGAATGATGGGTAAAATTGATTAAAAACTAATTTTGAAATGGAAATCTGTATTTCTGTCCATGTAAGTATAAAATATCATTCAATGGGGAGTAATGAGGCAAATTTAAGCTTACTATTTTACAATATATACATGCTTGTCGGAATAGCGCAAGCAGAATTCATCATCATTTTTTGTTGTTTAGATAAGATAACGTAACCCATTTATGTTGATATGTGTATTAGACACATACAGACATGTCGAACATTCTTTTCCAAATTGATGAACACTTAAAGATATAAGGAACAAAATAAAATGCCAATTAGTCTGAAACCTGACACCGTTTGCTAATACATAATGACATATTTGATATGCCGTAGAGTTACGGAATATAGTAAAAATTAAGAGCCTTGCCAAATAGAACAAAAATACATTTTAATATCGATAAAATAATCCAAAATTATACATGTAATTTATTAACAGCAAAGAGTATTTCTAAATGTTTGAAACAAGTTATAAGTTTATGTTCTGCAATTTAACAAACTTACTATACTACTGCGCTTGGATTATAAAAAATGATATATGTTAAGCAAGTATGATGGTATTAACCTAACTCAAGGACACTTTTAGAGATTTATTCTAATGTGTTCACCATTTAGATATATAAAATAGACGGCACTGATCCTGATTAACATTATAAATAGTCAGTGAATGAGCAATTTGTTGAAATTACTATACTAAGCGGCGTTACGGAACATATGTTTCAGACAATATTATGCACCACGATTGGATCAAATTATATTAACAACCCATGCATTTGGGTTTTCGGCTAAGCCAAGATAAATGGGACCTTTTGATTTTGCCAATGTTACATTGAAATATTCTGAAAAGTTAAGTTTAAATTAAATGAAGAGTATTTTTTACCAACACGTTATCTTTAGAGCTTTCTGATGATGTATAGTTTTATATATGTTTTATTATCATTTTTTGAATTATTTAGGATTACATTCCCTAAAAACCCTGTTTTCACACTGTTTTTGAGACTCATTGAGGTTTTGTTCTTTTTTCATCAGTTGTTTTGAAAAGTTCTTGTTGGTTACAGTTACTTTGATTAATTTTCTATCTCTGACTGACATACCGGTATACGGTATTTTTACGAAAGATATATATAATCAATATTTAAGAAAATATTCATAAAAGAGTAAACATGTACCCTTGTAACGCAAGTAAGAGTTTTACGTTACCATCTTTGACAGACTTTAAAACTATGTTACTGCTTTATTTTACTTGTATCACCTTTTTACTATTACAGTTTATAACTGTTTTTACTTAACGCAAATGAAGTTTTTTAATGCATAGCATTTTCTTTTAGGAAAATAACTACTGAACATTGTAAATTTTATGTAGAGTCCGACGCCCCTGTTTTAAACTGTGTGCTTATATTACGACCATCTCGATAATCGTTTCGGGTTTAGCCATCCCAAGTCTAAGACAAAGTAGTTCTTCCGACCTGTATTTTACCACAACCACGCAATTTTCTTTCATAGTATGTACAAATTGTCTCTATTCTACGAAATTACTGACAAAAATGCATCATATGGAACATAAAATCATTCAAAACAAGCTGTCCCAAAGTTTTCGTTTTGTATTTGGCACGTTTCACAAGGCGAGCGCTAATATGCTACTCAAAATTGCTTTCAAAAAGCGCTAGCTAGCGATAGCCTTGTGGAACATGCCCCTTGATATGTATACGCGCAAGGATATCGAACTATTTTTCTATGACGTCACTCAACCCACGGAGATGAACGAAGTTGCCGGAAAGAGTCGAACTCTATTAACATTGAAATTATCGAGGGTTAGACGAGATGACTAGTGATGGCAATCGGTTGGAAAATCCACAATCGATTAATCGGAGAAATCGGTTGGGCTCAACCGACTGACTTTCCGATTATAATCGGTTGGATGCCAAAATTTATATAGCTAAATTCTGGTCATTGTCTTACATAAACATGCAAAATATACATCTATTTCAATGATTTAAATGTTATATACATTATTTATTATTTTCTTAACTTGCTTTTTAGCTTATTGTGAACAATATGGCACCAGTTCACTCATCTGAGTGAAAAAACTAACAAAATAAACTGTATTTTACATGTCTTTAAGTTTATTTGTGACAATGGATTGTCCCAGAAGGATATCATCATGAGTCTGCACTTTAGTTGCCTTACAGCACTAGTCCAGTTAGGCTACCAGGTAGCAATTTTCACTAGCTTGAATCAAAATTCACTAGCCTAAGGCATTTTACAGAGAAATGTCCTTTACAATGTATATCTTATTTTTGTACATCTAAGGCATCAAACAATATAACTAATGTTTTTTTTATACTTCTGGGAAATGTCATTCAAAATAATTTAAGTCACTTTATCTACTCTAGCTTTATGCAATTGTGTTCAAAGTAACCAGCAAATTACATTTGTATGATATAATGAAATCAAAAGATAGGGCATTACATAATTCACAAATGAGGAGGCTACCAGTATTTCAGGGTCTGAGCCACCAAAGATCCGTTCTGATCAATTAAATCAAATAACATATTTTTAATTTTGAACTAAACAATGATTCGTTTGAATAGGCTCATTTTCCAACAATGAAAAAAATATTTGAAAAAAATCCATAACGTGCCGAGTACGAAAATTATTGGGGACGAATGTTTTACATTTACTCTGACGTTTTTAATACTTTAAATTACTGTTGTATGATTTCAACCATAACATCATTATTGAGAAATCATCGTGAAATGAACGGCTTTCAATCTCTATGCTTTATGGCAGCTAGTTTTATTTAAATGGTAGCCTAAAATCGCGCTCCGTGAAAAAATTCGTTTATCACAAATGACCTTGACCAAAAGTTAAGCTTTGTCATTTAGAAGCGGTAAGACAAAAGAGTTTGTTGGTCAACATTAATTTTTCCACCTTTAATTTGATTACAAAACGGGCATATGAATGTGTGTAAAAGTAATTAGTTAACGTAAAAGTGCGTTCGAGTACATCTTTTTCGGATACAAACATGATTCGGATACGTAAAGAGGACTCGATCGGGCTACTGACTTTTTGCTCGCTCGTCGGCGAAATCACTCGTCTCGGGCGTCGAGCACGTGGGTTACGTCAAAGAAAAGCTGTTCTTGAACACATTTTCTGCCGAATCCACCATTATAGCGCGCACAAGAAAGTGAATTACCTCCCTTTGGTACGGGCTAGTTTTCCGCGACGCGTCGCCGTCCACAGAAATCGTAATCGATTAATCGTCGCTGAAATTTTTCTAACCGATTTCGTCGACGTCGGCGATAATCGGAACATCACTAGAGATGACCGACATGCATTCGATCGCGATTGATTTGAATATCATATTAGAAGTGTTACAAATAACTTACAATGGTTTTAAAGCGTTTGATCATGTCTGCATGGCTTATTAGAGATGTACACGCGGACAGCTGAGACGCAGAGCGGATGACTGAATACGAACAAATCGGAGGGATTTTCTCAAAGCAATTTTCAATCAAATTGTTAGGCCAAGCAAAATAAATGAACTAGTATTTTTCTACGTGTTTTTGCAATTCCATATGACTTACCACTGAAATGATCATGATACGTGTATAGCAAAATTTAGATACAGTATAAAACAATAAGATAGTTATAGACAATACAGGCCTGATGAGATATGTGGAATCAGGATTTCTTTGCCATCAAAATGACGCACACATATTTTTCAATACAATGACTAGAAATTGCAACTGATAACGCACAAGATAAAATGGATCTTTGGAATGATATTAACATCCTCTAATCTTTGGACATACTGGATTCGTAAGTCACTGTTTTAATTTTAAAGAATTTTGTATAAATTGGCTACACAAATATTGTTTTCATATGAATTTGAATAACCTTCAGGTGTGTCTAATATGTAAATCTCCACGGAAGCAACAATTTTCATAATATAAGACTGGAAAAACGTTCAGTCAGTCTGTTTATGTAGCAAAACTACTATGATGATGAGTAATGCATTCAATTTAATTCAATGATCACGTAAATCAATATTATTACAATTTATGTTCCGTAACAAGCTCTCTATGCTCCGTAACGAAATGAATTTTCATTCTCAATGAAAGAGACATGAACACTTTTTCTTGCCACTTAAAGAAACATGTCAATGGATGTAAGATTATTTGGAAAATTAAGTATATTAAAGTCATCCATCTCACAGATTTTAGATTTATGCCTCATCCTGTACCTGCACTAAAATATGTTTTCCTTACACACGAACCGTAACTGTTCGTGCTGAGGCATAATTTTGCTTTTAACATGTTCAAACGTATATAAAGTAATATTTACATCAAGGACGATAGCAGAAACAAAATGAGTTTTTAAAGAAAATGTATTTAAACAAAGAAAGGTCAAAATTAAGGACATTGACATCATCAAGTTCAATCATATGGATAATATTATTTTATGCTAAATACACTTATCAAAAACAGATAAAATGAGAAAAATAACGCCAGTGAAATATTACATGTCTATGAGTCAAACTCAAAACAAGAGTAAATAACATCTTACATAGTAACAATGCGAGACCATTCGGAACTCCTCGGTCATTCGCTACGAATAACCTCGGACATATTTAGACGCCATTTTGGAAAATTCAGTGTTGAAGTAAACAAATACACGATCGTTTAGGCGATAACTGAAGTTTCGTTTTTAGTCCGTACATTTGAAATTACACAGTTCAATGATATCGATGAAAAATTATTAGTTCAATATAAAACAAAGAAATATGTTTAGACAAAAGATCTGTGTGTATGCTACAATAACTATTTTGCGTAACCGTTACGTGCTTCGCCTCTCGTAGGTAGTAAAATCTCAAAAAATCATGGAAGACCCCCCCCCCCCGAATCTTTCCGAGATTATTCATTCATGAAAAGTCGAAGTGTTCCGAATGAATGCGGGACGTCATCGTGAAAGTGAATATCATGATGTGGAAAAATTACAGAGAAACAAGATGGCGGATCGACGATACGTTCATTTGAAATCGCGTTTGTTCGAGCTATTTTGGAGGTCCCGTTCAAGTGAATGCAAATGAACTTTAATTTAAACCGTATATAATCGTCCGCTAACGGTATAGTTTAAGTACTATAAAACCACTGATTTAACAATATAATAACGACTGTTGGAGTTGATAAACGATTTCTATATGTCTAGATCATATAGAAATAGACGTCTTACATTTGTTTCGTTCTATCATTGTGTCTACAACTCATCTATTATAATATAAATAAATAATGACACAGTGTCTGGTCAAACAAGACCCATGAAGTATTCATTTTCATAAATGATGTTAAATTATCAACATGTTACTCAGATAAATGTCCATTTCTTAATGGTTTGTGTCCATATGTCAGTTGTTCTTGGAAGAATTTTTTATTATATATGCATGAATGTTTCATATTTCTGTCATATTTTATATAAACTATACATGGGATTGTGTATTCTAATATATGTATAATATAATCTGTATAATATGACACTAGCCTACTGATATTGTTAGAATGTTATAAGACAGGTGCAATGTATTCAACTTGTTTTATTGTATAAAAAGGAAAATTCTAACAAAGGCACGTGCACTTTCACTCTTTATTTAATGTGACGTCATCTACAAATAACTAAAGTAAATAATTTACGCTCCCCCGCTTCATTGTTCTATGGGTTGTTATAGCAACGATGTACTAGGCTACTACTTGAATACAAATATATGTACGAGTAGTTTTGTGTTTTATTGTTGTTAAACTACCATACTGGTGAAAGATAAGATTGGGGCTTGATATTAAGAAGGTAATGGACCTACTGTACGAACTTTTGGCTTCACCCTCATTACTCTATTAATGAACAAAATTTAAAGCGCTCGTGATTTAATCATACGCGCATCAAATGTCGTGCCTATATTTTAATTATCGGTAAAATATAGGCAAATGTAAGTTATTTCTTAAATCGTTGAATATGACTCCATTAAGAAGGTATAGTCAAATAATAAGTCATATTGAAACATGTTCACTTATTAAATTACTTCAGCACAACATGCATGTTAATGTCTACGTGTCAAATCTCGTGCCAATGTTTTTACACGATATAAAATAAACAAACGCGATTTATTCATTATTTAATCTGCTCATTTCTGTTGATTATAGATACATTACTTCAAAAGAGTATGTCTACATTATATACAAGTTACTATATCATGATTTAAATATGTACCCTAATAAGTCTAAATGGTGTTCCTTATTAAGAGATGTACTATTTTCTTTAGGTTTTTCAGATGCATGGTATAACCAAGGAGTGGGAAATGATATTTTGTTTTTAAGCATGGTTAGGCCAAGATTAAATGATCAATTTATACAGAATTGGAATGCTAGACTTAATACTTCAGATAGAGCAACATTTTATAGAAATATTAGTTCATTCAAATTTCAACCATACTTAGAATATTTCTAAATTGAAAATTTTTGTCAATCATTAAGTCGTTTCAGAGTCTCTTCTCATAATTTAGCTATTGAATCAGGTAGATGGGTGAAACCCAATAAAATTCCTTTAAATAATAGAAAATGTTTTAGTTGTGATACTTTAGAAGACGGATGTCATTTTGTTTTTGAATGTTCTATATATAGCAATCTAAGTTTACAATATATACCTGAATTTTACTGGTTGATACCAAGTATGTATAAATTTGTGGATCTTATCAATTCAGATAACAAAAAAAAATATTAGAAATATTGGCATGTTTATTAGTAAAGTTTTTGATGAAAGAGATAAATTTTTGTTTAGACACTAGAGTATTTTTGTTTAAAAGTGTTGTCCAAATATTGTCAATGATGTTTTACACTTTGTTTTTGTTCTATGTAATTGAATTTAATCTTATATGTGTCATTATGACCTTCTCCTTTCCATCCATCCCTTCCTTTCTTTCATTTGTTCTTTCTTTCTTCCTTTCTTTCTTTATTATATAGTCATTGTTATAGTAATATATACCTGTTAGTAGTTGGTTTCATTTCAATTGATTTGTGTAAGCTATTTATTTATTTACGATCATTATGCACATAACATGCTATGTAATGTCCACTTGCATTTATATGTATTGAAAATAAACTATATCTCTATCTCTCTATCTATATTTTACTGATAGTTGTTAACCATAACGTTCAAAAATATTCATCACATAAAGAGTAAGTAGATCTCGTTTATTAAAATAAAAAGTCGTATATAATAAGTTATGTTTAAGTACATAATGAATATTTCATGACCAACTATAAGAAACAGGTGCTATCTAAGTTAATTATATAAAAATTATAAAAATTACATCATGAGTATGACATCTTTATAAAAAATGTATACGATCGCTGTATTAGTCAAACGTCAACAGTATCCTACTTATCAATTCAACTTATTCAGTGTGTAAGATATGGACATATTTAACCTAATGAAGAATAATTAAGTATTGTAAAAGTTGACATAGTTTTATTATGATACTAGTGTTATATAATGTAATAAAAACACTTCCTTGACCTGAACTACAGTAGTAAATATATAAAATAATAATTTAATTCAACAGTAGGCAGTTGATGCCGTTGGTTTAAAACAATAATTCATGGACAACATCATGTACACTATAAGATCTTTTTGGTTTAGAATTCAGTCCTCTGTCAGTGATTATAGTATATACAACTGACCCTTGTCAATGAGTATACCATGAATTGTGTTCACTATACATGTATACAGTCATCAGACTGACACACGATTTTCTATGTACATGTGTATTGCTTCAACAAAGACCTATCGCTATACTTTTTACCATATGTATGTGCTGGGAATGTTTCTAGGTTAATTAAACAATATATCAACACAAGGTTTCCTAGAAAAAAAACACGTTTTGTTGTTGATATGCATATGTGAGTAGATTTATATAAACACTAATTTATCAAAATAAATTTCTGTATAATCACAGGAACAGTTAAATAATTTGAAACATATATTCTAATCACACGAAATAAGACTTATCCATATCCAAAATCAGTAATAAAATACAAAGAGGGCCATGATGGCCCTTTATCGCTCACCTGAGTACAACAGCTTTTACCTTGGACCTACAGTCATAGGTATTGTACGTGACACACCCCCTTGTCATCGTGAACATTTGTGCCAAGTTATTTTGAAATCAATCCATTCATAATGAGCCCAGACAAGAAAATTCCATTTTTGTAACAGCGACATTGACCTTGGACCTACAGGCATGTGTTTTGTATGTGATCCAACGTCTTGATATAGTGAACATTTATACCAAGTTATTTTGAAATCCAATGAAAAATAACAAATTGACAGCCTTCACCAAAAAAAACATTTTTAGTAATTGTGACCTAGTTTTTAAGATGACCCACATTCAAACTCGTCCGAGTAATTACTGGGACATACGTCCAGACCAAGTTTCGTGACAATCGGGGCAAAATTGTGACCGCTAGATTGTTAACACACTAAGTGTGGACGGACGACAGACGACGGACATTCATCGACCTTAAAGCTCACCATGAGACAGCTCTGGTGAGCTAAAAATGAAAACTCCTCCATTAATTTTGTAGTTTACATTTGAAATTAATAGATGATTTCAAATTGCATGATTTTTGTCTTTTATACTCAATGTTTCCGTATGATGTTCTAATAAGTTGTTTATGTGTATTTTTTCAGATTAAAGACAACAATGTCTGACATTGAAACATCTACAACAGACAGACAGAGAAAGCGTACAGTAATATCACATAGTTATCCTGATCTACAACTCTTAGCAAATACAAACAATTCACAATCTAATGAAACAAAGGATATAGAAAACTTGCCTATATCACCAAGTAGTGAAGACGATAATGTGTTTGTTGCAGACTCAGAAATAAAAGAACCAGTCAATCAAGCTATGAATAATTCTTACAGTAATGGTCGTGACGAAGATGTTGATGAAAACAAAAATAAAGAGGTAACAAAGTTTGCAGATGGAAGTAAAACATCAGATATAGTTTATGATGAAACTAAACCTAAACGTTTATCTACCAGTAAATCGTTGAAGTTAGATGTGACAAGAGTTACACCTGATACATTACATGAGAGTATTGTATTCCTGATATCACCAGATGAACCTGACTCTGATGTGAGTCCATCTCGTAGAAGACGTAAACCTTTTCCATCAGTTAAATCTGAACCTGTTATAAACCCAACTAGGACCAACGATTCCGAGATAAAAGATATAAATAGACAGTTAAGTAGTCCACAGAAACCATCACGAGATGTCTATCCTGATATCCAAATACAAAATGATAATACAAAAAGGGAATTCAGAAATATAAATTTAGATGACTCCGTAACACCAGTCACACGTGCTGATAGGGCAGATTCGCCATCATTTGGACGAGTTAAAACAAGTCCACAATATGAAAGAAGTCCTGAATTAACAAGAAAGAAAGTTTCATCGCCAGTTCAAAGACTGATAGTAAAGACAGGAGCCGCTGCTGCAGCCTCTAACAGTAAAAGTCGTAAATCGTCATATGAAGCAAGACTTGATACAACTTCGTTAAATGTTCCACAAGGAGTAAACTCTTATCGTAGACGAAAAATATCCTCAGATGCGAGACTTGAACATGGAAACAACGCTGATCGTTTGGTTCTTCCTGTTGAAACTACAAGAAAAAGAAAGGTTTCGTTTGACCCAAGCGCTTTGATCAATGGTACAAGAGTCGGTCCTTTAAATGATGAATTTAGAATAATAAAAAATCAATCTGAACATATCGCTGAAGAAATAACAAGTTCCGATCCTGGTTATGATGATAAAGAAGTTGTAATTGATGAAAGAAAGATAAGTGATAACTGTGTACCAGAGGTTGTTGTCTCTACACCCGACAATGATAAAAGTACATCTAATGATAACGATACAGAAGGTATGGAGGAATCAAGTAGTGGATATAGTGAGGAAGGTGATGATGATGATAGTTATGGTTGTGATAACAAGGGTTATGAAGCATGTGATGATGATGAAAACAATACAAACTATAGTAGTCAATCAACTATAGATAATAGTGAAGCAGCTATTATACCACATACCGTGTCACCAGTCAGTCATAAAATATCAAGTACATCACTTCCAGCAAATATTGGACGAGGTAAATACAGTACTGAACTTACACCGCCTAAATCTATCCTGAAAATACGACGTGAAGATGCCGAGTCAATTGCTTCAGAAGATTCTGTTCAGGCTAAATCATTTAAAGTTAGGAAAGATTCTATTGCATTATTTATGGATCAACATGGTACTGTAGGATTGGAAGAAATCAAAAAGGATTCACATGGTATTAGATGTATTGATAAGAACGACATAAAACAGGTAAAATTTTACATTCTGGAAAAATAATTGTTATAAAGGCGTATTTTATCATTTAGATATCTTCCCTTTCAAACATGTATCATAAAAGAAACTGTGTTTATTTAAAAGATTAATAAGTCGAGATTTCTCCTAAACATTGCACACAACTAACGTCAATTACATATGTATTTAAATACTGTATTTTGCTCACATTTACCTAGACTTGATACTTACAAAGGTTTCAAGTACGTCTTTGTTAGTTTAACAGAATTTAAAAATAAACCCTCATATTTAAATTATATCATTAGGTTTTACAAACTACATGTTATCACAATGCTTATATTTCAGTTATGGGAGAATAGAAAATTTCTTCTAGAAAAATACAAACTTCATCTGCTTGTCCTGACATTATTTTTGTTAACATTCGCATTTGTTGTGGTTGGACTACATTTTCACAGTGAACATCGACAATATGTTGCAGCCTCACAAAAAGTCTTCTTTGATGCAAAACCAAGAATACTAAGTCTAAGTGACTTAACAAATCAAGACACTCTAAGAGGAACAGTTGGTTTAGGTATTCCGTCATGGAAGATGCCAACACATTGCTATCAAAACTATAAAAATATAATGGATAAGACATGTTTGAAGTGGAAGTCTCATGGTCAACTAGATATAGCATACTTCTTACAGAATAGCACACAGTGTTATAATATTACATGGAATTTACTCCCAGGTACATCAGCCTTTGATTGTTATGATATAGGAACAGGATATTGGTATGGTCCATTAAACATGACACGTAGTCAGTGGCCTATCACTTCTAAACAGTTTACATTCACTGTCAGTAAATCTAAACACCATGGTAGCGGTACATTCTCCTCAGCTGTAGAATATTACTGGTTATCATCACGTGGTGAAGCTGTAGTCGTTGATTCTAATTATCCTCTAGAAATAAGCTGGAATACTAAACGACGTGGTGCATTCTGTGTCATAGGTAAAGCTCCTGGTGACTTTTATAATGATGTAGAAGATGCACCTTTAAAAACATTTCAATATACAGTATGTAATGGTATAGATATACAGAGTACACATTCTTTAATACGTAAAAGATTTTATCCAACATTAACAAGTATGCCAGATAAAGTATTAATGAAAAGTCCTCATTGGTCTACAGTATCAGATTCTGATCACTTTGACTTAAACCAGACACTAGTTTATTCAGTAGCTGAATCTATTTATAAACATAAACTAGACTGCAGTGCTATAGAAATTGATGGTAAATGGGAAAAGAGGTTCGGTGATTTAAGTTTTGATACAAATAGTTTCAGTAATATGACTGAAGTGATTACCAAGATAACAAATGCTGGATGTGATCTGTCACTTAATATCTATCCATTCTTTGGCGTACATTCATTCAATTTTCCTGAAGGTTTACAGAAAGGATACTTTGTTCGTGATGTAGGAGGTACAGTTCCAGCATTGTTAAAATGGGAGCATGGTGTAGGCGCCATGTTGGATGTGTCTAATCCAGCAGCACGTGACTGGTTCGCCACTAAAGTTCGATATCTTGCCTCGGAATACAATATTCAAACATTCCGACTTGTTTATGGATCATCATCATGGTTTCCACATAGTCCCGTGTTCCATATTGATAACATCAGTCCAACAAAAGTAAAACTAATGTTTGCTGATCTGATGGCTTCTTTGGGTAATGTTGTAGTTGAAAGTACATCCCAGTCTCAACATATATCTTCTCTGGTCGGAGTTTCATCATCAATCATTCCTGTAGTGGATATATTATGTTTAAGGAATATAATACCGGATGTATTAAATCTTGGACTTATGGGATATCCTTTTGTATTGTCAGATGGTTTTATAACAGAGGAAACACATGATGGTGGAGATTTTATTTTACCTAGTAGAGATTTGTTCATTAGATGGATGCAACTGTCTGTCTTCTTTCCAGCAATACGATATACTGTCAAACCATGGCTATATGACACAGAGGTCATTGAGTTATCTAAAAATTTGACTACATTTCATAATGATGTCGTGCTTGATGTCATTGAAAAATCACGTGACGAAATTTTGAACGGAGCACCAATAATACGGCCAATGTGGTGGAACCATTCTAAAGATAAAAACACTTTCAGAGTAGATGATCAATTCTTTCTTGCTGATGAATATCTTGTAGCTCCCATACTATGTGAACGAGGTTCAAATAATGACGTCACTAAACGTGACGTGTATATTCCACAAGGTGTATGGAGTGATATGTCTAATGGTAAAGTAATTATAGGCCCTCGTTTAGTTCGTGATTATATTGTTGGTCAATTTGAGATACCTGTATTCCATAGATTATCACAATATGAAGATAACTAAACTAATAGTTAGTAAATTTACAATGTAGTATAGTCTATTAAATATGTTGTGAATAAGTGTTAATGAATAAACAGAACGATTATAACAGGATACATGTATATATTTTAGTTAAGGGTATTTTTCTAAAGTAGTTTCTATACACATGAACTTAGTTCTCTTTATATGTGGAGAGTAACTAAAAGTAATATACAGTGGCATCATCAATTTCAATCATTATAAAAGATCGTCACAGAAACGTTACTAATAGTGCAAGATCAACGTTTAAATATGTGCTAGTTAGTAAATCAATCAGTGAACTTCTAACATTTCTGATCCTGACGTTCTACTCACAATTCTATATACATGTATGTATCAGGATTGGAATATTCAATTTCCTGACCCAAACAAGGTAAAACTCCTAAGTGAAAATTTGGTTTGTACATGACTCAGTTTTTTAGAAATATCTTGGACATGATATGATAGTCCGATCGAAACATTAGAATATTATATGATATGATATCGTTATCAGAAAATCTACTATCTGATCAGGTGTTGTCCAACCAAGAAATAATGCAACACGAGTAGTTTTATAACCGTCTGTATTATAATAAAACTTTGCATTAATCATTATTACATATTAAGGATGACACAAACTGTATATAGACTGAATACTTGTATGTATTGTTTGATAACCTACGTTTATCTATGGAACGCCAAAGCTGCCTTAACAAGAGAAGAATCTTAATGTGAATATATCATAAATGGAGGTACAAAGTGTAATATATGATGTTACATTTTCATTAAAAGATGACTTTTTACAATTATACGATGCTTATTCGTCATTATACTATGATCATTCGTCATTATGCAATGCTCATTTTTCATTATACGATGCTTATTCGTCATAATACGATGCTCATGTGTCATAACTCGATGTCATTTTACCATTATACGATGCTCATTTGTCAAAATACGATGCTCATTTGTCATTTTATTATGCTTTATGTCTGTTTGATATTTAATGAAGCGTATCCGCCCGGCTAGCTCAGTCGGTAGCGCACAAGTCTACTGATCGAGGGGTTGTAGGTTCGATTTATTGCTATTCCATAGTCTTTGCATTTTTACAATACTGAATAGTCTTTTTGCAACGTTATTATACTACTATATGGTCATTATTTATCTTCATACCTTGCTTATTATTATAGAAATATGTTTTTTGCAAGATAATTGGGGTTACAGATAAAGCATTAGGTGAACCTGCTTTGCTTTTTTACAATATCACGACACACACTAATTACGCAATGAACTTGCCAACAAACTTACGTTTTTCACAAATTGACCCGAGACCAGGCATAACGTTTAAATATTATTCACATTCGTTTATTTAGTCCGCCAGAATGAATCACACCATGTATTGATCTGATCCGTACTGGCTATCTAAAATTTACATAGAAGTTGGCAATCTTTACCACTCGACCACAGTTATGAGTCATAGCATTTTGTAAATGCACATTTATTGCACAATCTATATACAGGTAGTAAAATCTTATACAAATAGTCCCGAGACAACACATACAATTTCAAGAATGTATCACTTACATGCTTAAAATAGATAGCCACAGTGAATCATATCATGCATCTAATCTGTTCCGGATCAGTTTGCCTTTTACTCTCAAGTGACACCTAGTTTGAGAACCATTTGAGGTACCATAAAAGGTATGATGATTTATGGTTGGTCAAGGAAATCCTGCACGAACTTTTACTGATTTGTTGCAGTGATAATAAAATGAAACAACCATACATTCTCATATTCAAGCGAGCTTTTACATAAATGTGATAAAATACACTTAAAGACAGAAAACATTAGAAGTTAAAATCCAGTTTGGGTCACTAATTACCTCGGTTGAATACAAATAATTGACCATTGGGCTTAAGTAACATAAACTAAACTCAAAGAAACAAATTAATTATGCCACTTTAAAAATTCTAGAAGGGTGAAAGGGGAACAATCTGAACAAATCAAAGCACTGAAAGTACTGCAGGAACAATTTTTTGTAGACCATGCGTCGTCCTCTCTGACTGGAACCACAGTCCTTGGTCCATTTCCGAGTGCATTGATTTTCTGAGTCATATCAGCCCAAATGTGATCATACTTTAGGACTTTAATGACAAGAGTTAAGCGTAGAGTGTAGAGTTTGCATCAATTCTGTTATTTAACACACCCCTGCATTGGTAAATTGTTTAGACCGTTTTGGTTTGACTTCCGCCATTTGTTTATTTACAAATGCGTCGTCATTGCATGCTTGCAATGTATTATGGGATTGTTTTAAAGATTTACCATGGGTTAAATTTTACCAGCGCTGGTTTAGTTACTGGTGTGGTAAGTTGTTTCATACAGTTGAGTTTACATCAGTAGTTACCATACCCTTCAATTTACCCTATGGTAAGTGTAACCATGGTATAATTTTATCATCGTTTATACAATTGACCGCTGATGGTTGGCAAGAAATGATAGCGAGTAGAAAAAATGAAAAACACTGTAATTTTAAAATTGCAATTACTAAGTCATTTTTCATCAAACAATTTAGTATCTTATATCATTAGAAAGGTTTTAAAATTCATATTTTTAATATTCTAAATTATTTGTCAAAACAGAATCGTTTTTTTAGCCAGTGTTTAAACCTAGTGCTTCAAACCGGCAAGAAGATTGTTCAAAAGACAGGTTTAAATCACCTAATATATCTTTTTTCAAATCAAAATCTTGGCAATCTCATTAATTTTAAAAATATGAACTTTAAAAGCTTTCTATCAATTTAAATATCATAAAATCGGCCGACAAATAAAAAAGTTATCATGATTTAAAAATTCTGCTGCTATCAAATGTATGTAAACAAGGGACAGATAACTGCATTTTGCGTAGTTAACATGTAAATTAGATTGTTACGCCTGAATTGTGCCTCTTAGTCTTTGTATAATACGTTACTGGAGCGTGAAAAAATGAATATGTATGAGTCAGTATGGTTTTACAGTTATGATACCACTGGAACGATTTTTATCAAATCGTTCCAAAAATTGTATTCACAGGAGGAAACTTTGCGGAGACTTTAATTAGACTGGTATCTTCGTTATATTTAAGATGACAAATAAGCATCGAATAATGACGAATGACGATCGTATTATGGTAAACTGTCACCGTAAAATGACGAATGACCATCGTGTAATGACGAATGAGCATCGTATAATGACTAATGAGCATCGTAAAATGACGAATGAGCATAATGTAATGACAAATGATCCTCGTATAATGACGCGTGAGCATCGAAAAATGACACATGCGCATCGAATAATGGTAAAATTTCATCATAAAAATGATGAGTGAGCATCGTATAATGATAAGTGAGCATCGTATAATGATAAAAAAGCATCGTATAATGATAAAAAAGCATCGTATAATGATAAAAAAGCATCGTATAATGATAAGTGAGCATCGTATAATGATAAAAAAGCATCGTATAATGATAAAAAAGCATCGTATAATGATAAAAAAGCATCGTATAATGATAAAAAAGCATCGTATAATGATAAGTGAGCATCGTATAATGATAAAAAAGCATCGTATAATGATAAAAAAGCATCGTATAATGATAAAAAAGCATCGTATAATGATAAAAAAGCATCGTATAATGATAAAAAAGGATCGTATAATGATAAAAGAGCATCGTATAATGATAAAAAAGCATCGTATAATGATAAAAGAGCATCGTATAATGATAAAAGAGTATCGTATAATGATCAGTGAGCATCGTATAATGATAAGTGAGCATCGTATAATGATCAGTGAGCATCGTATAATGATAAGTGAGCATCGTACAATGATAAGTGAGCATCGTATAAAGATAAGTGAGCATCGTATAATGATCAGTGAGCATCGTATAATGATAAGTGAGCATCGTACAATGATAAGTGGCATCGTATAAAGATAAAAGAGCATCGTATAATGATAAGTGAGCATCGTATAATGATAAAAGAGCATCGTATAAGGATAAATGTTATCGTATTAGGGCGATTGAGCATCGTATAATGACGAATGAGCATCGTATAATGACGAATGAGCATCGTATAATAACGATTAAGCATCGTAAAATGACGAATGAGGATCGTATAATGACGAATGAGCATCGCATAATAACGAATGAGCATCGTATAATGACGAATGAACATCATATAATTACGAATGAGCATCTTTAAATGGTAAAAAGTCATCTTCTTATGAAAATGTAACATCATATTTTACACTTTGTACTTCAATTTATGATATATTCAAAGCATATGAAGATAAGGCATGATAAGGCAGCTATTGCGTTCCATATCTATCAATGTTGACATTGTATGTACATTCCTAGAATATCAGTATAAAATTATATAATGATCATTTGTATCTAGATATAAGTCAATAGTTGATTTACATAAACATTTATACGTACGTTCGTTTAATCGTGTTGAATTAATGACATTTTTATTATCGTACTTTATGTTGTTATTCTTCTTTGAAATAGAATTGTTGTTAATAATGTTGGATCATACAATAGATATATTAAACTAGACCGACTATCGTACTGATTTATTCCTTAGCTTACATCATACTATAGAAGGCCTTTTTAAAAAGTTCATTGATACAAAATTTATTTTCTTGACAAACCATAAGGCATAGAGCTACCAAATTTGACATGTGGTGTGCATCAACTGAAGTTCTCCCACATATTATGCCGCTGAGATCAATATTGATCCCACTTCATGGATCAACAGTTTTATTTTAGGAACATTCAACACGTATTTGTCTGAAACCATAAAGCATTTAGTTTCAATATTGGACAAGTGACTTTACCTTCAAGTCTTCTACAAAGTTTGTGCTAATTATGTCCCTTGGGTTAATGCTGCTCCTAGGTGTCAACAATTTCAGAAATGGAAACCATCAAAAATAGTTGTGTATGAAACCATAAGACCTTCAATTTTCATAGTTGACATTTGAAATATCTTAAGGTATCCTATACTAATCGTTAATCTATGCTAATTAGTAATAATTCTTCTCAGGGGTCACAAGTTTTACATATAAGGAAAGTATCGTCATTAAAGTTACTATATGAAGATTATTCATTAACAGTGCTTGACAACCCCTTTACAGCCACGAAGTTATCAATATATAACATATATAAGAGAAACAATACACAGTTGAGAACATTCTGCTTTCCAAATGTAAGATTCGGTGTCCATTTCGTAAAATCAAAGCGCTGGAATGCTGGATAACTTATCTATTATTTTGTTGAATACGGTGCATCACTATCTCATTCAAAAGTTAAGCGAAATTGAGATAATTTAGATCATTTCTTGAATCTCAGGCATTTTTCAGCCATGGATATTTTCGTAATGTAAGATCGCGAATTGAACTTGTCTTATGCTAACTTTGTGCGAAAATTTTAATGATTGTTCATTTTTCAGTAAAAACGGTTAAAGCTGTCCAATCTAGGGTCACTAGCCAGTATAAAATTTATAAAATTGTCATTTAAATAAGTCTTGTCGTTTTCAACGCCTCCTTTATGTCCAGATAGATCACTAACACGTTTTTGTGGAAAACAGGTTTTCAGGATAATGTTTTCTTTCGTACCGGTAGTGCATGAGAACGTAAAAGTCATTTACTCAACAAAAACTATCACACTATTCAAGTCCTAAGACAAAATGTTCAAAGTCGGGCAAGTCAGACAGAGTAGTTCTGCATCCCCACAACTTAAAAGTCTGCTGCACTGAATTCTATAAAAGGAAAAGTTGTCTGTTAAAAAAACAGACAAAACTGTCAGCCCAATATTGATTATGAATCCTTATACAAGGGATTTAAGTACGAATCGGCGAGGGCCGAAAACGGCGAAGTGCTAATTCTACCCTGTATTACTGGCAAATATCATCAATTTAAAATACGAATCGTGCATTCATATGTGTGTCTGTTGCTCATGCGTCGATTTTATTTTAATTTAACCAACACGTAAACATCCTTTTAATCATTTTCTGAAGTTTTAACAAAATCGGAAAAGGGACGTAACTTCGTATTGTCTAAACTATGTGCAAAGCCACTTAAATCTGAAATTACTGAATGTTGCAGAGAAATGTAACTTGAATAATGGTAAGATATAACCCAGCCAATGAAATGATACTTACATTAAGTTACTGCTATATCGGAAAGTAAATATTTAAGTCAACGAATTAATTTTTTGCTATCAATTATTTGCAGTTTACCATTACAAATCGAAAGTGTTTAACTTCTTTCTATCTCCCCACCTTGTCCCACATGAATGATAACGCAAAGTCTGTGAATGGGTATATACACTTATTACAGTCTATTTGTGCAAGCGAATATTTACGGTCAGGGCGTAGAACGTTGGACATTTATCATAGTTAAGCAACGGGTTGCGTGGTTAGTGGTTGGATGAGTGACCTTTATATATATAAAAAGCCCAGTGCGCTTACAATATTTACGATCAAATACACGAGAGTTTATTTACACTACGGCTGTTTATGTATCACTTGGTTGTATTGCTCCGGATTAAACGGAACTATCTCGGCGATCTTCTACGCAGATAAACCTCGGATATCATAAGATGGAAAAGTATATCTTAAATGGATTCCGCAGAAAAATTTAATTGATGGACTACGGTTTCTGTGGTAATATAGTCTGAACTACAAAGAAATACGACGTGTGAGACATAGTACCGATGGAATATTGTAATGAAGCGTGTATAGTCCGATTTTATCCGGTGAGCCGTGGCTGCACGTTTGTATTCATAGATTTTTGGAACATTCCCACAAAAAGGTAACACAGCTTATTTAATCAACCAACTGATTACTGTCTTGGCTAATGCTATACTACCTAAATGTAACATGACTCCCTGGTCGTGACGCTTGAAATAATAAAAAATAATTAAAAAAACGCCGGCTTGTGTTGTCGGTCGTTAAAGTCATTCACTAATGTATATTATCTAGCTTTGCCTAAAACCAGGTGGCGCTATAAAACCCGCTTTCTCGCTCTATCATAGACTCTGCCTTCAATACCTAATGTCTAGGATGGAGCTTGTCGATCCAAAGATTAAACAAATTGCGGAAAGCGTTTAAATTTTATACATTCAAGAATTGTAAGTATTTAACATTACGATAGCGAAACGCAAAAGTGTTGTGTAAAACCATGATATTTATATCAAACATTAATTCGGATAAACAAAACGTTTACCTAGTTTCTCAACGATTAATATGAGCGACTCACTAACTATCTAATGCTGTATGCGAAAGTAAACAACTTGCATGCCCAGAGTGAAACTCCGCCCACCAAAAATATTTAATCTAGTAAATACTGGTCGCGTACTCGTATTGTCGTAACTAAATTATAATTTCTACGTGCCACGCTAGCTTTTTTCTATATTATATATACTTTAATCAGTCAGTAATCTCAGCTCATGAAGAGTCTATTTATAAATTCTTTGCAGCAATTAAAATTATTTCTAGTCATTTGTTTGGTGACTAATTAACACTTGATAGTAGTTTTGACGGAATTTCAACGGAAATTGATAAAACCAATTAAGATGTGTGTCAGCATTTTTCAAACTTTATGGTATTTGATTGCAATGACATAATCATAGTGTATAGTTAAACGTGTGCATACTTAACTGTTTCAGTTTATTTTTGACAGTGGGATTATAGTGATATGTCCTATTTTAAAGGATCCAACTTCAGAACGACGTGAATCCATGAGCTATCGTGGAGTAAGCCTATTGTCTTGTGTTAGTAAATTGTATACTGGATTTATAAATAACAGGATAAGTAGATACTTAGAACAAAATAACTCGCTAAACGATGAACAGAATGGATTTAGACGCAATCGTTCATGTGAGGATCACGTATATTCGCTCAATGGTATCATTCGATTATTTTATAAATGGATACTCATTAAATTTTGCAGAGGTGATTTTTGTGTCATTTTCTACCGTTTTGTGGAATGAAAAATTATTTGATACGGTCCGTTGCACTCAAGCGGGAGACAGGGTGCGGTTAACATATTTTGGCACAAAATGTTCGTGCAGAGCGTGGTGAGTATCAAATTTCACTTTGCATAAATCTTTGTTAACTTTATAAGTGAAAAAACATAAAACATTGCACATATGTCGATCCTGTCGGCGAGTTGTAATCTTTGTTCTTAGTCTTCGGCGTTAGTCAGAAACGTTTTCGGTCCCTTGATACTTCGTCCTAAGTCCTGTTCGTCGAAAAAGCCTGATTAAAGTGTCATGCAACTTGAAATAGGAATGAACACATTGAGAATAATAAAATTATAGCATTTTTTCAGTTTAGACAATACTTTATCAATATTTGTAAAGATATTTCCATGAACAACCACTCACCTGTCTGAAAGAGACTCCAGCATTCAACATTCCATTGGCTACGCCACGATCCTGCATCGACATTCGTGCAATGTTTTATGTTTTTTCACTTATAAAGTTAACAAAGATTTATGCAAAGTGAAATTTAATACTCATCAAGCTCTGCATGAGCATTTCGTGCCAAAATATGAAAACCGCACCCTGTGTCCCGCTTGAGTGCAACGAACCGTATCAAATTATTTTTCTTTCCACAAATCGGTAGAAAGTGACACAAAAATCACCTCTGCAAAATTTAATCAGGATCCATTGGCACGTTATAAAATAATCAAAATTTGAAAAGTGATCGGTTAGAACTTTTGTTAAGTGTAGTATTGATGTGACAAGCGCATAATGTGTAATAGCAGTATTCAAAAATTACATCACATTATTTATATCATTCTTGTCTAAAAATGATGGTTGCCATGAAAACGGAACTAGTAAATACATTCCTAAATATGAGATTTTATTAAAGCTACAATACTGTATAAGTGTATAAGCTAAATTAATGAAATTCGGTATGCAAGATGTACATAGTATAAAGACCATAATCAAGTGGTTTCCTTCTCTATTGAAAATTGTGGTTGCTATGGTAACAGAAAATGAAATTTATGAAATATTGATAGACAACCAACAAGATAATGAATCAAAGCACAGAAGGCGCTGAATTTGTTTGGGTCTCGGAATATCAGAAAGGTGATCACAATAACAAAATATTCATTCTAATTTTCTGTTTCTTGCTCATTGTTTTCGTTTTCAGCTGTGGTGCGTCTGTTGTTTTCAAAACATTTGTACACACGTGTTGATGACGTCATACTCAATTTTATAGCAAAGTAAACAACTTTTTTATGAAAGGTTCGAGATAAGGTGAGGTTCGAGAACAGGCGTTAATACGGTACAAACCTCCTTTCTTTCTTCTCCGTGGGTTGTTCTGTTGACTCTTTGAACAGCGTGGTTTGATCACGTGACACATTGAATTTGTTATATAAACTAACCCATAGACGAACGCCTTTTAATTGAAGAGTTCAAAATTGACGTGCGTTTAATCAAAATTATTTCAATATATTACCAGTAATTTGCGGAAATATTACAGAATTGCACAACATTAGAAATCTTCGACCAATCGGGAACTATAATTTCTTCCCTGAGCAGGTTTGAAAATTAATGCGCCTGTTTTTTAAGAATTAATCTGGTTCCCTGTCCTATTATGGTTCGCAGGGGACCAGTCCATTTGACAATCTTCACGCAGTGATCTCCCCTGAATTTTTCGGCGTTAATGTCCATGTAAAGGGAAGTAACCGCTACAAAAAGCGGACTACTTTGGGCATTTGCAATTAACAGCATTCGGGTCTGAAATTTAGCTACCATTATTTGTTTGGTCTGACGACCCAAACAAATAAAAATGACTTTTTAACCAATGATTTTACAGAATTTAAAAACTCATATCAAAATAAAGTAAAATTTGATTTAATTTCTCAATTACAAAAATATACTAGAATGTGCAAATAGAGTAAATCAATCCTAATAGGTGGACAAGATACAATATAGCCCTGGATGAGAGAATTTGCTTCCAAGCTTTGAAATAGAATGGCATCACTGGGTTGTAAGGTTAACCTTTGTATATGTTATAACAAGGGTATAGCAAATTCATTCAAATTGCTTGCCTTATGTGAGAAATGGATGACTTAATAAGAAAATATTGGAATGAAGTAAAAATCAGTAATTTAAAAGGAAAACAATACAGCGTTCTCTTTACTTTTTCTATGCGTAACAACGTTCAGATTCATGATTCAGCATATTCAGGATTTGAACTGATAGGATACAAGAAATGCTCTAGGTACTTGAGAATAGAATGCAGTACAGTGATTTCATTTTAATTGTTCAAAACATATGAGGATATAGAGCTACCTAGCTCACATTGTGGTCAACAATGATACAAAAAGTCACAAAATCAAGTTAATCATTACAAAGAATACACACAAAGATGTTATCTTTTATGAAATTCATGAATGAACCCAGAGATGTTGATTAATCTATAATGTGATTCCTGGTACAGAGGCAAAAGGAAAACATTACTTGTAATTGTAACACCAGTGTTATACCAAAATAGCAACTGAAAATGATAACTATTTTTAACATTTTGACATGAAAAAAAATATCCAACACATAGATATTACAGGAAGTCAATAAATTCTAAGAAGTATGTAACAACTATATAATTATGATCCCCAGATAGACTATTATATATATAATTATTTGGAATATACAGTCAGTCATATAGCTTTAAACATGTATAAACATGTAACAAAGATGTTTCAGTCATACTTTTGTCTTCTACTGAAATTGTGCAACTCCTTGTTTCCTTAGTAAAATGCATACATAAAAATGGATAGAATATAAAGTACACACTCATCCTGTGTATAACAGTTACAGTACAGCATGATGAACATAAGTTATGTAAATAAAATAACATTACAAAATTCTTCAGTATATTTTATTTAACTGTAGACTGGAAGCTGTTATCTGAATCCTGTACATAACAACACTGGCAGATTTGTTGATACAATTAAAATATCACATTATCCTAAATTTGGAAGTACCAGAAGGTGATGTCTGATGGCAAGAGAATAAATGGGATTTCACCATGGTTTCAAATATTATAAGCTTTGCATCTCAGAATATTTTTAGCATTACAGATCTAGATTCCTTGTGCACTACAAGCTAGTTCTGGCAAAAAATTGTCCCATATAGTTATTTATTTTAGCTGTACCCTACCAAGGGCTCAACATTATTTTTTTAAATGCCAGCTATATCTTTTACTAGCAAGAACCAAATGTTCAATAGCAGTAACAGATTGTCTGAACCCAAATATACAATTTTCATTGTATATGTGCATGTAGGTTGTCAGATGCAATGGGACCACCTTTAATTTAATGTCAGTCCCTGAGGCCTTGCTGATTTACAAAATCAAATATACAGCTGGGCTATAATGAGTGGAATTGAATTATTTGCTAGCATGCTTTAGTCATGTGTATCATATATTGACATGTTAATGTTGTGTAAAAACAGAGTAACAATTCTCAAACAAACTACTCAGAGAACTCAAGAATGTTAAAAACATATGTACATAGTGCATGTTCTTTATACTAGAGCTATAGCCAAGAATTTGATATGTTTCTTTTATACATGTATGGCAGAATAGCCGCAATAAGCCATAGAGCAATGCCTAGTCATAATTTTATTATTATGAATGAAAGTAAATTGTGCAAAATGAAATTATTTACCTGATTTAAAACTGAAAGTAGAAACTAAGTTCTGATCAAGTTACATTGAATGCAGAAAGGATTAACTTGTTATGTTGTTCTATAATGATGTGACAGACACCTTTTACTTTATATACAGAGAGACTAATCAATCATACAGCCAATCTGCATAACGTTAATAGACAGTGTCAGAAACTCGTTTTGTTGACAAAATGTTGTACTCAACTCGTCGACTCAGGCTCTGTCAGTCTGTGTATTGACGGTATCCCTCCATTTACGTTGGTTTTTAGACTAAATCCACATTTTTAAAACAAACTTTAATAAAAGATAGCTAGACAATGAAATCCTAGAACCCAATATCCTCCATTTACTTCGTGGTTTTCCGAAGATTTAGCAAATTTACTCTTCTGACAAGTCATACACACATGGAAGCTGACATTTTGCCTTGTGCATCACCGTCTATTTATAGAACGTGTTTAATAGCTATTTTTAGCTTAGCTAGGTCAAGATATTGAACTGAATTTAATGAAGATATTTGGTGATTTCCCCTTGCAGTTGTACATGTGATTAGTAAATGCGTAGAAAATTATGTCTAATTCAGTTCTAAAGTAATAGTGAAACCTATAAACACACAAATTTAGTTACAAACTCGTTGTCAATGACGCTCAACAGCCAAGTCTAAGTTGCGCCCCTTGGATTTCAGTAGATGATTTTTAACACTTTTTTAAAAATTGATTATGAGTGTAAAAAGACAAAGATTTTATATTTTGTACAGCATTTTATTTTGATAAAATACACATTTCCTGAAAATTTCAAATCTTTGCAATGCTGCACTCATATTCAAAATGACAGTAGAAGTGGTCAAAATCCGTCAATTTAGCGAATATTGCTGCACCTGACCCTATTCAAGGGTCCCTTGAGCAGTCAAAATAGACTTGAATGGACACATATTTTACATTTTCTTAAAGTTTAAAGATAGATCCATTTGTATGAGAAATATTATGATCGAATCGCACCTACTCCTTTGGATCACTTGATGATAACTTAAGCAGTCAGTCCGAGTCAGGAAATTTACATGTCAAGACATGGGATGGAATGACTAGCTATTATCTGTACTGAGTAAGTGAAAGTTTATTATTCACTGAGATTATATTAAAACATGGTTTTATGTTTTTTATGTTCCCATGTACATTTTAAAATTATCTGTACTTAGGATAGATTCAAAGTCTGATCATATTAATCTGGAAGCATTTTCATTCCGGTCTGATAAAAACCGTTATAATTATTGACCTTGTCCACTAGTCAATGTAGAATGTACATGCATGGATTTGCATGGAATATAGAATTCACCTGCACTTCTGTGGATGCTAAATTATAATGACTAGATACACATAATATATGTATCTAGTCATTATAATTTAGCATCCACAGAAGTGTGACAGGCATACCCTAACAACCACCTTATTGATTTTTGACACTGCCCTTTCACAGTTTTACCGATGATTGACAATTATGAACATATTTTGTAAGGAAATTAAAGGGCAACAGGGCGCTTTGACACTCGCAGGGCGGGACTTTTAGGGCAGCAGGGCGGGGCTAAAAAAGGGCAGGGCGCGGCGCCCTGCTATTCTGCTTTAGAAAAATCACTACATATTATCCAATGTACATATCATTACGTTTTACATTTATGAATTATTTACAAAATAGTTCTTTTTAATATTTATTTGACTTGTTGAAAGGCAACTTGAGTGATTTTAAAATGTTTGCTATGACATTTTTCTAAATTGACCAGCCCAAATACTTATTACTTACTTTATTCTTGACCAATTTAAAATGTGTCGAACTCATAGTATTTAAAGGTTTATTTATCCTCATTTATTTGGGGTTTTTTGTTTGTTTTCAGACAAGAAAGTGAAACTAGATGCCTCTGAAACCAAAGAATTTAGATCTATATGAATGAATACCAGTCAATATAAGGGCATGCACCTCAGATGGGAAATGATATGAAAATCATTTGAAAAAGAAGACGCATTTGCTAGAACTATGAATTAACATTCAATGGTTTAAATGTTGTGTAGGAAGCTTAAGTTAAAATTAAAGATTTGTTTTTAATTCTGCATCCAGCATATCATTAACTTCCTGGAACATTACATCTTATGAAATATTGATAAAGAACGATATTAATGCACAAAATGTATTGCACATTATAACTCATTTTAATTTCTTTCAATAAAAGTTTATTACACCATTTTCATGGGTTTTTGTGTATCATTTACTTTCCCTTGACAGTTACTTTCGTTATTTACATGTACATAATAGCGTGGGAACGCGCTAAAAATAGCTTTTGAGTCATGAAAGTAGTTCCGGCATGACGTCATTCATTCAGAACTGCAGTTTATACGAAAATGTAAGCACATTTTGTTAGGTCACGTGTTCACTTTTGACCAATCGGATTGTGTTATTTCATTTAGGTTGTAATTATTAACTTTGAAGGGACGTTAATATGGATTTATGTTATAGAAGTTATGCTACTGTTATATTTATATGAATTGGTTATTATTCTTTGACTGATTTATTTTGTTTGATAAAGTAAGATAAACTTTGCCATGAGCAAAAATACTCGAAAAGCCAAGTGCTGTCATTGGACTGCTCTTGTTGAATTTTTTTTTAATTGATACTTATTACATTGTTTTATAGATAATATTGCTGTTAAGTTTGATATTTTGACATAATTATATTCTTTATCTAATAAATAAGTTCAGGACATCTTTCCTCCAGCACTACAGTGCTTTGATTTTAATACTTGATATATCAAGGAATCACACAACTCGAAATCGTCGTGTTACACGAAGCCAAATGTATATGGAATTAAAATTATACACATTAGCCTATGTATTGAGCTCAGACATTTTTACGATGTCGTCCAGTGCTTATTCTCATAATTCTAAATCGTTGTACAAAATATGCATACATTTTGCAAAAATCGAAGCAAGATTGACTGTAGATACCTTTGGTACGTTCATTAGATAGGGTTTCTGCACAGACTGGTGTAAGTCAACAAGAAGACGATTCCAACTTTTAACACCATCAAAGCCGTTCTACCACAGAACATGGAGAGTAAGTCGTATCTTCGTTAGCTGTTGAAGCGGATGGGATTTGCATACAAACGCTGTCAAATGAATAGGAAAGTGATTATGGAAAGGCATGATGTTGTCCTCAGTAGAATTAACTTTCTTTGAAACATTAGGCGACTGAGGAAAAAAGAACACAACATCATATATACTGTTGAATAGTTCGTTCACAGCAGCCACTCAGTATCCAAATGCTGGCAAGACGAAAATTTAGGTATTAAAATGCCATTGTCAAAGGTAAGTTTTATTCAAATATGTATGTCAATCTGGTACTCTGTTAATCTGCCTACGTGTCTGTATGTATTATTGTAGAGTTGATTATAAAGTAGCATACATAATTGAATGTTTAGCATGTCTAGTTCACTAATTAAAACTATACTATTTATAAAGTTGGCTAATTTAAATTCAAGTCAATTAAAATTTAGATAATGAAATGTTAATATTTTGCCTTAACTTTATTTCAGGTGAACGAATGATTGTCTTACACACAGGAGACATGAACGGCTTCGTTTCCGACACAGAGCTTGTTTTGAAAGCAAAGTCCTCAAGAGGTGACTACCACTCAGATATGAACGCAGCAAACTTCACAAAATTGCTGGAGGAATTACTGATACCAATTTACCCCCTAGGTAAATTATAGATTGTGATAAAGCTGCCTATCACAATGTACAACGTGACAAACGCTGTACAACCGCGACTAGATAGCGAGACATTCAAGATTAGCTGGACAGACATCACGTGTCATATACCCCTACAATGTTGAAGGTTGAACTTCTCAATTTATGAAAGTTACATAAAGCTGATCCAGTATCGTGTTGCTGGTATTCTATCTAAGCATGGACACCAAGCCATACGCCTACCACCGTACCATGCGGACCTGAATCCAATAGAACTAATATGGGGAATTTTAACGGTAATGCTTATTGTAATAGTTCTTAATACAGATATCATATTTATTAGTTTTATAAGCATTTGTTGGAAGTTATGTGATTTTAATATTAAAAGTATAGTTCCAATTTTGTTTTTTATTTAATCATACCGTTTTTCTTGTTTTTTTTTTGTGTTTTTTTTTTAGGTTTTGTCGGAAGAAACAATATGACATTAAAACTTGGTAACCTGAAAAAACTAATTAAATAAGGTCTTTCCAACATTATTTCAAATGAATGGAGAAGATATATTGAACATGTTGAACAATAAGAATCCAAATGTCGGGATTTAGACATAGGAGTTGATGAAATAAAAGAGGTTTTTTATCACTTCGAATCTTTTGATTCCGATACAGACACTGCAAGTAAAGCAGAATGTTGAAATATGTCATTATGTTACATGTACATGTAAATGTTACGTTCTTAATGTAACAAATAAGGAGGCAATGAAATTAATTAAAACAATTTAACAAAAAAGTATAAATCATGAACTTATGGATATCTACCATAATATGATGTAACCAAACATGAATGAATAAATGAATTTAAAAATGTATGGAACTGGTGGGATTTGAACCTGAAGTACAAATAAAGGCTGGGACGTAATTATTATAACGTATCATTACTGACTGCGCTATTTAGAAAGATGATTATTGGTCTACTTCACAATGTATATACATTTGAGACACTATAGTTTGTAATTTTTATGCCCTATTTCTTTACATTACCCAGGTATTATACCACGAATTAACACCTGATATAACATCCCGTGCGTTTATTTATGCATGAAAGGTTTGAATCTCCGATTATTTTCCCGTTAGAAAATAACTCGGGTGTAATTAGTTTGGCACATTTCTTTAAAAAATCGCGGATCTACACAGTGTTATTTGCCTATTGTTCAAATAATCCTACTCCAGTGATGGTTAAATTCAATTGCATTTAAAAATTGGTAAAAATGGCGGATCATTTATTGAATATTGTTGCTAAAGAACGGAGACGTCAACGTGAACGACCTTTGTAGACCGTTTATCATTCGTAATAGACAGGATCCTCTGCAAATATATGATGACGTAGATTTTGCATTTAGATTTCGTCTTCCCAAGACATTTGTTTTGAATATTTTTTACTAATTGCTAAGCAATTTCATATGTTTCATGTTAATTTATGTGATTTATGAACATAATTTTTTATTATAAACAGCATAAACACATGGTGTTCGTCGCCATTACAATACAGCGGTACACCCAATACATTTTACATAATACAGTGACATCAATATAATGAGTATATATGTATAAAATAGTAAGGTATCTGAAAAGTGTTACATAATATGAGCTGTATGTACACGTGCTATATGTGCTATAACAGTATTTTAAAACATACACGTGTAACTGTAATAACATAAATTATTAGACAAAGACTACACGTGATCTTCTCTTAATTTCAAGGCACTATAAATATATTTTGCTAATTAATGGTCAATATTTTTTTGCAAGACATAATTGATTTAAATTTATGAATATTAGGCCAATGGCAATACTATTTCGGGAAAATATCATTACGAATCGAACGATTAAAAGGACAGACTAATAGAACATGATATTCGCTTTCTATTGTATTTTAGACAAAGACGTTGTTGCAATTCTACATTTCTATGTCTACCATCCTCTATCAATAAAAATTATGAGCTGAACATCTAAAGCGAGATAGAAATATTCGATGTTTAGAATTTTTAACCCAGCATAAAGAAGTTTCTAATTCGAAACAGTTTTTAAGGTAATATAAGTTCTTATTTTAGGTGATTCACGTAGTTGTCATGACCATGGCTGAATATGCTGGTCATGAATTGTTTTAATAATCAATTGTAGTCGACTATTTGAAATGGATCCAATATTTCAAAGGTATGAATAACCCAGACTGTCAATTAGATTTTTAATATTCAATGACCAAAGGTTTACACATTTACCTAAATCATCACGCTGATTAAATAGTTTAAAACAAAGGGTGTTCGGATCTTTAATGATTTTGAACCAGTATTTCACCATTCTAATTTTACGGATAATAAACAAGAGAAGGCGACTGTGAAGGACCTGTATTTTGCCAGTGGACTCTTTTTTGTAATTTCCTCTAACATATTTCAACTTAAACTAGGAATATTTAACCAATATTACCCAGCATTCATTGTAACTGTCAATTAGGTATTATGCAACATTTTTATATAGATCTTATCTGATGTCAGCATCTCAAAGTTCTAGCACTCAGCATGGGGTCTTTTTGGCTCTTTGATTCACATATTTTTCTGTATATATTACTTAATATTGTCTGGATTTTTGCTTTGACCAGCTGAGTATTACATAATGAATACACTACAAGTTATTTTAACCAATGTCCAAGTCAATTGTAGCTCACCAGGGTATCTTTGTTCCACCCAAATGTTATGTAATACCAATAGGTACCTAGAGGGGTAAATATATTGTAGATTTATGGTACTGATAGGATAAATTATGTAAAGGATATTAACTGAGTGCGAGGGTTTTCTGAGTTAGAAAAACCTGGCCGCGGACTTCTCGTGAAAATCCGAAAACGCGAAGCGTTTGAGGATTTTGAGAAGTCCAAGGCCAGATTGTTTTAACACAGACAATCCGTAGCACGAGGTTAATATCCGACTTACACAACGATTCAAGTGATTAGTTACACGTGTACATAAATTGGTCATGGAATACATTTTTACAAACGAATTTGTTTCGAGTGCATCTTTTTCTCTTACGAGCATTTAGTGAATTTGAAACTGTTAATTAAGTAAGGGATATACCACGAGAGCTGTCCAATATGTTAGATATTGGATAGCTGAGGCGCGTTAGCGCCGAAGCGTATCCAATGTCTAACATATTGGGCTGCTCGAGGGGTATATCTTACTTAAATCACAGCTCACCAACATAATAATTATAATAATAATACAAAACCATTTTTAATTTACACCTATTGCAGATAACTATTTCAGAATTATACATTTAAATCATATGTTTATCAAATTTGAATAAATATAGAAAATATTAATTGTTTCCCATATGTTGCCCCTCTAGTCCGACAATTTAATGAATGTTCACGAGATTTTCGTGCAGAATCTTTCACATAAAAAATTAAGTGTAGTGAAGACCGTGGTCGTTTATTCCGTTTCAGTTCTTCGTTTAGTCGGATATTTTATATACGTGTAACATGTTTGAAAGATCTAAATTATCTTTGGAATTAAAGTTGGTGTTTTCTTTTGGATAACTGTTTATAACTCGGAATACATTCGTTCGGAGATACATACATTAAGGTTCATGTAAAGTCTTGGATTGCTAAAAAATAGTAAAACAGAAATAGCTGTAATTCTGTCATATTTCCACCAACAGTATTGTTTTATACATCAAAATGTTTCTTATGAAACATACAAAGTGATGCCAATCATCAATTTCGATAAAATATTTAGCAAAAGATGTATTTGCAAAATTGATGCTGCATAAATAAAAATACTAAATAACATTAAAATTTTCTTACAACAAAATTTAACATTAATTCCTTTACAGAACCTTATAGTACACATTCCAATGAAGGTACTGCAATATTTATAACCTCAATAAATATTAAAACAAAACTAAGGCAATTGAAAAACTAAAGTGAAAGTAGAAACAGGGTCGTGAAAACCCATTACACTTGTATCTGTCAAAATGTTTTTCATTTACCTTAGTTTTGTTGTAACATTTTTTTAGGTTATAAATATTGGAGTACCTTTATTGGAATATGAATTATAATGTTCTATAAATGATTTAATGTTAAATAAGTTTGTAAAAAAATCTTAATGTCTTTTAGTATTTTCAGTTTTACAGCATCAATTTTGCAAATGCATCTTTTGGTTAACATTTTCATCTAAATTAATTATGAGCATCACATTGTATGTTTCATAAGGAACATTTTGATGTATAAAACACCGCTCTTGGTGGAAGTATAAAAGAGTTAGAGCATTTTTCATTTTACTATTTTTAATGCAAACAAAGACTTTACATGAACCTTAAAATGGTTGCAATGTATACAAAATGTGGTGTTTTAGGAGGATTATCAACTGATTAAAGTCATGTCCAAGAAACGATATTAGCAACAGCCTGACACATGGCTGATTTCCAATGAACTTGATGAGAAACTTATTTTAGAGGAACCGGGTAATGGTAAGTTAAAAATATCAATGCAAATTTATACATGTATTAGGTTAACAATTATAGTGAAGCCAAATGGAGATCCTGGGCCATGCGTGCATCAAACAATTAGTGTTGCTCTGACGCAACGTTAAAGTTCCCTGTTTATTCATACATCCTTCATATGCAACACGTTTGTCTTTCTTTTTACGTATCAATCTATGTTCGGTTCGTGGCTCAAACCTATGATCGTTTTATCACGGGGAGAGGTCGTTACGCAAATGGTCATTATTTCCGACAGTAATAATTTCATATTATTGATAATTGATGATGTTTTAATGTCATTTTGTTAACGCTGGAAGTTTAGGCATTGGCTTCAATGTTTCTGTGGTCTAGTACAAGAATTACCTATCTCTGCCATAATATTGTCTGTGGCATTGCTCAATAAGACACAAAGGGGACGCCAGGATCACAGCATACTAAATGCAATGTAACTTTTATTTAAACTAAAGCATTTTTGGCCTGATGACGAATTTCGTTCAGCAATTATTTTAAGTAACCCTATATTTTGTTCTTATCACGCGTTCTTGTATAAGAAGACAAAACTTTATTCATGTATTTAGAACCATTGGCAGGGAATGGCTTACAGTGTTGGACAGATTATGTATTAAAATGTTGTTAAAATCTAGTTCGGGTCTAATAATAATCGTGCTAAACTTAGGTATTTCTTCTCAATTTTCAGGAAACGACAGCTCAACGTTGACAAAATGTAAATAGGAATTACATGGTTGAAATTGATGTCTTCATTTCGAAGGGGCAAAGTAAAAAAATGCAATTTGAATATATTTGTAAATTTTTGTTCAAAATATAAAAACCAACTTCATTCGTTTCTTTGCTTTTTTATGAAATACATTGAAAAGGTAATCGTTCGCTATCGAGGTTACACGTTCATTATCTGGTGTGTTTGGACAATATCTAGCGTGTAGTCCAATATTAGACTTACACGTTAGATATTGTCCAAACACGCCAGATAGTGGACGAGTAATCTTAATATTGGACGGTTAACTGTACATTATTAGAAATACGGTACTATGAATACAATGGGATGACGTCACAGCTGTGGTTTAACAGATGACTAGCGTGATTTGATTATATATTTTAGCATCCGCGACGGTAAATAATATTTGTTAATTAACAATAAATGCATGAATAAGTTTCTTGATTCTTTGTATTGTTTAATTTTTATTCAAGCTGATATATTCAATGCCATCTTCTCATTTTCGGTAAATTACGCAATTTTACGCCTTAACATGTTGGAAATATTTATGGACAGTATTATCTTACATGTTTACTTATTCTTGATTATATTTAGTTTGGTAGTAATATTGTAAGTCGATGAGCCAGAATTGGAAGTATTGTAGGTGGTTAACGTCGCTATTAAATCATTACATGAATAAATACAACATATTCATTTTCATTTCTTTCGAATAAATCCTAAGTTCTGTACATATTTCCGAAGAGATTTAAGTTTTGAAATAAACGTTTCATGAAAATACAATCAGTTTTGTTAGTAAAGACAATCTTTCAACATTAAGCAGTTCGTGTTTATTTTAAATTCTAAATTAACACGAAGACTGCGCTCAATTGAATACACGACTTAAAATTTCACGAGGGCAGGTTTTTCTTTTTCACGTGGCCGGGTTGATATCTAAATATCAACTCGCTCACGTGAAAAAGAACAACTCGTTCTCGTCAAATCTTTTGTTTTACTAGGTGATTCCGAAATATATTAACCCATGTTAAACAAAGGAAGCGGTGTGTAAATAGAAAATAGTGACTTTGTAGACTGATTTTATAACGTTTGAATAATTAAATGTTTTTAAAAATTCTTTTCAATGATTATTGACATAGTTATAGGCAAATTTAAGGATGCTATTTCCTTAGTAACCAGAATACTATATTTAAATGGGCTTATATATATTGTTATTTTGCTTGATTTTGTTAATTTACAGGCTATTAGCATTTTAACTTTTAAAATGATTTTAACTCATCAAAATCACATTTCATGTGGAGAATATTACGTACAAAATAGGAGTTCACTCCCCCTCGTAAGGAGTAAAAAATTGTGATTGGGTTTGTTCCCTTTACACCAGATTTTAGAGTTTAAAATCAATAGATAAATCGATAGTGTGCAGTGTCATAATCCGATAGAAAATCGATATAATAAAGATGATGTCTAAAATATATAGGACACCCATGGTGTCACACTAACTGATAAGATCGGACAATAGATTAGTATATGTGATTGAGCAAAATATTTTCATGATAATTTAAAAAAAAAAAAACTAGAAGCCAATTTTATACTATGATACATGTATTAGTGTCGTTGACACGGGGGAAAGTTGGACGTTATAATAATACTTAAAACATACTTTCAAAATACTGAAATATTCAGATTTCGTATTTCAATTACATAGCTAGATCAAACTCAAAATACTGATATCATTATTAATACTGAAAAATTTCATCCATGCATTGAAGTTTGTGCTCTAATAATAAAACGTATATTTCTGCAGTAAATTGTACCAGGGATTTTGTTTGATGCTATGTAAATCTCTGGCTTCACCAAACATAAAATATCTATAAGTTAATTGAAAGAAATTGACTGGCTAGATGATCCAGTAAAAATCTCTTACTAGTACCTTTATTACCTGGAGTTTTATTGATAAGTTAAAATTGATGATGTTCGTTCTTAGTGTAGTGCAACCTCGTTTATTAAACCAGAATTTTCTCTGAATCATGATTTTAAAGAGCGACAAAAAAGTACATTCATGAATATAGCATACTTTTCAGGGAGTTAAGTCTTTGGTTATAAAACGGACATGTAAATTTTAATCAATAATCGTGGTAATAATATACATGTATTTATTCAATGTAATATAGCCGGAGGTAGACAGTAATCCTATTAGTGTCATCCTGTATGTAAGGGATATACCCCGAGAGGTGTCCAATATGTTAGATATTGGATAGCTGAGGCGCGTTAGCGCCGAAGCGTATCCAATGTCTAACATATTGGGCACCTCGAGGGGTATATCTTACTTAAATCACAGCTCACTAACATAATAATTATAATAATAATACAAAACCATTTTTACTTTACACCTATTGCAGATAACTATTTCAGAATTATACATTTGAATAATATGTTTATCAAATTTGAATAAATATAGAAAATATTATTTTTTCCCATATGGTGCCCCTCTAGTCCGACAATTTAATGAATGTTTGTTCACGAGATTTTCGTGCAGAATCTTTCAGATAAAAAACTTAAGTGTAGTTAAGACCGTGGTCGTTTATTTCGTTTCTTTTCTTCGTTTAGTCGGATATTTCATATACGTGTAACATGTTTGTAAGATCTAAATTATCTTTGGAATTAAGTTGGTGTTTTCTTTTGGATATACTGTTCACAACTCGGAATACATTCGTTCGGAGATACATACATAAAGATGGTTGCAATGTATACAAAATGTGGTGTTTTTGGAGGATTATCAACTGATTCCAGTCATGTCCAAGAAACGATATTAGTGCTCAACAGCCTGACACATGGCTGATTTCCAATGAACTTGATGAGAAACTTATTTTAGGGGAACATGGTAATGGTAAGTTAAAAATATCAATGCAAATTTATATTAGGTTAACAATTATAGTGAAGACAAATGGAGATCCTGGGCATAAAATAATTAGTGTTGCCCTGTTTATTCATACATCCTTCGTATGCAACACGTTTGTCCTTCTTTTTACGTATCAATCTATGTTCGGTTCGTGGCTCAAACCTATCATCGTTTTATCACGTGGAGAGAGAGGTCGTTATGCGAATAGTCATTATTTCCGACAGTAATAATTTCATATTATTGATGGTTGATGATGTTTTAATGTCATTTTGGTAACGCTGGAAGTTTAGGCATTGGCTTCAATGTTTCTGTGGTCTAGTACAAGAATTACCTATCTCTGCCATAATATTGTCTATGGCATTGCTCAATAAGACACAAAGGGGACGCCAGAATCACAGCATACTAAATGCAATGTTTTTTATTTAAAATAAAGCATTTTTGGCTAGATGACGAATTTCGTTCAGCAATTATTTTAAATAACCCTATATTTTGTTCTTATCACGCGTTCTTATATAAGGAGACAAAACTTTAAATGTTGAACCATTGACAAGGAATGGCTTACTGTGTTGAACAGATTATGTGTATCAAAATGTTGTTAAAATCTAGTTCGGGTCTAAGTATAATCATGCTAAACTTAGGTATTTCTTCTTAATTTTCAGGAAACGACAGCGCAACGTTGACAGAATGTAAATAGGAATTACATGGTTGAAATTGATGTCTTCATTTCGTAGGGGCAAAGTTTAAATCAAAGCACTGAAAAAACTGATGGGGCGGGGCTCTTGAAAATTTAAACCACTGATCATGACGCTACTATGACGTTATGAGAACCTAGCCTTAAAGTTGCCCTTTTCCAATTGGACAGATGAATTTTCAACTTTTCTCAAAATGATTGCGTCACATAAATTGAATCATTGTTTATCGTCATGATGTTCTATTCAGTATTGGATTCTATATAATCAAAAATTAATTTTAAAACAAAAAAGGAAAGAGTTGTGAATAGTAGTCTATAGTGTCTGACTTTATTGCTGTTACCAACTTCCCTCCTTGATGGTCATAGAATTAATCTATATCCTTTTTAAAAGGAATTCAGTCTTGTAACGTTTAACAAAATTCAATATGTTATTTTATTTAATATGCAGATTCAAAGTTTCTTTCTTCAAAAAGAAAGTACTTTAGTACTTTAAAGTATAGGCAAGTAATGTATTAACTTTATTTATTCAAATTATATAATAAATTAACATATACTTAAAGATGTTTTTTTGTCTCTTGTAATTGTTTGTAAGTTAAGTCACAGATTAATTTTAAAGGGTTTTCATTTTATTTAGTCATATGACCTCGAAACCCTGATATAGTCTTAATTGTCTTGCTTCATTTTGGACATAAGTAATTACATACTATACTTAGTATGCACTATGGGTGGCTTCATTGTTGGTGTAAGGGGACAAGTATCAGGTGTTTAGCACTTATTGAGATCATAATGTATATTATATTTGACATACATGACATAATAAACCATATTATCATTCATGTATAAGTAAGTATATTGTCAGTGAATTAGATGTGTCTCTGATATTGTGTATTTTTTCAAATTGACTCATGCATTTTTTGTTAAAGGAATTTTAATAATTAATTGAATAAAATAATTTTATTAAAAATCAGGTTCAATTATTTTAGAAAATTAACAAACATTGTATTTTTCAAATTTATTAGTAACTGTCATTCATCACGAAGAAATTAAATAGTAGAATAGCTTATAGTATTTTATTTGTTCAGATTTGGTTCATTTTCACAAATTATAAGTAATCAACCATCTAACTTCATATTACAATAATTTAAAGAAGACCATTGTACAAGCATGTCAAGGGTCATAAAACACCAGGGTGCAATTTCCAAGTTGCTTATTGCAATACCCTCTCACTGATAAGACAGTATTGTTTCCTTAGATTATGACACTTTTATTGCTTTGTTAATTAGATTGAATGTCTGAGAGGAGGAGTCATATACACCATATGTGACTACATTTTGTTGATTAAAAATTCCTAATGTTATGTGCCTTAAGATAAAAATATGGTTATTAACTTAAATCTAACTGTAATATTTCAATGAAAAAAAAGGACAAGTCTGTACAAACGTTCCGGAATAATCAGGTACGGTTCGACCGAACTTTACACCCAACCCGATAACGTTATGGACGAAATCGGCGATTTTTCCAATATCTTCTAATCTCTATTATCTGTCTCTGATTTCACGAGCACATTAACTCCTTGAATTGTTGCAACCAAGGACGCAACAAAACTCCTACATAACCACGATAACGGCCTTCATAACGAATTCTTATGTTGAGCGGCAATCCATTATTCGAAACTGTAATTAACCGAATTAGGTCGACTTGCCAATTCTCCATTGCGTGTTTTAGTCCTATCATGTTGCTCTATTGCCGGATGAAAAATCTAATCTATGGAAATAAGTCGCAGGCGATTATCATGATAACATACTAACCCGAAATATCCGAATCAATTTTTGCAGTAAAATATGCGGAGTGGATCGGGTTTTTTGCTTAAATTCAATGCTCGGAGCTGAAATTACGGTTTGTTAACTCTGGACGTGGCTAAAGCCCCGCCCAAAAATGCAATTTTGAGTATATTTGTAAATTTTTGTTCAATAAATAAAAACCAACTTCATTCCTTTCTTTGCTTTTTTATGAAATACATAGAAAAGGTTATCGTTCGCTATCGAGGTTACGCGTTCATTATCTGGTGTGGTCTGGACAATATCTAGCGTGTAGTCCAATATTAGACTTACACGTTAGATAATGTCCTAACACACCAAATAATGGACGAGTAATCTTAATATTGAACTGTTACCTGTACATTATTAGATATACGGTACTATGAATACAATGGGATGACGTCACAGCTGTGGTTTAAAATTAAAGTTTTATGGTTGGTGACCGCTGTATAATGACCCCTTTATCATTAACACTATCAACATTAGGGGTATAATATGTATCACTGCATAATGATGATATAATTAAAATATACAATCATTTAATAACCTTATCATCAATATACATGTGTGTACAGTATTGTTTTAAGTGAAGCATGAATTTGATATGAAATCACGGGTATAAAAATATGAATTCAAGATTCAGTTATTTTTATTTTGAAAGGGTCTGCATATATTGCCCCTTCGAGGCGGCTGGTCCCACTATTCAAAAATCTAAACAACAAACACACGAAGAAGAAACACGAATGTTAGTATGAATCAGAGTATATTTGTCCAATACCCAAAATAAAAGTCATTTCTGTGTGAATCAAAAGTAGATAAATGATATTGCTTGCACGTTGAAAAATCGTGCTAAAGAACTGTAATTAATTATCGTGCTTCAAATACCCAGACCACAATTAAAGCAAGAACGTATATTATTCTTATTTTACTTAGAAATGCACTTACAAGCAAATTTATAATTTGTGAGTATCGCACATATATTTGCATGCCTAGGTATTTTCATCAAAGTGTAATCTGAAAATATTAGCTGTCGTATTTCATTCATAAAAATATTAAATTCAACAAATTATTTCAAACAATGGTTACATCAACCACTCTTTTTATAATACATGTACATAATTGCTTTCTTTAGGCGAGTACATAACTTCAGAGACATAGATATTATCTTTGTCTGATCGCCTACACAACAGTTAACGTTACCTGTAATGACCCAAGTGCGCATGTACTTAAACGCCCGATTTTCTTCAATTTTCCATTTTCAACGATTTTGTAACAAAAATGGAAGCAAGAAGACCATATTTCATTTTAAATTAAAAACTACCATCTTAAAGCTTATTACCCATAGATTGTGTGTATAGGAGGAAAAAAATTCAAATCTAATGCAAAAGTACGCTAATTTTCGATTTAAAATAGAAAAATTGCATGTCAGCAATAGTTTTACTCTATTTTTAATATGACTCATAGTAGTCAACTTTAAACTCAAATGGAAGCAAGAAGATGTTACTTAAACTCATTGAAAAATATACCAGATTAAAGAGGATGGACTAAACTTTGTCTCAATAGGAGGAAAAATATTGGCATATTTCAATATATTGTCGAAAATTATGATTATAATATTTCTTACTCTATATTCTATATGATAAATTTCTCTATCGATTCAACCAATATCGATTTTAACTAACCCAACAAGGGGGACAACTTTCGGTGGATTATCACAATAAGTTGGGTATGCACTGTTTCTCAAGATAAGTTATCTATCAATATGTTTAATTTGATTGGTATGATATATAGATGAATAATATGTGCTTATTTTTGTATTAATATTGTTTATTAAGAGTTTATAAGCAATTTAATGATTTTATTTCATAAATAAACTTACCTGACATTACAGTGTGGATTTCTCTTTTTGGATCCGCATATTACGCCTCGATTATCCGGAAGTTAAACTTTACCCATGACCTACTATGTAACTTCCGGTAAACACTGCCACATTGTCAGTTTTCTCTTTTTGGCGAAACAGTTCGGACGTTATTCGCTCTAGATTGCCTCGTGTCTTTTAGTTTTTGTGTGCCTGTTGGTTTCATGGTTATTGTTAGACGGTGTTCAGGCTGCAGTTAGACTTTTACGAGGATTTAGTTTTTCAATATTCATGTCGGAAACATCGGAAAGTGAAGACGTGACAAACACGTCGGCCATTTTAGGTAACTATTCTGCTGATAGCGAGACAAACCTCGCAGGTTCTTCTGCATCGTATCGCACAAAGAAGAACAAGACTAAAAAACGCTCTAGATATGAGGAGTTAAATGAACGTTTCTCGACCTTAGAAAATTTATTGCATAATGTTCTAGAGAAGAAGGCAACGGAGACAAACTCCGATCCTTCGTGCAACAAACTATCAGAAAAAGCTATGGAGACAAACTCCAGCTCTAATAAAGAGAATATCCCACAGAATTCTACTTTAGTTGGTCCGTCTCAAAGTCGTAGAATTCATAGTGACAGTGAGGATGATGACAGAGTGTCCATTTTTGCTAAAGGTCAAATTTCGGATGGTGAAATATATTCGGACAATGACATGTCAGACAGTGAGTGTAAGTTACCAGAGAATAATATGTCTGAGTCTCAGAAAAAGTGTTTATATGATATGTTTGGGGAAGATGCTTTGGTTAAAAAAGCCCCACAGAAAGATGGCATTGTGTTAGACAAGTCACAAATTGAAGTTTTAGAAAAGAGTTACAGGTGCTCTCAGCCTAATTTTTTAAGTGCCTTTTCTGAAGAAAATTTTGATTTATTTCCTGTGGACAGTGAATGTGAGAAATTCTTAGAAGTGCCATCGTTAGACTCGCTTATTGAGTGTTGTTTAATGAAAAGACATGGAAATAAAGCTTCATTTACAAAAAATAAAGGAAAGACTCTATATTCTCAACCTTGTAAAATGGTAGAAAAAATTGGTTATAAAGGCCAGCAAGCAGCTAGACTTGGTTTAGTCATACAAAGTTATGTGCAACAAAGCCTGGGTAATTTTCTTCAGTTTTTACAGTCTGACGATTTTGAGAAAGATAAAGCTTGTCAACAAGTGAAAGACATATTTGCTATGTCGACAAAGGTGTTAGATCAGATTGGACGAGCTGGTGCCTTTCACCACATTATTAGACGCTCGGTGGCCATGACTGACACTGCTCTGTATGAACAACCTGATTCATCAGAATTTTCTAACTTACCTTTATCTGGTGAAGGAGTTTTTGGGCCTGGTTTAGATGAATTGCTCAAAACCCGCAAAGAGAAGAAAAAACAAGTGGATGAATTAATCCCTGACATTTCTAAAAAACGTAAATTTACTTCTTCTCAGTCTGAATCGTATAAGAGGCCTGCTTATGACAGGTATTACAATACACCTCCTGCTACTTCTTCAATTCCTAACAGTACACAAGGTCGACAAAGGTGTTAGATCAGATTGGACGAGCTGGTGCCTTTCACCACATTATTAGACGCTCGGTGGCCATGACTGACACTGCTCTGTATGAACAACCTGATTCATCAGAATTTTCTAACTTACCTTTATCTGGTGAAGGAGTTTTTGGGCCTGGTTTAGATGAATTGCTCAAAACCCGCAAAGAGAAGAAAAAACAAGTGGATGAATTAATCCCTGACATTTCTAAAAAACGTAAATTTACTTCTTCTCAGTCTGAATCGTATAAGAGGCCTGCTTATGACAGGTATTACAATACACCTCCTGCTACTTCTTCAATTCCTAACAGTACACAAGGTAGTTGGAATAATTTTCGTATCCCCAAAATTCCTAGAGATAAAGGAAACTCATCTAGAGATGACTCAAAAAGAAATTATGGTTCAAAATCAAGAGGTACTAGCAGAAGCTATTCCAAGTACTCCTCATCAAACAGAGGAAGATTGGGAAAAACAGCTGAAAAATGACAAGGTGAGTGTGTTAGCAAAATTTCCGGAGATACCTGTAGGGGGCAGACTGTCCCATTTTCTGTCGGAATGGAAAAAAATTACCACCGACAAATGGATTTTAGATATAATACGACATGGTCACAAATTGGAGTTCATAAAAAAAACCTCCATTTTTAGGAATAAAGCCAACAAGAGTTCCTTTAAAAGTGCAAAATATTATCAAATTAGAAATCGATGGCCTTTTACAAAAAAATGCAATAGAAATTGTAGATCCAAAAGTGGCTCACTCAGGTTTTTACAGTACCTTATTCTTAGTTCCAAAAAAGGACACCCCAGAACTCAGACCAGTAATAAATTTAAAACCCCTCAACAAGTATCTCCGGAAACAACATTTCAAAATGGATACCTTGACCAAAGTTCTCAATCTAGTAAAGAAATCGGATTGGCTCCTGAAGATAGATTTAAAAGATGCCTACTTCCATATAAAGAATTTCAAAAGTCACAGAAAATATCTGAGATTTCAGTTCCAAGGCATAATATACCAGTTTCGGGTGCTGTGTTTCGGACCCACCACAGCCCCGAGAACTTTTGTCAAGGTCATTTCAGTAGTTGTAGCACATTTGAGAAAGTTTGGCATTCGTCTGGCCAGTTATCTAGACGACTGGTTAGGACTAAATCAAATAAAACAAGACCTTCTGCAAAATCGGAAGCTGATACTAGATCTTCTTTTTCAGTTAGGGTTCATGATAAACAAGACCAAGTCTCAGTTGGTTCCAGTTCAGAATCTAATATATTTAGGGGCCAATTTCGATTGCCAGAAAGGTCTAGTTTTTCCGAGTCTAGAAAGACTGTCCAGTCTGAAATTAGCAGTATATGCTATTCTACAGGGTCGCAATACTGCCAGACAATTTTTAGTTCTGTTGGGCAAGATAGCATCATGTCTAGAGTTAATACCATATGCAAAGCTGTTCATGAGACCTATACAACTTCACATGCTTCAACATTGGAGTCCAGCACGAATGGCAATGTCTCACAAAATTCCTATTACTCCACAATTAGTTTCACATCTAAATTGGTGGTTACAGGATCACAACATTCTAAAGGGTCAATCTTTTCAGAAAGAAATTTTTCCGATTACAGTAACCACAGATGCAAGTGGCACTTGGGGTTGGGGAGGTCACATGAACAGCATGACATGTCAAGGCAAGTGGAGCAATGTTCAGAAATTGTTACACATCAATTGTTTGGAAATGATGGCTGTAATTTTAACTTTGAAACATTTCCTATCACATTTGAAGAACTGCAATGTATTGATACGGACGGACAACACGACAGTCTGTCAATACATCAACAACCAAGGGGGGACCAAATCCGTCCAGCTATGCCAGTTAACATGGAAGTTGTGGAGCCTAGCTCTGAACAACAACATGAAATTGAAAGCAGTACATATATTAGGGGTAGAGAATTGTTTGGCCGACCTTCTCAGTCGGGAGAAGTTCAAGAATACAGAATGGTCACTCAACTATTCAGTGACTGCTCAAATTTTCAAAGTATGGGGTCAACCATCCATAGACATGTTCGCAACAGTGGAGAACAAGAAAACTCCCCTGTTCTGCTCTTGGACACCACATCCACAAGCATATGCTTTGGATGCCCTATCAATTGTATGGCAGAACATGTTTGTTTATGCCTTCCCACCAATTCAATTGATTCCAAAAGTACTCGCACATTTCCAGAAATTTCAGTGTACAATGATACTAATTGCTCCACTTTGGCCGAGACAACACTGGTATCCACAGTTACTCAGTTATCTGATAGCAGAGCCTCTGAAATTACCATGCAGTCAGGAACTTCTGTCCCAATGCAAGGGGAAAATTGTCCACCCAAAACCACAACAGTTACAACTGACTGCATGGTTGTTATCGACAGAAACCTGTCAGCAAAGGGCTTTTCTAAACAGACTAGAAAATTACTATCCAAATCTTGGAGACAAGGCACACAGAAAGATTACAGATGTAAATTCAGACAATTCAATAGCTGGTGTCATACACAACAAATTAATACATATTCAGCAACTTTAGTGCAGTGTGCCGAGTTTCTTACATACCTGTTTGAAAAGGGACTAAAATATAGAACAATAAATGGATACCGATCCATGCTGTCTTCTGTTCTTGCCCCAGTAGAAAATATCCCCATAGGTCGCCACCCTTTCATTATCCGTTTGCTCAAAGGGGTTTTTAATGAGCGGCCACCTGTTAGAAAGCTGATACCTGAATGGGATCTTCTTATTATTTTAGGTTGTCTTAAGAAAGCACCGTTTGAACCATTGAAGGATGCACCCTTAAAATTTGTCACATGGAAAACTTGTTTTCTGATTGCTATTACCACATTTAGAAGATGTAGCGATTTACAGTCTTTACAACTTGGAGAAGGATCGGTAAATGTTCAAAAAAGAGGTTTAACTTTCATACGGACAGGATTATCTAAACAAGACAGACCTAACCATCAGGGCAGTACAATTTTTGTTCCTCATCTATCAAACAACAAGCTCTTAGATCCAAAACGTTCTTTAACATATTATTTGAAAAAGACTGAGAAATTCAGACATTCGGAACAAAAAGATATAGTGAAATTGTTTTTGGCCACAAAAAAGCCACACAAACCAGTTACTTCTCAAACGATTTCCAGATGGTTAGTGAGTTTAATAAAGTTCTGTTACAAACAAAACAACAAGGAAATTAATCAGGTTAAAGGTCATTCAACTCGTAGTGTTGGCCCTTCGTGGGCACTTTTTAAAGGTGCATCTTTACAACAAGTGATGGAAGCTGCTGATTGGTCAAAGGAGACCACCTTCACAAGACATTATTTGAAGGCTGTAAATATAAATTTTTTGGACGTTTGATTAATAGTTACATTGATAATCTCTTCTTGGCGGATCGCAGAAGAAGAAAAATTTGTTATTAACTTGTATGTCATGTGAACAGTGTATATAATAATACAGTTGAGACTGTTCTCTGGGAAGTTCTCCAGAATACTTACATCATAAGACAGTGATATACCTTTGTATATAGTGTACATAGTAAGATGATACAAGACATCAATATTAACATTACCTACCTAAGGTGAATATATGTTTTTGTTAGACTATTATATCAAAACATGTATATATGGTTTTGATTATATACTTTTTATACTTATATGAGGAGTTTAAGTAAGATAAATGACTCCCACCCCCTAGGGCATTGCTGTGGAATCAGAATAATCCACACTGTAATGTCAGGTAAGTTTATTTATGAAATAAAAATGGAAATTTGTATTCAAATTGTAGTTTTATGAATAAATAATACTTACCTGACATTACAGGAAACCCACCCACCTGCCCCACAGTCATTCAGTATCCTTGTGCGAACTGTTTCGCCAAAAAGGAATACTGACAATGTGGCAGTGTTTACCGGAAGTTACATAGTAGGTCATGGGTAAAGTTTAACTTCCGGATAATCGAGGCGTAATATGCGGATCCAAAAAGAGAAATCCACACTGTAATGTCAGGTAAGTATTATTTATTCATAAAACTACAATTTGAATACAAATTTCCATTTTTATTCATCAAAATCACTTTTTTACTATTTCTTAAGGTAGAATAGCCATCAATAGGTTATAATTTTTATTCAGAAAAGTGTACAAATCAATAATATGTAGGTTGTTTTGCTTAAATGTTGATTTTTAAGATTTTATAGCAAATATTCATCAAAGTCATCATTTCATTATCTCTTAAGATAAAATATTCATCCATAGGTTCATTTTAATCAGAATGATGCATAGATCATGGAAATGTAAATCATATTTTGATATTGTTATATTTATGAAAAATTAACAATTTTCAATGGCTTATAGATTATCAATATTAGATTAACTAAGATAAGAAAATATCATTTTCTTTATCTTTAGAGTAATATTGTCAAGTTTAGTCTCTTTTTGTAGATAATGATATGCTGATTTCACTGATAATCTTGAATTTTAGATATCATTTATAGTTTTGTATTTTGATTTTGTACTTTTTACATAAGGAATTTAGAGGTTACATAATACAAAACCTTTGAAGCTTGAATGACTCATATGTCCTATCAGTAGGCGGGGCTTATCAGCATCTTGCTTTTGTCAATCAACTTTTCTTAATTGGTGACAGCCAATTAAAATGTAATTAGAATATGAACTGACCAATCAGGTGACTGATGCACAGCCTGATTTTGGCATTCTGCTGCTTTCTTTAAGTTAGAAAAAGTATTCTTCTACGTTTTTGCAAAAACAATATTAAATTAATTTAATACAGTTAAGTAATTAATAGTTTTAGTTAAGTTCCAATTTTAATTAGTTGTGTATTCTATTTTGGAGATGGACAGGCAAGCTGGTAAATATTAATTTACTTAGAACTTTGTTTGTTTAAAATGTTGATTTTCATATTGATAGCTCTACTTTTGAATTTCTTGTCTAATGTGGTTGTAATTTTCCTAATCATTCTTGGATTTTGCATTTATATGTATTTTAGTTATTCAGAAAATAATCGTTTTTACGACTGCAGAGTCATATGCAGATTATGACTTAGTTTTAATATAAGGTATTTTTGACATTGTTTACTTTAGTTAAGACTTTGACCTAATTTGGGCATTAATGTAAATATTTGTACATATTTTTGCTTTTCCTATCTCATTTATTTTCTATCTTACTTATTTTATGTTATGTTAAGTTAATTTTTGCCTTATTTTCATCCTACTTGCTTTTAACGTTTTCGCCTTCAAGTCATTTTTGCCTTTTCTATCTTACTTATTTTTATCTTACTTGCTTTTTAACGTTTTCGCCTTCAAGTTTATTTTTGCCTTTTCTATCTTACTTATTTTTATCTTACTTGCTTTTTAACGTTTTCGCCTTCAAGTTCATTTTTGCCTTTCCGATCTTACTTATTTTTATCTTACTTGGTACTTAAGTTTTTGCCAACAAGTTTGTTTTCGCCTCATAATCTTACTTTTATTTTTTATTTTTCACTTTTGAATTCATCATTCAAAAATAAATATAGTAACAAACCAGGGGCCGTATTCCCATTCTTACTTAAGTTTTTATTTAAGTATTTCCTCATCCTAAACATTTTCTCCTTAGCTAAGGAAAAAGTCTTCCTCAACCTTAAGTGGTATTCTCAAAGTCACTTAAGGAAAAACTTACGAAAAGAAAAGGTTGATTTTTTCTTCAACCTTAAGTAAATTTCAATGGAATTTCTAGTCTATAAATAGAAACGGAATGTCGCGTGGAGGTATTTCACGAAGCTAAAAAATGGTAACTTGACATAAGAGCTAGTGCAATTACCGTCCGCAGCATATCGTTGTAGTCTAAATGAATGCACAATTTCTCAGCAAACACTGCTTATTGGTGGTAGAACGTACCTATGTCGATTTCGGTATTAATAGATAAATATCAGTATTAAATTAAGATAACAGTCTGAGAACGTTATAGATCTATATAATATTTGCATGTCGTAATAATTTTGCCACTTTGATTGTTACGTTTACAAATTACCGATATAATCTTCAACATATTGAAGACACATTCAACACATTTTTACAATCACGGACACAGAAGCTGTCGGCAAGTTTAACGTAAAGGAGTTGAACATTTACGGCATAATTGTATCTATGGAGTATGTATACAATAGTTACATAATTATTATATGTATTTCTCAATATTTCATGCTCAAATTTAACATGATACAAAAATCGTCCGTTAGGAGTTAAGCACATTTATATTCATTGCATTAAAAACAATTGATTTTTTCAGCTTGAACAAATGAACACAGACCTTTACAGGTTAGAGACCCAGGAAGATTAGACAACCCAGAGATAGAACAGTCATCATGGGCGGATCCACCGGGGGGGGGGGTTCCGGAGGACCCCCCCCCCCCTCTAGAATTTGGAAAATGTTCCTGTCCATTAGTGTATTTCTTGCCTGTATGTCATTTTTAAGTGGCAATTTATTTCCGTGCTTAACAAAGATTTAATGGTTATGTAGTTTTTATTATCAATATGTTGCATTTTTATGCAATAATGTGGTTGTGGTTCGGCCCCCCCCCCCCCCTAGAAAAGTTTGGACCCCCTCCCCCGTAGAAAAAATCCTGGATCCGCCCCTGGTCATTCACTTATTTACTAAAGCTTTTAAACTTAACCAAAAGTTAATTATCTCTTTGAAAACTATTTTTATCAAGAAATGACACAAAATATAGTTTTGAATCATTATTTATCTGTATTTTGAAAATATTCAACAATTATTTACCGTCATTGCAGGGCCTGCAACTGATTAAATTTGAATGTGCTTGGTGTTTACATAAGTGTTCCAGTAATTAGTAGCACCATTTAGGGGTTTACAACCAATAATTAACTTTTAACTGGAAATGAGTCATCAGTAGTTAAAGGTGAACTTTTATCATACCTCAGCAAACATTTTATATCAGTATATTGTTGGTCTAATATCAGCCTGATATTAGATTCCTATATCCTTCAGACATGGGACCAACAATCTGGCTACAAATTGGTCTCACATTGACCAGAGCCGTGGTTTCATCGTCATTAAAACAACACTTCCTCTATTCAAATGCAGTCTGTGGACACATCTCTAGTACCTGTCACAAGGAAAGAAAAATATGCAGCCTGACCGGGACTCCAACCCAGGATCTCTTGCTTACAAGGCTAGTGCTCTCCCGACTGAGCAATCATATCTTTCATATCCTCCTCCAAATAATGTGAACAGGTAAGTAATTTGACATGTCCAGGGATTAAATAAATACTTATAAATAAGGTCTATGTACAATTATGAAAATGAATCTTGTCCTTCTGCCTGCTATTTCGACAGTTTTCAATGTGTTTCAAGCCGATGCTCTTCTAACCCAAGTCCAAGACACTGCAGGGGACACATCCCTATCCATACCGTGTTATTTGATTGTTGAAAAATGAACGAAACACTGGGGAACGTACTGTATCTGAAATAAATGTTATCCGAAATTCGTCAAGTACAGGAGCTTTCCACTTTTTCTTGGATGAGTTTATCGTTATTTATGGCCGAATGAAATCAATTTAAGAAGAAAATTGTCACTGTGTCATTTTTAACTCGTATTTATTCATTTAAATGCAACAATTCATTCACAAAATCTAATAATGCTAAACCTATCCATTGTGTTTACGTTGACAACTACACCATCCAAAATGGCGGCTATATGACACACTGAACGTTGCGTCAGCCAATGGGAATGTCCAATCCAGTAATATAGATCAATGGTTTCCATAAATGAACGCACACATTGACATTGAAATTGTAAACAATGGTTAAAACACTTACGAATACTTTTTCTGGACGACTAATCACCCAAGAGTAGGGTATAAACGAAAAAAAATAATAAAAAAACTTACCTTGATATTAATTTCTCTGTTTATTGGAGAAAAACGCAAAAAATGTGTGTAGTCGAGATAAAAATGGCGTCCAAAAAACAAGTTGAGGAAATTTTTTCAGAGATAAGATAGGTCGAACGTTGCTCAAAAGATAAGGAAAATTGACCGATGTTGAGGAAAATCTTAGAGTGGAGTGAGGATGGAAATACCACTTAAAATATTTCCTCAAACTTAAGAAAATTTTGGTCTATTCTGAGAAAAATCTATTGATTTGAGGAGAATTTTATACTTACGTAAGGATGGGAATACGGCACTAGGTGTTTTCATTATTTAGACCTTAACTCAGAGTTCCTGAACTCGCATTAACTCCCTGAATTTCTGAATTTGCGTGACCACGACTTGGTTGTGACTAATGTTGTTGTAAGATGGTCTGGAAGCACTCACGATGCCAGCATATTTGACAATAGTGTTCTCTGTGCAAAATTAGAAAATGGTGACCTGCCAGGCGTTCTCCTAGAAGACAGTGGCTATCCACTATGGCCGTATCTTATTACGCCTTTTCTTACTCCACAATCTGCAGCTCAATGTCGCTATAATATAGCTCATGCACTTGCAAGGATAAAAATAGAAAACACATTATGTCATTAAAAGACGCTTTCCCTGTCTGAAGTTATATCTTAGACTTAAATTAGAGACGTCAGTAAGAGCCATAACTGCTCGTTTTATTTTACACAACTACGCAAGGTTACATGATCTACCAGAACCAGATGATGTTGACATTCATAGCACACGCCAAGATGTACCTGATGTACCATTTGATGGACCAGCTGTTAGATCTGTGCATGAGCCTGTTATCAATAACTTCCTATAAGAATAATAAAACAGAAATACATGTACATTACATATTGTTTATTTTTTAAGCATATGTTTCATTTCAGTTTATCAAAAACGCCACACATGATTTGATCTTTCTTTAGATCCTGAACAATTCTGCGTTTCTAAGTCATTAATGTGCAATTTAAGAATAGTGTTCTTCAACTGCAAATTTTTCATTTTCATTTCATGTTCTCTGTTGGTAAGCTCAATTAAATGTTCATAATAGTCTGATGGCGACGTTGTCCTTTTTCTGCTTCTTGGTTTTGGTGGTACATAACCAGAAGACTTGTTTGTGACTGATGCAGTCTTTGTCTGTGGCTGCGGCTGTCACTTCGGCTGTGGAAGGTCATCAGGGCCACTACATGCTCCTTTATCAACACTTGAATGTCCCTGAAAATTATAAATTGAATGGTTAACTGTATGTGACTTTGAAACTTGTTAACAATATCTACAAGAAAATCACTTTTCAAGGCAAACATTTCTCATAAACTAATACAACATTCACAACTTCTAAAAATATTATTGGTAACTATTCTAAATTACAAATATCGGAGATGGATAACACAAAACAAAGATTCAAATAAGAATCTAGAGGTTTTGGTTTAAGATACATAAACATGCCTATTTAATGGTGCTCCATTTAGACATGTTCTTTATGTCTCCGTGAAACCCGGATCGATAGCGCAGTTGGTAGCGCGCCGGGATTTGGATACTTGTGCCCGAGGGGGTGCGGGTTCGAATCCCACCCGGGGAGGTTATACCCTTCCATGAAAATTTGACAATAATGTCGATTTTCCTCCATTGATTAGATAATATGGAGAAGTTTCCGGCCTTGTGGAAGAGTAGGTGAGTACTGGTTATAGACAAAGGTCTAGGAAAGCTAGGTTAGGTGCGCTGGACGCCTTAAAATGACGTAAATTGTGTTGACACGGCGTTAACTCCAATAAATAAATGTCTCCGTGAGATATATGCACAATGGTATGTTGATGAAAACAATATAATTATACTATCGTGTTTTCATCATTGTTCTATAGTACTTTCAACATCGTGTCACCACTGTTTCACCAAAGTATCATCGCAGTTATATAATTTCCAAACGTATTAAGTTGCAATTTTTGTCATTTTTTATAAAATACTGTTGACAAATGAAAAATCTTTGGTCTGATCTTGATCACATTAACATTGGTGTAACAACCAGAAAGATATAATAGTTATTTTTTGCAACAGATACCATAAAGTAAGTGTAAAACATAATATGATTTGTATCATAATAGAATAAAGCCCAGAAACAGAAAAATACCATAGATTAACTAATAACCATAGAAAAATCATAGAATAATTAATGATTATAACAAATAAATACAATACATGTAAAATTTGAGGTAATTTATTATTGCATTTTAATATCTCTTTATGAAAGTCTTACTGAGTTTTGAAAGTTTCCTATTTATACAAATACATGTATACTATAATTTTAAATACCAATGGCAATAACGATTTGAATGTCACATATTGTAAATCGTCAATACAGTTAAAATGTTGAATTAAGTTTAAAAAAAAAGATTGTATAAATGTATTATCTCACCATGCGTTAAATTCCGCAGTAATTTCTTCCATTCTTCATTCTTTAATGCACAAGACGAATTGTCAGTTTTCTTATTTTCAGTTATATGTTTATGGTTGTCAATCAATTCCAAAAACCTAAATATTTCTTCAGTAGTAAAATGACGCCCTTTTTTGTCCATCTTTGGTGTTGTAATGATGAGATATACAGACAAGCCATTCAGCAAATACCGAATTTGTCAGGAGTTAATCAGTCAGTGAAGAAATTGAACATCAGTGTATTATTTTCTGGTTATAAATATCGTCACTGTTATAACTGCTGCGTGTTTAGTAACGACCGTTAGCTAACGTAATGGGCACGGGACAACTCAACCCGTGCATAACTCAACTCAATCCGTTAGTTGGGAATTGAGTTGTTTCGGGTTGAGTTGTCTTTAGGTTGAGTCGTTCCGACACTTCCGTTACGGAACGTTCTGGAACGTTCAGGGTAACTGAACACGCTGCTAGACTCGTTCAAACTGTCACGGTTCACCGAATAAAATCGGGCTTTAACAATATTATTATCAAGTGTTGACATGAGTATGACACATGGGCGTGTTTCAATTACAGTTTTAGAATCCGCGACGATAAATAATATTTGTCGATTAAGAATTAATGCATAAATAAGTTTCTGGATTCATTATATTGTTTAATTTTTATTCAGTTTGGTAATTGTTCTTATTCAATGCCATGCAGTTTTACGCCTTTCATGGACATAGTCATGAGCCGTGTTATTTTAGATACTTATCATATCTAATTTGGTAGTAATATCGTCAGTCAATGAGCCAGAATTAGGAGTATTTAGGTGGTTAACTTCACTACTAACATGTTACATGAATAAAGACAACATATTCACATTTCATGTATTTTGAAGAAATGCTACGTTCTGTTTATATTTTCGAAATAATTCAAGTTTTGTGATAAACAGTTCATGGCAATACAATAAGTTTTGTACAGGTCGTATTCTAGGTCATGCGTGTTTTTGTACTTTAAACATTGGACTTGTCCACTCAATATGTGAATAAGCTGATCCATGAACAGCATTTTACGGATTTGAATATACAATTTTGATATTTATCATTTATTTTAAATACTGTATACTGATATACTAAATACTGATAGTTATTTTATATAGTGGTATGTTCATAAAATAAGTGTTAAATAACAAAATCATAAAAGTGTAAAAATAATTCACCGCTAAATATTGGTGTGTAATGAAACTGACTATGTTTATATACGCAATGTTCACGTGGACGACCTGTATACATGTATATCAAAATTAAACAGTTTGTGTTTTTTTTCAATTCTAAAGCTACACGTAGACTGCGTTCCATTGATTACACGAATTAAAATTTTACGAGGGCAGGTTATACTTTTTCACGTGATCGAGTTGTTATCTAAATATCAATTCGCCCACGTGGAAAAGAACAACTCGCTCACGTGAAAACTTATGTTTTACAAGGTGGTTCTGGTTAACCCATGTTAAACAAAGGAAGCGGAGTGTAAGAAGACAATCCATGCCCATTTTGTATGATCAAGACTTCTAATTGTTGTTTTTTAGCTAATCAGTACAGGTCATCCGCGTAAATATTGCGTATACATGTATTAACATAGCCAGTTTCATTACACACCAATAATAAAAGGTGAATTAATTATACAATTTTATAGTTTAGTTAGTTGACACATTTTTTTACAAATATGTCATTTTATAAAAAAATACATTGTGCTTATACACTTTTTAAGTGAATATTAAATATCAAAGTAGTATGTTTAAATAAGAAAAATGTTGTAAATACAACAGCTTATTCGCCAATCTAGTGGACAACGTACCGCCGCAATATGTCGCAACGCCACAATTTGTCGCACTTGACGCAAAATGTCGCACTTGGCGCAAAATGTCGCAATGTCGACGCATTATGTCGCAATCGACGCAATATGTCGCAATCGTCTCCCGCAAAATGTCGCAACGCTGACGCAAAATGTCGCAAATTTTTCGACTAACGCAATATGTCGCAACCCCTAATGCGTAATGTCGCAATTATAAATTTTGTTACACATCATATCTTAACAACTGATAAATGCAACTTTACTAAGTGACAGATCCTGAAATAAGCAAACTACAAGATATATTTCTATATATTTTCGTTAAAGCTCTGGTTTTACTGTCTTACCTCTCGACATATTGCGTCGATTGCGACATAATGCGTCGACATTGCGACATTTTGCGTCAAGTGCGACATAATGTGGCGTTGCGACATATTGCGGCGATACAAACGCTGCAATTCGTTAAGACTTCTGAAGTCAATGCTCGGGGTCTACGCCTTATTACCCCCAGAGTCAAGGAGAACAGAATACACTTTTTAATGACTGGATACTGTGTACAAAAAGATGGTGTCTACTTTAAAATGTTTGTTTTTGATCCTGTCTATATGTATCATTATTTTGAAAACGAGCCTGTCAATTATAAAAAATAATATAGCAGACACAAAAAAGTGTATCGATTAAACATCGATTAAAAGCTAATGCCAACAAAAGCACGTAAGGCGAGATATTTCTATCCGAAATCTTGAAAACAGTTGTCGAGTGCAACATGAATACGAAAATTGCTTAGTATAATTTTTTACGGCGCACTCCGTATCAGTCTGTTTATTTCCGAGGCTGGTTAAATCCCGATTGAAGAAAGCATTGTTGGAAATTAAAAAAAAAAGAAATTTATAGGTACTTAGTAAAAATATCGGTACATATCGTGAATTTGCAATATGTTTCGGTGTTTATATGATTTTGTTTCTTTTTGACGATACATGAGCATTTTCAAAAAATATATTTTAGAAAAAAGTGATTAGAAACTTATAAAAAAGATTATGTGTGTCTACTTAAAAGTCATGCAAAAAACCTCAAACAAATTGTATGCACTTGACGATCGATATATTTCCTAGGGAAGTATTTGTCACCTCTATTGCATTATGAGTACCATTTGTGGAAAATTCACATTTTACATTTAAAAAATTGCAAAACATCCCATGACTGGTGGCCAGTAGAAGGCCCTGAAAAATGTCGCAATGTCGAGAGGTAATACAGTAAAATCAGAGCTTTAACGAAAATATATAAAAATATATCTTGTAGTTTGCTTATTTCAGTATCTGTCTTAGTAAAGTTGAATTTATAAGTTGTTAAGATATGATGTGTAACAAAATTTATAATTGCGACATTTTGCGTTAGGGGTTGCGACATATTGCGTTAGTCGAAAAATTTGCGACATTTTGCGTCAGCGTTGCGACATTTTGCGGGAGACGATTGCGACATATTGCGTCGATTGCGACATAATGCGTCGACATTGCGACATTTTGCGTCAAGTGCGACATAATGTGGCGTTGCGACAAATTGCGGCGGTTCAATGTCTTTTAGATCAGAAGCAAAATTTTCATGATTGATTTTTGAGATTGCGAAATCTCTTTTTCTAATTTATTAGCTTAACTACACAATGATCCGAGAAAAGGGGGCCATGTTCACATTTCTTTGCCCGTATACCATTTACTACTTAAGTAAGTACAATATCTAACATGTTATCACCGATAAACTAAGAGACAGTGGCTAATGCTGTGGACTGTAAATTCCAGTACAATGAAGGGCAACATTTTTGAAAGTCTGTTTCCATATATCAAATTCAAAGCTTCTTGTATTCCGACTCCTACATTATATTGATGTTAATTGCAATGCGACTAGCTATAGCTATCCACCTCCAACTTTATTTTGTCAGTTGGCTACTGTTAATATGTACCCATCTTGATTTAGATCAGAGCTTTCGATTAAATGTTTTCTATCATCTGAAAACCAAGTTTCTGTCAATACGGCAAAACATATTCTTTCTTCCCTCAGATATTGACCTATTGCAAAATATTTGTTAACAGCAGATCTACAATTCAAAGTCAAGCAAATTACATTTTCACAAATCTGACTTATGCCCAGTTTCTTTACATTACCCAAGTGTTATTTCATGAATTAACACAAGATATAACACCCGGTGTGTTTCTTTACCTTCGAAATAGTTTAATCCTCAATTATAATCCCGTTAGAAAATTATAATTATCCGAGTGTATTTGGTAAAGTGCGTTCCTTTAAAAATTCTCGGATTAACTCTGTGTTATTTGCCTATTGTTAACATAATCCTACTACATGGGTGGTTAAATTCGAGTGTAGATTGGAATCTTAACTGAAATACTGATCAATTTAATGAATGCTGCTGGAACGAGCATAGAATGATATGTTAACAACTGTTTGATTGGGGATATTATTACTTAAATGCTCTTTGAAGCTTTAAAATTGAGTTTGTTAGAAGGGTATTGTCATGTTGTGGAAGGTATGCTAGCGCTCTATTGTAAAAGAATAAAATTTTAGGCTCCGAGCCGCGTAAATGTACAACCATTCCAAATGCTATTTAGCCAGTGATTTATAAAATGTACACACTCCATATCAAAACTAACTCTGCATATTGATTTCAAAATATATATAACCAATCAAATTGATACAAAGTGTTTTGTAATTTCAATTGATCGAAAAAAGTTAAGATATAAATTTGTCTGAAAGTCTGTTAATGCTGTTTCTTGCATTACAAATGATCAAAACCAAAAAGCAGAATTCTTCGGTGCTAGAAATTAAAATTCGACCATAAGAGATTCAAGTTTTGTCGTAGATCTATAGTCTATACTACCTACATAATGGTATATTTCTCTTTATAAAAGGACACCATTAGAAACCAAAAAAACAATAAGGGGCATTATAGTGCGAAGCCATTAAGTTCGTATTTATATACTTCAGGTTTCTTAAATTACAATATTTCCATAGGTTCACAAGGAGCACCAGCGACCTTTAATCAAAGCACTGGAGTGCTGGAGGAACGATGTCCTGAACTTATTTTTTGATTAAAGAATATATAATTATGTATATCATCTATAAAATAATGTATTAAGTATCAATTAACAGAATTTAACAAAAGGATAGCACTAGACTTCTCAAGTGGTTTGCTCATGGCAAGGTTTATCTTACTTTATCAAACAAAATAAACCAGTCAAAGAATTAATTTTCATCAACACATTTTAGGGTCATGTACAGCAGCCATCTCACCAAACCAAAGATTATTCTGGACTATTTTCTTTAACCATAAGGAGCTGACAACTTCTCATTTTTGGTTATCAATGGGTATTTTTTAACGAGATCGTTAATATTTTCGACAAAATTTTAAAGATTTGGTGTGGAATGACAAGCTGCATTTTTTCACAAAAACATCGACTTTCTAACAATTCGTTTATGGTTTTTCCCCAAGTACTAAGCTCTTTTGCATCAAGCTACATTCCCACTTTTGTTCACGAAATTTAAGTCAAATTAACGTTTTGCACTTGCAATTTATTCACAATTAAAATTACTCTAAGAATCGTCTATTTCCTATAAATATTTGCTTAGAATTCCGTACAAAATTATACATATTCATTCCAAATTATACTCAAACTCTATAACTTAAAATCGCTCAAGTAAACTTTTTTTAAAATGTGACACTTTGAAGACGACAACGTCATATCGCCGTATATTAAACACCCGGTATGAGTATTAGTCATATCCAAAATGGCGGGTGTAATAACAATTGGATAAGTCACGTCGGTAAATATTTGTTTATTTCGAGTAGTAATGAATTTAAACAAGTTTTTCGACGTTTTAAAGTTGAAACATACCCATTTATTTGACTTCCGTAACTCTAGCCAACCATGGCAGGAACTTCCGTAACTCTAGAACCTGGGCCTAGAGTTATAGTACCGTAACTCTAGCCACTGCCTTCTTTGTAACGTTGACGTCGTGTTTTAGATATGCACAGAACGGTGCGCACAAAAACTACCAAAATCGTCCTTAATGTATTGACATAAGTATCATAATATAATACGATCATTTAATATTGTTTATAACTATCCAGTGATGTAATTATGCTACGCATATAACAGGCATTGTCAAAAACATCGTAGGCCCTTTTTACTCCAACAAGTAATCTTTGCAGTTGTCACGGTCTGAGTTGTCTACGGATTGAGTTGTCCCGTCTCCATTGCAAAAATTGTATGTCCTGAGAGTAACCTCCCTTTTCCTGAAGAGTTTCAGGAACGACAACACAAGCCAGCGTTGTATTACATTTAAATGAGATGTTAATGAGTTTCACGCTTGAACTACGCCTCTTTGTCTATGTTGAAAATTGTTGAAGCGTGAAAAGAGTAATCTTATACTTTCTTGTTACCATTGGAACGATGTCCTAAGACATCGTTCCAAAAATGGGTTTTGAATTAACAGTAAACGTTTCCACGAGAGCCGTGAAATACTATAAGAAAAAATTAATTTATAAAGTATATGTTGTGATGAGGATCAAATATATTTCATTAAGATAGAATATCATTTTGATATAAATGTATATACATGATATATAGTTTATTTGTTTAATATGAATAACATTTATAATGCATGAGGTAACTACACAAAAGATAGCAAAACATACAAATCAGAAGAATAAATTTTGAATTAAGAAATTTACTACGTATTAAGACAAAATAAATTATAATCTTTATTATTAAACATTTTTTCCATCAATATACCAGTACAGTCATGTGATGTCATCAGCGTTCGTAGGCACATGGTCACCTAAGGAGAGCAATGTCAAATAATTCACGTGAACTTTGGTGAGTAAATCCTTACTCGTATCAATTATTTTCTACACTCGAATTGATCTTGGATTAGCTATTTTTTTAAAAGAAACGCGATAGAAATAATCTCGAATTCAAAACAATCTAGGATTATATAGCGGGTTAGCAAACCCCGAATTTGTCAGGAGTTAATCCTCCAGTAAAGAAATTAGGCATTACAGTTTTACGTATTTTGGGATATCAAGTTGTTTTTATTAATGCCCTGGGGAGTTTTAACTGAACTCTTTACAATACACCTTTTTTCTTTTTTGGATCGGTAAGGAGCTAATTTCAGTGAATTAATAACACCTAATGTAGCAGCATCAACTTTGTATAAACAAGGATTATTGTACACATTTAAACCTAAATAATTGGCCACGTTCATATTTCAATGAACAACCTGTATATTGTAAAAGGTGTGATTTTTGATGATAAAATTTATCAAAAGTTTGAGTATTGTTTTTAAGAATAGCTAAACCCATGATTGAAAAAAAATAGAAATATAATTGAAGATGCACTTATCTGTAGTGTTCATGATCATGTTCATCCAAAACTATTTACAAAACACTGTTGCTAACTTGGATAAATATCCAAAAACATCAGAGCAAAATAAAGTGTGTCTGGTCTCAGTCGACCTTCACCACAATAATAATGCACATAACGCATTTGTCTTTTAACAAACGTAAACTTTGACAGATAGATTTGAAATCTGACATGAAATTATTCTCAAGGAAACTTGGTTTGACTATCTGGTCGCGCCAACACCTTTCATAAGGCCACGCACACGTGGAACTCAAACCACTTTCGTACTCAGACCAGCAACCAACTACAAGACTATTCAATGAATTATCAATAAAACTGGTCAATCCAGCTCCACTGCGTCACAAAAGACGATATCATGTACAGCATTTTTCAAATTGGCACTTCCAGCCTCCACTTTATCATATTTATTTAACTTTTTTTTAAATGTTTGTTCCAAAATATGATTTAATCAAAGTTGGCACTAATGTTTTCTTAAGTGAACTTCAATTATCAATAATAACCCCTTTATCTTTCTCTTACATAATCTTTACCAAATTGTTAAGTCTATCTTTTTATTGAAATGAATACTTTAGTGTTCATTTGGCAATTACTTATAACCATGTATTTACATTTGTTCAGAGTGCAATTACAAAAGCCAATTTTCTGACCATTTATACACACAATGTATTTCCACTTGTAATTGTACACAGTCTTAACAACTGACAATATTACTAAATATTTAGTTTCGTCTGCGTACAGAAAATTATCACACTCAGTCATTTTTGGCTGATTCTGATAAACTGTTAATACTCGTGCATCCAAGAAACATGATAGACTCGAGTACAGATCACTGTGGAATTCTGCTTGTTACTGCTTTCAATGTTGATGGTTCGTTATTATTAACAACTCTATGACTCTACGTATGATTGCTCAAAGATGACCTAAATTGTAGTAAATCTAATATCGCTCTAGTTTTGCGCACCATCTGTTGTATGTTAAGCGTTCATTTTGTGGATAGATTCGTGCAGTTATATAGGAACATGTAACAATATAAGTATGCTACTTGTACTATATTTCAACATTTGTTAAGTCATATCGCGGTGACCAGCCATCATACTTAATGTCTCATACTCTCTGGAACCAAGTTTTAAACACTAAAACTTTGATACCTCTGTCATTATTCGATAGAGTAACTTCTTAAAACAGCCTTAACGAAGTTATTTGAAACTGGTGTTGATTGCTAAATGAAATACCCGTACAGAAACATAAACACTGAAATATATAATCTTTTGTTAGCTTTATTAAAGCAAAGTTATCATTATCTTATAAAGAATAGAGATGGAATATTATAAATATTGCGTTACATAAATATTATGCAAATATTGACCATAAAATATAACAATTTCATAATAATCTGTCATATTTCACATGACATAATGAATACGTGAGTATATTTTCTACATACATGTAACATGATATTATGTCTACACTCTTCATCACGTGAATCAAAAAGTTATATATTACAACTTTGATAACTTAGACAAAGGAAGACACAGTGCCGCTTGATGGTATTGTTAAATTCAATCCATATGTCAGCGGCAAGTATTAGCTCTGCTGATTGAAATACATGATATTTGTATGATAATCCCCGTACGTAAATACGGGGTTTCGTTTTTTTTATCGTTTTTACAAGAACTACAAAAGTATTGCTGTGAGTATTTAAATCAGCGGGGTTAATGTATGTGCCCTTGACAATTGAATATGTTTAACAATATTATGTTACATTATGTTACTTAAATCACAACTTATCTATATTATACATACTAGATGTATCAAGTCACTTATAATTCATATATAACTTCTTGTCTTGTATGAACACGACAAGAACGAGTACGTGTTTTAATCTGACTCTCCGTGTGGAAGTTAATTATTCCCACTTTTATGACCGCTTATAAGTTATAACTGTAAGGAAATATTCAGTAAAATTCCCTACCCAAAATATTTAAATTTATTAACTTACCCTATGCATAAAATTTATTACAATAAATAACACCATGTCTGCTGCTGCTACCATGGTAAAACCTTATACCAGAGTGAGAGCCCGCCGGACAATGGAAACATAGAACGTGAAGTCACTTTCTATGTGGCACTTTATATTGTACTTAGTGAACAATATCATTTCATCCCATACATAAACATTAAAGCCCCTGTAACTATCGGTGAATATTAAATCACATCACAATGAAGCAGATGCCTGTTATACCATTACGATTTTAGCGACTAAAAAGTTTGGCAACGAATTCTGTGACGTCCAAGTGTTAGGTGGACTTGGGGTACTTGAGAATGCAATTGGTGTGAAGACTTTGTGTTGTGTCTGATCTTCTTGCTGATCACCGAAATTATTTTCTTACTGTTATATTAAAACTATGTTTTATTTTGTTAAATCATGTTCATTATAACATCATGGACTGTGAGACAAAGTGCTCGAAAATACGCAAATATTGAAGAATATCTACTTGTTAGTGGATCATCGATTGTCACAGGTACAATTGTTATCTCTGTCATATGGTTTCGTGATTAATCTTTTTTCGTTGGTGTTTTGGTGTGAGTTTGACAAGATTTGATGAGTTGCATCCCAGGTGAATATATACAAAGATGTTGCTACTTCTAATAAGGAACCTTAGTCAGTTATTTCCCCTTGTATACTCTTCATAAAGATATCAATCAGTTGGATAACTCGGATTTATCCTTACTTTTCAATGTCAATTTGCCAAAATTAACCTTAAATAAATTTTTTGGTAAATCATTTAATTTGTGTGCAAATCAAGTTAAGTATTGTTAGGGTAAAGAACTATCTAAATTTTACCACTCCTGTTAATATCTTAATTAACATTAAAGATATTAGATGAAATATTTTATTATCCCTTTATAGGACTTCAATGATAAAATCCGAGGGTTTCAACTGATATGACCGACTTACCAATTGGAACGCTTCAGATTTTATCAATGAAAGATAACTGACAAAAGTTCCTTATTGATATTATTAATATAACATCAATAAGGAACTTTTGTCAGTTAAAATAGTGCGACAATATAAACTTTAACTTCAACTACCTTATTATAATAACTATACGCTTCACATGCCTTAAACTGTAAGTTTCTGATAAATTACGATAGATGATACACCTGGTCATCTATAAAATATAAACTGATACACTTTCATAAGAATAAACACACAAGTTCGCCAATTACTATAATTATTTAAATGAAAATAAACTACAAGTGGAATTCGAACCAATGAAAGACTCCTCACAAAACTATGACAATTAACACAGACGGCCGACACGGCCCCAAATAAAAAAAACAACTTTATATACATGTATGATGTACATAGGCGGATCCAGTGGGGGGATCAGGGGGGTCCGGACCCCTCCCTGAAATTTCAAAATGTACCTGTCCAGGTGTATATTTTTTATCCGTAAGCCATTTTAAGTTATAAGAAGCAATTTTCTCTTGTTAGCCTTTGTGTTTAACATAGATCTATTGGATTTATAGTTTTGATTATTAATATGTTGCGTTATTCTGCACACAATGTATAATGTGGTTGTGGTTTGAAAGGTTGGACCCCCCCATAGAACAAGTTAGGACACCCCCCCCCCTAGAAATAAAAAAACCCTGGATCCGCCCCTGATGTATATAGTGTTTTTGATCCAGAACCTTGCCGGCCGCCTGTGGTTGATAATGTTGGACTTTAAATGATTTTGTAACTAAGAATCTAGAGTTGTAGTATAATTTATATGTGGATAAAGTTCAGAAAGTTTTTGATTAAATGACTGATAGAATTGATCAATGATATATCTTGTTTCTGGCAACATATCACCTAGCTGTTTCTCATTAGCTGTTCTCTTGTTAGCTTGGGGACGTTTAAATATTACTAGTTCTTCATACCTTGTAAATGGTCCTGAAAATTTCAAATTTAACGAAATTAATCATAATCAATTATTCTTAAAATATCAAACAATCAAATTAACATGTGACGAGGGTTGTCCGAACAATTTAGCACCAAGCCTTATAATATACATCGTTCTTATTTTTGGTTGCCCCCAAAAATGTTTGGTTGCTCAAACTAAAAAGTGGTTGTCCCGGTCAACCAGGCTTCCAATAATTTCGTAAACTGCTTACATCAGTTTACCAGTTTATGGTATAATATAAAATTTTCTAATGTAACAGGTGTGTTTGAAATAAATAAATGTGTATTTTCTTTACAATGCAAAAAACTGTGTAACTTTTGATAATGGGATTTTAACATCAAATCAGAAAACTTAAATAAATCATGTAAACAACAATTACTTACTTATATCTAAGAATTTTAATATTTTTCTGTATGTTGTAATTTGTTTATCACCAGTAGTTTCTTCTGTATCAATAACTAAAATATTTTCTTTCGGAAACACATCTAACCAATCTGATATAAATAAATGATACATTCCTACACGTAGTCTTATCTGGAAAATATTACATTTTTATAAAACATATGTTCTTGTATCAACCATGTCTGTTTCACGTCATATTAACATTATATGAAACTCAAGCATAGTAAATATACCAGGGTATCGGTCAATTATGTTTAAATGTCATGCAAATTAACCATAACTGAATTCGTGCATTATTTATTAGTGCTGACAATAAGTGATCAAACTTAAAACAATATTCTATTTGATATCTCTATAGGATAGAGAGTAGATCATTCTTACATTTTAACATTTCACCCTACGTGTAAATCACTATATATGTATACAAATTACTTGAAATACAACCAACATATAAGTAGTCTTTTTCTAATTATGATCTAACTATAAAAACATATTAACTTGCATTATTATTGTCATATAAACTCTTATAAATGTTAGTCGTGATTTCTATTTTCAGTTTAATCTTCTTTTAGAAGTTTACATACAGTAGTAACTGTTCATCAACGATAGACTGATATGTCAACAGTGGTGACATTCCATGATACAACTTATAACATTTAAATAAGTTATTGTCCATTTTTTCCCAACTGTCAAAATTTGAATAATTTCACGGTGAATGATTACACACTATCTCAATATTACAAGTGTTAGACAAAGAGCGTTTAGTCACCGTGAAATTATTCATGTTTGACAGTTGAGAAAAAAACGAACTATACATGTACGTGTCTTGTTGTAGATACTAAGATTTATTCGTGTACAAAAAGTCACATTTTTACGACCAAAAACGTCGTACGTTACACAGCATGAACATTCATTCTAAGTAAGATTTAAAAAATATATATACCGCATTTGTATAGCGCTCTTTCCATATTGAATATATGATCAAAAACGCTTCACAATCATATGCATAATTAGGGAAAAAAAGTTTAAATGAAAATGAAAGTGATTAAGAGATGATAAAATATAAAAAAACATAAACTGAAGAGTAGTATAAAACTAAGAATTAGTGATCAATAAAGTGCTAATAGCAGTTTAAAAACAACAACAACAACAAAACCAGTGAATTTTCAACTGTAAAAAAATAGTGAATGAGAGATAATGGATTGTTGGTAGAACGGCAGCAAAATGGTCGATGGGGAATCAGGCCAATGCCCCGAAAATCCATGATTGCAAGGTGCAAAGTTGGATTCTAATCCAAGGCTTCCGCCCGAACATCCACCAGCATCATCGCCCGTGCGTCCCCCAACAATGCATTATATAGTGATAAAGTAAAAGTGATAAAAGTTATGATTAGATTATGAGAAAAGGCGGCCACCGACCAATAGGGAATCCAGCCAGATGCCTTGAAAAATTCATGATTGCAAGGTGCAAAGTCGGATTCTAATCCAAGGATCCCTCTGGAACATCCATCAGCGTCTGTGCCTGATTGGTTAGATAAGGTATTAATCTTAAAGGTAATGATTATATTATTGGTGGAAAGGCAACACCTAGCCAATGGGGAATCTGGCTAGATGCCCTAGAAAATCCATAATTGCAAGGTGCAAAGTCCGATTCCGATCCAAGGATCCCGCCAGAACATCCATCAGTGTCAGCGCCTGATTGGTTAGATAAAGTATTAATCTTAAAGGTAGAATATGCATTACAACTGGACTTATTAACAAACCATTTTAAAATTAAATTCAGTTATCTATGTAAAATTTCTTTAATTATAATGAATTTTAAAAAAATAAGTTTTTAAAAGTTTCTTAAAACTGTACAAAGACTGAGCTTGTTTTATTTCTAATGGGAGATTATTCCAGTAATGAGGTGCTGCCCAGCTGAAAGATTTGTAACCAAATTTAGCGGTTGTAACTTTTGGTACAACTAAAGATAAGGAATTATTGGAACGCAGGTTTCTAGCAGGAATGTAGATGTCAAATAACGCTGAGTTATGATAATGGAAGTTCGATACTTAATTTGAATCTTCAGAACGTCTATGACAAAGTTATGTCATGGTCTTAAGATGATTTTTATGTAAAAGTGAAAATAGTCACAGTCTGTATTGACTATCTATATATAACATATAAGGATATAACTGTTAGTATATTTACCTGGTAATTTTCTAAAGTATCATTATATGCACATGCTCTAAGACTATGATGTTTTCTACAATTAGTGTAATTCTTGATAGCATCAAGTACAGCATCATGAAATAATTGTACACCAGTTTGATATTTAATAAATCTTGCTTCATAAATATAATCAGAAAATAACCTGTAATAAATACAACAACCATTTCTCACAACTCTCTTATACAAACATTGTACAAACAAGACAGTAGAAAATTGTATAAAACTAAGCATCGAATAACTGCTCATTAGGAATATTCGAGAAAACTATGTGACCGCTGTTGATGATCAAATACGTGTATGTAGCGCCGTTTAAAGTCGCTACGCCGCTAAACGACACAATTGACGCTAAATGTCATTACCAACGCTTTAATATTACAATTGCCTTGAAGCTAAAGTCAGCAACAATGACGCTAAACGTCGCACAATAATGAACTTACGCTAAATGTCACAATATTGATGATATAAAAATGTCATTTAGCGTCAATTGCATAACAGAGAAAAAATATACTAAGTAAAACCTTACAGCACAATGAATCATATTTTACATTTAAATCAATGTAAAATATGATTCATTGTGCTGTAAGGTTTTACTTAGTATATTTTTTCTCTGTTATGCATTGATACTTTTGTAATGTGAATGCAATTAAAGCAAGGCGGGTAATCACGTGGTTTTGTTTACGATAACATTGGGTCAACTCTAATGGCGGCGATCACAATTGTCAAGGTATTTGTCATTTTTTGTCTTTATTTGATTTTTCCTTATGTATTCATATAGCCTATGTTCCAGCGACAAAAAAAGCCGATTCCAGCGGTATATGACTTAGCAATATCCATTCAGTACTTTTTCTGATTACCTTGCAGAGAAATTTGAAGTGGCGATGTTTTTGGGTAAAAATGCGTTGTAACATTGGGTCACAAAATATATTTTTACGTATTTTAACAACTAAACATGGCAGGATTTGAACGAAATTTGTAAAACGTTTACCGTTTGGATCGACTTTGTTGTATATATATCAAACATATGTAAATACATGATTTTTATCACGTAATATGAAAAAATGTGAGAATGGTAACATTGGGTCACACAATTTTTATGATAACATTGGGTCACCAAATCTAATGAATGGTAACATTGTGTCTCTGATCCAAACTGATCACTGTAAATACTGTTGGGTTCAAAAGTTAAAACTGTACAACTCATCGCTTCGTTTAAAAGTATTCATGAGCGTATTAATTTTGCTTGTTAACATAAGCATGAATAACTTGCATGATAATAATTCGATGATTACACATAGTCTGTAGAGACCCTACAAGCTAACTGAGTTTCCGGTCTGCACTAATGAAATTATTAAACAATGTCGTCCGAGAATTTATATAACAATTAAAAATTTATAATTTGGAATAATTATGTTTTGTTCACAACATCTAAAATACATCATAATACAGGTTCAGGACACGAAATTACAGGGGTTTACCATATGCTAGACATTGCATCATCGTACGCGGTAATATCCATAAAGCTTTAGATGTTGTGTACAAACATAATTGTTCCAAATTACAAATTTTCTCAAATAGTTTTAGGGTGGGTCTTATCGTCAGGCCACTAATTAACTCAATTGGTCAAACTGATAATATAGTGAAGTTGATATGTTGGGTATAATTTAGAACAAGAAATTGAAACTTGCACAATCTTTATTAAAACTTTCATAACAATAAATTTTATGTCTAGTATATAATCAATACTTCAAATCTGATTTGTATACATGTATTATATATCTGATATTGAAACTTGTTGTGTTATAAATTTACCATGTGTAAAATACTTATCACATTTATTTTAGGTAAACTACAATGACTGAGTCAAACTGTGACAGGATCGCTGGTCAAAACAACTAGTGTGTATGTACTGTGGCGCAAAGTTGACCACAGCAAGTGGCTAACACAAGCACATTAAGAAACATGAGGGTCATGCTCCCTACACATGTTGTGGTAAATTGTATTTCCCCCAGAAAGTATAGATTTTATATCTGTAGATTAAGACTTGCTGGACATCAATTCATATCAATTCTGGACGATATTTTAATAATGATACTCCTCATCAGTTTAGAATCTGTAGATTTTGTACAAAGAATGAAATTGAGGAAGAATTCCATGTTATATGCATATGTCCTTTTTATTACAATATACGTCAAAATACATATAATCATACTTTTACAAAAAACGACAATGTTTAAATTTATTGAATTATTAAATTGTCAAAATGTTATAACGTTAATCAAAGTCTCAATTTTTGTTAAAGAAGCTTTAAAAATGAAAAGTGAACTAAATATTGTGTAATTTCATCGTTTTAATTTCCCGATATTCATATTTTGATTATGTGTGATACTACCTTATTATTTATAAAGATTTGAAAATATGTTCATCTTCTTGTCAAAATTTGCATGTATACGTTACTATGTTGATTATGTGTGTATTTATGCTTTAATTATTGTATTTACGAATATGTACTTAGTACTTTTCTAAATAAATTTCTGTTCTGTTCTACGATGCAATTAAACTTACTATGCACAGGTTTGCAATTATACAAATTTATACAAAATTTATACAACCACATTCTTTGAAACAATCATTGTTAAATAGAACAATCTTCTTTTACAGTACCCATCAGAAGCTGGCTCCAGAGTCCTTAAACTTGTTAAATACGCACGCATATACTTTAGGTCACAACAAGTTGATCATGTGATCTACGGATTTTTCTGAGAAAAATGGGGCGAGCGAAGAAAGAAAATTTAAAAAAGTCTTTATTCACATGCTTTATATAGCGGTTTGACCAATTTTTTATGAGCGAGCGAGGAAATAAAAATATTTTTGTAAAAACCGTCAAAATTAAGGTGCGAGCGAATCCATAGAACATATTATCAATTTTTTGTGGCCTTAATAACAATATTTATCCACGAACTCACATAAAATCGGTCCCATATACATTATCGTATACAAGTTATAACTTTAATTTCATTACATAATGGACTTACACATTGTTTTATGATCATAAGTTATGGGCTCTGGTGCCAGTAGTTAAAAGTTTGGAGATATTTGAAAACTGTTTATTTTGAAATGCCTTTCAGTTTTGCTTTATTTGTTGGTTATCATTATAATCATTTCCGAGACTACAAAAATAACATAAAAGCTATGTTATGGAAAGTAATTACGAGAAAAAAGGTTTCCCAGGCATTATGATTTCAGATTTGAATCTTATAAATATGTTGCATTCTTAAGATTTTTTCTAACTATATCACGAACAATACTTAAATATATTAAAGATAATAATTCCACAAAAATAATCAACAAAATTCAAGAATTGTTATAAAATCATTTTGTCTCCAAACTTTTGGTGGGTATTTTATAATGATGTTTCTCATGTGGGTTGATAACTAACAGAATGTTAATTAACTATTTTTATAAATTTACACAAGTGTTTTTTTATTTTATTTATTTTTGTGCTGTCGTCATTTAGATACATGAATAATAAATAATTATCGGTTTTGGAATTATGTGATTTATTTTAACAGATTCTTATAAAGCCTGTGAATGAGTGACACAAAATAAGTCAGTAAGCTGGAAAAAGCAGTTAGTTTGTCCATTAAAAAAATTGCCTTGTCATAATTAAGTCTGGAAAAGCCTATATGATCAAAATATTTACATTATTGATAATGTATAGAATATTTTACAAGTTATATCATTTCCAAGTACCTCAAATTAGCCATACTGACATTATTCATTTACTGTCTTTTTTTTAGTTTATTGATAAAACATTTTAAGGTTAAAATTATTAATGAATTGTAGCCAAATTAGCCTTGCTGCCATTATACATTTTATTGGGGTTTTTTTTTTGGTAAATTTATTGAATAAAACATTTAATTGTTGTTATGTTTTGTTGAGAAGAACATCTTATTTTTCTTTTGTTAAGTTAATTAATGAAGTGTTGCCAATTTAGCCTCACTTATATTATAAATATTATAACAGTATTTTTACTGAAAAAAAACAATAACATGGTATTGTTCTTCTGTTAAGATTATTATAAAAGTTTTGCCAGATAAGCTACTTACATCAATTATGAAAATATTATCCTTATCTACATGAATGTGTTATTTTATCTAAATTAACAGCTCCAGGCTGTGTAAAAACATAAAGTCAAACTGGTAAAAATAAAGCGATTCAATAATACTATAATCTATGATATTGTCACAGTTTTGATATTTGCCATATCAAAATAATATCGTTTGAAAGAAAAACTGTGTAGAGTCACTTTACTATATGAACCTAATTTCTCCAGACCCATCACTTTTGTTGGAAACATTTTGGTGAAATTGGTTCTGGCATTTTCTCATCTTACACCAAGTGATTCTTTTTGTACAGCATTTATGTCCATGGGCATGTGGTCCATTTTTCTACCAGAAAGTCTTCTCCGCTCTGGCATATCAAATGCATGATCCCTGTTTACAATAAATCATATGAAAGTATTTTTAAACATAAAATTCTCCCTGAAAAATGTAGAAGTTGGCACTATACTAAGAAATAACCTAAATATACGTGAGAAAAATTATATCCGATTAAAATGTTATGAACTTATAAAGCTGAACAGAAAATCAAACTTGTGCAGCAATATTATCTATAAAATAATGTATGAAGTAACAATTAATAGAATTTAACAAGAGCAGTCCAAGGATAGAACTAGACTTTTCGAGTAATTTGCTAATTGCAAGGTTTATCTTACTTTATCAAACAAATAAATCAGTCAAAGAATAATAAACCAATTCATATAAATATAAAAGAGGCAGAACTGCTACAACATTAGTCCATAGTAACGTCCCTTCAAATTTAAGAAGACTTACCATCAATGAATTAGCACATCTATTTTCATTTTGATATCTTAATTGACTTAAAGTATGCACATGTTAACTAGACACTTTATGATTATGTCATTGCAACAATTGTTCCATTTTGAGAAAGAAGTCTAGGCTAAAATCGACCTCATGCCGTTTTACGGAAAAAACTCACGGCAAGCCAAGGAAATTTATGATAGTGATCAAATGATTTGTCTTGAACCACTGTGAGAGAGGCTAGTGACTTTAAATATTATTATCTCTGTTTTAGTTCATTTTTATCGGAGTTCCACTTGCACATTTATGTGTTACGTTCGGGAAGGAAACGGGGGTTTTGGTAGATCAGATAGGGTACGATTAAACGTTTTTTCCTGTTTAACGTCAGATAACTTTCTTCATTTGCTTTTCATTAATAAGCTTTTATATGCAATCGACAAATTAAGCATTTGTTTGATAAATAAGACCAAGTTTTTGAGAATCGACCAAGAAATAAAAACACAAGAGCCCATTGAATAAGATCGGTCATTTTTTTCTTGGTTTCTGAGTTGACCAGTAGCATACCTTTACTATAAATATGTGTGTGTGTATAAAAAAGATTTTTGGGGTGGAGGACTGTTTTGTGACGGCAGCCTGTGAATTGTATGCGAGAGAACTTATCTTCTTAAATTAATCGGACACCTGCAGTCTGCATCGCGTAATCTTTGGAACTTTACTATCGAATCTATCGTTTAAATTATTCTGTAAACTAGTCAATCGCTGTGGTCGTTTACTGCCATTCCATCGATTGGAAAACCATCGATCTTGAAATTATTGCATATGTACAGTATTCGATGTCAAATGAACATTTTTGTCTTCAATATCTGTACAGTCGCTCAAACAATGTATAATTTAATTATGTTTGTCTCTAACACGACTAGAACTACTTCTTCTTCTTTCTAGAACTATTTAACGAAATGGGTTTAAAGAGACGGACGGGAACAGAATAAACGAAAAGTCGTCAAAAGCCTGATCGATTAGAGACACGAACATAAAGTCCCTGGTCTGATATAGGCAAATAACCATATTTTCGTGCGCCCGACGGGCCCAATAGACGTTTGACATTATGTCATTTGCGTACATAAGGGTGCATTTGCGCAATGGTGCGCTTTAGATTGAACACTGGATTTATACAGTTAAATCTCCGATTCGCCAATGTCTGTTCCATTTCGTCCATTTGCGCAGAATTCTCCATTGCGTATTTAAGTCATATTCTGTTGTTTTATAGCTGATAATATATTAACACCCAAAACAGTTATTTAACAATTAAAAGTTCATTTCGCTACTGACTGCTTTCGTCCATTTTGCCCCTAATTCTCTATTGCGTGTTTTAGTCATACCTGCAGTAAACCGTATCATGTTGCTCTATTCGCTACTGACTGCATTTCGTCCATTTTGCCCCTAATTCTCTATTGCGTGTTTTAGTCATACCAGCAGTAAACCGTATCATGTTGCTCTATTGCCGGATGAAAAATCAAATCTATGGAAATAAGTAGCAAGCGATTATCAGGTGATATACTAGCCGGAAAACATCCGAATCAAATTTTGCAGTAATGATATGCGGAGTGGATCGGGGTTTTAGCTTAGATTCAATGCTTGGAGCTGAAATTGCGGTTTGTTCAGAACATCGTTCCAAAAAACCAATGCACTTAATAAATAAGTGGTAACAGTTGAACTTGTTATATTGCTAGATATTGAATTTATTAACCTGTTATCGGATGGTTAACTTATTACACATGTGCGTTAAAATATGTTAAGTAACTAGTGAACGGCATAATAAACCTTTAAGCTGTATAGTTATTTTGTTGGCAGTGTATTAAATACACGGATATTTTAGCAGATTCTACGAATATATTTTAACAATATTATAACTGGCGGAAATATCTCAAACTATAGTCTGAACAGTGATTTCTACAGTGATCAGTTTGGATCAGAGACACAATGTTACCATTCATTAGATTTAGTGACCCAATGTTATCATAAAAATGTTGTGACCCAATGTTACCATTCTCACATTTTTTCATATTACGTGATAAAAATCATGTATTTACATATGTTTGACTATATATACAACAAAGTCGATCCAAACGGTAAACGTTTTACAAATTTCGTTCAAATCCTGCCATGTTTAGTTGTTAAAATACGTAAAAATATGTTTTGTGACCCAATGTTACCACGCATTTTTACCCAAAAACATCGCCACTTCAAATTTCTCTGCAAGGTAATCAGAAAAAGTACTGAATGGATATTGCTAAGTCATATACCGCTGGAATCGGCTTTTTTGTCGCTGGAACATAGGCTATATGAATACATAAGGAAAAATCAAATAAAGACAAAAAATGACAAATACCTTGAAAATTGTGATCGCCGCCATTAAAGTTGACCCAATGTTATCGTAAACAAAATCACGTGATTACCCGCCCTGTATTATAGCTTGGGTTTTCAAAGCAACGATATAAACTGTTTGTTCGTGAATTACGTGAATTCCCTAACTTGGTAAGGGATTTCGTGAAATCCCTGGTAATACACATTTCCTGAAACATAATTAGGTGAATGGATTTAAAAAAAAGTGTGAAATGTATTCTTTTATTTTGTAACAAATAGATTATTATTATACTGTTCTATGCTTACGTCATATATCTTGTACTCATATACAGTAGGCTACCCATCAACGTTTGAAGACATTTTCACTTTGCAGGCCTACTGAATAGCTTTTGTTCAAATTTGATAATTGTTTTTATTAAATGCTTTCTAGTTGTGCTTTATTCTTCGGTTATTAATGTAATTATAACTGAGACTAAAAAGATGAAAGCCATGTTATGGAAAATAAATACAATAAATATGGTTTTGCAGGTTTAGGATGTCAGATGCTGAATCTTATAAATGTGTAGGATTCGTGTAATTTGTTTATATTTCATCCCATAACATACTTAAATATATTAAAATAATGATTCTACAAACATAATCATCAAAATTCGAGAATTGTAGTAAGTTTCTTTAGTCTCCCAATTTTTGGTGGGTACTGTATGTGTGTTATTCTATAGGTCTTATTTTCAGCACTGAATATTTGTCAGGGTTTTCTACTTTGCTCTTTTATAAATGATATGCTTTATCAAATAAGTGGAATATTTACCGAATATTTTAAATAAATTTAAATTGTAGTACAGACAATAATTGAATTTTAATTCAAGTCATAAGTTGTTATTATAATAATTGTTATAAAAACAAAGATGCTATTTGCATAAAAAAATCTGTAAATAATTAAAGTGAATTAGTTTTCTACTTAAAGACATTGAATGTAAGAATTTCATCGCTGATCAACATGATCTGTATCAGCAAATGAGTCGGGGAATTTGTGTAAAAATGAAAAAAAATATTTTAGGGAATTCATGTAATCCCTAGTGAAATCAGGGATTTCCCGTATTCCCTAAAATCACCAAGGATTACATGAATTCCCTGAATTGGTTAGGGATTACGTGAAATCCCTGATTATGCACATTCTTTGTAACATATATAGGTCGTTTGCGTTAATGCTGGACCCCTATTTGCCGTAAATATCTTTCAAACTATAAGAGCAATTTTGCTAAAAAATTTAATACAATCTTTATTCAATTTTTCCTTCTAGGATTTAAATTTTCAGAATTTTTAATTGATAAATAAAAAAGTTTTCCATAGGGTACAATGCAAAATATTTGGAACTTTTTATCAAAAATCCGGCGGGAGGTAAAATAAGCTGTTCCGATTATAACATTGTCATACTTCCAGTGTATTTATACAAAGTCCCGTGCGTTTACTGTAAATTTGCCGCTTAAATAAACACTCGACGGTCTACTGAATTGTAAAGCAGAGGCCCGTCTTTAAAATCGTACGGGTTAAATTTGTATAGATTTTGATATACTGTTATACTTTGTTATCAAATAAAATTTCTAACCGGACCTCATATTTAGCTATTATTTTGTATCTACTGTTATGTGGCTGTTCTGATTATGGCACATACCCATTTAACAAAAGTCGCTTTTTGGCTTAAAAATTTGCATTGCATGTCTATGGGAAGTATGTTATGTAATTGAAGAAAAATTCTGAATTTTTGGATTTGAGAAGGAAAATGCTAGTTATGATCACATAAAAAATTTGAGTTAATTCCATCCGATAGTTATTGAGATATTTCATGATTTTAGGGGTCCAGCTTTAACGCAAACGACCTATACATGTATTCAATTATCTGTATCAGTTTTGATAGAGATTAATCAATTGATTTGAATATTCATTGAATGTCGTAAACTAAGCTCAACCAGTCAATTAAATATAACAAGTCTGTATTGTAACATATACATACTGCACGTGTATTGATGTTTACTGTTTTATAGTTTAGTATATAAGACAGCAATCTGCGTAAACACATATCCAGTAGACCGCGGTCGTAAATCAGCGAGTTTGCGAGCGAAAAATTTTAGATCGGGTTTTAATCAGATTGATAAGACAGTACTTACCTGTCTGTTGGATTTCTTATCATAAATATAACTTTCATATTTGGATTTATCTGATGAACAAAATCAGCATTTGTTATAACAGGTTCTTTACAATATTCATTACCAGGATACTTGTACCACATTTTATTATCAAATATTGTATCCACTGTTGCTTCACCTAAACAATGACGTAAATTATTACAAGGCCGTTTAGAAAAACTTGAAACAAAACATAACGAAAGCACTGGCACCAGAGTCCATAGGTACATTTACCAACTTCTTTTATGCTGTTTAGTTTGATTTAGCCATACTAACGTTTTAGAAAGCGGTGGACAATTTTTACTTTACCCAATCATAAAACACGCTTTTGGGAAATCACAAATGTAAGACAATGGTAAATATGATAGTCGAAGTCGTCGTAAAATTATTTAAGCTTTGACATTCGGGAACAAGAGAGCCGCTCACCTGAGAATCATCGCACAGAAACATTAGCATTCAGAAAGTACAGCCTCTGTTGTATACATAGTTTTTTTTAAGATTTGACCCCGTGACCTATTGTTTGACCCCAAATAAGCCATAACCAATCCCAACTTAGAGTTTATTAAGACAAACATTATGACCAAATATTTGGAAAATTGAATGGAAAATACAGCTCCTATCACATACACAGGGTTTATCTAATATTTGACCTCGTGACCTAGTTTTTGACCCCAGATGACCCATATACAATCCCAACCTAGATTTGATCAAAGCAAACATTCTGTCTTAGTTTCATAAAGGTCAAATGAAATATACAGCCTCTATCGCATACACAAGGCAATTGTAAACAGACGACAGACGACGGACATAAAGCGATTACAATAGCTCACCCTGAGCATTCGCTTAGGTGAGCTAAAAATAAACCATGCGTTGTGTAAATTAGTTTACATTTAACAGTATAATATTCCGCAATTTTTATGAAAAAATCGTAATGACTTTCATGTGTCTATGTTCAAACATGGAATAAAATGTAATCATTTAATTGTATGCATTTGTTAAAGCACTTAAGCGAAGCACTCGTAATTTAATTTTAAGCCCTATATTTTATTCAAAGACAAAATATAAACCAATGTAAGTTATTTGTAAAATACTAGTATAATATTTACCAGTGATACCATGGTGATATGGAAATGGTTTATCTTTACAATCATTTGGTGAAACTAATCTTTGTAATTCACTAGCTGATACATCAAACACACTAGCATATCTAAATACAGCATGATCATATCTACCTTCTCCTAATAAAAACAATATTCATGTATATTACAAACAAGTAAAAAATTGCTGCGAAATGCAGCAAAGTGATTGTCACGGCAAACAAAAAAAGAATTATAAAGTATAATTTAAAGGTAACACAAAAAGCATTATATTGAATTGTCATGTTAAGGTTTTTCAGTAATAAAAATGTAACTTGTTATAAAAAAGTTCATATGTATTATTTTCGTTCCAAGAGCCTAGTAACATTCTCCATACTAGTTAGATCGAGAATCTTGATAACATTGGGGTACGAGAATGGTCTGGATCTAGACACCAAAAGAGGCCTTTTAACCGCAACAGCTATTTCCCAAGAACAAAACGTGACGTAACCGGTTTAAGACGTAAAGGTGCGTCATAATTATCATTAGAAAGTTCGTCCACAATTTGCCCATACCGAACTGTCCAGAAGCAGTAGGATGTAGATTTGCTATACAAAATATTTTATCTTTACATCTGCTCGATCTATAACCTGTGGTGCATTTCACAAAAATTCTTACGAAAAAAATCTTCGTAAGTCAGTTTCATATAATTAGCACTTCAAAGTCAGATGGATAATAAGCATAACTATGATATGATATTCGAAAGGAATACACCATTCCACACAATTTGTATAATATCTAGAATGGATGAGCCAAAAATGAGCATATTATAAATGTTTCTTGCTTTTGACTTCCGAAGATTTTTTGTAAGAATTTTTGTGAAAAACACCCCTTGTCTGTAACTCTTACGCTCTTAAAATTAACTGGTCCCCTACACTTGATCATAGTTTAAAAAGATCGTCAATAGAACTCAATTAAAGTAAGAATTAAAAGTCAAAGTTATACGATTATGCTTCATTATTTATACAGTCCGCTAAAAAGGACAAAAAGGTATATTATTAAAATATTACATTTGAATCCTATCAAAATTGTTTTCAAATGATTAAGTCTCTAATAGTTGAAATATATAATATTTACAACAATATGTAATGAAGCAATCGACGATTCTTTTTATAGTTGAAATCTGCAGACTTATTTCTCAAAAAAATAATTTCGATATTAGTATTTATATATTTACATTTGAATAAATATTAATTTTAATTTCCCAAAACTCTATCAATCTTATCTTTTCAAATAAAATATTGGCAAATCTCAATTATATATCGACTATACACACATTATGATACGCATATTTGCTATACAGTATCCGTATACTAAACTGCTCCGCTGGTCCGGTTGGTCCGCAAATTATACTTACCCCTTTTCATGTGAGTCGAAAGGATTTGCGGAAATGTGTTGATGTAAAACGCTGATTTTTCGTTTGTTGCACTGTTAATAGAAATATTTTTACATGGTTTCCGCCAAAAATGCTTTTTCTATGTAACTTTTAACGGTAATGCGCTGTACTATAACTGCATTAAAAAACAATAAATTTGTCGGCAGTAGAAATCGAAAGGATTTATGTCACGTGACTTTTGCCCATTGCTATCAAAATATACCCATCACAATATCACGGCGTTGAGACGCCGTGAAATTAATTAATGTTAGGTGGATATTCCTAGTACAATGTTTAAATGGGTTTAATGCCATGTCAACTCAAATTATGATAACTTTAGCTGACCTGACATAGCTTTACTTGACCTGGATCATTTCATGAAATGATATAACCGCCCTGGTTGGATTCGAGGCAGCGAGTCTTTCCGGGACACTAGATTCAAAATCCTGCGCGTAGCCTACTATGCCAGGGACCTGTGTCTAATTATGTACAGTAAAACCTAAATACTGTTTTATATAAATATAGTCCGTTTTTTCTCAACTGTCAAAACTTGAATAATTTCACGGTGAATCCGTTTGTTAAATATATCGTCGTGATACATTCATGAGTTTCCGGAAGTCTGTGTTATGATCGATTAAAGCTGCTTATGCCGAATATGTTTCAGTCAAGATATATTTAATAACAATTAGGCCGCCAATACAAAAAATACATTCAGTCACCGTGAAATTATTCAAGCTTTGACAGTTGAGAAAAAATGGACTATAATTAAATATAAAAGAAACTACATTGACTATTCAGAACAATATCTTTTCAGACATAGACAATTAGGCAGATGTTTAGTAATACAATGTGTAATCAATATTTTGTTAAATAAACAATGAGTACACTGAATCGATAACACACTACCACAGTACTAAGTTCGTTTTAATTTCCGACAGAAACATGACGATTTACGTAAGGTCCTAGTTTTTGTCACTTATATTAATCAAAGTATAAAATGTGAAAGATTGTAAAGCAAAATTGTTAACCACAATAAAATTATATGTGTTGTGTCAGCCAGATTCAAAAGTTTTAACTTTGATTTGCGAGTATTGACTCTTAACAACAAAGAGCAGCAATATGTTCTTATTATTATTCAGTCGAGATTAAGGTACGAAAGCATAAAAACTTAAGGTCAATGATTAACAATTTTCCCCATATTATGGTTTTACCTCTATTACAGATAGATACGATCGATACTATAGCCTGTGTTAAATGATCTGAGGTCGATAGCGCAGTTGGTAGCGCGCCGGGATTTGGAATCTCGTGTCCCGAAGGGGTACGGGTTCGAATCCCACCCGGGGAGATTATACCCTTCCTCGAAAATTTGACAATAATGTCAATTTTCTTCTATTGATAAGATGATATGGAGAAGTTTCTGGCCTTGTGGAAGGGTAGATGAGTACTGATTACAGACAAGGGTCCAGGAAAGCTAGGTTAGGTTTGCTGGGCCCCGTAAAATGACCTAAATTAAGTTGACACGGCGTTAAACCCATTAAAGCCACTATATGAAGATATTTTCATTAACAGTAGACTTGAAAACTGTTTAGTAACCATGAAGTTATTAAATTATAACATACATTTAAGACACAATTAACAGTTTAAACCGTTCTGCTTTCTAAATCTTAGTTTGACAAAATGTCAAATTCTTAAAAAAGTGGGGTACTTTTATAAGAGCACACTATATTCATTTATATGCTGATGTTGAATATACCTAATCCAAAATAGTTAAAAAGCATTATTATGTAATTATGAGTAAGTTTTTTTCTCTAATAAGACTTCATCTTTAAAATACTCTGATCAAAACAAATGTTTCAAGTATTGACAACCAAATTCTACTTTCGGTTTCGATCTACTTTCACTTTGAAATAAACAAATGACATGAACATATCTAAGCAATATTTGCATGTATTAAAAAATTCTTGTTCATAAGAGGTGATTGAAATAGATAAATGTCTGTTTTCTTTGCAGTCAAAAAACAGAGTTACTTTTGATATAGGGGCTTTAAAAGAGACAAGAAATAAACGCTAAAGCTTATTTATAACTCAGTAAGCTGTGTTGAACCTCATTTTTCACAACCCGTGTTTTTCACAACTTGTGAAAAACGCGTACGCAATTTTCACAACTTGTGAAAAACACGTTAGTAATTTTCACAAGTTGTGAAAATTGCGTACGCGTTTTTCACAAATGAGCAATGTGAAAATTACGTTAGACATATTTTTCGATTTTTAGTCCTAACGCAATTTTCACAACATGGGTCAATATCAAAGTATAATTTAAAAGTATATTATGATAAACAAAATTAATGTTTCAGTTTTTTTAATATATCATTTTGATGGTTAACGTCGCACATGGAAGCAAGATGTCGCAACCACCCTAAGGTCTTCCACCAGCCAGAGTTGTGCCTTATTTAACCACCTTTACGTGCAAGCAACCACTTACGCGCATAGAGAAACCATCTTATGGTACATAGTAAGCACACATGCCCCATGGTACTGTTATAATGTCCATATTAACAAGCTTCGCATCCAAAGCGACCGCCTCGAGGTCCATAGCAGCTGCTTAAGCACACTCTCATTGCAACATTTTCATTGCCCATAGTAATTACTTTAATGCTTCTAGCAAACATTTAGGTCCTAGAATCCTACGTTACGCTCCCTAGAAACAGCACGAATATCCATGGTAACATTTATGTCCATAGCAACTTCTACCTAGCCTTAGTCGTTTAAGTTCTAACTAGCGACTCTTGGGGCATGAAGCACATAATCCATTATCCACCCTGACACCCTCAACATTACACTTCCCAAACCAAGAAGAACAGAAATATCGTTGCAAAATTTACGTTCGTTAAAGATCGTGAAACTGTAAGGCGCCAAAGTAAGGAATTGAAAGGCTCTGGTATATTTATAAATGAACAATATCCCAGAGACATAGCTGATATTCGTCGATCTCTGGTTCCAATAATGAAGGAAGCTAGGAGAAATGGCAAGAGAGCCAATATAAACTATGATACCCTGTATATTGATGGTGTACCAACGAAGCAAAATACACAAACATCCAATAATTCAACTGGAAGGCATCAATAGGTCGTAACGGAGGCTGATTTGAAGATATTTTCTTGGAATGTTAACGGTTTAACAAAATATAAACTTAGCAATAAGAATTTCATCAATACTCTTTTACAAAATCATATCATATTTTTGTATGAATCCTGGACTAATGAACATTCGGATATTGAAATAAACGGTTACACAAGCAATAATTTTTATCAAACTTTTCAACATCGGAGAGCTAAACGTAATAGCGGTGGCATCGTATTATATATTAAAGATACAATATCAAAAGGTGTTTCTATAGTGAAAAACCATTATAATACTATCATATGGTTAAAGTTAGACAAGACATATTTTGGTTTCGAAAATGATGTATTTTTATGTGGTTCTTACATATGGGTGGAAGGTTCGCCTTCATACAATGTTATCAATGTTAATTTATTTGATATATTGCAAGATGATATAAACTTTTTTCAGCATGAAGGTGAAATTTTACTCACAGGTGATCTAAATGCACGCGTGGGCAGAAAACACGATTTTATTGTTTATGACTCATATATTGACATTATTGACGACGATAATTATTCACCTGATTCACAGCTTGTTAGAAATTCGTGCGACTCAGTCACTAATTCTCACGGATTAAAATTGATTGAACTTTGTAAAAGTACATCATTGCGTATTGCTAATGGTAGATTAGCAAACGATATCGAAGGGTCTTATACCTATGTAAACAATCAAGGGTCTAGTACAATTGATTACTTATTATTGAAGGAATGTAATTTTCACAGAATAAATGATTTTAATGTTTTATCCATAAATGAATGGTCCGATCATTGCGCACTTTCTTTCAATATTGCTTGTAAAACTAGTGTACATTTTGAACATGAATCATATGAATATACGTCAATAAGGTGGTCTGATGATATGCGGGACACTTTCAGGGGTAAACTCATAGGGCAACTTCCGTTAATAAATACTATTATAAATAGTTGTTCTCATTTAAACGATCAAGAAAGAATAGATTTATGTATAGAAAAATTTACAGGCGTTATAAATGATATTGCTACGCCTCTGTTCAGTAAAACTAAGACTATCAACCCAAACAGAGAATCGGGACGTAAATCAGTTAGTAAAAATGCTGAATGGTTCGATCAGGAAATTTAAAAAAGCCAAAACAGACTATCATAAGTCTATATTAGTTTTTAACAATTGTAAAACGGATCTGGCTAGGAGTAATATGACCGAATTAAAATCTAAGTATAAAAAAATGATCAATTCTAAGAAGAAGAAAATTGAATTCGAACGTTTACGTCAAATACAAAATTTACGTCATTCAAAACCTAAGGACTTTTGGAACCTTTTTAGACGAAAAAATAAAACTTATAATAATGTTAGTGTAGAAGATTTCTACCAGTATTTCTCTTCATTGCAGACTGATTTACAAACTGTCACAAATCAAGAGTCTGAAAGCTTTTGCGCCAATCAAAAATTTAATGATAACTCTTGTCGATTCGAAGAATTAGACATACCAATCACTGCGCTCGAAATAAAAAAAGTTATTAAGGGTTTAAAGCGAAACAAAGCTTATAGCATAGATAATCTATTAAATGAATACTTTATTGAAAGTTTCGATATTTTATCTTCGCATATTGTTGATTTGTTCAACAAAATTTTATCCTCTGGACATTTTCCTTCCAGCTGGTCAAAAGGTTATATAACTCCCAATCTTCAAGAAAAATAACCCAAATGACGCTCGAAATTACAGAGGGGTGAAGATTGTTAGTTGTCTCTCGAAAATATTTACAGGTGTTCTTAATCAAAGATTAAATGATTGGGCAGAAAAAAACGAAATATTAACAGACGCCCAATTTGGTTTCCGCAATGGCAGATCTACTATAGATGCTGCATTTATACTACATTCAGTAATAAATAAGATACTGAGCGAAAAACAACGTTTATATTGTTGCATGATTGACCTTAAACGCGCTTTTGATTCAGTTTATTTAAATGGGTTGTGGTTAAAACTGAAAATCAGTTTTGTTCTCACCCCAGGGATCGCTCGTTCGACCCTCTCTACTCCACTAAAACTACTAAGAGCTAAGGACGAGATAGTTGTTGATATGTATCTTAATGCGGTTGCTAGGGGCGCAAATGTGGTTACCATGGGTATTCGTGCGGTTGCTAGGAGTGCGAGACTCTTTGTTATGGACCTTACAACAGCTGCGTGTTCAGTAACGACTGTTAGCTAACGTTACGGGTACGGGAGAACTCAACCCGAAGACAACTCAACCCGTGCATAACTCAACTCAAAGTTGGGACATCTCAATCCGTTAGTAGGGGATTAAGTTGTCTCGGGTTGAGTTGTCTTTGGGTTGAGTTGTTCCGACACTTCCGTTACGGAGCGTTTTGGAACGTTCAGGGTAACTGAACACGCTGCAGTTGTTAGGGACGGTAAATTTGAAGCAATTGACCTATATGCGGTTTCTAGATAGTGCGAGGTAGGATGTTAGGACCTTATGTGAGTGCTAAGGTACTAGAGTAATGAACTATAAAAGTGTTGCTTATGGCGCTAAAGTGGCTGCTATGGACCTCAAGTCCTATGTGAAGTTAAGCAGTGCTACTCTGTCCTTATAGTAATGTTTACTTATCTGATACTGTTTGTTTGATTTTGTTGGGATTAACGCGTAGCAACACATTGTATAGGTCATATAACGGCGGTCAGTCAACCTACTCACTGTTCCTGGAAAGGCTAAATCTCTGGATTTAGCTGTTAACCAACTATTAAGTTCATACATTCGTCAGTGACTGACAACTGCCCTACATAATTAAGAATCATTGGTAGGAGGGAGAATGGCCGTAGAAATAATTTCATGACTAAGCTCTACGAAAAAATGCTCCGCCCGGGAATCGAACTCACGACCTCTCGACCAGTAGACTTGTGTGCTACCAACTGAGCTAGCCGGGCGGCTTTTTCTAATACTATAGGGTGTATAATGATTTGAATTTTAGTTGTGAAAATTAAGTTCATTCTAAATATCGGATAAAATCAAATGCATTTTTCAAGTTTGTAAAGAACTCGCTCGTAATTTTCATTTGATGTGAAATTACATTTTTTGTGTGTGAAAAAATGAGGTTCTACATATATTTAACCCCAGGTTTTAACGTGTTATTCATGCATGCTGTGATATTACATAAAATGAAATTAATTTGGAGAGTTTTAGATTGAATCTTAATTTTGAAATTTGAAGCAAAAATCAGAAATTCATAAGGAAATATATATATTATGAAATTAGGTAAAAACTAATAATTTTTTACTAATTTGTCTACCAATATAGCCGTCAAAAAGTCAGGTTGTCATTATGCTGTCCAAAGCATTCATTCAAATCATGAACATGTATTTCATAATATGTTGATGAGTGAATGCAAAACAAGCCTACATTAAGCGCGAGTTTACGTGAATTTAAACAAGTTTTGCAATAACGTATCAGTAAGATTTTAATAATGATAAATGCACATGCAATTGTTGCAAGTTGAAACCAATGTAATTGAAGAAAAAAAGCAATTTCACGCTAGTTAATTTTAGTATAGAATATTTTACGTTTGGTTTACATTATCAATCACGGTTATTGGGCTTTATGATGAACCAAGGCTCGAATTTAACAAAAACTGGGCTTGCAAAATGAAAATAGTCACTCGCATTATTTCTTAGTAAATTTTGATAGCATACATGGTAAGTATTCATATATGCAATATAAAAACAACGTAGTGCAACGTTTAACTAGAGAGAACAATGGCGTTATTGAGAGATAGACAAAACTATCCCAACATGTTTTAACAGTGAATCTTTAATTAATACTATCGATCTATCTGGCCTTTTCAATGCTGATTTGAGCCTTAGTAGTTTAGACAGTAAAACGTTTGCGGCGATTTCAACTCGCGAAAAATTGCGAGTTAGAATAAAAGTTAGTCGCAGTTTTCAAAATCCACTAGCATTTTGCGAGTATGCGAGCTTAGGTTCGAGCCCTGGATAAACTGACACTGAATGGTTCGTATCAACTCTCCTTTGCATTGCTTAAAAAATTCACTCGTTCACTTTCTTTACTCTGCTTAAACAGTGTGGGGAATCACGTGACGTATATGGTTCCTAACACGGCAAAAATGACGACCAGTCTGATTAACAAATTAATGCGTGAATAATGGCTGCCCCACAGTTTTTATTCAGATAACAAAATTTTCATTTACGTTTTCTTAATCTGGCATGATCATTTGCTGATGTTAGTAACTTAAGTAGGAGTTCGGTACTACAATGTATATAGGTCATTCGATTTCAATTTTCTGATAAATTTAGCGAACGACTGACAAAAAAACATGTCTCGAAGTGAACACAATTCGGACGTGAATTAATCTCGTTAGAATTTCGAATTCTTTATTTAGCATAAATGTTCCCGAACAACTAAAATATCCACTGTAATTCTTGTACAAGGATCCTTTGATTTTAGCCTGTGAATTGAGAAATGTTCATTTGAAAACATAATTATCTACTACCTAATTCATTACATCGAGTGCGGCCATTATCATACTTTGCCTGACGTACTTTTACCTGTCAAATCACGACTGGAAACCAGACAAAAATCGGCACAGTGGGTGAATTTCACACCAGTATGTTCACAGGGCTGCGAGGGCTGCGTAATTCTTATCAAGCTCTTCTTAATGAATAAATGCAGCTCAGCGTATAGTCGATCACGCATCTGCTTTTGAAACCTATGTGACAGTCATTCGATTAAAACGTGTTTTTGTCTCTGTCTAAAAATAGAAATATCGGTTTGAGCATGGTCTTTTAGCAGAGTGTAGAAAGTAAACGAGCGCAACTTTCGAGCGATGCAAAGGAGATTGTTTGTTTGTTTGTTTTTGTTGGGTTCAACGCCGTAGCAACACACTTAAGGAGAATGATCGTAGAAATAATTTCATGCCCAAGCTCAACGAAAGTATGCTCCGCCCGGGAATCGAACCTACGACCCCTCGATCTGTAGACTTGTGCGCTACCGACTGTGTAAGCCGGGCGGGGAGGGGAGAAAGAAGAGTTTATGCTACCAGTTGGACGTCGGTGTTCGTGTTGGCGTTGCTTGTGAGGTCAAATGATTCTAATAGCCCATATCTTCAACATTTCACAAGACATTTAATTGAAAGTTGGTATACTTATTCAAACTATATCAATTACAATGCGAAGGGACATAACTCTAGTTTTTTTATGTTGGGTTTAACGCCGTAGCAACACATTGCATAGGTTATATCACGGCGGTCAGTCTATCTATACTCACTGTTGCATGGAAAGGCAAAATCTCTGGATTTAGCTGTTAACCTACTACTAGGCGCATACTTCCGTTAGTGACTGACTACTGCCCTTCATGATTCAGAATCAGTGGTAGGAGTGAGAATGGCCGTAGGAATTATCTCATGATCTAAGCTCCACAGTGGTTTACTTGCGGAACCAATGAAACTACCTCATATATTACTCATAATTACGAGATTTTCCCAACCAATTGTCCGACGGTACACAACGCAGCATAGCGGAGTAATGTATCGTGGATTAACCGACGATGCTTTGTTGAACCTCATTTTTCACAACTTGTGAAAAACGCGTACGCAATTTTCACAACTTGTGAAAAACACGTTAGTAATTTTCACAAGTGGTGAAAATTGCGTACGCGTTTTTCACAAATGAGCAATGTGAAAATTACGTTAGACATATTTTTTGATTTTTAGTCCTAACGCAATTTTCACAACATGGGTCAATATCATATTATATTTAAAGTATATTATGATAAACAAAATTAATGTTTCAGTTTTTATTCAAATACTTTATTTAGATGGTTAACGTCGCACGTGGACGCACGATGTCGCAACCACTCTAAGGTCTTCAACCAGCCAGAGTTGTGCCTTATTTAACCATCTTTACGTTCAAGCAACCACTTTAGCACATAGAGAAGTCATCTTAAGGAACATAGTAAGCACACATGCCCCATGGTACTGTTATAATTTCCGTATTAACAAGTTTCACATCCGAATCAACCGCCTTGAGGTCCATAGCAGCTGCTAAAGCACACTTAGCAACATTTTCATTGCTATGCAGAGTTATTATTCTAATGCTTCTAAGAACACTTATGTCCCAGCATCCTACGTTACGCTCCCTTGTAACAGCGCGAATATCCATGGTAATATGTTATGTTTATAGCACTTTCTATCAAGCCTTAGTCGTTTAAGTGGAGGAGAGGGATTCAAACTAGCGACTCTTGGGGCATGACGCATGAAGCACATAACCCATTATCCGCCCTGACACTTATATTTATTTATTATTTATTAGATGGCAACATGAAGATTCTACAGTATTTCATGTTTTGGTAAGATATACCGTTGGTAAAAAAAGGTTTACATGTTGGGAAGATGCATGCATATTAAACTTAAATGAATATGATTATAGCTTATGTAATTGATATATAAAAGTAAAGGTCATTGTAGTTTTATTTATGCAAATATGTGAGTTATATTTTGTGAATTGTAACACAGTGGTCAATTTCAGAGGTAAGATTTCATTGTCAGATTTCTTACCATCGCTCAATACTGGAATTCATATGTTGTATGAATAGTAACAAAATTGCTGTGAAAGTGTGCTGATAAAACCTCGAGGCGGGCGATAGATTCCAGAATTGAACAAGTTTGCCATGTTGAACCTCGTTTTTCACAAACGTGTTCTTCACAGGTTGTGAAAAACGCGTTCTGTGAAAAATGAGGTTCAACATTAAACCTCATTTTTCACAAACGTGATTTTCACAACCTGTAAAATTACGCTCGTGTTTTTTTTCAACTTTTGTTAAAACCCGTTTTGTGATAAAACCCCTAATTGTAACAAAAGTTTATAATAAATCGGTTGGTAAGTTCAACCACTTTTGCAATAACTCTTTTTACAATAAAATATGACAACTTGTTTTTCTGTAGAAATCTTCAAATTAACATTGCGAAATGTAAGTAATTTGTCTATTTGAACATTTATGTTTGCTTGTTAAACATTATTTTCTTTCTTTACCAATAAAATGTAGTGTACTATATTTTATAATAAAATTAATACAACTAGCCATTTCATTACATTTCGGGTTTTTATTACAAAACGCGTTTGTATGTTTGTTACAACCTGTTTTGTAATAGTTTTTACAATTCGGGTTTTTATTACAAAACAGGTTGTAACAAACTTTGAACCTCATTTTTCACAAAATTTGTCTTTTTAAAGGCTGTGGTTTTTACACCCATTGGGTCGGGTGTTTATCTGTAATTACTCTTCATGTTGTTTTCATGTTTGTAATATTGTCATAACACATGTCACGAAAATAAATAACTCACTTACTTACTTACAGCTGGCAACTAAAAAATTTACATGTGTGAAAAATGCGTTAGTACCAAAAAACTCAAATTTTTCAAACATTTTTTTTCGCCAGATTTTATGTTGTGAAAAATGCGTTTCTATGCTCGTATGAAATTTGCTTGCTAACGTGTTTTTCACACAAGTTGTGAAAAATACGTACGCGTTTTTCACAAGTTGTGAAAAACACGGGTTGTGAAAAATGAGGTTCAACAAAGCTGTTATACACAAATATGTATATTTTATAACTTATATATCAGTTCAATTGGTACACACATTATAACATTTGTACACCATTGTTTATAATGTATAACTTATATATCAGTTCAATTGGTACACACATTATAACATTTGTACACCATTGTTTATAATGTATAACTTATATATCATGTCATTGGTACACACATTATAACATTTGTACACCATTGTTTATAATGTATAACTTATATATCATGTCATTGGTACACACATTATAACATTTGTACACCATTGTTTATAATGTATAACTTATATATCAGGTCATTGGTACACACATTATAACATTTGTACACCATTGTGTATAACTTCAAATAGAAGTGTTACTATTATATGATCTTTTCATATATATTTGAACAAAAAAATACACATATAAAAGGTATATCTTCATTCAATGTTCCATGATATGCTGAAAGTTATACAATGGTTGCTATATAGTAGAAAATATTATCATTATTGGTGTGTTAGATTAGGATGATAAATTAACTTACGTAATCTTCCTATATTAAAAAATCTAGGTTCTTTCATGTGTCTTAGTTTAATATCTGGATGATTAAGTAGACGTGACCATAGATCAGTAGTACCAGCTTTAGGGAAACCAGCTATGATAAAATATGGTAAACATTGTAGTCGTAGAGCTCCTGTAGATAGTTGAGGTACTTTATCTTGTGTTTGTCTAGTAGTATTTGTCAGGTAACATGGATTTTTAAAGTTGTTTAAAAAATGAGGACGTTTCTGTAAAATAAAACAAAACACAGTTTAATGTATGGTAACGAAATTGCCACAAACATAAGGTACACAATTATTTGATAAAATAATGCACATTGTATATATTACAGGGAAAGTGTGTAACAAGGAATTTTACGTAAAAACTCATCATGTGTGATATGGAGAAATATACAGAGATAATTGAGTATGAAATGTTTGTGATACATTCAATATGAAATATAACTATTAAGTGTATTGTTTATGATACAGTGACTGACAGACAATGTTATTTCTTTGACAAATAAACTGTATGAAGTCATTACAATGGTCAATGAGTGAGTCGATCTATATATAGCCAGAAGTTTACTATTCAACCTGTCATTTAAATGTTGCTAAAATAAGTCCTAGCTACCAATGATTAAATCATTGAAGACAATATTCTAGCCAGGGGCAACATCTTTATAGAACAATAGACATAAGTTATATGTATCCAACTGACATGTTTATATGTTGTATACATGTTAGGTGACACCGTGACAAATACATATATCTACCGTTAAAATGTGATAAATATTTATTTGAAGAAAATCATACAATGTTTGACTTTAAATGAACATGTTAATTTACAATATTTCGTCAGAATGTATATATCAATGTTGTATGTTATTGTACTTCAGAATGTATATATCAATGTTGTATGTTATTGTACTTCAGAATGTATATATCAATGTTGTATGTTATTGTACTTCAGAATGTATATATCAATGTTGTATGTTATTGTACTTCAGAATGTATATATCAATGTTGTATGTTATTGTACTTCAGAATGTATATATCAATGTTGTATGTTATTTTACCTCAGAATGTATATATCAATGTTGTATGTTATTGTACTTCAGAATGTATATATCAATGTTGTATGTTATTGTACTTCAGAATGTATATATCAATGTTGTATGTTATTTTACCTCAGAATGTATATATCAATTATGTACGTTATTTTACCTCAGAATGTATATATCAATTCTGTACGTTATTTTACCTCAGAATGTATATATCAATGTTGTATGTTATTGTACTTTTAATTTAAGATTCATCCGTTTATGGAGAAAACACAGGAGAGGGCGAGGTCGAACGGTTACGACGTTGGACTGGTAATCAATGGATAGCCAGCGTTGGTTTCGAATCCCATCCAAAACCTACCTCGTTGTTTCCTTGAGCAAAATCTTTATTCTACTAGCTCAGTACTGGGGGAATCGAGCTCAAATAAATTAGTATACCAAGGGGAAAACACATAAGTCCACGATATTGTGGTGCAGTTTCAAAGTATTCATTTTATTCTATCTAAACAAAATTAAGTTATCAGTTCGCGAGGCTCAATAGATAAGAGTCACTTGTATTATATATGTATAAAAATGAAACAAATCTGAATATATTCATTCATACATCCCTATTTTGACGATTAGACTCTTCTTTAGTAAGATTGACGCATTAAAATAAACAATTCAGTTATAAGGTAACAATAGTGATCAACAAATTAAAACAAATAAATAACGTAAACACTTGAAATATAAACATTATTTATTTATAATTATAGACAAAGGACGGGTCCCTAATGATAAGTCAAAGCATAATTTATTTTAATAAAATCTACAAGTATATTATTGTGCATTTTGATGAAAGTTCAACTGAGTGGAATTGCTGATTATGTTAATGTATATAATAACCCTCATGTACTTTGATGATGTACTTAATGAAGGGATTCTATATTCAATCGCAGTCAATACCTCTGTTAGTGAGAAGTGATGCCAGGCTGATGAAGTCCAAGGTACATGGACTAAGGCTCTCGAGATATGTAAGCTTTCTTAAATAATACTTTATTTTGTGTCGGATATTAAAAAGTTTATGGTATTAACTTATATTATTGCGGTATAAAACTGAAAGCAAGTAGAAGTACACTGAAACAATTACATAAGATAACACAGTTTGAAATGAACAAGGCTAATAAGCATGTGTTGTATAATTATGAAGAACAATTAATTAATATATTCAGACTATTCATATACTACGAACAAGTATGACATTGACAGACAGCAATGTACATGTTGTATGAGATAATGAAGGGGTTGTTCATGATAAGTTATATATACACCATGGTTAAAAGATTTTAATGTTAATTAAAATTTATAGCTAAAATGTGATTGTAAATCAAATATTCAAATAAATAATATACCTCATTAGCAGCGACAAATTGCCACTAAAATTAACGTTGTTTAAAGATGTTGGGAAACATGGATTGACATATCATAGAATTTCAGTGGTAGATTTAATAGAGATATTTGTCGGTGCTAGCACTTTAGTTTTCAATTTTTATACTTATATTGTTGTTTAGAATAGAGCTCAGTTTATTAGTGATCACTCAAAGTAAATTGCTTATTTTTATATGCTTCAAGAGATGGCCATGTATCATTTGTTGTTTACGAAATTACGAAAACTTGTGTATAATTGAAGATGGTGCTTCATTTTTTATCATAGAATAATACATAACTGTATTTACATATGTGTTATATCAGATATAACTGTATTAACATATGTGTTATATCAGATATGACTGTATTAACATATATGTGTTATATCAGTTATAACTGTATTAACATATGTGTTATATCAGATATAACTGTATTAACATATGTGTTATATCAGATATAACTGTATTAACATATGTGTTATATCAGATATAACTGTATTGACATATGTGTTATATCAGATATAACTGTATTAACATATGTGTTATATCAGATATAACTGTATTAACATATGTGTTATATCAGATATAACTGTATTAACATATGTGTTATATCAGATATAACTGTATTAACATATGTGTTATATCAGATATAACTGTATTAACATATGTGTTATATCAGATATAACTGTATTAACATATGTGTTATATCAGATATAACTGTATTAACATATGTGTTATATCAGATATAACTGTATTAACATATGTGTTATATCAGATATAACTGTATTAACATATGTGTTATATCAGATATAACTGTATTAGAATACTATCATATTTAATAATGCGTAAAAGACTTGAATGCCTGCATATACATGTTGTTTACACGACAATGTTGTTTTTATAACAAATTGTCTTATTATATGCATCTAATTTACATAAAATTATATTTGTGTACTTTATGTTACATAAATATAAATAATGATATATCTAACTATGCCAATTGAAACTATTAATTATTTCTCTTGCCAATATGTTGTTGATATTTACACAAACATCTATATAACTTAACCATGTATAAGGCACTGTAGTCATGCAATTAGGGGCCCAACGTATTTTGGCGAATCAAAATCGAGACATGAGCATCAAAATGCGTTGATATGCAACATCTCAATGCATTTCAGGTTCCAAAGGTCTGAAGATAACTCTAAGTTCTGCTTAAATACAAGGGGGTGTAACGGTTAACCGATTTACCGTTAATATTGCAATACGAATTCTGGCGGTTTTTGACCGGTTCGTTTTTCCTGAACCGGTTTTTGTAGTTATGTGTCATATTGATTGTTGTCATCGAATTATGAAATTCAAATGTTTGATTAAATGTAAAAATATGTTGAATGAAGAATTATAGTTCTTCTCAAAAGTCCGTTGCAAATATGCATTTCGAACATATAGTCCATTTTACACGAACCATTCGAATATTTAAATTAGAGATTATTTGAAAAGACATATGTGTGTAATGATGATCCAATTAAGACGATGCATGTGCATTAACTCCTGCTTCGAATGTCTATGCAAAAAGCAATACGTATTGCAATATAATGCAATACAGGTTTCGGGTATTGCAATACAATGTATATTGCAATACAGTTTGTACCGTATTGTTACACCCCTATAATAAATACTGAGAAAGGCGGAGTCAAAATGGTGTTCGATACTTGGAAACATTACTAAGCAATTATAATTAAATGATCTATCTGAAAGTCATAATAAATATAAAAAGTACCCGGCCGTACTGGCATTGAATGTTTACATTCATGTAGTCATGTGATGATTAATTAGTAATGAGAAGTACATGTAGTATAAGGAAATAATATAAATATAATGGTAAGCATTTCTTCTTCCTGTACGAGTGCAGGGCTCTCTCTGGAGCATAAACGCACTGGTGACTATGTACAAAGTGACTGTGAGGCACAAAACCGTGCAGGGATAAAAGTAGATAAAACATTGTACACATAGTGCGTCTAGTAGAGACTGAATTGTCGATACCACTCTATTACATAAGATGACGTAATCATCCCTACTGAGACGCACAACATTGCAGCGAATATTCTTACGCTTGAGATATAGTTCGGATTACTAGTGTATGAATGCGCCCGTTATAACAGACGATCTTTTTGAATTGCTCTATACATATATACTGAGGGACTACTTCTGGATTAGGTAAATTTTCAAAGTGGGAAAGGGTCTGAAATACGGTAAATATATTTGTTCAGGACTGAAGTCCCGAACAAATAAAAACTGAAAAACAGCAACGTATATATCACATGAGTATATAAGCAGAAGTCCAATACAGAGAAGCGAAGCAACAAAAAAACTTTATCAATTGTTAACCCACGACGAAAACCTTGAACTGTTTGAAGTTGTTGATGTTGCGTTCGACCCGACCACGGATGGTAATTGTCAGTTTTCTGCTGCAACGCACCAATTAATTAAGTTTAGAAAATACAGAGACACTGACACTGCGTCGAGAATCAGTTCATCATATCATAGAGAACATACACTTTATGAAACTTATGTTTGTAATCTAACATTTTTCTATCGTGTGCTGTTCTTTAAATTACTCTTAGAAACATTATTGTGACGATGACAGTATATTTTTTCTGTCAAAACAATGAACTTGTCTATAAAATTATTTATGTTAAAGTTTTTGCGGTTCTTTCTATACATTGCATATCTGCAAGTCGAAAATGTTACATGAAAAAAACCAGTTGTGATGATGATGTTGGTGGTGATGAGGAAGATGATGTTTCGTTGACATTACTGAGGGCAAGCTGATTCTGTTGTTGCAGCTGCTGACAGACATGATGGCAATTAGAATAGATTCATTGTATGAAATGTGTGATATACACGGTCAGACATTTATCGCAAATTTGCACAAACGTACATGTCACATGAAGCAGGTGTGATTAATTCGGCCGATCATTTTTATTTCGGTCACACACGTGTGACATATACGTTTTGTGACATATACGGTCTAACATACCTTGAATTGAATAGAGCATTATATAATCTAAAGTTAAAGAAATTGATATTTAAACCCATGAATTTAAAAGATAAGATTAACTATTGGCTACTATTGTTTAAATGTCAAATATTTTACCTCCTTCATTCTTAAGTTTAGTTGATTACTTGCACTTACGTCAAAATACTTTAAAGTGACTAACCTCATATAATTATGCCATTTTATGACCATTTTTGCGTGCGTTTGTCTGATGAATAAATTTGCATAATTATGTACCTGTGTAACGCACTATTCAGTAAAAATGGACCCAGATGTACGTTGCTAGATGGCACCAACATTACATTATACAAGCAATTTGGAAGTACAATGTACAGAATGTTATCTCCTTAGTAAATTATTAGTATGTATATTACTTTTAAACAAACTTGAATCCATACTTTATGTAGCATTAATGACAAGTTAGAATTAGTAAACAAAGAAATGTTAATGCTTTGAATTAAGTTTATAGTAGATGAATACTTATGGAGGTTTAAAGGTGTCAACGAAGCATAAAGACACGTTTGTCAGTTTTGACGATCATAGCTATATATAACTCATTTGTTCTTTGTACGTAAACATACATAACAGCCATCCATCAAGACAATAGTATAAAATGTGTGTTTCTTGTGACGAGAAGTTTGTGTAAAAGTCTAGTCAGCTAAGTCAAATCGAGTGGTAATTTATAACTCTTTCTACAAATACAGTTTTGAAAGGGTTCAGGAACATTTTATAATGTCATTTTGTTTTAATGTGTTTCCAGGGACCAAAATATCAAACCAATATGTAAATAACGTTCACCTGATCAGTGAATAGTTAACATAAATATAATTAATTACGTTGGTTCATTATGACAATCTAGACATGTAGGTTAAGACATATTGTGTTGATATAAGTTTGTCATCTGAATGTTAGAATACATTATATTGTTATATACATGACTGTAAAAATTATTTTATATAATCATTTATAAAACATAAATTGATTTGAATAACATGTTAACATATTGAAAACAATGACATCACAAAGAGGTAATTAATTAATAAACACATTATCCATGATGACAAGCATTGATTACATATTAATATGAAATTTATGAAAAATAATGCGCTGTTTTAACAACTTTGATATATTCATTTGAAGGTTCGGTTTCGGTTTTGTGCCGAAAGATATCGGCCCACTTAATTGCTAATGCCGTGGAAAGTGTGCCGATATCGACTTAAGGCGTACTTGACCTGTTTCATAGCATTTTTATTGTATATGTTGACTCTTGCATGAAATGATGATTTTTCTTAAACAAAAATACATTTTTTTCTTGACATAACGCTCTATTTTGCATGTTGACGTAACGTCACGTGTATTGTTTTGTTTTTCACTGTCAATGCCGAAACGTTGGAATCTGATAAACGCTAATCATAAAACGTAAGTCTTGTTGTTGATTATCTTATTTCACTATGAAAAAAAACCACACGTCGTAAAATTGGATAGCTTCTTGTTGCTAATTATGTAAAGAATTTCACGTGCCGTTGTTGGACTGCAGGTGCGTAATGACCGGAAGTTGCCTCAGTATCGATTTTTGGCACACTAGGAAGTGCGCCAAATATCGATATTTTGGCACACTTGCTCAATACTGGAATATATTGCCCACATTGAGGCTATATTGGCACACTTCCACGTCAATTTTGTTACTATTTATCGTAACATATGCAATAATAGGGGTTTTCATGTCAAATAGTTTAAAGAATATGCCCTTTGGAAGTTGTCCATAATTATAAAGAGATGATAGCATTGAGATTAAAACATATTTGGCTTTCATTGCCAGCAAAGTAGCCATAGTGTTCAATGATAACTGTGAAGTAAAAGTCACTCCAACATAGGTAAATGATGAGACAATCTCAAGTTCAGAGTTGTTGTAGTACCACTTCTCATTACGTGCTCGTTGACCACCTCTCGTGAATGTAATTTTGTGGTTGTACAAAACTCACTAAGAACATTCAATTGTCTCTGTATATCTATAATTGTGTCTGAGACAAGACCAACGTCATCTGCGAAAAACAGACTTAATATTTCAGTAATAGATGTAAATAGCTGTACACCTATAATACCACTTGGTCAAGTTTTTCAGCAAGCTCAATAATAAAGAATGTAAAAAGTACTATTGAACACATACAACATTGCTTGAGACCAACAGGACAGTCATAATAATCCGTGTATCCTCGGTTACTATATAAAGTTCTAACACAAAGTTTTACTGAGTTATACATGACATGACTATAGTATATAATATACATATTGTATTTGTATATGTGTGTATTTTATGCTTTTCTGTAACAATTTCCATCCGAATTAGGCGGTATATAGCTTAAGTAATACATAAATGAAAAGAAAATGCATCAAGTTTTTTATATTATTAATATATAAGAACTATATGTTATGTGTGATCGAGGGTCATATACATTTATATTATCAAACTCTTATAATTTTGTAACCATATAATATCATAGTTTACGACGAAAACCATAGGTGGTCCGTCATATTGATATAAATGTATATACAAATAAATTTAGTATATATTAATTGTAGTAAGAAACTAAATAAAGAAATGTAATGTTGAATAACAAAATAATGAACCTACATAAAGTTGATAGTTCCAATCTTTCTCTGTGATCCATTCTGTATCTTGTACACTATCGGATTTACTTGTACACATTGTATTTCTCTTGAAAGCTCTTTTTATCAGAACATGTTCTTCATGACTAATATTCTTTTTATTTGATTCAATTAATCCATTACTATGGATGGTCAGCTTTACTAGAGCTAATGTCACTATGGTAGATATTATAACTAAAACAAAGTATTTAGATTTCAGTTTCTTGTATCCAAATATTGTCCAGATAATAGTTTTCATATTTATATTATAATAAAAACACTATAACACTATACACAACTAATTTGAATTTAAAAACTGAAATTAGACTCCAGAACAACTCAATCAATGTATGATCTTATAGTCAATAAAAATAGACAAATAGAGATAAATAGACCATGGATGATGAATGATTGAATTCAGATTAATTAATAATTATATATCCTGCATTTTGTATGTTTAATAATTACATTTTCACATTCATAAAATATGTCGCGCTAAGTTTTGTGTCTCATACCTAGATGCCTTAAACTGAAGAAAAATAAGATCCTGTACAACTTGAATAATCTTTTATACAAGTAACATAACAACAAATATAGAAACTATGTTCTTGTGTTTGTGTTAATTATTCATTAAAATATCCATCATAATAACACTGTTATACTATACAGAAGTATGTGTATTTTTATGTTGTATCTTTACAACTCATTTGTAACTATGACATTCTAAACATCCATCATACTACTATACATACTACATGTACATTTATATGATGTCTGTTAACCATGCATGTCCAGTAATATTATCATTATACTGAATACATTGTCAGTTTACTATACGTACAGCTTGTCAAAACAATGCTTCATTTGTTCTTTAATAACTTTGTATTTCTAATGAGATAACATACTGAACTTACGTGGTAGAGTCGACGAATGCTCTGATAGAAAGTCTTTGTTGTCATTACACCACGGCACTGGAGCCCGTATATTCGATGAAATATTTATTATTTTAATTGAAAATAACATTGATAAAAAAAATGAAAAAAAATCCCCCTTTAATTATCGCCTAATTATCGTGCCACATGTTATTAAAGTAAACACATGGTATTAACCCGTTTTGAAGTGATCCACTGTCGAACTGATTTTTTCACATTTTGGAATATGGCCGGGCATAAATTAATACCGGTTCATATTTTTAGCTGACAAATATGTTTACAAAACTGGTAGGTATCAACTTCATTTTGTAGTCTTTTCCCATTTTCCCAGGGTACCCATTATGCTAATAACACAAGGGGTCCGTTGCCTAACGATTTCGCAGCGAATCGCTATGAAAAAAGCGCTTTCTTGTAGATATTCTTCATTAGGAAACGGCTTGCTATTTACGCCACAAACCAAGATGGCGGTCTGTGCTGGTGCATTCGGAACAACCTCGGCGATCATCTACGAAGATATACCTCGGAAATCAGACGTAGTAGGAATACAACCAGGTTATTAGGTCCGGCGACTGTTATTTTCATTTTAACATTCAATAGTAATATTGTTACACGCTTTATCACATCATTTCATCACTACAATGTCACACACGTCGTATTTCTGCGTAGTTCAGACTATTTTACCACAGAAACCAAATTCCTATAAATCTACTTTTTCACCTTATGATATCCGAGATTTATCTGCGTAAAGATCGCCGAGGTAGTTCCGAATGGTGTTGGTGTACAGAAAACGTAACGTAACGTAACGTAACGTGATGTGACGTGACGTGACTTGACGCGACGCGACGCGACACACCACACCACACCACACCACAACACAACACAACACAACACAACACAACACAACACAACACAACACAACACAACACAACACAACACAACATAACATAACATAACATAACATAACATAACATAACATAACATAACATAACATAACATAACATAACATAACATAACATAACATAAGAACTTTTTCTCTTTATGACTGAATAAATGTTCTTCCAAGCATCTCAAACTGACGTTGGACGTTGAATTCCGACTCCTTGGTTGTTGAACTTCAATGTGGCACTTTGTTCGAATCCTCGTTTTCGTACTTGATCGTGTGTTTGTTTGGTTTAATGCCGTAGCAACACAATTGTATAGGTCATATAACGGCGGTCAGTCAACCTACTCACTCCTCCTGGAAAGGCTAAATCTCTGGATTTAGCTGTTAACCAACTACTAAGCGCATACTTTCGACAGTGACTTACAACTGCCCTACATAATTAAAAATCATTGGTAGGAGCCTAGGAGGGAGAATGGCGGTAGAAATAATTTCATGACCAAGCTCCACGAAAGTATGCCCCGCCCGGGAATCGAACCCACGATCCCTCGATCAGTAGACTTGCGTTCTACCAACTGAGCTAGCCGGACAGCCACCAATGTTGTTGTAGAAATGACAAACAATTAGAAAGGGTGCTTACCTACAAAATCCTATGTGGATCAATTATTGAATTTATAAATTAATGCCGTCAACTTCTGTAAAGTCCATTTAATACAGCTAAAAAAATAGGCTAACCTAGACAAAATTGCAACAGAATTTATTTTTGTACTATGTGAAAGTTCGTATTCATAGTAGTATCCAAAAAAGTTGCACTTAAAAATTCGAGGAGAAAGTCCTTTTTTGGCAAAAAAGTTGAACATGAACAAAAATGTAGATTAGCTCCCTTTATGACTATCTATTATCATTTACGAATGAAAACAATTGTAAAAATACAATTTATTATTCAAATTCTTTATAAATACAAAATTCAAAAAGGTCATTTTTCATTTTTATTTTTTGATAAATGTGTCAAAAATGACCCGTAAGCGAATCTGCTTTACATGTTATATATACCTGTACATTTACATGTGTGATTCTCATTTCTCAAAGTATCTCCCCCCCCCCCCCCCCCCCCCTCAAATGTTACATCTATTTAAACTATCCTAATGCCAAAATACATATCAAACTAAGAAACAAATATTAAACATCTCAGCTAAACATAACTTATGATAAACAAAAAATAATATTTTGATACATATCTAAGTGTCTAGCAAGATTTTAGATTCTGATAAAAACAATCAGTACGGCATATAACGACAAAAACCGGTTCTGGGGAAAAAAGAACCGGTTAAAAACCATCAGAATTTGTATTGCAATAATAACCGGAATATCGGTTAACCATCACTAACCTTAAGGCTACACATATGGATATACAGCAATCTTTCATGTCGTCTAATGTGAACATAATTATCAACTGAGTATCAGCCAGGCAACAAAGAGGCCACAGGTTCAATTCATACTGTTAGTGGAGAAATTACTGTAAGACAGATCAGAGTGCGCTGATAGTACCTGCTCTGCAACCCTTCACTGTCCTTCGGAGGGAAAAGCGCAAGAAGAGTAATTAGTGTAGCCCAATCAAGTCTACACTTGGGTTCACTATGCACTAGTATTTGAGGGTAACAAAAATATACAGCCTGACTGGGACTCGAACCTAGGACCTCAGGCTTACTGTCGCTTACAGGGTGAGTGCTCTCCTGACTATGCTTTCTGGTCACTTACATATCCTTCTTCCCATAATGTGAACAGGTAAGTGTCGTGACATAATCTCAATAATAATTTTAGAATTCTAGGCTGTTTAAAAAGCATTTAATTTGTTACAAGCATTTCTCGCCTGACCAAGTAATTGTTACGGTCCCACGTTGGGCGAAAAATCATCACAGGGTAAGAAAAATATACAGGCTGACCGGGACTCGAACCCGGGACCTCTCTGTAGATAGATAGATAGAGCTATCCGGCCGCTTACATATCCTTCTTCCCATAATATCAACAGCTCACGGGTAAATGTTGTGACACTTAATAAGATAATACACTTGTAACAGCAAGATTCACCAGTAAATCAGGTGAAAGCTTGATACAATTCCTTCATGATACATTACTCGAGTACATGGTTATTTCTAAAGCTTCAGTGCATGGTAAGCGTCAATGCAACTTTCAGTTTCACTTCGCTATGCACATAATGCAGTCTATTGTCAGACTACATGTATATCCGGAATTCATTTCACCGTTCCAATGAAAACGTGCGTACAAAGAACAATAGTATTTGTTCCATAGTTCGTGCAATTTAGCAATAATATGTAACAAACGTTGTTTGTACCACAGGTGCCCATCGCATTACAAAACACCAAATTATTATCAATTTTTACTTTAACATGCTCTAATTATCATAAAAACCCAAAATACAAAAGTTCCAGCCAAAAGCCAAAATTTTGTTTTGTAAAAAAATATTAGGTATCCAACTCGATGAATTCCTTATGAAATTTACTCGGAAGAGATGTGACAGGTCTCCTTTCCAAGACTAAACACCCATTCCCCTATGATTTAGCGCTAAAATCGAATACTAAAAATAAAATAATCATAATAATAATGATGCGTTTTTAAACTATATTGACTTAAATCGGACTAGCACTTACGTAGATACGAGCCCAAATATACATGTATACTTATAAGTTTTGTTAAGTGTATAAAGCCATGCAGACATGACCAAACGCTTTAAAAGCATTGTTCTTCAATGATGATATTCAAATCAATCGCGACCGAATGCATGCCGGTCATCTCGTCTAATTACCCTCGACTCTTTCCGGCAACTCCGTTCATCTCCATGAGTTGAGTGACGTCATAGAAAAATAGTTCGATATCTTTGCGCGTATTGATATCAAGGGGCATGTTCCACAAGGCTATCGCTAGCTAGCGCTTTTTGAAAGCAATTTTCTCGACTTTCCTAACTTAACTTGGTTATCATCTGGTTAATAAAAACAATTCTAAGAGATAACATTAATTTGGTTAGTTTAAAGTTCCGTACTCAGCGCTCAGACAACAAAAATATCGTGACACGAAACTTAACACTAAACATGATCAATTTTGGTCCTAACGCGCTACCGTTGTAAAATATTCCTATTTTTCAAGGTCGTTACCAAAAACGGTATTTTTAATGATTTTACTGCCATATATAAAATTAATTAAATGTAGATATGTAGGTTCACATCGAAAAGTCAACTCAAAATCAAAATGCTACCGGCATCCATTACTTTTTGTGACCCAACAGTCATATTTACTGCGGGGCAGAAGTACGGAAGCGTTGCAACGCCTTTTAATATAAGTAGAAAATGCATTATTTTAAATTTATTTTTCATCACTTTCCCCTCGTTATTTGGAGTGCAACTTTTTTTGTGTGTTATTGTATTGATGGTCTTTCGCACAGTATAAACATATTTTCTGTTGCAATTTTGTCTAGGTCAAAAGCTGTATTGAAAGGACTATAGTAGGGCAAATATTTAGAAAGGTTTGTGTTTCATAATCACCGTAGAAAACTTGAGTTCCTTATTTTTGTTCATTACTAGTCATTTCTTATAATTCATGTTGTATAATTTCAGATCATTTAAAGAAAATGTTGAGGAACAAGCGGGAATTGAACTAACAGTATACATTGTATATGATATGGCTCTGCGAGTGTGTGATTTGTCATCAGTTTCAATACCATGAATCTGTATTTAGTGATTACACTGCTGAGAGTTTTTATTATCTCAATACAGAAATATTAACATTTCATTGCCATGAACAAAAATAATGTATTTATATGCATGCTTTGTTTTGTACCTTTTGTGTTCTATATATAAGACATAACTAATAGATCTTTGCCAAAATAAATTTATATTACCATAATTGATCATTGTGTTTGTTTGTAATTTCAAGCTCACTTTAAGCCATTGGGTCAGTGGTTTGATCACTTTGAGTCTGTGAAAATCAACTATAATAGAGTTTTATATATCATCAAATGAATGCAACACTGCTCTATCTTGTTTTCTTTCCAAATTACCTATTACATGCTGATATTAAGTCAGATTGGGTATGTTTTGCAAGTCTCAGAAATATTTCAATTAAATAGAGAAAGAGAATCATTGTTGCATTTCTTTGAGGTTATGTGCACATATATGTTGTAATTTTGATGTGGAAAAATTTAAATAGCCTGAATCAGTTTCAGAATTGTTAAAATTATTCTATGAATCTTGGACCTAAGCTAAGTAATTTAAGAAATGGTAGAGTAAAAATGCTCAAGACACAATGTTGATCAGGAAAAGTAAGGCATGCATAATTATATGTACAATGTATGTGTTGAAAATGACATGATTGGAACAATTTTGTCTTTAGTTCACTGGCATGAGGCCAATACATCCTAGATTTTAGAGCAAGAGAACATAACTGAAAAATGATGCATGGTTACACTCTACAGTATATTAGATATAGAAGTCACATTCTATATAGGTATACTTAACGAAACTTCTAAGTACTCAGATTTCAGTATTGTAGGAAGTCTTATTTTTCAACATTAAAGTTCGATCGATTATGGAAATGCGTTTTGGACCATACTGACTTTTGTTTTTGTGGTTTTCATGATACTTAATCAATGCAAAACCATTCTTGTCGCGCATGCGTTGATATGGGAAGGTTTTCTAATTGTTTTAATTGAACATAAAATAAGCAATTAGAAGTCTTATTCTGCAGGTGACGCACCGTCTGGCAAAAGACCTATGGCAATTTCTCGTTCTTTGAGCGACAATCGAGCCATTTCTTGATTTTTCGTTGTGCATATCAACACACTAATGTTTTTCACTAAAACTGACAACGTGCAATTTTTGCACAATAAGCACGTGCGCATTTTCGCATAAGCGTAAAAAACATACAAGAAGACGACAGAATAGTCATGTACACATTTCCTTTAACGATTGGACGAAAATTTTGAAAAATGAAAATTTCTGACAACATTGAAATCGGTGTACTTAGAAGTTTCGTTAAGTATATAAACTTGGAATTTGATAAAAGATAAATTTGCATGTAATGCAAATGTAACTTCAGTAGAAAAATAAACAAAACATGACAACAGAGTCTGTGTCAAAATGTACACATGGTTTTACATATTAACCACATAATATCTTTTTCATTCTTATAGATCATTGCAACAATTTTGTGCCAAACAATGCCATTATTTTGCTGAAAATTTGATCTTTTTCTGGGAAGTTAACACAATCTTGTCATAGTGTAGACATACTCTGCATTAAAGCAATAAACATATTTTCCAGAATTCAAATATTTATGACCAACTATAAACATTTAAAATGTCTAGTACAAAAAAAAATATCACAGCCTTTTGTTAAACTAAAGAGAAATTGGTGACTTGTATTTAGATCACTGAACATGTATACGTAGTCATTTACAGGAGAATTTCTATTTGCCATATCTGAGTTATGTGAGTTATCTAAAATAAAGATAGATTTTGTAAAGGACATTTAAAGCACTTTGATCATCATCCTTGAATATTTCTTTTTATGTCATAAACATGGATCAATTTACATATGTTTTCATACCCTAAAAACATAGAGCTAACTGTCTAACCCCTGAGTTCTGAAAGGTTATTATACATGTCAGTAGGTACCATCTGTATTACTTAATTTGAATAAAGTGATCTTTACTGAGATACTGTAAATACTTGTCACAAAAGAGCTATTCCTGGACCATTTTATATATATAATATTTTGAACTATCTCTTAGCAAGTTGTACTACAAAAAGTGATTGCATCATACTTGTGCATGTTTTAAAAATAAAACGACAATATAAGTCATGTACTGATTTTTACACAAAATATGTATGTACTAGTATATCTATAGGGCAGTTTATAGCAAATGCTTCAACCATGTCTTGGACCTCAACCTTAATCATAGGCAGATCTAGCGGGGGATTTCCAGACCCCCCCCTAGAATTTACAAAATGTACCTGTCCATTAGTGTTTCTTGACTGTAAGTCATTTTTAAGTAGCATGAAGCAATTTTTCTCGGTGCTTAACATATATGTAATGGTTATGTAGTTTTTATTATTAATATGTATTTATTCTGCAAAATGTGAATACTGTGGTTGTGGTTCAAAAGTTTGGACCCCCCCCCCCTCCTAGAAAAAGTTCGCCCCCCCCCCCCCCCTAGAAAAAATCCTGGAACCACCTCTGTTAATACAGGCTGTTTGTATTAACAAGTCCCACCTAAAATACAAAATTATTATAGTCTATACACGTGTATATTTAGTAACATTTGTCTATAATAGTTTGGGGTGGGGAATCTTTCATGCTGGCAGCCTGTGGACCCAAGTTATAATGTCTGTGTTTAACACTCATTTGGAAATTGGTCTGATTATAAATGTCAATGGAAATAACCCCGAGCTCTCTACATTCGCCGGTAATATTACTTAATGGGAGATCACTGTGTATAAACAAGTATCATTGGTTAGTGAAGTCATTTTAAAGAGTAAACACGAGGTAGCCATTTAATGTCACATAAAAGTTACCCAAACACATATTTGACGGTATATACATGCAATGTAGTTAACATTTTAAATATAAATCAATGAATATTTAGATGAGACAACCTTGAACGGAATGAACAATAAAACGTTGTGAGTCTCTGACATAAAGGTATGGTTCTAGTAAGGTCGGAAGAGGTAAAAATACATCTAAATAAAATGTTCGTCACTTATAAAAAACATACCTAACATATCAAACATGCCCTGCTATTACCAAGACGAACGCCGTTGAGTCACGACTTTACGCAAATTTTAGATATTTAAAGTACCTTTTTAGTTGCGTAAAGTTACGCTAATATTTACGCAAAAAATTAGTTACGCAAATCCATTGAAACGCTCTAACAAACGTAACTTTAGGTTACGCTCAGAACTTACGCAAATAACTAGTTACGCTTGCGTAAATGCTGTAGTGAAACGGCTCCCCAGAGTGATCATAGTGTATAATTAGTGTTTCGATGATTGGCCTTGAAAATTGATTTCCTTTGGAAGGTTCTTTTTTTCTCCTTTTAATCTCTATTAATTTCTGGCTTCTTAAGAATTGCTTTTATGTGTCTACAAGTTAACAAGTCAAAAAAGTTGGTTACGTCTCCGCATATAAGTTTGGATTCGTCGAGCTCGCTTTGAGGCTTTGCCTTAGTCATATTGAAATAGACAAACATTTATGGAATTTTACAGTAGATCGTTTTTTAACAATCAGGTTATTTTATATTTACGATTACTTTTAATGATTCACTCAAGTAGTGCGCATGCGCGAGGAATGAACGCAGAAAATTCTGTTGGAGGAAATTTATCTATTAATTTGACTATTATGCTAACACGAAAAAATGATTTTTGTTGCTCTAAAAGGATTTTAAAAGACTGTATTTAAGTTTATTTGTATATTCCAAAACTTTGAAGACATAATATCGACTATTATTGGACTAACGATATTTTCTCGTACCCCACCCACCAACCACGCAGTGTAATATTGGCGCAAAAACCACACGTGAAACGTCGGCAATCTTGCTTGGAGTGAGACAAGTTCTTAAAAACAAGGATTTAAGTTAAAATTCAGTGTGCCAACCAACTGGAATTTAAAATTTTCTGCACATGTATGGAATGGGAATTCTTATTATTCAGAAAATTTGCATTGCATTGGATTAAAGTGAATTTACGGATATATTTCATTACCCCACCCACCGAAACTTGTTGATTCAGAACTTGGGGCAACCAACCACAATTCGTATTCAAACCAGCGTGCTTTTCAACGGAATTTTTGGATTACATCTATAATACTAAATCATATTTACAAATGTGTTCATCTTAATTTAGTTGAAAGGAAAAGTTTTAAGAAACGGTCTCTTCGTTTCCCATACCCCACCCACCCATCTCCAGAACCGCGTTTCGACCATACAAAAGGAAGGTACAGATAATGAATTGAATACAAGGTTTGGATTAAAAACACAAGGTTTGAAATTAAACGTCTCATGGATATTTATGTGTTTTGAATTGTAAATTTTTACTCGTTTTACGTGAACCCCGTCTTTACGGGACTTGACGTTGAATACATTCATTGATTCAAAATAGACTTATTAGACAAGTGTTCTTTCGGACTTTAATAAGTAGAACCCAACTCAGGTTTAATCAAGATATTTTTATAAATTGGAATTGAACATTTTACAAAATGGCGACAGGAAGTGATAAAAATGACCGAAGAACACGAGCAGGCAGTAAATCGTGTACAACTAAAGATTTATGTACATTTTGTTTTGTTCCTATTGGTAACGATACTCCAGCATTAAACTGTGACCATTGCAAGTTATGGGTCTGCTAGAACTGTAGTAAGATGCCCAAATCTTTATATCAAGAACTTGTGAAATGTGAAAAGTCATGCTCAATGGATTGGCTGTGTAAAGTTTGCAAACAGAATAAATCCGATTTACGTAGTATCAGTTCCACATTGGCTGATTTGAAAAGTTCATGTATTACAAGATTGACTTTAGTTGAAAGTCGTTTAACAAATCTGGAATCGACCATGAAAGACACTGTGCGTTCCGAAACAGAAAATATGAAATCTGATTTTGCCGAATCGGTCAACCAAATAGTGGAAAATAGACTTAAAGAAATTGAAGAAAACAAAAATCGTTCATCAAACACCATAATATTCAAACTGAAAATGTCTTATTCAAAAAACGTTAGTAGAAATCTGCCCTGGTGAAGGACCATTGGACATTAAAACTTTTCCGTCTAATTAACAGGAATTCTATTAACAAGGATGTCTCAAGCCCAGCTCCTTTGAAAGTAATTCTAAACTCAAAAGTCACAGGAGACAACTATTGACTAACTCCAAGAAAAATATCAAATCTCAGTGATAATGATCTGAAAAAACATTTTAATTGTTAAGAATTTAACAAAAGAACAAAGGTTGAAAAGTAAAGAGACTGATAAAGAAATGAAAAGGAGATCGTTAAACGGGGAAAAAGTCACAGCTAGATTTGGAGAAGTGGTCCCCGACAACAGGCCGGATGAGGAAAGTTTTGTACAGTAAAAAAATATCAAAACAAAAAACCGATTTTAAATTTGTAAATAGTGAAGATTCTGATAAATCTTTTTTAAATGTATTTTACGCTAACTTCGACAGTGGATTAACTAACAAAAAAGATGAACCCTGACATCTTGATATTTAATAAAATACTGCCTAAACGTAAAAGAACGAAAAAGAAATTACAAAGTAGTGACTTCGTCTTACCACTAACTACCTACCTGTTGACCTCTGGGGAACTTCTTAGCCCCTAGACGAGCTGTTATCCCCTTCTAGTCTTCATTATATAAACTTGTCTCCGCTTCCGATCTATTAGTATACACTGGATACACCAAAACGTTTATTTTTCCAGAGTTTATCAAGCCTACTTTTGAACATAGTCACGTTTTGCGATGTAGCCACACTGTCTGGTAGATTATTCCATTGTGTTATTGTGCGATGAGAGAAAGAGTGAAGTCGAGATGATTTCCTAGCTCTTGGTTTGCTCAATTTCAAACTATGCCCTCTTAGATTGTCATTTTCAGTGAATGAGAAGAAAATACTCATATCAATATCATCTAATTTATGTATGATTTTGAACACTTGTATTAAGTCAAATCTTTTCTGCGATATTCAAGACACGGGAGATTCAGTTCCTGTAAACGCTCTATGTATGTCAATCCTTTAAAATCTGGTATTAAACGAGTTGCACGACGTTGTACATTTTCTATTATTTGTTTATTCTTTTTTGTTGCAGGACATGCTACAAGATTCCCGTAGTCTAAATGATATCGTACCAGGGACTAGTATAGGTTCAAAGATAGCTGCTTATCCATAAATGTGAATTTCCTTCTAATGAGTCCTACAATTTTGTTGGCCTTATTGGCAATTTCATTAATATGTTTATCAAAATTCAAATTTTCAGTAAAATTCACACCCAAGCCTTTTTCTGAGGTTTCAACTTGTAAGTCATGTGTATGATTATTATTATCTGTCATTGGGCGGGGCTTTAGCCACGTCCAAAGTTAACAAATCGTAATTTCAGCTCCGAGCATTGAATTTAAGCAAAAAACCCGATCCACTCCGCATATCATTACTGCAAAAATTGATTCGGATATTTCGGTTAGTATATGTTATCATGATAATCGCCTGCGACTTATTTCCATAGATTAGATTTTTCATCCGGCAATAGATCAACATGAGTCATGATACGACTAAAACACGCAATGGAGAATTGGCAAGTCGACCTAATTCGGTTAATTACAGTTTCGCATTATGGATTGCGAGAACAGGACTTTTAAATTCTATATCATTTTTTTAAATGATGCTATTTGACGTAAATAACAATCCTAAGTAAAGAAATAACCCAAATCATGTCATAAACGCTTGCAATTACCGCATTTTCGTTCTAATAAGTTGGGAGAATAGTATCAGCCTGATCTATTTATAGCCAGGGATTTCTCCACTAGTGGGCGGACGTTATTTGTCACGTGACTCATGTGACGCATCAGACAAAACATTTAACATGTCGGAACCACACGCATTCATCGATACAGTAAGTACATGAATGTTTTTGTATTTGTCGTTATAAACGCGAGTCTCAATAAATGTTATTATTTTTACAATTTGATAAGAATGTCCATGGTTTAATCTGAACTAATTTATATAATATATTGCAAAGTGTACAAAATTATGCGTCTGTGAACAGACTAAAAATGTAGACAGAGCAGCTTAGAAATTTGATCATTTGTGGAAATTGTGAGAAGTTTCATCGCAAAAACTGCCGGTGTAACAATACACACATTTTCAAAATAAAAATTTAACTCGACCCGTCACTAAGATCGATTGTATTTCATGTAGTATGGACCTAAGTCTTCCGCAATTCAACAGCATTTTGACAGATGCAAGAGTGATGGGTTTTCGCGACCCTGTTTGTACTTTCACTTTCTTTTTTCATTTGCCGTAGTTTTCTGTCAAAATCCTTTTAGGTAATATATATTTGAGTATCTGCATTGGTCTAGGAACTACTTGCTTGGATTTGAAATGCACTAAGAAGTTCAAAAGTACTTAGAAAACTATGAATTAAAAACATGCTGTGGATAATGATAAATTACAATAAAATAGTACACTGTTGAATTTGATAGAATAAAACTTGTCCATAAACTTATGCGTTGACACTGGGTGGAAATATTTCCTTGTTAACTGACATAGATATACAAGTTTTACAGGGCAGGCACAGGAATTCAATATCACAGCTGCATATGGCCTTTTATCATGGGTGAAATGGGGTAGTTAACTGCTTTCTATGGCCTTTCACACCCTAGCTTTCAGTAGATTAACTAGGTAAATGACAATCACCAGTGAACATTTATGTGTATTCATGTAAAATTGTAAAGTTTACAAATCTGAGCCTTTCTAGTGATTGCTAGTTGTTGATTTTTTCATTTTGCTGTACTGTAATATGCCTGAAACTTTTAGAGTGGTGAAAGCACCATATAATTAAGAGGAGAACTGTATCAGCTTATTGATTTTAACTTATTTTTCAGGTTGATTCAATTTTCAGCCACTTAAAATCCTGAAGCAAAAGGACGAATGGAAGCAACTTGTTGGAAGAGTATGTGGAAACAAGCTTTGGTCTCCAGTCAAAGATTCTACAGTATGCTGTGCTGCACATACTTTGTGATGGGAACGAACATTGATGAACTCATTACGATCTCTCAACATGGGTTATGGCACAGCAAAACCAGTTCATATAATGGAATTCTTTGAAAATGGAATTCATAAAACGAACAATTCAACATGAAGGTTAGTACTATTCACTGCATTAAATGCTTATAAATTAGATGTAGCAGAGGTATAATATGTTGCTTGTACTCCTTGCATCAGGCTAGCTTTTATGGCAATGTTGTACAATGTCCTCTTAGGACTCGAGAGGCTGTGGGTTTAAATCTTAGTTTGCAACATGGATTTGTATCTGCTTGCATTTTGCGTCCAACGTAAATAACCCCCTAGGAATTGTATGATTGCACTGTTAGATAAACTAAAGAGACAATGGAACTCCAAGAATTTGCAGACAAATTCTGTTAATCAGGGGATATGTGTGTAGCAGAGGTATTAAACTCGTGAGGTCGTTGGTTTGAATCTTAGTTTGGAACATGGATTTTTATCGGGTTACATAAACTTTGCATGAACAAGAACAGAACCAAACATCCTATAAGGATGCAGAAAAGTACCAGATACATGTATTAGTATGGAATATGCTACTTCTTGTGCAGTTGCTTCACCATTAGAGATCATTGAGCTGATGAATATCACATACTATTCATCTTAACAGTTAACATATCCTATATACAGCCAAGGCTATCCATGGCTCATCTGTAATCTATTTATTTGTAGTAAGATTCAAAGAACTGAACCCTTGCTTCTGGCAAACTTGGGCGAAACAAATAACACATATAGACACATTTATTACTCATTGATGGGAACTAATCTTAGTGCTGTGTGTTCTAGCTGCGTACATGTAGTTAATTTTGGTTTTCAGCTTTTATCAAAATGCTTGGGTCAATGTTGAAAATATTGAAAATATTCTTTCAAATATCTAAGAAAATCAGATATCATACAAATTACATGCGCATATATTACAATAACCAGTATTCAAATCTGGCTTATTTCTTAATTGTTGTACAATTATTGTTTCAGAAAATTCATACAGACCAGATCACATAGAACAAAGTGGACATAGTTCCAGACCCAGAGATGCCAATCCTTCTGTCTTCTGTAAAACACAATGGCATGGTGCTTTTTTAAAGTAACAACCTTAATGAAATGGAGATTAACTGGTGTAACCCGAATGTGTAAATGTGCAATACATTTAATAAAAAGTTCAAATTAGGAACATTGAAACACCTTAAACTATTAATGACTTGTTTGTCAGAAAGCACAATTATGTATGTCTCCTGCTGCTTAGCCTGAATAAATCTCAGATGAAGAAATTACATGGAATGTGGTCCAGCTTTTATGATGCCAATGACAGACTAAGGTTTTAATATAAGATCTAAGTTTGAAGAATTTAGCATATCATTATTCATGTTCCATTAGGGGAAAAGGTGAATGATTAATGACAAGTTCCTCTGAGTCCATATAACAGAAAAATATTGCATACCCCTGTATTGAAATTGAGCAAGTTATCAGGGGATTTCAATTTTTCAGGTTTTAGCTACTTAAAAAGCCTTTTTATATTGAGTTATATGTTTGTAAATTATGAATGTTTTTATATGAATGAAATCCCTGTATATACACTACCCTTCATGAACAAGCATGAACTTATGTTGTGCATTATTTGCCCTGCATAATTAAGAATCATTGGTAGGAGGGAGGAAGGCGGTAGAAATGATTTCATGACCAAGCTCCTGTTAGCTCCACAAAAGTATGTTTCACCAAGGAATAGAACCCATGGCCCCTCGGGCGGGGCATACTTATGTGGAGCTTGGTGATGAAATTATTTCTAAGGTCTTTGACAGTAAATAACACATAGGTTTGATACAATATAAACTGAATTACAAATAAAGTATTTTAAGAGCTGTTAGTGTTAATCCATTTCATGAAATATTACACTGTATACTGATACGCACTTATGTAGGCTACTGTATGTATATTAAGATAGGCTTACAGGATTTATAATAAGATAATATACATGATGTTCACATTATGTTCATGTAAACTTTTTTGATAGTCATTGTATCAGAATAATGGTCAAGCAATAAATGATGTATGAATAATTGATTTAAGGGCAATATCAAGAACATGTATACCCATTTCTATAAGAATATCTTAAAAAATAAAAAAAATATAGCACTATGAACTTATGAAAAAATTAATTTCCTAAAAAAAGAGGGGATAACCCTGTATAAAATACAAAAATATTTTTCTTTTATTGAATTACCATAAATTAAGACCATATATATATCAATTATGATTATAAGAATATTCCCTGAAAATTTTTGAAGTATTATCTTGAAAAATAAAGAAAATACAGCAATTTATAAATCAAGACTTTTACAGCTCTGAATTAAGTTTTTGCACAAATTGGCCGCGGGGCCATTTTCCGATCAATATTTCTCAAAATAGGAAGAAATAAGAATCTAAATGATTATTAAATTCAAATATTTACCTAAATTTTAGTACATATATGGAAATAAAGGACTCTGAGTGCTCTCTTTCTTTAAAATTGTTGCCCTCAAAGATGGCTCAAAACTGACCAATTTCTTACTTCAAAAATAGTGCAATACCTACCAACTTCAAACCTCTGTATCTCAAAAACAATTAGCATTGAAGTCATCCTTGATTTGCTGTATATAACTATAGTTAACTATGTATAAAACATGAAATATGTTAAGTAAGCTTTTGTTTAATCTGTTCCAAAATATTGTATCATTGAGATGTGTTACTTCGCATATGTTTGGTATTTGTGTAAATAAACATTTAAATGTATTTTGAACTGCATTAATATATGTACATGATGTGTAACAATCTATAGTACACCATGGATTTTTTTTCTATGAGAAGTTTCTCCATAACCCTGATGGATTGTAAATGGTTAAATATTATAGTAATTGAACTAATTTAGAAACAGCCTTTTCTATTAGTAAAATGTACAGTAAGCATCATTATTTACTTCAGATTCTATCAAACCTTTTAGAATTTAAGGAAGAACTGGTTATATTTAGGCACTTTATGTTATTTTTTAATGTCGCGGCTGAAATACCTATTCCATGGAAGTGTACAAGTCATCATTTAAAAATAAGTGTACTGAGAAGATTTTGTGAATTGTCACCCTGCAGTGTTAACTTTTTTGTCTATTTACTGTTATTACCTGGTATTACATAAACTTGAAATTGTTCATTCAAAATGTATGTATATATTGTACATTTCATACTGAAGTGTTGTAACTAATAGTAATAAATAATTACAAACAAATCTGTACTGTCAATATACTTAAGCATACATTGCTTGTCAAGGTTATGCCTAACCCACTAAGAACTGTGTTAAAGTTCATGTAACTTGAGATCAGACTAAGTGCTCAAAACTTGCCATTGCATCCGAGTATCATCAAACACTGCTAACAAATGCATCTGGCCTCAAATATGGCCAACCGATATACAGTACACACCAAAAGTTTGGAGACATTTTCACTTTGTAGGCCTATTGAATAGCTGTTATAAAATATTTCAAAACTGCTTTTAAATACTTGTCAGTTTTGCCTATTTTTTAATTTTAGTTCTACTTAAAAATATGTGATAGAAAATAATTACATTGCTCTTAATTTTTGAGGCTTTGGAATATCAGATGTTAAACCTATTAATTGTGGTGCATTCATGAAATGTGCTTTAATTTCATCATAGATAATCTGTGATGTATTAAAAATGATTTTATTTAAAAAAATCAATTACTGGAATCAAGATATAATAAATTTCTGTTGTCTCCAAACTTTTGGTAGGCACTGTATATCAACGAGGAACACTGGGTAAAAGAGCATGGAGTTGTTTCCTGAATTCATTAATATCGGTAGAGCATGAAGTTGTTTCCTGAATTCATTAATATCGGTATCTCAAGTGCATACTCATTGTTTGTTAGTGGTGGAGTGGATGAGTCGGCAGAAATATATGACTGATACTGGGATTGATTCCAGCTTTGTAGGGACTAAGGTCTATGCAACAAGTTAAAAGTTACAAGACTGGTCCTTGTAAAAAGGATAAAAATTAATTCTATGACCATCAAGGAGGGAAGTTTTTAACAGCAATAAAGTCAGACACTATAGACTACTATTCACAACTCTTTCCTTTTTTGTTTTAAATTAATCTTTCATGATATAGATTCCACTACTGAATAGAACATCATGATGAAAAACAATGACACAATCATTATGACAAAAGTTGAGAATTCATCTGTCCAATTGGAAAAGGGCAACTTAATGGCTAGTTTCTCATAACGTCATAGTAGTGTCATGATCAGTGTTTTAAAATTTTCAAGAGCCCCGCCCCATCAGTACTTTCAGTACTTTGATTTTATAATCTGTATCAACTTGTTTCCTGCCATATGTGACAATTTTACACTTTTTTATGTTGAACTGCAGTAACCAGTCTTTACTCCAATTACAGAGGTTGAAAATATCGTCTTGAAGGTCAGTCTGATCTTTTCGTGATGAAACACTATTATATAACTTACAGTCATTAGCAAAAAGTCTACATGTGCTCCCAACTACTTCAGGTATGTCATTTACAAATAATATAAACAATATGGGTCCAAGAATAGATCCCTGAGGAATTCCAGAAATAACATTTGTCCATTCAGAAGCACTTCCTTTCTCATTAACACGTTGACTTCGGCCATTTAAAAAGCTGGTGAACCATTCAAGTAATTTCCCGGACACTCCAAAAGATTTCAATTTATGTAGGAGTCTTTTATGAGGCACACTGTCAAAAGCCTTGCGGAAATCAAGGTATACTATATATTTTTGTAAATCATTATCTATGGCTTCTGTCCAATCCTCTAGAAGTGTTAATAATTGCAAGATTGTACTACGATTTTTTCTAAATCCGAATTGACAGTCAGATTATAGATTTTGTCTCGTCAAATGTTCAACACGTATTAATTTCTCCAGTAGTTTACAAACGACTGACGTCAAAGAAACTGGACGATAGTTGCCAGGATCTGACTTAACTCCCTTTTTGAAAATACATGAAACATTTGCTCTTTTCCAAGCTGAAGGAACAGTCCCAGTGTCAACTGATTTCTGAAATAACATGCAAAGTGGATCCAATAGCTGTTCTGCACATTCCTTTAATAAAAGTAGATGACAATTATCTGGGCCACATGCCTTAGATACATTCAATAATTTCAAAAGTTTCAACACTTTTTCAGGTTTAATTTCAAGTGTTTGAATAAAATTTTCATCAGATAGTTTATTTTCCACTGTTGGCAAGTCTGAAATACCTTCATTAGTAAAGACCGAGGCAAAAAATTCATTTAATGTTTCCGCTTTTTCACTATTACTAGTCCTTATATTACCGTCTTTGTCCACTAGATCCCCTATTCCACTCCTGCTTTTAGGTTCATCCCTTACGTAACTCCAAAATGATTTCACATTAGTCCTAGCCTTTTCTGCAACTCCTTTTTGGAATTTCTTTTTAGAAAATTTCACTACTTTAGCCGTACTATTTCTAATTTTACAGTAATTTTGATATAATCCCTGTAACTGTGACTGTGTGTATATCTTTTCCATGCACGATATTTTTTCTTGACTTTACGAAGACAATAAAAATCCATCCACATTGTTTTTTTTTTTACTTTTGTTCTTCCATTTTTAATTGGAATAAATTTTTAACACATTCACTTATATGGTTGTGAATAAAGTTCCATGAGTCTTCTACATTTAAATTACACATGGAGTTTTCCCAGTCAACTTCATTCAAATAACTTCTTATCTCATCATATAATCCCTTAAAAAAGTTTGGTCGAGGGGTTTCAGTATCATCTTTTGAACTTTCACAGAGAATTCAAATATCAAACTAACATGATCACTGTTTCCGAGTTTGTCACCAATCTTTAAGTTTTCAATAATATATTCTTTATCTGAAAAAATTAAATCTAGACAGCTAGGATTTTGTCCTTCTCTATACCTTGTATAATCACTTAAATTACATTCTGATAGAAATAACAATCTCGAACCTTTTCTAAAAACTTAAAAGATGCATGATTTTCAGATACATTTGATACGAGTTTATTCTCAGATCAGAATCAGGTGGAAGTGGTGTGATTTTATATTTTAAAAACAATTTATCTGTAAATAGTGTTGATATTTTGAATAATCATGAATTTGATGAATTTCTATTCATACGTATAAAACTGAAAGGAACAGACATTCTTCTGATTGGGAACATTTACCGAAGTCCATCATCTTCATAAGTTTAATCATGAACAATCCAATCAGTGACTGATAATTAACTCCATTCCTCATGTGCGCACATGTGCAAGTGTTAATTCTAGTTGGATTTAATATGTATACAAATTGGGCCTCAACGAGCGTAAGCTCACGAATGGCTACCGAAGATTCAAGGTAAATTCAAGGTAAACTAGATGGGAGCCCGTGCAAGCACGGGTTTTAGGTAATGACAGTTCTCGAAACTGTTTCTCGAAACAGGCATGTTTAAAAAGCATGGGTGAGTATGCCGTTTATGGGTATTATTTCGAGAACAAAGAACGCATGCTTGGTGAATATTCAAATCAAAGCACTGAAAGTACTGGGGTATTCATTGTGTTTAGATTTATTCAATTTTTGTTGGGTTTTATGCTGTGGCAACACCTTATATAGATTATATCACAGCGGTCAGTCCACCTACTCACTGTTCCTGAAGAAGCTTTATCTCAGGATTTTGCTGTTAACAAACTACTCGGTGCATACTTTGTCAGTGACTGACGACTGTCCTACATGACTTAGAATCAGGGGAAGGGGACAGAATGACCGTAGATATTATTAATGCTGGTGATTACATTTTTTATCAAACTCTCTTCACAATAAAAATCTGCTTGAGTCATTTACAATATTGAACGATTGAATTTACGTATTACTATGACTACTGTTGTAATTAGTCAATGCTATTAACTGTTACAATATGACTATCACATTATTTAATTAGTCTGTGTGTCAAAAAATCTAATATAGGAGAGATTTAAAACTATGTAATTGTTATCTGTTATGTGTGCTACGTAGTGCACATTTTTTAGTAAAGTTGGACTAACACCCTGCTGCTATTCTATGATTTATATAGTAACTGAATAGAAAGTAATGTATTTAACCCCCATTTCTGCTTATCATAAAGGTCTTAGAAATTAATTTTACCTGCACTGATGGTGTTTAATGATGAAGGTTAAGATTTACAAATATTATTAAAAATTAATTGTATGATAAATTTCTTTTTTTCATTCGATGAACTGATTTAACAAAGAGGTTAATGTCGTCAAGTGAATGGGGTTATTTTTTGCAAAATAGTTGAAAGTGATTTATATGCACAAATTATCTATATTATGTAAGAAAATAAACAAATGTTAAGATTCAAAGTGATATGCTAAGATTTAATACCCGAGTTCATTAGTACACACAAACTAATAAAGGTGATATATGTTCCAAACATTAATTATGTTGATGACTTCAACAAGTTCAAAGATACTATTTCGATATCACTCATTACCTTCTTATCATTCATAGTCAACTGTGTTTCATATTTCATTTTACAGGCCCATTATTCTACTGATCGAGGGGTCGTAGGTTTTATTCATGGGCGGGGCATACTTTCGTTGAGCTTAGTTATGAAATAATTTTTACGGTAATTCTCCCTCCTACCACTCAGTCATCGATGTGATTTCTTTTTGGTTAACAGCTAGATCCAGAGATTTTGCCTTTTCAGGAACAGTGAGTGGATGGACTGATCTCCGTGATATAACCTATACAATATGTGTTGCTATGGCGTTAAGGCCTCAATGAATTGATCATATGTTCTATGAATTTTGTCTCAAAAAATAGAGCTGGCCAGCGAAAAAAAAACATTTTGAGAAGCGATCGAAAGGCGAGGAATAAATGTGTGATATTTTCATGAGAATTTTTATACAAATGAAAAAATACATGTTAAATATGAACATTATACAGAAAATCACATTATAGCATGTAGTTCAGAAAAAGCATAATAAGTAACTTTTAGTGTTTATACCAGTTGGTCATTTATTCAGCATATTGATATGATACAATCATGTACATTCAAAGATGAAATATGTCAAAATCTTTCTAACTTGAACCATATTATTTTGATATTGGGTACAGGGCATATAGTTTTGATTATTTTGCAGGTTGTTGTAAGAAAGATTATTTGCTGTTAACATACATAAATGCTTTTCATAAGGTACATACGTCATAATTAACTGTATTTTGTTCCATTTGCATTTACTATACTGCATAGCTAATACACTAAGTGAATTCGTTCAATATTAACCTTTAATTAGAGTCAGCATCCCTATAAAATGAAAATGGACCAAACTGGAAAACTTTAAAGTGAATAAATAGAGGCTTGTCATAAATTATGTGAAAGAAAACAATTACATCAGAACCCTTCTAAAATAAAAATTGACTAAACCTTTAGGTATATAAATATAGTCTTGGGGTACGTTATGCAAAATTTATTTCAAAATAAGTCAGTCGAGTATTTTGGGGCATTAACAATTATAATGTTAAATATTCTACCCCGTCTTACCTGCTTGTCGTAAATAACACAGCAGGGGGACATGACGTCACATAACTAGAGCAGTGTAGAGTTGATGAAAACATCAAGTGTTCAACTGATGATCAAACATGGTTGCATTTATAATTGATGTTTTCATTTTATAAGTGAAAAGTAACTAGAGCAAAAAATTTTTTTCCATTTTCTGAATTTTAAGCGCGTAAATCTGACGAACATGATCAATTTTTTGTAGCCTAAACCAAAAAAAAAATTAATAAAAATTAATGTTACGCGCCTAGGATTCGAACTCGAGACTTCATGGTCGGTAGTCTGACATGCTAACCACTAGGCCACAGACACGACGCTAATTATTGTGCTAAATTTATATACATATACAAATGCATGACATATAAAAATGCGCAATGCACAAAATAACTTTTCTCCGTACACAGATAGAATAAAGTTTTATTAATGTGAAAACATTGAATATCATAATTTTAAGTACTATTTGTTTAAATTTGTATTTTTTTCAACTCGTCTGCAATTGATAGTACTCGAGTATACACATTTTTCTGTTGCTATATTATTTTCTGGGTCGCAACAGAGTTCAATTATGTGTTGTTCGTTCTTTTTCTCATTTCTGGGAGCGCTGACATAGAAAGGAATTGTTTGCAAACAATTCCTTCCAATAATGTGAATGACTGTAAACTGCATTAAGAGAAACTGATTTAGTTTCGAGTACTTTCCTTCAATTCCTTTGTCTTCCGATGTCTGTCAGCAAATGCATATTTGTAGTCACGTGACTATAGCGCTTGATACGGAAACGTAGTTTCATTCATAATTTTTCATGAATGAAATCGATGTATACATCCGCGATTATCAGTTACGTAATAATTTGTCTACCATTGTTCAATTGTTCACAAATTTGTCAATACTCGGTGTCAATTCGAAGAAAGGTTTGATGCGTAATTAAATTGACGCGTAGGAATACACAGATGATCGATGAAACAAAAGAACTATTTGCGAACTATTTTATTGTAGCGGAATTATCCGGATGCTGTTCGGTTTTGTTGATTAGATATATAGGTCAATAGGTCAGTATAGGACTCCGATCGGAATACCGCTATTAATCTATTGGTAACAGAGTATTCATTGTTAAAAAACAATGAATACAAAAATGGCAAGAAGGTTGCACGTATTCTGGGTGATTCCCCATGATAATACAGCAGTTACAGTCATGTGATTACATTCGATTCAGTAAAGATCAGAAATATTTTATTTCACGTCGAGAATCAAACTCGAATTTTTCTTGTGGTAGCAGTGGTTATTGATATGATAAAGGGAGATAACCGCTGCGGGAAGTTTGGTTTGACGTGTCTATTTTTAGTTTTATCTAGAACTATTTTTAGACACAAAAAAAAACACTATTTTTGTTGATTTTTGGCAGTTTTTGCAAATATCAAGAGGCTTAGTCAAAAAAGAATTGTCAACTTGATATGACGGTATATAGGTGCTCCAGTGACAAACAAAAGATTTATTCAAAGCTGCGCAGTTTCTTCCACAAAACAGGAAACTCGCAAATTTAATAGTACTGTATAGGTTACATACCACTAAATGGTAACCGGAAGTAGGCATTTACCGGAAGTAGAAAGTGTGACATGGTCCTTATTTATTTTTTGAGAGTGCATGGATACCTCATTTGTGGTGCTTTTTTATATTGAAGAGTATGTATGTCTTTGACAATGCTTTTCCTATGAAAGTATGCAAAAATTCAATGGATCTGGTTAGTTTAGTCGCGAAAACTGGTTAAAAGGGGAGATGACTCTGTACGGCTGGTGAAGAGTTAAAAACCAGGACATTTTCAGGGTAGGAACTTTCAATCGAAATTTATTTTCTTATAAGTAACGTAAATTTTTTTCTAATACTTATCATTTTGAGGGGAATAGATAGATCTTTCAGCCTATATATGGTTTGGGGTATCTCACACCCCTGGGTCATAGTGTAATTTGTCATTGAAAATGAGACTTTTTATATACAACAAAGAAGGATTTTATTTAGTGGTATGTAACCTTTAAATTAAAGAGCCGTTTCGTCAATTATCTTCATTTCGTGTTTTAGTCGTGTGAAGGGAGATAACTGGCTTGTGTCCGAAGAAAACGTCCTTGGTGAAAAACGCACGAAATATAACACAATGTCAGGAGCTGCAAGGAAAGTTGTAAGTCGAGTATCGTGTTAATTATTGAGTTCATTCGATAATTCACAAAGTATTGATAACAACTTTTTTTATTTAAGAAATTTGAAGGTTATTGTAGTGTCCTGTATTTCGGTTATTGGCTATTTCGGATAAACAAAGTTTTATTTTTGATTTAGAATAGTAAATTTATATTAACTCTCGACAAAGGTTGACCGAATTTAATCAGCGAACAAAATACTTTATCATTTTGTATTGAGTGATTTATCTGTACATGTATACTCTGTAGTCAATGGCTAGAGTTACGGTACCGTAACTGTGACTTCTGTCCTTTGCATATTTTTGGAGTTTTTTCCTATGCAATTCCTTATTCTTGTCTGCTGCTTAACTCTAAAGGTATTGTCCTATTTTGCTTGTCTTAGGTATAACCCCGTTCTCTATAGATTTCCCATTCTTCAGATAAAAGGATAGTATGTCTGACTTGCAGCCCATTGGTCAAGGCTGAGGCCAAGGGTCAAATTTCAAGGTTGTTGGGACCTCACACATGGGTATACTGTCCCGCCTAACAAATCTTTTTTTTGGTTTGAGGTCGGGGCCATGCTGCTGTTCTTAAATTAGACATAAATCATTGGTAGGGGACTTTAGTATTGCCTGCAATACATACTGACCTTGTTAAACACAGTGTTTAATCTAAAGAGAGGTTGTATGTTGTATAAGATCAGTAACAACTTAATGGACATCACAGTAGAAGATTACTTAACTCCGGCTATTGGAAGAACCAGGAAGAAGCATACTAGCGCATACAGACAGGTCATGGCTCACACGGACTCCTACAAGTACAGCTTTTTTCCTCGCACCACCATAGTCTGGAATAACCTACCAGCACCAGTTGCTGAGGCCCCTGATCTGGCATCTTTCAGACAGGGGCTATCTTCTCTTACATATTAATGCCCGGATTGACTGTCAGTACAACCAATGAAGGTCAGGGCTGTGCTGGTTGGGTGAATTCTCAGGGACCGCTTCGGTAGCCGGAGAGGCCTGACCAGAGGCATGGAAAGCAGTCATCCAAAGCCTTTCACTATTCTCTATCTTTTAACTATCTTTCTCTATCTTTCCTATTTTCACTCTACTTTTTCTTATTTTTTGCCACTTTTGCCGAAACATAATGGTCAGTTATTGACAGTAGTTTCGTATAGATGTAGATGTAGATGTAGGGGGCCAGTTGGGCCCTTGGACTTCAAAATAGGGGGCCTAAGATGAAAAACGATGGCCATGAATAAAATATCAAAGTATTACCTTTTAATTGCTAATTTCTGTTATTAACTGTAACATTTTGACAAATTGAGCAAGGCAAGCCATATTTAAATGTTGCTATGTTTTCCATGCATCACCAATAAACTGTACACACAGCACTTATGATTAATTCTTTGTTTAAATATTTTTCATTAAATTGGTTCTTTTATCGTACTTTTTGTAAATATTAATTTATAAATTTACATTTGGCAGTGTATGTTTATAATTGATTTTTAGTCTGAAACACGGCATTGGCTGATAGATTACGGGCAACTACTCTTCCATTTTTCACAATTTCAATTTGGTTGAACCAATCAGTAGTTATTCAGTTTCTGGAATTCGGAAAAGGTAGAGGATTTCCCCCTTACTTTTTGCTAAATTATGAAGAACTTATTAGCAAATCAAAATGGTTATCAAATAACTTACGTAGATTTAAGAATGTTTCAATTAAAATTGCGATAGCAATGTATGACATTTCGATTTAGTGATTGAAGGATTTTATTTTTACGAAATTGAATACTATATTATGAATGATTAAAATACAAATAACTTTATTTGTTGTAAGATTATGACAAAGTTGTTTGTTTCTAGTGGAATTTAACGAATTAGTTCATTATCTAATCGGAGATTACTGTTATTCTCATCTTTATTTGTCTTTAAAAAATCAACTAATTATGTCTATTTAAACTGCCACACAACACGCTAATAATTCATTACAGTTATCAGCTTATCGGCGAACAAAAAAGAAAGTTTTATCTACCTCAATCAATGTACACCACAGTTTGTCACATGTTTAGTAATTGCAACCGTTTGATTACGTGATCAATTTTATCGAGCCATCATATATGTAGCCCTATTGATTTTTTTATAGGACGCCTATTAATTGAATATAGGTTTGTTTTACACATAAGTCTCAATTGTCAGTGATTGTTAAAAGCTTGGCTAAAAATTTAATGCATATCGCGGACTATCGGCTGGACTTTTAGCGCCCAAATAAATGCTCGATGTCGGTGCTGTTATGTGAATCATGAATCACAGAGAGAAGACGGCGTAATTATTAAATATGGGAGTAAATTGCTTGTAAGTGCAATTTTATGTCCAATAATCCATCTTTAGTAATATTGTATTGAAATTTCTACTGAAAGTTGTCAAATTCGCGATATAGCCATATTTTAGGGGAGTGCGCCCGACAGGCCCAATAGATGATTGATATTGTGCCATAAGGGGCCAATGGCACAATGGCGCGTTCTAGATTGAACCAGACCTTTTTTCTTTATATAACAGAGGCTGTTTACAGGCCCCTTCCCCTCTTGAAATTTTCTTAAAATCATGCAGTTTTCCCCAAATTTGCAGTTTACCTTGGAATTTTTGTTCCCCTATATGACATTGCGATAAAGTTGTTCTACATAAAAAAGGCCCCTTCACCAAATACTGTAAAAAAAACCCTGATTGAACACAGTAAACACATAAACTTTAGTAATTGTTATAAAAATATACATCAGCAGAAGACTTATCAATGTCTTGTATCTGATATTTCAAGAAGCAAATAAAACATGTCATAAATTATGCTCTTATTTCATCAAACACTTCAGAATTTCAATGAATGTTATATAAAACTTGAACAATACTATATTGGTTAGTTCTTACTTCAACACCACTTCTCCCAAGAACCCCACCACTTCTCCATATTTCAAGTCCAGGGAGAAGTTACTTCTCCCTAAAATTTTGTCCTAGCTAGACCCCGAGTACATGTATACTGGAGTTCTAGCAGTTTTTATGACACTCCTTGTATATCACCAATTCTTGCCTTTCAATATATCGTTACAAAATTTTCTATCAATTACAGCCCTATAGTAGGGAGAGCTTGCCGTCGTATATATGACCTAAATTTGTGTTGAATACAATGTTAAAAAAAACAACAACAGCAGGCCCGGATTTACCGGGGGGGGCACAGGGGGCACGTGCCCCCCCCCCACCTGGCCCCACAGATATTGACTCTCATACAAAGAAAAAGGCACAAAATCGGCACCATCAAAGCAATATCAACTCGACTTTTAGATTAATTTTAATATGAAATCATCCATCCGAGCTATTAAAAAAGATAATGATCTAAATTAATACATTCAAGCATCTCAGGGTACCCAGATCGGGCCTTATCAAGCGTTCAAATCATTGATCGTGCAAGTGTATGGTCCCTCTATACAGACACATAGATACCAATTGCTATGTTTATTGTCTTTATTACACATACCTCAACAGTATATTTCAGACCGTCACCAGTGAAATTACCATGGTAACTAGCTTACGAGGCCTAAATTTGGTTATTGTGCACTCTCCAATCTTATTTACTAGTGGAAATCATCGGCGTTTTCATAGCAAGTTAGACACAGAAAAGACAAGGACAGATAGTCAAGTGCATTTTATACGTCACTACTATGACATTCGAACTTAGTTAATTTCGAAAACATGCACGATCGTCTGATGATTTTTATGGTATTAAAATTCTGAATAACTTTTAAAAAGTGACCGAGTCTAAACATAAATTAAGTATTTATGGAGGACATCGGCGTTTTTCATATCAAGTAATAGACTGAGAAAAGCCGAGTATACAGCCGTTTCGCGTTAAGTTAAGCAATTGCAAAAATATCATGTCACATAGTATTTTTACTAAGAATATAGCATGGTTTATTACCAAATTTGTCCTTTACCTAGGAGACATATGTCTTTACCGAAAACATATACATTTATAAACATAACCATTACTAGATGATAATTTTACTCAGCGGGAATGTTGCATATTCATCAAAATACCTTGTCCCACTGTTTGGGTCAATTGATATTCAGATTTATTGCCACCCTATTCTGCTCAAGGAATGAGAATTCTGACTTTCATCATAAAGCATACACATAGGCCAAACAACTGCAATAGTTTGAACTTCCACAACTTACATCATAAAAATATTTACGCATTGACTTTGCTGTCCCACAAATTCACGTGAATTACGTTACCATTTTCCACAGGCTTGCTGGCATGATGTTCATTGCATTATATATATGTATTTATCTTCTGGAAACTACTCAATGTATGTAGCACAAAATTGACAAATGAGATTGGTTGTTAATTAATTGTTTAATTCACACATCTCCTCGGAACGGTATTCACTCAATAAAACCTAGGTTTAGTGAATTACGTTACTAGCTGTTTTCATACACACTAACATTACCTATATCCACTTACTAAATTCCATCTAAACTACCCTCTTATAAACTTAAGTAATAACCAAATGAATTAACATTGCCTTGATGCAATTAAATAAACAGCCCAATAAACGATCGATTCGTGAATTACGTTATTGTGAATTACGTTACCGCAAATATCAGTTAGTCGCCTAAATTAGGACCCAGGGTCAATTATAACAGGTTAAATTTACAGCAACACATAAGAACGTTGAGGTGTCAATATTTTGAAAGTTTTTGAAGAAGGAAATTGCATAAGTAAGAGACTTTTACGAATAATTTATGATGAATGTGAGTCATGTATGTTTCTTAAATAGTTTCATCATACAAGTGCATAATAGATAAATCAGTTTTGTATCAGTTGTTTTTTCTGGGGCATTATTTTAGTTACACAGAAACAATTATTTTGTATCGTTCATATGTCCATGCTAGACACACATTTTAAATGGTAACGTAATTCACAGAGCGGTAACGTAACTCACAATCCCTCTAATTTTGTTTGGCCAGTGGGTAAAAGCAAGGTTGAGATGCAAAGGGCATAGAGAGATTAAAGAAAGCCAAAATATGTCTAAAGCTACTTGAAAAGAGAAAATTAATTGAATTAAAACTTTAAAACATTTTACAAACTAACAACCAATATAGGTCCAAATATATTTTGAATGAGACAAAAATGTATACGATTATGGACCCATAAAATATATAAAAGCAAAAACCAAAGGAGGCGCATGACGATAAAAGGCAAAATTGCAGATCGTTGTAACACTAATCTAAATATGGTAGCGATAATTGATTATAAGGCAGATGGATTATGCGATTTAATTAAAATGGTAGCAGTGCCCAATTCCTTTTATGTAAAGAAGGAGATATTCTGACATGGTATTAAACATGAAGGTCACAGAGAGAAGCGGGTAGCTGGAAGACTACATGTTCTGTGAAGAAGGCAGACAAGAAGATAGAGAATCTAGATGTAAAATTGTCCGTGCTACAGTTCAAATTTATCAACACTTGACGCAAGAGACAACCAGCGGTGCAAACTTGTGGGCAGACTGTTAGATACTGTTTTGTATATTCTATGTATAAGAACGTTGGTAATAATTACAATAATAATTACATGTAGGCAATAAAATATGTTATATCTAAATTGGTGATTATGTGGAGTGAGAAAACCATGCACTTGTCTTTACAATAAGAAGTTACATCATCGTTACTCAACGCTGACGTCGGAATGCTTCAAGTTCAATATACTAGAAGTGTTGAAACATGTTACATGTAAACTTATTTTTCATGCATCAAATATATTTTTTAAAGCTTCAAATCAATCTTGACAAAGAGAATTGAGTGATGTTCTTTTACGTTTAGTCCAACGAAACAGAAATAAATCATGTATAAACTGCAGGCTTCCAATTATGCCTCGTATGTAAAATATGAAAATATTTCATATAACAGAAAATATGCCCCTCCATTTAAATCATTGTTAACAGTTTGGAAAATTGTGTTTGCAAACTCGTTAACTAATAATAAATTATACATAATGACCAATAAGTTAGTTTTCATCATTGGCAGAACAAGTATTTCTCTATTGTTAAATTAAGTTAGAGTGTCGGCAATATAGAACATTTTCAAACATGAAAGAAGTTTTGTACAAATATATTGTGAATTACGTTACCGTTCTTTTCTTAAATTAGCGACATTATGGTTCTCCATGATATGTCCTTTTACAGCTTTATCAAGTATTTACTACGTATTCAGTGTTGTAGACATTTATTTGTTATCACAGCTTGCGTATTAATCATTTTGCAATGCATTTTAAAAGGCATTTTGAAATTTTATAAAACTGCGTAAGTCGTACAAAGGTTTCAATTATATAAAGGTCCGAATCATCCAATCTACTGCTTAAAATCTAAAAATTAGCATAAATGAACTATACACTAAAGAGATTTTTCCATTTTATATCTCTAGTTAACAGTATTTACTTTTATAGATGCACGCCATATAAAATAGAATTTATGTGAATTACGTTACCATTAGTACATATAAATACACGCAATTGTAATACAACATCCTTTCAATATTTTGACACCGAAGTTTGAATACTTTTAGGAAAGGGTTTGACATTTTGTATCGATATTTCAATGTTAAAGTATGTCATGCTTATCAGTATCTATACTTTTTGACAGGGAAAGGAATTTTTCTAAAAGAAAAAAGCCAATAAAATAGTCTATAATCTATTTGTTTCGTCCTTATTATGTTTGATATACATATTTGTTCTTGTTATGTGTTGGTTGTTTGATAGGTAGAAATGATCAATGAATTGAAAAAAACTCATCATCGGTGTCACACATGGTTTGTATTTTAATTTTAGACATTGTTAATAATTGATTCACTACAGTAACGTAATTCACGGATAAGAATTACCAGGTAAAACTCATCACAAGTATTTACTTATTAACGAACTTGTTATTAAAAAAATTTCTGATTTTAAGTCCGTGAAAGTTTGAAGTTTACATTTTTAAACAAACTTTTTGAGTGCTGCAACATAAATTTCATGTGACATATTTTCTCAATAATTGCTTAACTTAACGCGAAACGGCTGATAGTGGAATGAATGTTTGTCATTAAAATGAGTTAATTAAAAGTGAGTTAAAATCGGAAAAAAGCGAACGTTTTATTATTTTTTTTTGTTTTTTTTAGAAAATGTAGGTAAATGAATTAAACTTTCAAGTAACTTTTCAAAAGTGACCTACCCTACAACAAGTTTTCTTACGAAAAACAAGACAAAAATTAATCAGTGGTTAAACATTTTTTTCATCCAATCATAAATTAATAGGCTTGTGTTTCGTTAATTTTTAAATCGTTGCTTTTATTTTATATCATTTCACATGTTTAAAATACTTGCATTCCTAATGATTTTTTCCAAAGGAATCGAAAAATGTGATTCTTCGGCGGAATTCCACGTTTTGGATCGTCCCAACAAACATTCTTGTAAATCCACTGAAACGTCCGAAAAACTCACAACAACGCTGAATTTTCAACACAATAAACTATATGCCTCTTATTTAAAAAAAAATTATCATCTGCATTCGGTGATTTTATACAAGTTACCAAGTGTATTTTTTATAAATTCTCGGCATTTACATGATGAAATTGCTGATTTTTTTGTAATTCAGGATTTTATCCATTCTCGTTCCTTAATTGAAACCTCGGTGTACGAGAATGGGATTTAATAAGCCAACAAATTAAATCTAAACGAACAAAACGGGCACATGCATGAAGGATACCTCAATTATAGCACTCAATATTTCCTTGGTAGTGCCCAAAAGTGCTTAAAATGTAATGATAATTTACCAAATTTTAGCTTCATTAATCCTTTTAAAGTGTGTTCAAAAGTGCTAAGATTTACACCTTTGACATGCAAAAATTCAAACTTTTTCCGCATCTTCGGGAGGGGATACCCCTCCCGTCCTCCCCTCCCGAACCCACCCCAACCGTACTCCCCACTTACGACCCCTCTGTATCAGGCCCTGTGATCTGACTCACATGAATGCATTTTCTTTATTTATGAATATTTATTAAAAGCTAATCAATCACATGAATCTGAATTGTTACGCATTGCATCACTTTTCTACAGAAAAAAAAAGATTATTAACCTAGTTTTAACTTCATTCAATTTGTTTAAAAGAGCATTTTAAAGTGCTCAGATTTGCACCTTTGACATGTGAAAACTAAAAAAATTCTATACCGTCCGGAGGGGGTATCCCTCCCGAACCCACCCCCTGTGCCCCCCACTTACGACCCTTCTGGATCCGGCCCTGAACAGGGTAGTTTAATTGGATAGGATTCGATCCAACACGTAGCTAGCTATCCAATTACAAGTCCAATGTCGTAACCACTTGGCCATGCCTGCTTCTCAAGCACACAAAAACATGTATACAGTTGGCAACATTCCAGGGACCTTGATTTTGTGTATAAGAAGTTAATTAATAATATCCATGTAAGAACTTTCTGAACTTTGTGTAATCATAAACTAGATATTAAAGAGTTAAGGACTTAAGGTTACATGGAATTTCACAGATATTTTATTGTAAATTTTATCTTTAATTATTTGTAGTTTGGGACATTAAATCCTAATTTCATTCTAAATGTACGGGAAAAAAGGTGCGAGTCAACTCATCAAACGACCGAATTGTCAAACTTAAATTTATTGCACAACCATTAGACCAACTGGTCAAACTGATGATATAGTGTAATTTGTTTTGAGGGCATACAACAGACATCTTTATTTGTGTATAGCTTAAAAGGGAGGTAAATTTTTTCGACAATGTAAGGGTAAAACCATCCAGTTTTGTACGGTGCTCCTTCAGAGTAAATAAAGTGTAGTTTCAACAAGTTGCAGTGGCTCTTTAAAAAAAGACGAGCTAGTGCTATAAAATGACACGGAAAAATCTCATGTGGTTTAATTACTTGTTAAAAATGCTGGGGAATTCTTTCAGCCATTCAAAGCATTTAATTCTAGGTAGCTTCTCAGTAAGTTTTTTTTAATGTTTGATTGGAACAAAGCCGTCGATTTAATTGTTTATTATTAATTTGGCAATTAAGATGGCTTTTATCGATGCAAGAATACGGGACATAGGAGACATTAATAAAAAGATAATATTATAAGAATTAATTCAAACCAAATGGTGACATTGTCTTTAGTTTATAAATCCATTGTGTTTCTTTTAATAGACGGTTACTTTTATGGTCTATAGGCACTCTATTAATAAAAGATTTTTCTTTTATGCCTAAAGAGTTATGTGTACATATCTCAATCTGTGAAATATAGTAATTTATAATGGAGAATCTGGCCAGTCATAGAACTTTTAGATAAAAAATTTACCTTTTTTTTGTCTAAGACCATAACTCGGGTCGATATTGCAGTTGGTAGCGCCCCGGGATTTGGAATCTCATGCCCGAGGGGGTGCGTATTGGAATCCCACCCAGGGAGGTTGTACCTTTCCATTAAAATTTTACAATGTCGATTTTCCTCCATTGATTAGATAATATGGAGAAGTTTCTGGCCTTGTGGAAAGGTAGGTGAGTACTGGTTATAGACAATGGTCCATGAAAGGTAGGTTAGGTGCACTGGACTCCGTAAAATGACCTAAATTATGTTGACACGGCATTAAATCTAGTAAAAAAAAGTCTAGGACCATGCAAGACATTTTTGGTGTCAAAGGCATACCCTAGTAAAACATCTGGGTGATAAAAAAGAGTCTAATTTTTGGCATCACTTTAAGCAGATGATTTTCTATGAATATGGTGTTGTTTTGTAAAAATTGCTACAGCTATGTACAGTAGATTTATTTTGCTTTTTTTCAGACAGCTGGTCTGACTGGTCTAAAAGTGTTTGAAGATCCACATGTGGTAAGATCATAATAAACAGTTTTATTCTATTTTTAAATACATTCTTGTAATAGAGGATTCTCAATATTTATGCATGAATTTCAAAACGAGGTTAAGATGGGTCAGATGTAAACAACTCTCCTAGTAGTATAAATGGCAGGAGGAGGTTACAGGTATCAGTCAGTAGATTTATAAGAAAATACAAGTTTAACAATTAATGTTGATGTGTTTGTGACTGTAACTTGAACAGACGATATTTTATGTTGATACTCATGTTTAATCTTTTACTTATATTCAAAAGACAAAAATATTAACAAGTGTTTCCAGGTAATATTTAGTTCTGGTTTTTTCGTTAGGCAGTCTTTTTTTAAAAAGATTAAGCTTATTAAATTGTCTTACTTCAACACATATAATATCTTAAGTTTTTTTTCACAGTTAATACAGTTAATACATTATCAAAAGTAAAAAATACAGTTAAATGTAGATTTATATCAATGAAAAAAATACAAAACCTGAACCTATATTACTGTAAACATTCATGTAATTTATATTCAGAATCCAGGATCAACTAATGCGTTCAAATCAATTTATGTGTGTCAGGAACACACTTAATGGACCCCCAAAACAGAAAATTAATACTTTCCAAAATGTGTTTGACTGGTCCATAGCCAAGAATACCACAAAAACATAAGGATAGAAAAAACTAGCAATATCAGGTCATTCTTCACAACTGTATGAGCATCTTGGTATATACAAGTCAAAATAAAGCATTTCCAGAAATTAGGAATAATCAAGATTCGACTGAAGAAAGGCAAAATATTAATATACCTAAGCAATGTCTATTTGAAAACAAAACAACTTTAATGATTAAGTTTGAAACTATTTTGGAAAGGAATGATAGAGATAGGGATATACATGTCTATCATGATAACAAAGTCACTATCAATAACGTATAATCTCATATGATTTAATTTACTATACTACATAATTATAGTCACTACCTAATTATTGTCATGGTTCTGTTTTTTAGATTAAAAACAATTTTTTGAAGGAACTGATGATATTTCAAATAACATATAAATATTGAAGTCATCAGAAGGGTAAACAAATTATTGGCAATCTATTTTAATGGTGTCTCTTGGATAAGTCAGTTGGGATTGTATCAGTTCTCATTTTTAAGGTAACGCATGTATTGTTGTACTAAAGACACGTCCACCAGATACAGTTTTAAAAAAAAAATATTTTTCATTCCTTCCCTTACAAACTGTTCAGAAGTACATTTTCTCTGTAGACGTTATATTGGTTCATTAGTGAAGTTGAATACAATGAATATAGAACCATGCATACAGTAAACCAACTTTATCTTCATACAACTAAATAATTATACTATCAATAGTTACGTCATTTTATTGCTCTTTCTTAATAAACTTCCTTAGCAATGAATGTTAACCTGATAGCCTTTGATTTGCTATGGTAATTATTAAAAGATCAGATCTACAACAACATACTGTAATAAAATAAACAATTGGTCAGTCTAACATTATACTGATTGCTACATAAATTGCCAAGTGTATTTACACTGTATTTTTGTTGTTTTTGTTTAATGATAGGTATAATAGGTAAAAGTTTTTCATATCAAATAGATAAATAAAAAAATTATTTTTATTATTCAACATATTTCAGTAACAACCTGACGAACAAATCAATACTTCTCCCAAGATCTCTATATCACACAGTGTAACTACGCTGGCTTATCAGTTTGTTTACATTTGACCCATCTAAACCTCGTTTTCACTACCTCATGAATTATTCATGAGCATAATATTAAGAAAGGTCTATGATGTTGTTTATCTATTTTTGTCCACAAATGAGGTTCAACCATTAATAGATCACCAAACTATTGTTGTTGTGACGTACCAGTACTAGAATCCCATTCTATACTGACGGTTGCTTACTTTCTCTCATATAGAAAAATGTTATGCTCAACACATATTAAATTCTATATCACTTTTAGTGATCAGACTTAGTGGTCAGCAACCATAACTATGTAATCAGTAAAGTTAACCACTAACCAGTTGATGTTAAGTTGATATCCAGCAGTATTTAATGCTATTTCTTAGATGACATGTTAATACATAGCAAAGGCAAGCAGGAAAGTGAAAAATGGTCCTCTAGTTTAATTGATGCACCTGAGATAATTATTCATCAGTCATAAGGGCTGAGTAATTTTTATTTTCAGTACTTCTGTGTTGTTTTTTAACATACTTTAACACATTATTTACAGATAAAAATTTAAATGGTTGTACTGTCCCAACACAATTGGAGTCGAAGATATTTGTAAAAGTTGGTGCGTGATCAATTGCTTTAATTTCAACAAATGAGAAAAGAAACTTATTTTACAAAAGTTGCACATATACAAGTTCATAATGATTTTTTTTTTCAATAATAATTTTCATTATATATCTAATAAATCTAACCAATCGAAAATCTGCATTTGTACCACATGACCGTCCAATAAAATTCTCGTATTGGATCCAAAAAAAAAATTATATATATTATTTTCGTATTAGAGGGTTGGGTACATGTGTACTTAATGATGCTAGTGATAATGATTAGTTCAAAGTAAACAAAAGATATATAATAAAAAGGTTATAATATATTTTACTGTGCAATACGGAATATATTTGGTAAAATGTACAGTAAAACGTATAATAACCTGTGAATATTTTTGAAATATATTTTCATTGACCCACATCACAAATCACTGTAATATATGGAAGAAAACTTGATCTTTTCATTGGATTCATGTACATGTATATTATAATACAAATGTATATAAGTGTAAGAAAATGTTATTGTTTGTATATTTCAGAAACTAGTTCATCTATATAAACGTACATTACATGTACTAGAGAAGATGCCAGCTGAAGCAGGATATAGAGTCAACACTCAAGCTATCATAAAGAATAGACTTCAGCTGGTACAAACAGTAAGTAAATCTATTATATAACTTACATTACACTTGTTATTATTTTAAAAGGTTTCTGAATTAGTTTTAATAGTAACATTGAATGGGCTTACTTATTGAAATAAAAACATGCTCATTTCAAAAAAAAATCTGTTTAGTTCATTATACCCCCGCTTCGAAGAAGAGGGGGGTATACTGTTTTACCCTTGTCCGTCCGTGCGTCCGTCCATTACAAAATTTCCGTCGCAGTTTTCTCAGCAACTATATCATGCAGCAGCCTAATACTTTGCATATTGCTTCATCCCATAGTCCCATATGGTGTAAAGCGATTTCATGCTCCTTGCTCATCTACTTCCTGTTTGTCGCATATTTTTAGATTTTGGCAGGGGTATCACTAGTGAGCATTAGCTCACAGATTTACTTGTTGGTTCATGATTTAAATGGTGTTTGTCATAGGTAAAGAATTTAAGTAAATTGTAATAAATATTTTATTTTTATATTTTAATTTTTTGTTGTCTGGAGCTGTAGTCCAGTGGTTGGACGCACCATTAGGGATCGAGAGGTCCTGGATTCAAACCCCACTAGGGGCACTGCTAATTTCCTTGAGCAAGAAACTTACCTACAATTGTTCTACTCCACCCAGGTGTAAATGGGTACTGTGAAGGATCTGCCAGCCTGAAGGAGTTTTCAATGATCAGGAGTTATACAGAAATTGTAGTCTGCTAAATATATACGTAGAAGCAGTTTTTATAATGCACTTTAACTTATAACTTTTTATATTTTCTTGTAAATAAGATCACTTAGACATTTTATTTACTAGACTATGAAATATCATGTTTTACTACAATATCTTTTACTATGTGATATATCAATTTTTTTACCTTTTACCTTGCATTGGTGTTGTTGTAACGCTTCAGTGTTAAGAATTTAGGTTCAACAATTATAATGTTATGCCTTAGCAACTACTGAACCCGGTTTGGTGGCACTGTTGGTAGCACGCCGGAATTTTGAATCTCATGTCCCGAAAGGGGTACGGTTCAAAGAACACCTGGCAAAGTTATAAATAATGCCAATTTTCCTCCATTCATAAGTTATATGGAGAAGTTTCTGGCCTTGTGGAAGGGTAGGTGAGTACTGGTTATAGACAAGGGTCCAGGAAAGCTAGGTTAGGTGTGCCGTTAGATGACCAAAATTGTGTTGACACGGCATTACTCCAAGTAAAAAAAAAAACGAAATAAATAAACTTAGCAACTACTAAAGGGATTTACTTGAAACTTCACATATGTTTTAAAGGGTTACCAATTGAATGTCAAATACCAAGTTGCATAACTCTTGCATAAATTTGACTGAATTTCGCTAAGTGAGCTGAGAAAACACATTTTCAAGAGACAAACCACAGGCAAAAATGTTCTATTCTGAGCTCTTTATATTGAAATAAAAAGATCCCAAATTGGCAAATATTCTGTTTGTTTCCTACTTTTTCCGAGTTCTGTTAAGACATATTTTTACTCAAATATAACGCAATGTCATTTTTACTTTAAGATGACATTGTTCATACTAAAGATACAATTTTGATCTTAATTTTTTACTACAATCATGATTTGAGGTATATTTGGTCATAAAGCATGAATGAAAAATGTTTCTTTACTGCAGGAAAAAGATGTGTCTGCTTTAGAATCAAAGGTAAATTGTGGATTAATTGGTGAGGTAGTAAGACAGGCAGAGAGAGAACTTCATTTAGCCAGAAACATGTTACAGTATAAACCATGGGAACCATTGATAGCTCAACCACCTAAACGTCAGTTTCAATGGCCACCTAGTTAAATATATTAATGTATAGTGTAAAAACTTGACTTTAAAACTGGTGTACAATAAAATAATGAATCAGTTTTCACTAATAAATTTATGACATTAGAAGTAGTTCTGTTGTGAATGATCCGACCATTTTTTATCAACTGAATTTATAATAATAATTTTTAAAACAATGATATTACTTTTAGGATGAGTTCTGTAATGTTATTTTTCTGACTGTTGTATTTTCCTGGTAAGATATTAAAAATTGAAATATTTATGTCAGTTGTCTTGTTTCCAAGAGTGTTATGATACTTTGATTCAATTTAATTATTTAGATTGTATTCTTTTTAAAAAAGAGATACATTGTATATGTAGACAGACTGGGACTTTCATTTTAGCTTGTCAATTCTGTTACTTCTTTATTGATTGACCAAGATCAAAATGTTTGAATGTCTGAACTGAAATAAAGATGTTTGACAACTGCTGATTGTGCTGATTGAATATAGGCCTACATTGTATTCTTTAACAACATATGTACCTGGTATTGTACTTGGATAGATAAAATTATTTCAGACCTGTCAAGGGTGACAAGAGTCAAAGTGTGAAAAGGGGTTTTAAAGGGGCAATTGCCACTGGTAGGTGAAGCCCCCAAGCCAATGGTGTATTCTCAAATGGTTCATGAAAATATCAAAATCATTGCATATTGAGCCAACTATTAACATGCATACTTCTTGCATTACATTTACAGGCTCAGTTTTGCTGCACCCTTGCAGCAAGTGATGTCAGTTTTCAATCTTCAAGATTGACAAGTAGAATTGACATTTGTTGTTCACAGCAAGCAGTAGCACTAGCTTGGTCATGTTGGTAATAATGTTACCTAATTAGTACAGAATTAAAATACGATCATCGATGGTTGATCAAAAATAAACTGGATTGTTTGAACCTTAAGCTGCATTGTGAGATAAGATAAATATTTATTAACTTGTACGAGAAGTTGAAATCTGTGCACAAGATGGTGGCACAAGATGGTGATTTCTGTTTTAAATGTGGGAGTCTCACGCTGAATGCATGATTTTTGACAGGTATATCCTTTATAACCATAAACCTATATAGATTTATGTTACTTCCACAAAACTATAGGTAGTTTTCATTGTACCTGGACCGCTGCAAGCCGTAAATATCTACCTAACTACAACATTGATTGTGATAAAATTTTGCACACAATATTATTTCAACTTTTCCTTCTAGGATTATATTTTTTAGACTTTTTAAATGATAAATAGGGTGCAATGCAAAATATTTGCAATTTTTCATCGAAATTCCGGTGGGAGGAATAATAGGCTGTTCTGGTTATAATAGTGTCATACTTACAATGTTTTTGTACAAAATCATGTGCACTTACTGTAAATTTATCGTTGAAATAAACATTGTTTGCTTAGTTGTAAAGTGGAGGCCCGTCTTTTGAATTGTACTAGTGATAGAACACATGTAAAGTTTTTAAGTACAGTTTAAGCTTATTGGATAAACTGTCAATCCAATGCCGGGCCTCATATTTAGCTATAATTTTGTATCAACTGTTATATGGCTGTTCTGATTATAACACATACCCAATAAACAAAACCCTCTTTTTTGGCTTCAAACTTTGCATTGCATGTCTATGGAAAGTATGTTATGTAATTAAAGAAAAAAATGATTTTTTGGATTTGAGAAAGAAAATGCTTGTTATGATCACATAAAATTTTAGTAAATTCCACCCGATAGTGATTTTTTATGATTTTAGTGGTTCAGGTTTAATGCAGACTACCTATATCATAGACTTATTTTGATATCAAAGTTTTACATTTTATAGTCTTGGTTTATCCTACTGCAAGTTAACCATGGTAACAGCTATTACCTAGATGATCATTTGGCTAATGATATCCTTCTTTCAGTAATAAATTAACCCAAGTAAATTCAGTGCTTCAGCTATTGGATTTAATTTTGATCATTGGTCTGTGTTGTATACTGTCATCAGCAGAATAAATAAATACATACATGTACAAATTTCAATGAACATGATCACCTTTATTTGTAAGAGACATTTTAACAACAATATATTTTAAATAACTATGATATCACATTTTAATTTCAGGTTGAAATCCCTCCATCTATAACAACCAATGTATATATTACCACTGAAACATTCACTTTAACAATACTGACATTAAAATCATTATATAATTAGACTTTGTTCCAACAAATGATTAATTGCTGATTATTCATGTTTTTATATACATGTAAATAAAACTAGGTAGAAGCTGACATCTGTCCAACTTGATACAGAGTTTGGTAGGGGAATACCTGCAGAAACTAGTTAATGACCTAATTTCTTCAAGTAATGTATAGGTGTTGCCCATGAATCCAACCCACAACCTCTGAATTTATAATTAGACAGGCTGGCATCCCAATTGTGGCAAAGAATTAAAGTAAATATATATAAGAGTCTATTCATCAATATAGGATACATACAGTGACTTACATCACTAAAATGAGTACATTAAGTTAAATCTAAGTTAATATAAAGTTTGATATGTTATGACTAAATAATCTATACAATAAAAGAATATTTACTGTTCATTTTTTAATAAAAATATTTGCATTGTGAATACAACGGAAGAAAAATTTAGTTTAAATGGTCACTTCTAACAAGCATCGATTACAAACTGGTAATTGTGAATAACCAGATCTATAATGATTGGAAACTCATTAAAACCAAATCAAGACTTTTTAAGCTAAAACTTTCATGACAATCTCTTAGAGCAGAGAATCAAGAAACCAAATCCAGAAATAAACTTAACTAGAAACAGAAACTAATTATGTTTTGAAATAACTTAATTTACATATCACTTTTGATATGCTGGAACAGATATTGAACTTAACAGATATATAATCTAGAATCCAGTATTATCTTAATTAAATATGTCGAGAATATAATACAAAATGTGTATTGTAATTATTGTGTACTGTGAGACAATAAGAAAATTAAAACAAGTTTTACATGGACTTATACAAACATAATATTACATTTTATAAATATTTGGCACACAGGACAATGTAAGCTAGATGATATAATACTGTACACTATGTACACTATGTACTACATTGTACACTGATTCTCTAAACTTATGACGAGTATAAAAGTCATTATAAAACAAACATGGAAAGTTTGATAAATGAAACAGGATTAGAGTCTAGAACCATGGCCAGTTGTTTTAAATTTCTCAAAAAGTGATCAATAACAATGCTACAGTGAAATTTTGAATCTGTGCTAAAGTCAATGTAACACATCAATTTTAGCACTGCAGATTGTAACAGACTTTACAGTTTTCTAGGATTCAGTGTTTTTATTGTTTTATATGTAAATATACAATGTACACTGATTATAAACACTTATATTTACAGCTACCAGCTCATCCAACCAGTTGAACAATTATCTTGTACCAGTGCTTGCTAACCTTCCCACTAGAAGCCGACATTTTCTTCCTACACAGAAAATCAACAATATTGACAACTTTTTATGGAAGAGTATTATCTGCTACAGACAAAAAACCACACTGAAATGTCAACTGGTATACAAAACTATTTTGTGGGGAAACCAAGAAGTCATATGCATGTACACTGTCCTCCAAAAGTTTCATCACAGCTAAAATAATTAAATCTCTACAATTTCTATGTTCAAATTTGCATAATTATTATATCATTAGTTATTTTATTCATTATTCATGAAATTAAAATGTTTTTTCTAGTACATGTAGTACATTTATATTTTGAGTTACAGCAAGTGATCTGTCAACCTCCAAAACTATGGTCATTGTATCCCAATGAGCCAAAATAAACTTTGAGATATTTATGTAATTTCATATTCATAGGGTAAATGTACTGATTTCAAAAAGTAAAATTTAAAGTCATTTAACAATAAATTGCTAATACATCTTTTTGAAATTCTATTTAGTACAATGTAAATTGTGAATGTGAGAAGGAACTTTTGGAGGGCAGTGTATATTACAAATAATCTTGCAATAAATAACACATGCCAATATCAGAAATATTCATGCAGACAATAAATTCTTATTCCTATCAACACTTAAGTGATGTGAACATGGACATATATTAACCATTGTCCGTTGGCTAGATAAACATAGAATAATGATAATCATCTAAAATTACAAGTAGTAAGTTGATTGTCACACTGTCTGACAATAATCGGGAAATTTAACTGCCATGGCCCTTAGTTCCAAGATTAAAATCATTCCACCTTTTTCTTCTGATAATTAACACTAGCTGTAACAACTGTGTAGAAGAACTGATTAGTGTAATGTATTTGAAGAACATCAAATATTTTTGAAATAAAATGACCAGATATGTATTTAAAGATATCATGGATTTTCACAAGTTCTAAATCAAGTAATTTTATCACAACAAAACCAGTGCAGCAAACAAGTGCAGATATAAAAGGTTTCTTGCAGTTAGCATTGGGCACTTTGAGCCACGAAAGAATTGCTCCAGTTATTGCAAAACATATATGAATAAACAAACAAATCTCAAAACCAATGTCACTATATAATGTAAAAATATAACTACAAACTGATACCGTCATAAATACAATAATTCTTAAACTATTCCATCCTCGACTGATAACTGTTCCCCATAGAAATACCCACATAAAGAAAGGTAATGTGTACCATTGATCTAAAACACCAAAGTTATGCATTTGAGTCAATATTCTAATAGCTTGTATAGGTCCATAGCAGCAACTAGCCAAATTAAACATGTAAAATAATGTTGCATCAGAGATGGTGATTTTCTTGTTGTCAAGGGCAACAGTTGTAGAAGCACACCAAGCTGCTCCAACTATAACATATCCAATATTCACAACAGTGTTCAATGGCATCTTTAAAAACTTTGGTAGAAATATTTTCAATTTTTCATAAACTTCTTCAGCATAATGCTCATCATTGTTTTCAACCTTTGCTTTCTGGAAATATCCTTGAAATACAGTATAGGTCATTCCTAAGGTAACAATAACTACAATAACCATACAACTAGCCATTAGTTTTGGTATCATCTTGGTAGACTTGTACCTGAAAACATAAACAACAACACTTAAAAGGGAAATTAAATTATGTTATATTGATACATACAATATACAAGTGTACATATTTAGCATATAAAAATAATATTATCATGGCAATTAAGTAGATGTAGTTTGATTTTGCTTGTGTTCAAGTACATTTTCAGTTTTATCATATTGTTCTCTTTGATGGGAGTTTGAAAATAAGAATACCAAACTTTTATCACATTTTGCTCATCAAAACAGATTGCAATACCCTAATTCTACCCAGCATTTCAAAACTCTTGCAAGAAGATAGTTATGTGTACAACTCAAAAAGTGAAGGAAAATAAAGAGTGAAGGAAGATCAGTCATGCTGAACTTTCACAGAAATACACAGGTACATTTATAACTATAGCCTCTGGCACAGTTTTAACCACTTAGTAAAATGTCAAATGTAACTTTCATCACAAACAATATCATTATTGCACATGTTAAAAGACAAAACTCAATGTATATCTTAAGAACTGTGTCTAAATTTATGTCATCAAATTCTTAACAAATTGAGTATTTCAAAGAATTAAAACCATAAGCCCTGACAGGGAATTGAACCTGGTTCACCTGTGTGGTAGACAAGACACTCTATGGCAGCACTAAAGGATTAACCAAACAGAAAGGCTGTAAGAAGTGACTATATAACCACCTACAATCACCACAAGGTACACTACTATATAACCACCTACAATCACCACAAGGTACACTACTATATAACCACCTACAATCACCACAAGGTACACTACTATATAACCACCTACGATCACCACAAGGTACACTACTATATAACCACCTACGATCACCACAAGGTACACTACTATATAACCACCTACGATCACCACAAGGTACACAACTATATAACCACCTACGATCACCACAAGGTACACAACTATATAACCACCTACGATCACCACAAGGTACACTACTATACAACAATCACCACAAGGTACACTACTATATAACCACCTACGATCACCACAAGGTACACAACTATATAACCACCTACAATCACCACAAGGTACACAACTATATAACCACCTACAATCACCACAAGGTACACAACTATATAACCACCTACGATCACCACAAGGTACACAACTATATAACCACCTACGATCACCACAAGGTACACTACTATACAACAATCACCACAAGGTACACAACTATATAACCACCTACGATCACCACAAGTTACACTACTATACAACAATCACCACAAGGTACACTACTATATAACCACCTACAATCGCCACAAGGTACACTACTACATAACCACCTACAATCACCACAAGGTACACTACTATATTACCACCTACAATCGCCACAAGGTACACTACTTAGTTCACTTAACATCAAATAATTATATCAGTTAACAAACAGCTCTATTTTAACATGTACATGTGTATCTATATTTGAATGACAGTAATAAATCATAAACTGATGAACATACATGTATATACACTGCATCAACTACCCAATTTACAGGTGCCAGACACAATTTTCATATTGTATAGAATAACTCTTCTGTAGAGTATATACCGGTATACAATCAAAAGGAAAAAAATGTTTCTCAAACTTTCTGGCACCTGGGATCTAATTAAGTAATGACTATTAACGACTGTGGTTGACTTTCTGCATAGAGATATTAATTACATACGCTCGAAATTAGATGTACATGCAAAATTGTTTTTGTTGAATTTTGTGAATCAAGTCTTCTAGTGCGGAGTTTGCCGACATTGTCTAGGCAGTGTTGGGCCTTGGGAGGTATCCAAATTAAGTGCTTATCCGAAATAAGAAACAATTAAATTTTATGACGCTTTAATAACGGGCTTCACAGAATGCAATTACATAATAACATTAGATATCTTTAGTAATAAGCATATAGATCTAATAAAAATTTTATTGACAATAACACAGCAAGTGTACCTCGCGTATAAAAATACCAATAATAATGTCGCTGAAATCTGACAAATGAAAATCCAAGTACTATCTAGAGTTATTGTTCGTGACTTGCACAATGCTACTCATTTTCAATAAGCGGTTGCATTTGGTATCGCCGGCCAATTATCTCCGTCTCAATGGCTATAGACAATCAACTTATCAATATACTATTGCAGTAGGCCATCTATATAACAGTTCAAAATGATGTCATTTTATCGAATTTGAAAAAAAAACAAGAAATGGGAGGGGTAGTCATATTCGCATAGGTCGTAAGGCGACTATGACTCGAAAACATAGATCTATTATCTTGGATAAAAACTCTATTTTTTTCACAAAAAATCATTTTAAAAGTTTAACTTTTACGAAATAACTTTATTCAAAGTAAATACCGTACACAATATTTGGTCAACATGACCAGTATATTTAGAGTTATTTGAAAAATATGAGTTCTATATTATGTATACAGTAAAAATAAATATATATATTCGCTGTTTAGTCATACCCCCACAAACTAACACATTATCAAGCATTACTTTGTTTTACATAGAATTGTGCATATTTCGATTGTTAATGTTTTAAAACCCCTTTTAATAAGTGTAATGTAATAAAAATACACAAACATTTGATTTTTCGAAATATTATTTGTCATCCTTTAGGACGGCAAATAAACTGTACTGTACATTGTACACATAATAATTCGATCCTTTGTTTAGATAGTTAGCAATAAAATGTACTCGCATGCATTGTATTTTTTCAAACATGTACTCATGCACGAACATGTTTTGGTGTACATCAAATGCAAGTGCTTATAAAATAAAGAATTTCTCTGTTGGTGATATATTATTTGTTATAATGACCAGGGTTTCTTTATGAAGGCTTTTTGAAATTAATTTTAACCTAGAATTTGTATTATGATACGTAAACACTATTTTATATTTATCATGTACATTTGCATGCGTAGTTAATCGTGACGTGGGTAAACATTTACACTTGTATCAATTAATCTCTCAGGTCGCTTGATTCTTAAAATCAGGCTTATAGTTTGTGCGTAAAACTTGTTCTAAAATCATGCAGTTGAACATCTTTGAAATGGGAAATTAAATAGTTTAAACATAAAGTACCATTTGTCATGATTTAAAAAAATTAATTTGCAATATCAGTCAATAACTTATATATGTAGTACAGTATATGTGGTTTTGTTATAATTTTTTCTAATTCATAATAATTATTCATGAAAAAATTAGGGCCACTGACCAAAAATAAAGCATTACACAATTGTGTGGTTATGTTGTGTTCTAGCTATAAAAAGAGACAATGTATATAATTATAAACTAATTATTAATACTTATTTATTAAAAAAATAAGGCTACCAGCCCAAAATACAATACTCTGTGCAAAATTGTGTGGTTATATTAGTTTTTGTAGTAAGGTAAGACAATACAGAATAACTAAACTAACTACTAACACTGTTCATAAGTAGATATACATATCGAGGGTTGCCCGCAAGACTGTCGTAAGTGCATTTTTGAAAATTTTACAGGAGAAGCAAAAAACCGTTTAATTTATTATTGCATGAATTCTTCACCAAACTTTTTTGTTTTATTATTAGAAAATATGTTTAAAAACAAACAGTTCTAATGAAATGCATAAATTTGAAATAAAACTAGATATTTGATGATTTTGTTGAGTTACTACAGTATTGCACTTAAATCTGTCTGTTTTATGTTATTTTATTCCCAGCAATACTGTAGTAAGTCAACTTACTACAGTATTGCAGAAATTTTTTAACACATGATTTTTGATAAAATATCTGCAATACAGTAGTAACTGAAAATTATTATCAAACACAAAAAATAAAACACATCAAATGTTTTATTTTCCAATATATATCAACCCTTTACTGGTTGTGGCATGTGCTAAAGTCATTTTTTCAGCATAACAAGCAAAAGCTATTTCAAGACGCTCTAATTCCATTACTAATCATCAGGCAGATATGCAACTTAGCCAAGTTATTTTCTTGGTAACTGCCTTTCAAAAAACCCAATTTGAGCCCTGATCTTAGTTACCATGGCAATGCTGGGGTGGAGCAAAATGTGAAAAAAATGCAATTTTTGCTCTTTTTCAACCCCAACTTAACATTTCATTCAGTATTTTTTTTCCAAAATTGAGGTTTAAAGTCCAAGTTCTTTTCAGAAACTGAAAACATGTTTTCTTATCTGCTTTTGCTCCATTTCTCTGCACTCAACAACCTGATTTTTGCTGGTGATGAGAGGCGCTGTGCACCCTTCAAACCCCAGCTACAAAGGGGGGGGCACATCCTCTCTTCAGAACCCCCCTGACACATCTTTTGATGGGGGGAGGTGCATGAAAGAAATACCTTCTTTTGGGGACAACCTTCTTAATAGTGAATTTTTTTAAATCTAGTTTAAAACATACATTTCAAGTATTTGGAAGCCAATTGAAGGGGGGGTCTAGACATGTAAAATTGCAAAATAGACCCATTAAAAAATAGAGACCTTATTTGTATTTAATGCAAACAAAACACATTCTTAGTTCCAGATTTACTATTATTTACCTTTTTTAAAAAAATCTATAGATAAGTAATTTATAGTTACAGTTTACATTATGATGATAATGTTGAAGTTATATTGCATTTAAATGAATTATCATAAATCATACAAATTATGAATACAGTACATGCCTAAACGTTTGTTGTTTTAAACATAAATAATTTTATGATTATCAAATTTGTTATAAGACACAATACAGTATGTATTTTATTTGTTTGAACAATGTATGTAGAGGTTATTAAACAGGGCAAGTGTGCCTTAAGGAAGATATCGGCACACTTGCTTAGGTATTGGCCCGAGGGCTAATGCCGAGGAAAGTGTGCCGATATCGACTTGAGGCACACTTTCCCTGTTTCATAACCTTTTTATTGCATATGTTGACCAATGCATGTAATGATGATTTTTCTACAACAAAAGTACACTTTTTCTCGACGTAACGCGCTATTTTGCACGATGACGTTACGTCACATTCATTGTTTTGTTTTCAACGCCGAAACGTTGGAATCTAATGAACGCTTGTTATAAAACGTAAGTCTGGTTGTTGATTATCTTATTAATTTTTTATATGAAAAAAACACACGTCGTAAAATTGAATAGCTTCATGTTGCTAATTACGCTCGAATTTCACGCGCGGAAAGTCTGCCGTTGTTAAACTGCAGGTGCATTCTATAAATAGAAGGTGAAGATATCACCTCTATACTAAGACGCACAACCGTCTCAAATTTCGGCTTTGGTACGCAACAGAATATAGTGCGGCGCATGAAGACAAAATTGTTGGATTTTTTCGTTTTTTGTTAAAATCGTAGTTAAAATGTAAAATAAATGATCACTCATAGTTACAGGGATATAAATCTATATATACAAAGTACCATTAAACCTCTATAGGTAAAGGTGCATAGTTAAACCGTGTGTTCTACTTTCGATTTCAAATTACTGTGTATAGAATGACAGATGTAAACACGTTATGGTGAGGGTTTAACTACCGGTAAAAAGTTTATTTAAAAAGAAAAGTTGGTTGGATAGTCAAATTTTATTGAGTAGACACAAAATTCATACGCTTTTTTATTCAGTATACTTGATGGGGGGGAATTGTTAGAATGTAAACATTGCCACGTGCTTTCAGGTAAATAAACAGTTTTCCCGTGATGCGCGGCGTCTCCGTACAGAGGTCAGTCAGACCGTTTGTGTACAGAATGACTGCAGGTGCGCAATGACTGGAAGTTGCCTCAATATCGATTTTTGGCACACTAGGAAGTGAGCCAAATATCGATATTTTGGCACACTTGCTCAATACCGGAATGTATTGCCCACATTGAGGCTATATTGGCGCACTTTCTCTTCGATTTTGTTACTATTTATAGTAACATATGCAATAATATTTTGAACATATTAAACATATATGATTATTGAAAATATTATTTTCCTAAGCCCATAATTTAAAACTTGTGCAGAACATTAAGACCATGGTTTACATACCACAAATGGCAGCTTGAAGCTTTACTGTTTAAAAGAAAAAAATCAATCAAGGAAAACATAACAATTACAGTTCATGTTTATTTTTATGAAATTTGTAAGCTGTAACATTAATGCATTGAGTGTTTTTGAATGGCTGTTGGGTGTCAGTATTCCTGTTTGAGAAACAATTTGCTTACAATGTTGTTAAGACTAGGCAAGGGGGGTCCGAACATTACTAGGGGGGCTTGAACTTTTCAAGGGGGTCCAAACTTTTCTAAGGGGGGTCCGAACCTTGAACCACAACCACATTATACACATTTTGCAGAAAAATGCAACATATTGATTATAAAAACAGCATAACCATTAAATCTATGTTAAGCAATGAGAAAAATTGCTTTATGCTACTTAAAATGAATTACAGGCAAGAAAAACACTAATGGACAGGAACATTTTTGAAATTTCCAATGCCAAAACAGTATTATAGCTTCCTTACAGGTCCTTATTTTCACTTGAGTGAAATCAAGCAATTGCTGGCACATTAATGATGATTTCTTTCTCAAAGAAGTTAGTAGCTATTCTTGTGGGATTAAAAACCATTTGGACCCCTCCAAAGAAGTTAGTAGCTATTTTTGTGGGATTAAAAACCATTTGGACCCCTCCAAAGAAGTTAGTAGCTATTTTTGTGGGATTAAAAACCATTTGGACTCCTCCAAAGTTAGTAGCTATTTTTGTGGGATTAAAAAACATTTGGACCCCTCCAAAGAAGTTAGTAGCTATTCTTGTGGGATTAAAAACCATTTGGACCCTTCCAAAGAAGTTAGTAGCTATTTTTGTGGGATTAAAAACCATTTGGACTCCTCCAAAGAAGTTAGAAGTTATTCTTGTGGGATTAAAAACCATTTGGACCCCTCATTCACTGCCAATACAACCTTCCACTGCTTCTAAAATTAATTTCATCCAAACTGTATGTACTAAAGCAACAGACAAGAAATATTATTTGAAAAGTCTGCTTTTCAAAATTTGACAAGTCCAGAGGTAAAATAATATCCAATAAATACATGTATTGTCTCTGCCCACAATTTTCAAATTTAAGCCTGAAGATCAAAGTTTGTGTTTTTCTTGTTTTTTGTTTGTTTCTTATCTACTATGAAGTACATTTTAATCAGATTTTTAAACAATGCAATTTGGCTTGTAGTTTAAAACCCAGGTGCTTGGTCAGGTACTAGCGGCCCCTGGTGTCTCTTTACAATTTCAAATATGTGGCATTCAAAGGTCTTCTAGAAAATTTGTTCACATACCTTACACTTTAAGGCCTAGAGCTATGATATTATGCATTGGCTAGTGTTTATCAACCAAGTTTGTACAATTTGTGATCTTAGAGTGTTAGAAATGGAACAGTTGAAAATTTCTTTGGTTTCAATATTATTTACTTATATCACAGCGGTCAGTCAATCTATTCACTGTACCTGGTAAGGCTAAATCTCTGAATTTAGCTGTAAACCAGTTGCTAGGTACATATTTCCATCAGTGACTGACAACTGCCCTACATGATTAAGAATCAGGTATAGAAGGAAGAATGGCTGAACAAAAGAAAGTATGCCCCATCTGGGAATCGAACCCTGTTCCCTGAATCAGTAGACCAGCATGCTACCAACTGAACTAGAGGGGCAACCTAAGAGTATGTTACACTTTCTCTTCAGCTACTTGGATGAGTAGCTATCACTGTGGGGCTTCTTTCTGTTTGTTATAACACATTACCAAGGAATACATACTGATATCTGCTGGATTGGATAACTAAAGGTTATCATTCATAAGACACAGATGATCTCAACCTCATTGGTTGCTATAAAGCATGTCAATAAAAATGGTGGATGGGTTTATTTTTTTAGTGGAATTTTAAATGTCATTCAAAACTTCTGTATTTTAAAATGGTTGTCTTCAAAAGTTCCTATATTTTGAAAATAAAACTCCTATATAAATTCTCATATTTTTACTAGACATTAGTTGACAGCCTGTTAATCCAATTAATTTCTCAGAATAATCTTCTTAAACTAAATAGTTTTTTTTAATTTTGGTAAACACTAGTTACTAGGCTCTGATGTATCAAAAATATGTTCACTCAATAATTCAAAGTGAAACTTATTAAAATACAAATACTGAGAATTTGAAATGTATGACACCATTAATGAAGTCATCAATCATGAAGTCAACAAAGCACTTTGCTAAACATTAATTAATTATTATCTTTTTTTCCTGGTTAATCCCGCATTTTTATGTGTCAGGACCCCTTTCAAAATGGCTGCCACAGGACTTTTTTTGAATGGATTTAGTTAATTTCACTCAAGGGAATTTGCCCTCCCCCACCACTTGACTTTTTCATGAAAATACCACAATCAAAAGAAACCCCACAAGGTCTCAGAGGGGGGATATGCCTCCCTCTGGAGCTGGGGTTTAAAGGCACACAGTCTCTCTTATGCCTGAAAAAAATTGGTTTGTGAGTGCAGAAAAATGCCACAAGATGACAATAAGATGACATGCTTTCAGTTTCAGAAAAGTACTAGCAGTTTAGACCTCATTTTTAGGAAATATAACTGAATGAAATGCTAAACTTGGAGTTAAAAACCCCAGCCAAAATTGCATTTTCCCCCTTTTTGCTCTGGTCCAGTGTTGCCATGGTTACTGGGATCGGAGTGCAAATGGCTTTAATTGAAAGCCAATCACCATGAGAATAACTTCACTTAGTTGCATATCTGCCAGTCAGTTACTAATGAGAAAGAGCACCTTGAAATAGTCATATGGCATAGAGATGAAAAATGACCAATTTCGCCCATGTCACAATTATATAAAGGGTTTCGTATACAATAAATACCTTATTAGTAGCATAAATAAATGAATTACACAGAATTGGTGATTTAATGAGTGACCTTATTGAAGTATGATGTGATTTATTTTGATTTACTACAGTATTGCAGGAAAAAGTTGAAGAAAGTTTAATAGAAAAGTTTGCACAATACTGTCGTAAGTTGACTTACGACAGTATTGCGCTAACTTTTTATTCAGTTGTCAGTTACGACTATATTGCATTTTTGATATAAATCACTTTCTAGAGAGAAGTGTGCCAAACTTTTTTTATAAGTGATGTAAAACATAAAAATAAGTATAAAAATTCAAAAAAGTCTATTTCGTAAAAAAGTGCAGTTACAACAGTCTTGCGGGCAACCCTCGATATATAATACATTAATTAAGTGGTTTCTTTATTTGTTGATAATAAATTGTAAAAAATCATTTAACTCCTCCCCCTTAAAACCAGTTAAATAAAAAATTATTTCGTATAGTAACATATTTATAACATTTAAAGAAAGCATAGAATTCACAGTCAATACTATCTGGACATAAAGAACATAATCTTTCTACTGTTGGTATGTTGTGGTATCTGCCAACTTCTATTTCAAGTTTGTGATTCGAACATCTGAATTTACAAAATGCTAAACGATGAGTATATGGTGTTTCTAAATAAAGATATTTTTCAATATTTAACAACGATTTAAAATGTTAATAATGAAAGCATCGACTTGAGTTATTATTATTTTCCCACCAATTTTGGATACTACAGCCAGCGATTCATTGTTTAAACATGGATATAAAAATATTCACGTTTCCTATTTCCTATTATATCTTAATTTATATAATTATTAATCCCAGTTCGAGTTTCCATTTTCTGCAATACATATTAAGAATCGTATTATCTATCATAGAAACAATAAACTGAATTAATTTCTAATAACTTATAAATTTTATAAATACTGGGCTGTATTACTCGTCAATGGGTGAAAGTTCTAAATTGTCTTGAGTTTTAGGATTTTAACAGCTTTGCATAGGAAAATAACTCATTATCAGATCCAAGATCTTAACTACAGGACCAGTCATAACAACTTCTATAATTTATATGTTTTCCCTTAACGCGTATTATGTATTAGTAGATTAGAAATTCTGATCGAGATACAAAATAGTGGACAATAGTGCAGCTTGAACCACATTCTATGAATAGAAGGTGAAGATATCACCTTCTATTTATAGAATGTGGATCAAGCTGCACTATTGTCAGTCAGACCGTTTGTGTGTATGGCTAGAACCATGTACACACATTTTATGCAAAGAACGATAACTCTATAGAGATATAAAAAATATCATTCGATTAAAAAATCCATTCGGAAATCAAACACAGAGAGTGGCAAAATTCATGTAAAAAATAATAAAAACAATTATAATGAACATTTGCTTTATTTTTGAAGTTAACAAATGTAACAAAAGTCTTAATCCAGCAACACAAACAAATATTTAAAAAATGCAAATTTATTCATCCGGGCACTTGCACAGAACTCTGGGACGACGCGAAAATGGCCGCTCCCATTCTGAAATGGAAGCGAGTTACAAACACTTGTGGACCTGGTCCGAGACCTCGTCATGGACATAGAGCTGTTGCAATCAAAGACTTAATGGTTGTTTTTGGCGGTGGAAATGAAGGCATTGTCGATGAGCTTCATGTTTACAATACTGGTGAGAAAAAATATTGTAGTCGCCTGAAGAGTATTCAATATGGCCGCGCTCTTGTTGTTTTCGCCGATCACTTCCTTTCATATAATATATTCATTTTTATGATTGTGACATCCACAATGCCTTACATTGTTCATGTTGTGTTTTTTTTTGCTTTACTTAATTTTGATTTAATTAATGTTATGGATTGTTCTACGTATTGATAGTATTTTTGTTTGTTTTTGTTTCAAAATGGCGGATTACGCGAGTTCGAATATTCGTACCGCGCTTTCGTCCCCTGATTTTATCGAACTTTAATTTATTAGGCCCAAGTCTTAACATGACTAAGGCTAAGCCTCAAAATGAATTTGACCATGCATGTGTATATCTTATCGAGGTCCTATCACAGAGACATGTTAGTTCTGGCTACCAAAACTTAAGGTTCAAGTAGTCTTTGTTTGCATTCTAAATAGTAAAATGAAAAATGTTGTAACTCTTTCATACTTCCAGCAATAGTCCTAAATATAAGACCCTACATAACTATTTTATCATACGGACGTTCTTCTGTTATGTAGGGTTTTAACGGATTGCTTCTAAAACGCATAGCAAAATATTTTTTTCTAAAAGTAAATGAATGTGGGTCAAATAAGCACCAATTGATAGATAAAAGTTTACTTTTATTCTTTCCATAAAGCAAAAGATAATAATCAGTTTTTCGCTTACGAAAACACTAAATAACTTTCCTGCTATCCAGGGTTGTCGCCGCTCACCACCATTTTGAACTGAATTTGTGCCGGTAAATAAAGTGTCTCCAGTGTAGTCATTCTTACTGCCAACAGTCAATAGTACACCTAATTTATTTCGTTCAAAATCAATTCTTACAAATGAGGTGACCCCAGTGTTTATTTTCACTCTTAGGGAAAAGCTGGCGGGGCCCTTTTTGAGGGGAAAAAGCGACAAAAACGAAGTTAGAGGAATTTTTATAGAGCTTTTACAGTTTTACAGCATCAATTTTGCAAATGCATCTTTCGGTAAACGTTTTCATCTGAATTGATTACCAGCACAGGGCTCGAATTTAAGCTCGCGTACTCGCAAAATGCGAGTGGATTCTGACAATTGCGAGTAACTATTATTTTAACTCGCAATTTTTCGTGAGTTAAAATTGATGCTAAAATTTTACTGTCAAAACTAATAAGACTCAAAACAGCATTGAAACGGCCAGATAGTATTAATGATGGTATTAATTAAAGATTCACTAAAAACTTGTTGGGATATTTTTTGTCTATCCCACAATAATGCCCTTGTTCTTCCTAGTTATGTGTAGCACTATGCTGTTTTTTGTATTGCATATATGAATAGTAACTATGTACGAGTATGCTATTAAAATTTGAAAAAAATGCGAGTGATTTTTTTCATCTTGCGAGTTGAAATAAAATCAACTCGCAAAAAGTTGTGAGTCCAATTTTTTGTTAAATTCGAGCCCTGCAGCATCACATTGTATGTTTCATACGGAACAATTTGATGTATAATACACTGCTCTTGCTGGAATAGTCCTAAATGTAATACAGTGTTTTTTTCACAATTTTGGGAATATTACCCAGGGCATTTTTTGTCAGAATTGTGAAGGGGCCTGGGCCTGTTCATTTTGTGAAAAAAAGCATGATGCGTCATGAAATTGTGAAAAAAAACTGTAAACAATGTATTCTTTATATACCGAATCTGGTGGTAGCGCTTCTGCCCGGTTGTCTATTTTTTTTTTTTTAATGCGGAAATTGAATAGATTCTGTTCTTGCGTTTTATGTTTTGATAATTTTTCACATAGTATTTCCCATTTCGTGACATATTGAAACTGGAAATGTAGCACACCGAACGCTTGATTATAATTTCTGACTAGTTTAAAATCCGCTTCGAGCCGGTATTTTCAACCCGGTAAACATGCGCAAATACATTTCTGGGCTAGCTCTGGCTTTTTTTTCTTTGAGCCAATTTCCCGACAAAAATTAAGTCGCAACAAAAATTTATGGATAAATAATAATAAAATGCAATTGTAACTTATTTTCGCAATCCCACGAAAATGATTAAGACTCTCGGTAAAATAACGTGGATCGTCGTTGGTTCTGTATGTCACCAAGCATTGAGTATCTAGTTGTCCTATTCATTTGATTATTGCGTTGTAAACGAACAATCAGATTTGTATATTTAAAACGCTGGCAAATACGAATTTCGCTGGTTGAATTTTGACGCGACAATAGCGCATCTGTTTTAATAATTATGCGACATTCGGCCCTTGCGCGGCAATGACGCAAGGGCATGTTCTTGGCAGATTCATAAAAAAAACATATAATTATACTTGTTGATAATAAATAGTACGATCAAGGGTTAAAAACCCCAAATAATAAGGCCTATGTTATTACAGTTAAAACTGTGAAATTTTCGCAATTATTTAGAATTAATTGTGATAATTATCGTACTTATTTTTAATTACCCTTTGCAAACTTGTTGTGTAAGAATGTTAGCTTCGTTTAAAATAGAAAGTGCAATGTGAACATGTTATTTTTGGAGACCGTGTTTATAATGTCATCAATTTTGACCTTACTCTGTTTAAAAAGAATAGATAGTAAGAAATTCATTTTCATCAAATTATTCGTTTCTGCTACCAAACTTTTTGTTATATTATTTTACAAGTTGTATACATGTTTTATGCACGCACAAAAAGTCGAAATTTGCTGTCAATTGATTTTTTTTAGCAAAAAACGATCACTGTTACAGAGATTGTACAGGCATTAAACACGACCCCGATATGGGTTTAATTGATCAAGGTGTATTGCGTAATTCATAATTATTGGATCATAAAAGTGTCACTTTGTTGATTGTATATACACAAACACCTAGTGTTAATAATGGCTAATTATCGATTTTAGAGCCTGCCACAAGACTTGAGATGATAAGTTATGAACTTATGAGACAACGTACATCCGGCTTTTTTTCCGCCGCATTGTGAAAAAAAAGTGCAATTTTGAATTATGAAGGGGCCGAACATCGGCCCCCTGTTATAGAAGGAAAAAATGCCCTGTTACCCACAGCATTTTTTTTCCTTCTTAAAATGGGTCCGGAAAACGGACCCATTCCCAATGACGACCGGACCCTTCCCAATCACGCCAACAGACCTTCCCAATTGTGTCAACGGACCCTTCCCAATCGTTTTTTTATTGGTATTTCCCAAATCAAGAGAAAAAACAGCATAAGTTGTCAAAACTAAAAAAAATCGGCAAAAAAACGGGTTTTGGAATTAATTAAATTTGACTTTTGTTTATTTGTCCAAGTATCGTAACTGACAGTTATTTAATGACCGTGTGTCAATTATCACTTAAATGGGCAAGAGTCGGCAAATTTCAATAATCAATATCACTTATCATCAATTAAAAAAATATTAGAATCTTTATTCATGCCTTTCTTTACGACATGTTGGTGAGTTGAAGTGCTTGAACCCACTGAACTAATGTATGATAGGTCAAGTTTTGTTTTTCAGCAAATAATTTTAACTCTAAAACAAGTCCAATTTTCAAAAATTCAACATTATTATTCTTCAAATTGTTGCTTAATAAATTTTCACTTTTTAACCCAATTTCTTCACTTAATGGGCCTGGATAATCTAAGGCCATGATGATAAAATACCATATTCATTTCTTGTACCTGAAATTATAAACAAATGTCTCAAAATATGTGTTTGCTATCATTTTCATTCAGCAATGCAACCATATATCCGAATTAGTCATATCCGAATTTAGTTACAGTTTCTGACAAAAACGTCTACGTTTGTCGCGTCTCGGAGTTTATTGACTCAAAATGTGTTAGGAAAACAATAAAGAAGTCATTATTGCTAATAAGGTTTGGTCTTATTACAACCATGGGCCTTAAATAGAGTGAACAATATGTAAAATAATGCTGTGCTGGACGGATCTTTCAATCCGTCAATGGCCGTTCATCATAGGGTAAACTTATCGTTGGTTTATTGCTAAAATTAGCAATTATATACCAAATTGACTTCAAAAATATAAAATAATGATTTATAATTACATTTTGACCAAAGTATAACATTTATAAAAGAGTTAACAGTCTTATCACGGCGTCGATATTGTACGATGTACATGTCAACAATGTTTACAGATAATTCAAAATGGCGGTGCTACGGTGTGGTGGCGCAGAGGTTGTGACCTATAAACTTTGATTGAAAAAGCCGGGAGGGGGGGGGGGGGTAATCATGGTCGGATTTTTATGGTAAATATATCATTTTAAAGCTAAAAGAATAAAGTTTTTAATGGTACCACTTACAGTTTAAATATTCTGGTAATCTTCAAAGAAAAATTGGTAGACTTTGACTTTTCGCTGCATGCTTGATTCGACTCCGATTTTTTCGTAAGTTAGACCATGATGAAGATCAATCTCTCCTCTGATTGGATAATATCACTTCATTAATATTCAAAAAATATTTCGTCACGGCTTTTTAGTTTGAAGACACCGCTAGTTATAAACCCGTGTCCACGACTTGCCGAGATACGCGGAAGTGTGAAAATTACGATAAAAGCGGTAAAGTCCAGGTTTATCAAGTCACAAATATTTTATTTTTAAACTTTATTTTTTCATATATATATCATTTTAAAGAGAATTTATTACTGAAAAATATTATATAATTCTTTTTAAAATCGGTGCATTGGAAGTGGGTTTAAAAAAGAAAAAAGTTCACTGACCCCCTAAAATGTTGATAAAAATTATCGATGACTAAAGGTTTATAAGGTAAAACTGGGGTTGCTACTTATCTTCAGCGTACCCGTTCATTAACAGTATACACAGCATGTTCAGTGACTTTTTTTAGAGTGGGTATTGTACCCACCAATGTTGAAAAATGTGGGTATGAGGGGAAAAAAAGTGGGTACACAGTTTAAATAGTTTTATTTTGACATAAGTGCAAGACGATTTCTCCCCTATTCTTTGACGAGACGATCTGTCCCTAGTCACAATTGTCTTTAGATGATTCGTCCCAAAAATGAACATAGTTTCGGCAAATCCAGGTCATCTTTTACTTTACCCCATATTAGTTTATGATAAACAGCCCAGATGAACACAATATCATCGAATGGCGAGTGAAAATCGTGTAATGTAGCCTCCTTTATTATTACTTTTTGTAAGTGAATCTGGCGCTCGTGTGCAATACTAGTCGACAACAAATCATTAAGATTACGTGCTACTTCATCGTTAGTTCGCAAATCTGATCATATCATTGAAGTTTAGATTTACGCCTTTTTAATTCGGTAATGCAATCAGTTAAATTCCTTTGTTTAGACATAATTATTGGTACGAATCATCGCGTCGTCAACGCTCTCTAGCAGAAAACTATCGACAACATGATTCTTTATTAGCGACGAAAACAAAAACAATCCGCTTAGCGTTGCTGACGTCATTTCGGTAAAGGCTAAAAGCCAGTAAAAACGTAATAAGCTTAACAGAGTTACCGTTCGTTACATTATGATATTTTTCGGTCCGCGTATTCGTACCCGGTTGGGTCTGAATATTCGCGTGAATTTTACTTTTTTGGCGTGAAATACGCAGATTTTCGCGTGAATGAACATGCTGTATACACACGGGTTCCCTGAAGACCTTAAGCTGGAGACATGTTTGATAAGCGAGTCAAAATTGGCCAATCCCAAGGGATCACTGTTTTCATCGGCTGAAACTGTTTAACAATCTTATGTCAGATGCCCTAAGCATCTTGGCAGCATATTACCGATAATCTTACGATATTTTAGCTGTACAATATAGTGCAGTTATGATAGGGCCCCTAGTTCTCAAGTGAGCGGTCCAGGGTCCTCCGGACCTTCTTGTTTAAAAAAATGTTTAGTACTTTTTCCTTTATCTCACGAATTGAGATGAAGGTGAAAAATTCTTGATAAAAAAAGAGACATTTAATGTTTCCTACTTTAAACAATCAGTAAATGAATGTAATCAAAAAGACAAGATCACCTGTGTTTGCTGACATTTTTTAATCGGCTATTTTCTTTTGATCATATTTTTAGTGGGCAAATAAAGGACTAGGTCATGCTTGTTTTTACACTCCATTCACAGCTCAACAAATTCTCAATGTTATGTTTGTTTATATTTCAGCTACGAATCAATGGTTTGTCCCTGCAGTGAGAGGAGATATACCTCCTGGATGTGCTGCTTATGGATTTGTTTGTGATGGAACTAGAATTCTTGTATTTGGTGGTATGGTAGAGTATGGTAAATACTCAAATGAATTATATGAATTACAAGCTAGTAGATGGGAATGGAAACGCTTAAAACCAAAGAATCCAAGAACTGGCAATCCACCTTGTCCAAGATTAGGTAGGATATAACTATGACTATAACTGTATTATTTGTGTAAACTGTTAATGTGACAGCATACTATAGTAATTATGATCATATTGTTTGATAATAAGCATGTTACAGAATATATTTAACTTAATAGATTCAAAGTTTTAGGCAATTTTCAGTTTCAAATGGTTGATATATGTGTAATATAGATTAGAGCTGGATACCGCGAGTAAAAAAACATACTGCAGTATACCATGGTATACCATTCCTAACATATGTGGTTTCCAACTACATATTGGTTGATTTAAGTGATGATAAATTGCCAGCTAGATTGGTTCAAATGTCATGCATTAAAACATGGTGCTTAGTAAAATGAATGAAATATCCTAAAACACTCCGAACTTGCACTTAAAAATATTATTAATCAGTAGCTGAGACTGAGAAATGTCAAAATGATAGGAAAATACATTGTCATATTGATAGAACTAATTTATGTTTTGTTGGAGTAATGTCAACTGTGATAAACAATTACAATCTCTGACATACGATAGAGAACTGAAACTTTTACTAAGATGACAATGGGATGACTGACAAAAGTACAAAACAAAAAACTTGTAAGAAAAAATACTGGTATTCCTTGATGCTACTGTGGTATCATACCATGGAAATTATAACTGAGGTTACTGGAATACTGGTCATACCTCTCACCTCTAGTTTATATGTTAATTTACCATATAGCTTGACTGGACATTGATTTAAAAAAGTAACAATAGTTGAGATTTGTTTAAAATTTACTTCAGGACACAGTTTTACTCTTCTTGGAAATAGAGTTTACTTATTTGGTGGATTAGCTAATGATAGTGAAGATCCTAAAAACAATATACCAAGGTAAAATGTCATCTTATAATTGTTGTTATTCTTTAACAAAACTCATCTTGTCTGATAAGATGGCTTGTTATCATTCTAGAAATCAGAAATCGACAGGAAATCCAAGCATGGTGCATCACTACCTCCCAAGTTTGAATTGGAATATGTTAGAATACAGGAACTTTTGCAGATTTAGGGAAGATAAAGTGAAGAAAATAAGAGTTAGATCTGGAGAAATATGGAAAATTAGTTTTTTTCCTGGAAAAATAGAATATCAATCTTTGGGGTTTTATCATTGAAAAATTATGGCGTTATAAAAATATTTTGAAAATTATGCTCATTTTCCAATCTCCGTAAACAGAGATCCTGTTCTACTCGCGTTGCCGTACTGGATCTCTACTTAGTCAATGCTAGGTCACGTCGAGATGAACTTTGTGTCCACCAATCAATGCGTAGCTTTCATCTAGACGAAAACACTATTAATCACATTTTGATTTCGTAATTTCTATTTTTGGACCAAGGTTTGCATGCAAATTTAACAGCGGTATTATTCACAGTCTGTGATTGGGTGGCTCATTTCAAATTGCGTGACATGGACAATGTAAACAAGTTAGGTATCATAACAATTTCGTCATGAATACTATGATGAGAAAAGGTCACCTGAACGTGACCTTCGTTTGGAAAAGGCCAGATCTAAATTAGCGAGTATGCGCGCGGTAAAATTTTAGATGGGGTTTTAATCAGATTGCTCATTTTCAGAACATATGGGCAAATTCCCCCTTTGAATCTCGTATCAAATCATTTACAAAACTTCGAACTTCCACAAAAATAATCATCAAAACAAACTGAATAAGGGATTTTAGTCAGTTATTTTCCCTTGAATACTCTTCAAAATAGGTAGGTCTAAGTAGTTGGATTACTCGGATTTTACCCTTACTTTTCAATGTTAATTTGCCAAATTTAATCTTAAAGAACTTTTTTGTATATCATTTAATTTGTTTGAAATTGAAGCTAATTATTTTTAAGTTAAAGAACTATCTAAATTCCATCACTTCTGTTAATATCTTCATTAACAAGAAAGATATTAGATGAAATATTTTGTTACCCTTACATAGGAATTCAATGATAAAATCCGAGGATTCCAATTGTAAGGACCTACTTACCAATTGGATTGCTTCAGAATTTATCAGGGAAAGGTAACTGACTAAAGTCCCTAATTGTCATTTTACATCTAAATAATTTCATGATTCATAATTCAGTATTCTGTTTCGTAAAAAATTAAACCCCCTTAATTCACTTCATTTATCATTGACATTGTATCATTATGGTATTCAATAACAAACAGTTAAAACAATACACACCTATATTATGACATTATGAACTTCAAAATAAATTTTGCAATGTTCATTTTGTTGAATATAACAGTTTTGTTGATTTACGAGTATTTCAAATAACCAAAGAATTGTAGGAGTAGGAGAGTTTAGCTTTAGTGAATAGTTTTTAAGAAATGATATTGGACATCTAGAATGCAGATTTTTGCCCATCATAAACCCTATTTTCTGGGAGCTTCGGGTGGTGAACTTCTCCCCCTATCAGGGACCAAAGACTTCGGTTTCAGGCTTTTAGATTCCACCCAACTTTCACCCATTCTATAGTTACTAGAATATGGTTGTCAAATATACATTAACTATAATAGTTTTGTTATCTAGATTATAAGTAAATGTTTGATTTCTATTGTAGATACTTGAATGATTTGGTTGTATTAGAATTAAAACCATTATCAAGTCAGTTACAATGGGATAATCCTGTAATGGTAGGACAACCACCACCACCTCGAGAGTCTCATACTGCTGTTGGTTATGTTGAAAAAGATGGTAGAAGACCTAGACTTATAATATATGGTGGTATGAGTGGATGTAGGTTAGGTGATCTATGGCAGCTTGATATTGGTATGTTACTTGCTTAACTCTTTATTGTCACTTCATATACTACAACTATTAAATATTTGATCATATGTTTATCTCTTTTGAAACGACAGACATCTTAAATGGCCCATTTCAGTGATTATATGCTTCAAAAGAGAAACTTAAAAGTAAAGGAAATTAAAAATTTGCTCGTTTGTTGCTCGTTTTGTTTGTTAAACAAATTTTAAATATTTAAAGAGATTTAGCCTTTCCAGGAATTGTGAGTAGGTTGACTGATCGCTGTGATATGACCTTAACAATGTATTCCTATGCTGTTTAATGCTACAAAAAATCAGTAATTTGAAAATTAATGCAGTATTAATTATTACATAGCCAGAGACTTTCTTGTATATATTGTAGGTCACAAAAAGATGATCAGATCTTCATGTTTGAATATATTATGATAATTTGATTGAATAATGGTATTATATAATATTACAGATTCAATGACATGGACTAAACCTGTTGTAAATGGTTTACCTCCATTACCTAGAAGTTTACATTCAGCTACAGTGATAGGTAATAGAATGTTTGTATTTGGTGGATGGGTACCACTTGTGATGGATGATGTTAAATTTGCTACTCATGAGAAAGAATGGAAATGTACAAATACTCTAGCTTCTTTAAACCTAGGTGAGTCATCATGAGTTGTGAAAAATATCTAGAATGTAAAATACTTTTATAAAAGGTAGCATGCATGCATTTCCTAGCTATGGAGTATAAATTGTTAATTCTCATTACAGAAATGCGACATTTCAGATGTCCAAACGAGTCTTTATTTGTTCTTATGAAAATAAGTTTTGTCTAATGAAATACAATCTCAGCTCATATTTACATGTATTTTGAATAACTTCATTGTTTTACCATTAAATAATTATATTTATGATATTGTTATATAATTTTAAACTAGGCATTGTTATTGTCTGGTGATAGATATAAATAAAATATCAATTTTCAAAGATAGAATGTCAACAACTCCTATACAACTCCTTAATCAATTAAATGAAGAATAGACAAAATCAGTGTTTTAGCAAGAAAATAATTTTGATATCAATTATATATTATTGTATGATAAAAATTGTTAAAATGTATTTCCTTGGGTATCAGAGCCACTGGAATCTTTAAATTGTTTACTTGTCCTTTCTGTGCAATTGGTAAAGTTACTTGTCGGTATGAACATTAATATAGAATAAAATTATTGAAAAATTTACTTGTCCGTATTTGCCTTGGGACAACACGGACAATACGTACGTTTGATTCGGCCGGCCCTTGGTATGATGTGGGCATATTGTGCTCTAAGTTTGTATTTATACATGTGTTGTTCCAGCTGTCAAATAGGGTTGTCAGGTTGTGAACTCTATTTATAATATTATGATTCTATAGATTCTATGACATGGGAACCATTAGCTATGGAAGTATTTGAAGATGCTTTACCCAGAGCTAGAGCTGGTCATTGTTCTGTTGCTATACATACAAGACTTTATATCTGGAGTGGTAGAGATGGATATAGAAAAGCTTGGAATAATCAGGTATCAGTAGAACTTATACAACTACTAGCAACAACATAGTACAGAGATTTGGTTTATTGGATCTTTGTTGTTAGGGTTTTACATGAAGATGTAATTTAGTTGGAAAGCTGGAATGGTTTCATTCAATCATGCAATATTGATAGTTACTAGTAGATACCTAATATGTTAAAATTTGTAGAAAATCAGTTTTATAACAGGCATATCTCATTTTACTACCAGTAATAAGCCGCCCAGCTAGCTCAGTTAGTAGCACGCAAGTCTACTGATCAAGGGGTCATCGGTTCGATTCTAAGTGTGCTAAGTAGTTGGTTAACGGCTAAATCTAAAGATTTAGCCTATCCCGAACAGTGAGTTGGTTGACTGACCGCCATTATTTGACCTGTACAATGTGTTGCTACGGCGTTAAAACCCAACAAAACGAACTAACTACCAGTAATAAAGAATGTATCATGTTAAATCACTGTCTCTTTGTGTCATGTATCTCCTGACTTAGGTCTTAAAATTTCTGATTGTTTATAAATATTTTAAATATAACTTGATACAAATATATTCTAGGATATGGTATTACTTACAAGATCCATTGTTTATTGGAACTATTGTTTGCTTGTCATTATTATATTACTTTATTGTAATTTATTATTTATACTTTATGATGAGTACATTTGTAATTTTTAGGTGTGCTTTAAAGATCTTTGGTTTCTGGAAACAGGTAAGTGTTTTTGCTCAGAATTTCTATACACTTATTTTATAATCAAATTGAAATCATTCTGTTTAAGAGGAAGTGTTGTACGTTCTAACATGGCTTGAAGTTATCATAAAATTATTTAATAATTGAGATAAGATAAAGAATGTTCAATTGATATAAAAAATAAAAACAACTGTAGAATTATAAGCAGTTGCAAGTTGAACTTTGCAGAACTTTATTTATTTATTTTAAACTTTCTATGACCATTCTCTCTCCCACTTCTGTTTTAAGTAGAACAGTTGTCAACCCTAATCAATGCTTAGCATTGATTAAAAGCTTGGATGTAGAAAGTTTCTATAGGAACAGGTCAATGAAGCACCTTAGTATGCATGTAAAGTTTGTCCAAGCATGGCAAGCAAGCACTAGGGTTCTATATCAGTCAGAATGATCTATACAATATTCTTATTGATCCAAAATGATCAATATTCAATATTTGATATTTTAATAATAAATAGAATTTTTATAAAGCAGCAAAACAGGGTTATTTTATTAATCCATATACAACTTGTGGACTGCAGACATTGGCCATTCTGATTTCCCCCCGACCAAAAACGCTCTCAAAAAGGCCGTGAATAAAGGCCACCTGTCCACTGCGACCAGCGGCCAGTCAAAACCATCCCCGCAGCAAGTTTAGAACTGTGAACAACGGCCAGACGATTGTTTGAAGACAGTCTTTCGTATAAAGGTGATTTCGAAAGCAGGCCGCCATTTTTGTTAAAGTTAAGCTAAAAACCCGTAATATGATTTTCTGTATTTTTCGTAAAAAAAAACCATCTCGAGTACGATTTTATTAGTTATTATCAAGCTGTAGACAATTTTTTCATCACCTTATTATAAAAATATGTTAATGTATCCTTTGATTGTTAAATTTATTTGTAAATCGGGAGTAAATTACGTCATGTGATGACACTTTGTTAATTAGTTTGAATGTTTGGAGACTCCACTAGGTTTGTTTTTCACACGTTCTGCAGTTAGATAAATCACTCATTTCTTTGTTTTAGTCATTTATAGTCACAACTTCAATAATGATAATGTGAATAATGAATTAAGATTGAAAATAAACTCATTTTTAATTTTTGATAATTAATTCATGTTAATTATGTCTCTCAAGTCTGACTAAACATGGCCTGTTTGTTCCTCCCTCTGAACAAAGGCCACCTGTGAACAAAGGCCACTTTTCTCTTTTCCCTTGGCCGGCCGTTGTTCACAGGTTAGAATGTATTTTAATTGCAGTAGCACCATACTACTAAATGTTATTAATATTTGAAATGTTTAAGCCTTGGACATAATATTATGCATTTTTTAAAGAAATATCTTTGCATCCAGTAAGTCTGAGTCTAGACATGATCGCTCTGCTGACAGTATGTCTCCTAAGGTTGAAAATACCTATTCAGAAGCTACTGAAGTGGCTTAATATTTAGTAGCTAATGTGCACAAATGTGGGAGTACCAATTTTTTGTAAAAAGCAAAGGATTTGAATGTTTTGGATACTTTGCTCTTCGGAGGCAGCAAATTTTCAGACAAATGCAATGTTGCAGACAAGTTTTCATGACATGATTAGTCTGTGTTCAATTAACATCCACATTGATTGAGTGCATTCATAAATCAATCATTTATGTACTTGTGCAGGATTTCCATAAAATAAAACTATTTTGTTAGTTTGATTTGAGTTAGACTTATTTCCAGTAATTCCGAACTGGAAGCAGTAGAATGATAATTTAGCGATAAAAACTGATTTGCATTTTTTTTTGTATGACCGACATTGATCAATATTTTGTTTGATACAGAAAGGTTCCTTCCAATATATCTATGATCTATCAAACATACAATACTGGTATTCAATATATTTTGTATACAGGCATAGAGCCCTAGCAAGCACTATACAAACCATATAAGTCCAATGTCTTATAAAACTGTGACATACGGATAGATCTATGTTTTATTGTTACAGAGAAGCCACCCGCCCCATCTAGAGTACAGTTAGTTCGTGCTAGTACTAATGCATTAGAAGTTTGTTGGGGTGCTGTCCCTACAGCTGATGCTTACCTTCTACAGTTACAGAAGTATGATCTGCCTCCATCTCAAGCTGCCACACCTACTGCCACACCCACATCTAATCCTCTGGCTAAAGCTGTACCTGTACAACTACAATCACAACAAGGGCAGACAACTCCTATAGCACAAGTTGTTAGACAGGCTGCACCAGGTACAGGTATGTACAAATATGTCATAGTTTATAGAAAGGGGAGATATAGTGAAGAACCAACTTCAGTTTGAAGTACAGACATGAGATTTTTCCGATTTTCGGCAGATTTCCGATTTTTTCCCTGGCCGAGATTGGTCCCGAGATTCGCATATATCCAGGGAGAACATTTGGGGGGGTCGGTCTGATGAGGAACCGACGATCTCCGGGACCAAATCAATGAGCTCTTTCTTAAAAGCTTTGCTCGGAGGCCCGCTGTCTCCTCAACCCCAGCTGGGGGGAGGTCCCCCAGACCCTAGAGAATTTTCAGATTTTTGGTTTTGTGGTCAGTCTCATGCCTGGAAGTAAAGGTATTTTGAAGACAATATCAAATTTATGTAAAATAATGTTAAAGGAGATATTTTTATTGAACTTAATAAATTTTAGGGGTGACTATTGCGGCCAAAAACACTATCGCGATAGTATTGCGATAATGAAAGTACTATTGCAATAGTATTGCAATAGTAAAAAAACTATTGCGATACTATCACGATAGTTTTTTATTATAAAAACAACGGTAAACAGTCTCAAGTCTTTTACAATAAACAATGGGTTTGAATTTGAAATATCTCTCGCACTTTGAGAATGAGCTGGTTCTCTATTAGAGGGTATATCATTGGTCCAGCTTTATTCACATTAGTGAAGATAGGGATTTCGAAAGGGAAACTGCATGGTGCTTCCTCGTCAAAAATGCCTTTCAATTGAAGGTATCCACTGTACTATAGTACTATTTGGCAGTATCTGAAAGCTATTTTAGATTTGAAAACTTCATCTATTACTAAACAAAGCCATAATGCTGCGATACTGCCGATTTTGACTTTTTGTTTTCTTTAATTCAAGGGGGGCGAATAGCATCCATTAATGATTATCATTATCAATTTATCATCTATTCATATCATGACAATTTGTGACGTAATAAGTCAAGATAACTACTTGAAACAAATATGATATATGCCGAAATACGCATGGCATATAGTAACTGAATTTCACAATCAACTTATCACAGAAAATGACGACAGTCGTAAATCAGTTAATGTTACTTTATCGCCGAATATACGACAACTCTGCTCGGCGAATGCTACTATGCAAGTCTTATTTATAACTTCCACGGAGTAATGCAGAGGTAAAAACGTTTTTAACAAATTAAAATTGAATTTTTTACTAGTCCATAAAAATAACGTGTCCATGCATTAAAATGTACGACTGGGACAGTTGATTTCGCCACCCCTGCAATTTCAAAATCGCCGCTCCATGCAGGCATGCTTTTACTTCCATTACGGCGAGTATTTGATCAAATAAGATTATAACTGGTATCCCTTTAACAGAGGAACAGATAAGGTTTGGGGTGTATTGGGTATTTACACCCAGTTTTCCAGACAATTGAGTAATGCCATTTCCAATAGAGTGCGTAATTTTAATTTACACCAAGATATTTTACTGGATTGAGTATTTGCCATTTATATGACGATAAATTGAGTACTAATAAAAAAAACATGGAACTAGGCATACACAAATATACTTACAAATATCTATTGAAGATATTGTAACTAGGACAGCAACCACCAGTGTTTTTTTTTCACAATTTTGGGAATATGTCCCATATCCCTAGAATTGGGAATTTTATCGGCATTTTGGTTTAAATTGGGAAAATATAATGTCAAGCCAATCGGTAACAATAGCATTCAAAACAATGACTTCAGTTTTTATTCTCCATTCAATTTGATTGTCAGAACTTTACAAAGCAAGATCTTCCAGACTCTTACTATTAGATGCATGTTCTTTAAGCAATTAACAACAGCCTCAAGCTGGTTATAGTCTAATGACTTATAATGACAATATGTCCTCTTTAGAGGATCCAAAAGAGACAGTCGAATCCTATTGCATGAAACAGTTCACATGGAATTCATAATGCTGAAAACCCTTTCAACGGTGGCTGTTTTGTTTGGAAGAATTTTGCTTTGACCAATCAGACAGAACATTGCAGGAAAATGTTTTAAAGATTTCGCCAGAATTTAGTTCACAGGAGTGGAGAAATCTACAAAATAATGACTTAATTTGAAAATAACTTTTCTGTATCAAATAACAATTTGTCAGTTATTTGGTTATTTGAAATGCTGATAATTCAACAAACTGTTTTATTCAACTAACTTTTTGTTTTATTCTAACTCTTTGTCATCGATTACCATAATTACATAATGATAATGATAAACACAGTATAGTTATGATAGCATCTTCAGTATTTTAATTGAATTTAAAAAACATATAATTATGCTTCATTTTTAAAATTACACCGAAACAAATGTTGGCATGTAAAAAAAATGTCTGGCATTTTGACATTTGTTTTATCAACGAACACCAGAAAACGGGAACGTAAGTTCGAATTTGTCGGTTCCTGGGGCACCGTTTGCTAAATTAAGAAAAACAAATGAAAAATAATAAGCTTATTACATTAATTATGAAGATTTAAGAATGTTTTACTTAATTTGCGATAGCGTGGGTCGCGAAAATATATGACAATAAGTCGTCATGATTGAAGGGATTTTATTTTTACGTAATACAATACTAAATTATATATTATAAAATATTTTTGTTGTAAAATAATACAAAACACTATTTATAAAATTTAATTGCACAATACGGTGTTATTGACAATTATCGTCAGTAATTTTAACAAAGAAAAAATTACTTCCTGGGATCGCCGATATCGTTTTTATAAAGTTTTATATATAATACAATTTAACAAATTAGGTCACGCTAGTTTAAGAATACATTTATCATGACGATTAATTTATATTAGACTCCATGATTACATAATGAGACATTGCAATTATGTCATTGTTATGCTATCAAACATCGACAAAGTAAGTGTGAAAAAATGCCGACACATATCTTAAATTGTTTACCTCAATTTCTGCTCAAACTGCAAACACATATTTGTCCTCAAACAAAGGATTAATATTGATTTAATTGCTGCAAACAATTAAAATATATATATATGCGCTATTTCCAATGTACTCTGACGTGTATAGGTAAAGGTATATACAGATGTTATCGAGCGTGTAATCATAAGTCGGCGACTTTATTATCAGTTTTGTGACATCCTTGTGCATTCATATGTCGGCGAGTTTTACTCCCAGCGTGTGAACGACAATTGGGTTTTAATGAGATGTAATTGGCATGTACATTTTTAATTGTCGCGTGAAGTTTCATTTATTACATCTTTTATCTGACCAGTTTCGATTTTTTATTTACGTTCGATACGCGGCGATTTCCAGACTTTATGAGTAAAGGAGTTTTTAGTTGGGTTATATGATATGCAATTTTTTATTCTTATAGGGTTTCTGAGAATTTTAATTGCGTATTTACGCAGATATGCAGCTTATCTGTTCCTCTGCCGGCCTCTAAATAGATTTAATTTGATCCGTATCAATGTGGAGTTCTCTCATTAAAAAAGATGAAAGTAAAGCGTTTATGGGGCTCAACTCTCGTTTTCAAGAAAACTATCGAAAAAGTCGATAGTCAGAAAAATTATCGCGATATTTATCGACTTGAAAAAGTTCTATCGACCTATTGCTATTGCAAGGTAAACTATCGCGATACAGCGATAAGTCGACCTATTGTTACACCCCTAATAAATTTACTATCTTAACATTATATTTGCTATTTATTTTGTATTATTATAGAAAATAAGTCATATTTTAATAATGAGGTTCTTGTGAAATCACTATCAAGCCTTTAAGTGTTTATAATAATAAAGTTTAATCAAGATGTATTTCACTTGTATGTATCATTCATGATGACCTATGATTTAAGCAGAAGTAACTCGAATCTTATCTCCCCTTTAACATTTACATCTATTTTACTTGAGATTTATTGTACAATTATACCTAAATGAAAATACTAATGAAGATTAAATATTTGATACTTATTTCATAGATCTTTATTAATTCTAAAATTCTACTAAGTATCACAACATTGGCTGTATTACATATGAATTACGTCCCTTCTTTTTTTTAAGTTGTACTTGTGTAATTTTTGTGTTGGTGGAATACATTCAATACAATTAATGAAGAACATTGTTTTACATTGTTAGTGTGTATTGAAGGATTGTTTTATTTTCTCTATCAGCTTTGTCTCAGATCCGAGCAGTGGCTGGACAGCTTGCTGCTGGTACATCACCTCATACAATAAAAGGTACCAACTGTCAATGTCCTAGCATGATACATAGTACTGTCTTGTTAAACATGAGAGCATGCTATATTTGGTGTAGCAATGGTTGTAGGGTTAGAAGGGCATGTAATTACCATGGATATATAACACAGTATAATCTTTCTAACATTTTTAATCCAACATCAATAATATAATGCTTTGTTTTGAACATTTGTAAGTTAGGTTTAATTTTGGTTTTCTTGGTTGAAAATGTTTTCTTATAATACAAAATGCATGATTCATTGTACACTCCTATATATTTAATAGTATTTAATATATTGAAATAATAATTCAGTGAGAAGTCATTGCCTTTGGACCAAATACATATTGGTTGTGTATAATTGTCTCAACATGATAATATAAATATAGTTACATTCCATGATTAGCTTGGTATTCAATACTTCAGATATATATATATATATATATATATTGTTACAAGTACCTATATATTTAATATGAAATCTCTGATAAGGTAATGGTATAGTAGATTTTATAAAATGCTTTAGATGTTGTCAGTGGTATGATATATATATTTATACTGATATTGTACTTGTTGCATGATATATATTCTAACATAATCTCATGTGTTTTCACTGGATAAGCAAAGGTATGCGCTATACTTAATTTAACAAACTATACATGGCCTTGAGGGCAATATGCAAGTTTACAGACTGGTTGGTCAGACTGAAGGAGGTATATGGCCTGAAGGGCAGATAGAATACAACCCAATTACTTAATGTAACTTCACTTTTCAATAAGTCTTCTAACTTCACCCTTTTATGAGATAAGCCAAAAAAACAAGTAAAAAAATTAAAGAATGTACCTGAATGATTATTGTATGGGCTTGTATGTTAATTTTAAAATAAAAGAGAGATAACTCAGATACCCTCTGGCATTATTTCATTTTTTTGCTATTTACCCTCAAGCAATGCATACTTAGATCATTTATCCCCATGCATTAAAAAGTGGGCATATTTATCCACATGGGTAAAAGATAATCTACAATGCAGTTCAATTTTAATATAAGATAGCAAACATTCTGAAATTAGATTAAAATTCATGTTTACAGACTACTAAAACATTATAATAGTTTGAAGCATTGAGTATTTTAATAATCAGGGCTATAGCTAGACAAAAAATGTAGGGAAAAGTCATTTCTCTTTTATTTCATGTTAGGGTGAAGTTTGAAGACTTTATTAATATTGATAAGTGAAGTTACATTAAGTAAATGGGTTGTACTCAATAAATCATATGTCTGAAATTTTGTGTATCTGAAATTTGTTCACTTTTTTCAAGTTAGATGAGTTAAATAAAGCAATGCATAATTGAGATGGACTATTATTACTTTCAAATAGTTAAATTGTCTCAATCTCACCTCATTAGTAAGGTGTAAATGATTGAAAAGTGATCCAGGAAAAATAGAAAAAAAATCGTCACAGTCACATTTGACAAAAATCACCGATTTTTGTTATATTAGGTTAGTCATTTGACCAACATATTACATTTAAATAAAAATGAAGAAAATAAGATAAAACAATGTTTATAAATGCAATTCAAATAGAAAATTGCCTGATCAGAGCATTTATTTGGATAAATGACAATGTAACTGATAAACATAAAATTGCATAATGGCGGCAATTTTGTTTTGAATATTTGACGCCTTCCTCTATAACTTAAATAGCAAGTCATAATTTTTGGTCAATTTTTTTTATTTATACATCAAATTAAAGCTGATACAACAAGGAATATGGCTGTGCATATGGACTTCAAAAGTAGCACATTTTTCTGCAAAAAGTAGCCAGTGGAGAATGTGCCTGTAGACTTCTCCAGGCTTGTGGAGAGCCCTGTTTAACTGGGCCTTGGAAGTTATGTAAAATGTGTAAATCATGCTATTTTCTACCTTTGCTTGGGGAGGGGAGAATTTCAACAGCTTGGCATTTCAAATTGTTAAAAAAAAGTTCTACAAAATATATTTTTTCTATTAATATATTTTGCATTTTGTTAAGTGTCCATTTCTTTAAAAAGTGGGGTACTTTTATAAGAGCACACTATATTCATTTATACACTATTGTTCAATATATCTGATCAAAAATAGTTATAGAGCTTAATTATGTAATTTTGAGCAGTTATTTACTGTAACAAGACTTCATCTTAAACATACTGTGATCAGAACTATTGTTTCAAGTATTGACTACCAAATTCTACTTATGGTTTTGATCTGCTTTCACTTTGAAATGCAAAAAATAACAAACGTGTTTAAGCAATATATGCATTTATTTTAAAAAATCTTGTTCATTAGAGGTGTTTGAAATATACTAGGACGAAAAAGAAACGCCGGGTACATAAAATATGCAACACATGTCCGGCCGTGTTTCGCAAAACAAGAAGGGTCATCGTTAAAAGGGGGTATTTTTTCACATAATCAGCATCGGAAATCGATTGAAACTTCAACAGCTGGTTCCATACAGATGACATTTCATACAAAAATAAATATAATAATCCAATAATACAATTTATCCCTTAAAACAATCATTATAGGTTACCCGGCGTTTCTTTTTCGTCCTAGTATAGATAAATGTCTAATTTCTTTGTAGTCCATAAACAGTGTTACTTTTGAAAATGGGGCTTTGAGAATTCAATATCAATTTGTTACAGTTAAATTTTATTAAAATTTAATGTTTGTTTGTTTGTTTGTTGGGTTTAACGCCGTAGCAACACATTGTAAAGGTCATGTAACGGGGGTCAGTCAACCTACTCACTCCTGCTGGAAAGGCTAAATCTCTGGATTTAGCTGTTAACCAACTACTAAGCGCATACTTTCGTCAGTGACTGACAACTGCCCTACATAATTAAAAATCATTGGTAGGAGGGAAAAATATAATGTTGAGCATGTTATTGTAATATTGATTCTAGCTGGTTAGAGTGATAACATTTATCATTTTAGCCTTAAATACACCATTGTTTCATTCCTTTGTTGTAATATCATCATAGTCTTTATCTGTACATACTTGTTATAAGTTTTAATTCCATCCCCTATAGTCATTCTGATATGAAAACACAATAGAAATTCAGTCCAACCTTTGAACAACAGCTGGCCTAGGGAAAAGAGAAAAGTGGCCTTTGTTCACAGGTTCAAACAAATCTTGTTTTATTTCATAAAGTTCAGAGATTTATTTAAATAAAAAAGGACTACATTCTTGAAAAATTTAATTTTTATTCTTTATGTTTGAATTCAATAAAAGAAGCGGCACTGGGTAAAGTTTGTTAGGCATTTGCATTTTTATCACCAAGACTGGCTGACATGATATCTTTGGCATCAACTGTGTTTTTGAGGGTGAGATGGTTAAATGATACTAATGTAATTGTATAAAAATTTGATAAGAAGCCAAGTAAATGAGTAAAGAAAATATCTTGTTACTGTGATCAAGATTTGTCTTTACAATCTGTATTGTTAAGTTTGTATTGTTTTCAGTGACAAGTATGACAAGACCACAGTTAAAAGGTCCTATAACAATGACTACATTACCTGGTACTGTAAGAGTTGGTTCCCCACAAGTTGTTAGTATACCACAAGGACAAGTACATAGACAAGTTGTTGCTACAACTGTAGGAACTGTAAGTATAGTTGTTATAATCATCATCATCAAGGTTTAATTACAACCATTCAAACAATCTACCTTTGTTTTGTAACAACAAACTAGATAACACACAAATATAGTTCTCCTTCTAGGATGATCTCAACAAAGTTTAATAGCAAATTAAACAAATAACTATTTGTAAACAATTTACTTAGCAATTGATGTTTATTATTATGACATAAACTTAATTATGTTATAATGTTTATAACTTTTTAAATTTTAAGTCATAACCTTGATTACTTTAGTTCAGTTTAATTTGTATGGTCCTTTATAAAGCATATTTACATTGTCTAGATTTATTTGTCTTATCTTATTATATGGGTCTTCCCCTTAATTGTTTTTCAGTTCTAGCCTAGCTACCAGGTAGCAATTTTCTATAGCCCAGAACATTTTACAAAGAAATGTACTTCTAAGGCATCAAAAAATAAATAGTTTAATGGGTTTTTTTTCTCACCCCATTTGGAATGGGTCCTGTACCCCTCCATTTGGGATTTTGTTTGTCGTGAAAAAGGAAATAATCGGGCAGTCATGCACAAAATTGGATAAAATGAGAATATCAATGAACAAGTGTTTAAATACAGAAATTGTAAAATATCTGCATCACTCTGCCTTTTAATAGTAACATTAAACTAGATTTTGTTGTTTTTGGGACATGTAGCATTAAATTACAAAACTAAAAGAACAGAAGAACTGGACTGTCCATATAATGACTCCTAACAATTGGATACTCTTAACAACTATATAATGTCATTGTTGAAAGTCCCGGTGTTCTGTCTAGGATTTAAAAAAGGGGATCTGAATCCCCTTACCTCTGAAAATGAGGGGAGTTATTTTTTTAAAAGGGGATCTCAACTTTTTCACTCAAATTTTGTAATAAAACTCATTACTTGTTACACCCAGGTTCCTCCAGTGAGATTACTGTATCCATATGAATGTTTAAGTTTAACTAACTGAACTTAAGTCACTGCCTGTGACAAACATTTGAACTATAAACCTAACTGTTAACACTGAATTGTTTTTTACATTGTAAATTAATGTCACTATCACTTCTTGAACTGTCAATAGTTTTCTTACCTTATCTCTCCTCCAAACCTCAACAATCCTAATAAAATCAAATGTCTTAATGTAGGAAATCCATGAATTTCACAATCAATAGGTAATCATCTGGTTTTTTTAGGATAGCCTTTTCCTGGATGCAGCCATGATTAGTATTCTGCTTAGTAATTAAAATTTCACTAATTACAGTCTTGTAAAAAATTTACAAGTCGTGATAAATATGAGAAAATTCGTCCCCCTACATGTTACTGGTGCAAGTCTCTACTGTAAACCGTCTAAATCATCAGACTTTAAAGACACATAGGTTTCAACTTGCAACTAGAAATTGTTCCAGCTAGGATTTATTATATATATGTATTGTTCATATATTCTAGACTGGTAGTGGACAGATGACTGGTATTGCTGCCCTAGCTGCTGCGGCTGCTGCTACACAGAAAATACCAGGAACCAGTCAACAAGCAACTCCTACTACACCTGTATCAAGTATTAAAGTTGTTACACCTACTATTGTTACACCACAGGGTGTTAAAGTTACACCTGTATCAAGACAAATTGGTTTGTTTACTTTTATTCTTATATTCTTTTACTCATTGTCTTATCCCATCAGTCTGTAGCCAAAATAAGTGAAGCTGGAATAGGTAGGTTGCTGGCTATTTTTTAGAAAATGTGTTTTTTAATGTACTCGATTGTGACCATTTTTTTTGGTTTAAATAGACAAGTTTAAGAAAACTATTTATTTTGACAAATTGTTCCCTTTCACGATTAGCAAACGACATTGCGCTTCTACGCTCATAGATAAAATACATTAATTCGTTCTATAATAGTTGGTTAGTTTTTTCCACAAAATATGAACGAACAGAGTTATGTTTTAACTTTATAAAAATAAAACGATAAAAAGGCGGTGTGAATGACAAGTATCAGTAAATTTAAACAAACATTTTTTGTGCAATCGACGATAGCCTTTCCCTTCATTACCGGCAATTATTTGTTTAACATGTACAGGGTTGCCAGCGGACTTGAAAAGTCAGGGAAATCTGATATTTTTTCAAGGTCAGGGAATTGTCAGGGAATTTTGAAAATTGGACAGTGAAAAATTAAATTCCTGAAAATTCAGTGAAAAGTCAGGGAAAATTAATTTCAATGGAGACTTTCTTATATATTTTCTAAGGTTATGGCAGTCTCATTGTATATAACATTGCTTTAACAAATACTTTTTTGAGTTTTTCTTTCTACATTTATGTCTTATAACTAACACTCTAATATAATTACTTAAATACTTGTGGCAGTAAGGCTTTGCAATCCTTGCCCCCTGAGCTTATTAACCTTCTTTACTAACTTGTAGGGACTAGTATTTGATCACACCTGATAATGAGCTTCACTTACATATGTAATAGTTAATTTTAACATGACTATTGACTTGTTATGGGGTCAAGTTACCTTTGAATTTTAAGTTTTTGAGATTCTTTTGTGTTTTATTTTTGTTTCTTTTTACAAGTCGTAGAAAAATGTTCGAGTCTCCTGACAAAACAGTTGGTTTTACTTGTGTAAAATAGATATGTAGTTGGGTGCTTCTACAGTCTATGTTATATTTCTTTTACTAGGCATTTAATAAACTAGTCTACCATTCCATAAAAGATATTTAACCTTCAGTTTAGACTGTTAAATTTGACAAGCAAAATTTATATGTTTTGTGATACTTCGATTCCTCATTTGTGGCTAAATATGCATTGTTCTTTAATAATGATAGAATTATTAGTATAATCGTTAAGATGTGCATGCTTATTATGCATAGTTTCATTTTTTTTCAACTCAAATAAAATTACCAAACTGCGTAGATCTATTTTGAAAGCCAGGGCACTAGTTTGGTATATTTTGGGGAATACTGGTAATATGGGAACCATTCCCCTCTCAAAATCATATATGTATTTTTCCCCTGGCTCAGATCCCCTTCAATTTAAAAAAAATGAAAATGACTCCTGAAACTATGTTTGTAAATATGACTTGTTCATAAACGTTTTTGGGTACCAGGAGAATAGAAAGTTTAAGAAAAACTTTTATCTAGTTTTTTATTTGTCATTCAACAGTCATAATCTAAACTTTAGCTATTCAAATCATTTAGTTTAGAGTGAATGTGACTGGCAAGTCAAAACTGCACAAATTTATGAGACTACGAGTTGACTGAAAATTCCCAATGCTGTCTTTAAACAATGCAAAATTACTCTTCCTGAGTGTATGGGTACCTGTCTGGTGTCCTGAAAGCATGCTTGTGTTGTAAAAATTAATACCATACTGTTAAAAGAATAAAAGAAAAACCAAACAAACTTACTTATGGGTGAACTGGACAGTTGTAGGGAAGGTGGAAGCTGATTAAGTTTAGTAATTTTGGTCAGTGAAAAACAAAGTTAGGTCAGGGAAAAGTCAGTGAAAAGTCAGGGAATTTTATTTACATATGATGCTGGCAACCCTGATGTAGTCAACAATTAAAAAAGTCACGCTAGGTCACGCTTGTTTTAAGAAATTATTCTGAATAACAATCAAATCAAATTAGACTCAATTATTCACTATAAAACATACGCTATCAAACATCGACTAAGTGTGAAAACTTGCCGACACGTATTCGTTATCTAACAAAAGATTAATATTGGTTTCAATTGCTACAAACAATTAAAATATAGACTCTCACGATATGCATGACATTTTGTTACGTAATATTTGAGAACTCTATATAAGTAAAACATTGTTTTAGGAGCCTTGTTAATAAATGTTATGTATATAACCGTATGTATTACAGCTGGTACAACAATGGGTTCTGGTGGTCAGACTATAAGAGTTGCTACACCTGGTAATACTATCATACGTGCTGCAAGTGGAGCACAATTAACACCTGGTTCTAAACAAATTATAACAGTACATAAAGCTGGTAATATGAGTCAAGGTAGTGGTACTGGTCAACCACAGATTGTTACATTAGTTAAAACATCCCAGGGAATGACTGTAGCTACTGTAAGTATTTATAACAGTGGTTTTGTATATTTATTGTCTTTTACATATCTAATGTATACTGATACTATTTACCCTTTACTATTACTATTTGGGACATAAAATGTATGTGAAAATATAACACTTTTTTACCCTTATACTATTTGACTGACAGAAGTAGTTTAGCAATATTATTTCTTTGGTGAAAGCTGTAAAGAAAAAGCAATTGGAACCCATGAGTTTCAATGGCAATGCAAGGGTGGAGCAAGAACAATTTTTACCTCTGATGAGATGTAATTAACTTAGAAATGTGAAATAAGTCATCTATTTTGTAAATGCTTTCAATAAGTGAACATGGGCCTATAATGAGTTTTAGAAAAAGGTTACCAAGTCATGCTGATTTCAAAATTCTTTATTGTTAGCCATTATTTACAAGCAACTAGGTATTTTAAAACAAATTTTGGCCTCCATTTATAAAATATTTTTTTAGAATATCTGTAATCTGATAAAATACAATAACTGTCATTTGATAATAAGATATCTCCTCACTATGACTGGAATCCTGTTGTATGACATGTAGTGTAAGATGATTGTATGTATATTGTAGACTAAAGGTGGTAGTTTACCACAGGGAGCTACTATAGTTAAACTTGTTACATCACAATCTGGACAAGGTAAACCTACAGCTATCATAACTAGTCAAGGTCATACTGGTCAAACACCATCAAATATTATAGGTCTTAGTTCAGTCCAACCACATACTGCTAGACCTGCTGGGGTAGGTGGAATTTTTACTTGTAATAATAATAAATTATATTCACATATAAAGCTCAATAGTGAAAAATACTTGTTTAAATCATTGTAACCTCTAATTGAAAGTTGGTTTTTTTAGTCCACCTACATGCAATGGCTCTTTCTGGGAGAAAGTAGACAATTGTTTGATACAGTAATTATAAGTAAAACTTGATGTATCAATTTTGAAATGATTATAAGAATTTAGGACTGGTAAATAACATGTACACTGAGAGCTGTTAGTCCAAGTATCCATGTTGACTGTAATAGTGTAAGAATGCCGTATGTTTGGTATCTAACTATGTCAAACAAAATCCTAAGTTAAATGTTCACTTTAATCTGTATACCACAATGAAATAATCAATGTAGATTGAGTTAACATTGCTAAAACTAAGATATTTTTTATCATTTTGAATTAAATGTCATTCAGATATTGTTTCCATGTGTAATACTAAGTTTGGTACTATTTTAACATAATCGTCTTACTCAATGACATTTAGTAAAACTGATTACCAAAATAAAGAATATGTCAGTTAGCTGTACTGTATTTAAGATATATTGAGTGATGACTTTTATTTGTTTTAGCAAACCCAAACCAAGACAGTAATACGGACTATACCATCATCTATGATTTCTACAGTAAAAGCTGGACAGACTGGTATACAGACCACACCAGCTGGTGCTAAAACTATTGTTATTGCTGCACCTAAAGGTTCCGCTGCTGCTGGTCAAAATACTACTAAGATATTATCATCTATGCCTAAGTTAGCTGGTCAGGGTAATACACAGTTTATAGTTGTAAGTCCACAAGGTAGTAGTGTTGTCACACCTGGAGGTTCTACATTAGCTTCGGCTATAGGTAGGTTATATTGATACATTACTTTATAACACATTGTCTTGTAATGGTAAATTCATCAATGATTTAAGTTGAGTTCAAATTTACCTACAATGATTTGTTTACTCCATATTGAAGTTGGCTTGAAATAGACATTTAACATTATTTCCATTCTAACGCTAATCTCTTGCTTGAAAAGTGATGTTAAACTAAAAAGACTTATGTATGATGGGTACATGTAGGTAGTGTGTAAAGATTCCAGGGAGTTGTAGCAGAATAACTTTATGACTTCTAAATATTAGGTAGCAGTTCATTTACTATTCTATTAATTTGGGATTGCCTGTGGTATTAATTACTACTCTCTATCAATACTTAACTTAAACATTAGACTGCTACATGCATATTTAGAGTGGTAGAATGTAGGATTTAAAATCCACATGTTCATGATTTGATTCCTTTTTATGACATTTTTCTATAAAAAAATAATAATAATCATCAATTATCTTCCAGAGTCATTGGCTCTGTGTAGAAGGAATAAACAAATTCTGATAAAAGAATGTTGAGGAAAGCTTGTCAGTTTAGTGGATCAAGACACATGCTGCCAGCAGGGTCCCAAATCAAAAACACTTTATTCATATAAGGTATATTACTAAATAATGGTAGTATTTAATCAATGTCACTTAGAGGCCAGTTTCTCTGTTATAAATATATTTATTTCACTTATTTATCCCTTAGCTCTTTCAAATGACACCAACATCTTTTGCATACATCGAGTAATAAAGTAATGGGCCAAATTCAAACATCACAATCAAACAGAACAAGTTTGTCGGTAAAGAAGTTGCAAGAACAAGATACACTATTGATGACAATTTTGTACCGTTTACTCGAATAAACATTTATTTATTTATTTATTTTATTAAACAAAGTAAAATGAGGATATTTAAGTACACTATCAATCATCAAAATGCTTTTCCAGCAGTCAAAACTGTTTGAGCATTCAAGAAGTTGACCTAGTCATTAAAAGCGAAAAATTTTCTTCATTATGAGATCATTAGTATTAGTCATTATTGAGCACATAAGGTAACATCTATTGTGTACTTGTCTGTAGTTCTAGCGACTTTTGTTTGGAGAAAACTAAATTTGTTTTATCGTGATGTTCAAAATCGGCCTACGACCTTATTATTTGGCGAATTCTAAGGATGTTTGTGTCATTTTAAAGAACAAAGCCTCAGCTTTGTGGGCATGTATAAATCTGTGAAATAAAATTATATTAATGATGAAAAAACTGGCCTCTGATTGAACTTGGTTGAAAAACTACCATTTTTAGCTTGACTTTACAAAGTAAATGGAGAGCTTTCCTACTCGCTCTAGCGTCGGCGTCAGCGTCCACATTTCTGATTAAAGTTTTTGTGCAGTAAAATATTTTTTACTATTACTTTTTTATTTCTCGAGGTATCAACTTCAAACTTTAAATATATGTTCCTTATTATCAACCACATCTCATGTGACATAGTTCATAACTCTAAATACTTTTTTTTCAGGATTATCCCCTCTTGAACTTAAGAGTTTTCTTTAAAAAATGCTTGTTTTTACTGCAACTGTTTTGTTTCTTTAGGTATTGACTTCAAACTTTAAATATATGTTCCTTATTATCAACCACATCCCATGTGACAAGGTTCACAACTCCAAATACATTTTTTTTCAAAATTTTCTTTGGTGAACTTTCTTTAAAAAAATTTTTTTTTTACTTAAAATTTGTTAAGGTATCATTTTTAAATTTTAAAATATGTATGTTCCTTATCATCAACTACATCTCATGTGACAAATACTTACTTAGTCGAGCATGCTGTCTCTCTTTTTGAGTTATATACCTTATATATATAGTGCTTTTGATTCCGGACCGTGCCGGTCCCCTGTGGATCAAGATGTATAACTCTTATAATGATAAGTGTTTAATCAAATGTTCTATACTTATTATATGTGAGATGATGTATATTTCAGCTGGTCAACATAAGACTATAAATGTATCAGCTTTACAACAAACATTAAGTGGTGTAGTACAATCTCCTCAAGTTGTTACTGCTGGTGGCAAACAAAATATTACTATTGTAACTACTACAGCTGGTAAGTATTGTTTGTTACTATATAAATATCTAAGGTTTTACTGTGCAACTTTACAAACATCTGAAACTATATGTCTATGGTGTAACTGTTGGAGGTTGAAGACAAAATTAAATTGAAAGAATTATGTACTTGGAATATTTTAAGTCAAGATTCTGTTTTATTAACTGTCACAAAAACTGAAAGAATTTGCTTGAAAGTTCACATGTGTTAACAGAGTAACAATTGGTGATCAAATATAACGTTTTATAACTATAGCACGAATGTTAACTGAATTACATGCCCTTTACTCTGAAAAAATCATAAGCTTGAATGATCACATGCAAAATCTTGCACATCAACTTAGTATGTTGTTAATGTAAGTGAGCTTTCTAATCATTATTGATTTCTTTAACTATTAATCACTGGAATTGTTGAATTCTCTAGTCATGCAGTGTTCTTGTTAAAACATTTGAGTGATAATTTGTTTTAAATAAACCCTAGTGAAACTTATAAGGACATTGTAATATTTGTATAATTACTGTGTAATATGGGAAGAATATCTTGAAGGTAAAATAATGGACTACACACAAATAAAGTTTCTATAATCTATTAATCTAAAGATGTTATTATGTACTCTTGAATACCATCATATACTATATTATATTATCTTAACTAATCTGGAACTCTAAGACTATGACGAGGTGGGCAGAGCTAAACTTAAATCTGCATGACCATTGGTCAAGTAGTTAAATACACTGCAGACATATATTAAGGTAGAGTTCCAATAACAGCCTGCTTTCAACCTTCCTGTGATATCAGATTTTGTTGACATATGAAGTGAGCAGTTTAAGACCATATTAATATAAAGATCAGACATAGTTTTTAGCTCGATTTTTCGAAGAAAATGAGAGCTTTTACTGTCACCTGAGCATTGGCGTTGGTGCTGGCGTGGTGTTGGCATTGTAGGGCTGTAACGATTCACCGATGCATCGTGAGATCGTATTCGCGACTGTCCGATACGGGTGTATCGAATCGCGTCCTAAAAAATCGCGATTCAGAGGGTCTTTTAGTTTACAAGAAATCAGTTAAAACAAAATATACTATATACATTTGTATCTATAGCATTTAACTAGCAATTGCAATATTTACTAAGTGTCCAGTCTAGAGCGCGCCATTGGCCCCTCATGAACGCAAATGGTGCAATATCAATCATCTATTGGGCCCGTCGGGCGCACTCGCGGAAAATATGGCTATATAGCGAATTTGACAACTTTTCGTATATTCTATGCCATTTGGTTTCGTTACATCCATTTTGCTGAATTAAACGGGTACCTCAGTCTTCGAATCTAGCTACCGGGCCGAAGACCGAGTCTGTCTTACACGCCGACGGTACATCCATTTTGCTAAATTAAACGGGTACCTCAGTCTTCGAATCTAGCTACCGGGCCGAAGACCGAGTCCGTCTTACACGCCGACGGTACATCCATTTTGCTAAATTAAACTGGTACCTCAGTCTTCGAATCTAGCTACCGGGTCGAAGACCGAGTCCGTCTTAAACGCCGACGGTTTGTTAAAAAGATACCTTGCAAGACCGAATGTCTGGTAGCAATTTTAATAGCAATATTACTAAAAATAGATAATTGAACATAAAAATTGCAGTTACAAGCAACTTATTATTTGGATGCTAAAAATCTAGCAGAGAGTCCGCAATACGCATTTAATTTTTATCCACGCTTGTAACAATCATAGACAATATTACTAAGGCGTCCTCTAAAAAATCAATAGTGCTACATACATGACGGCGCGATAAAATTGATTACATAATCAAACGGTTGCAATTAACAAACACATGACAAACTTTGGTTGATTGAGGAAGATAACACTTTCTTTTATGTTTGCCGATAAGCTGATAATTGTTATTAATTATTAGCGTGTTGTGTGGCAGTTTAAATGGACATAATTAGTTGATTTTTAAATAAACTAATTCGTTTAATTCCACTAGAAACAAACAACTTTGTTATTATTTTACAACAAATAAAGTTATTTGTATTTTATAATTCATAATGTGGTATTCCATTTCGTAAAAATAAAATTCCTCCAGTCATTATTTCGTTATGTCATACATTTTCGCGACCCACGCTATCGCTTTTTTTAATTTTATGATTGTTTGATAAAAATATCATAATTTGTCTATGCATTTATACCAAATTTACAATCTACATCGTATCGCGATTAATATCGTAATCGCGAGGCATATATCGCGAAACGTATCGTATCGCGACCTTGGCCACGATATGCAGCCCTATGGCATTGCAAATCAAGGTTAAAGTTTTTACAAATTTAAATAACTTCAATACTATCAAAGATATTCAACTCAAACTTGGAATACTTATTTATCATCACTACTTCCACCTTACTACCAAGGCCATAACCCTGGCTCCACTGTTTTAGGAGTTTTGCCCCTTTTTACTTAGAAAACATCCAAAATCAAGGTTAAAGTTTTTACAAACTTCAATACTATCAAAGATTTTCAACTCAAACTTGGAATACTTATTCATCATCTCTACTTCCACCTTACTATCAAAACCCATAACACCGATTCTTAAGAACTGAGAAAATTTAAAGCACTGTCTTATGGACAGCTCTTGTTTTATTGTGTAACTGCTTTCATTTTCAAAATTAATGAATGTTATTCTTATATTTATTAAAATGATCAGTTATTTGAAAATTTGAGAATTTTGTGTCAAAAGTAAAAAACGGAAGTCAAATTTTATCTTGAAATAGTCAACAATAGTGTTGAAAGGTAAAACATTATTGTAAAGAAGTGTTCATTTCATCATAGACTTATCACTGCAGTATTGTCTTTTTTCTTGTATTCATTCAATTTTTTGTAGTTAGCTTTGGTGAAATTTTTCTTTCTTTTATTCATTGCCATGTCATATAAAGTTAATTGTTAAAAGGGTGACTTGGAGTTTATTGCTATTGTTTATTTACAGGTGGAACATCTCAGATTATACGTACCATTCCAGCATCACAACTGATCTCATCAGCTACAGTATCAGCTTCATCTCTTTTAGCTGCTACAACACAACCAAATGTCTCATTGATAGCATCTCCACAAATAGCTACATCATCTTTACATATGGCTCAATCTACAAGTGCTAAACCTGTACAAATTACTATTACACCACAAGGTCAGGTAGCAACAACTCCTGTTGTTGTACAAGCCTCTGAACCTGCTGAGGCCATCACTGATGGTGGGGATAGTACTTGTACTGATGGAATTCATTGTGGAACACCCCCTCCAACAGAATGTACTGATGGAATTCATTGTGGAACACCCCCTCCAACAGAATGTACTGATGGAATTCATTGTGGAACACCCCCTCCAACAGAATGTACTGATGGAATTCATTGTGGAACACCCCCTCCAACAGAATGTACTGATGGAATTCATTGTGGAACACCCCCTCCAACAGAATGTACTGATGGAATTCACTGTGGAACACCCCCTCCAACAGAATGTACTGATGGAATTCATTGTGGAACACCCCCTCCAACAGAATGTACTGATGGAATTCACTGTGGAACACCCCCTCCAACAGAATGTAATGATGGAATTCACTGTGGTACACCACCCCCATCAGAATGTACTGATGGAATTCACTGTGGTACACCACCCCCATCAGAAAATACACATTTTGTACCAATTCAACCTGGAACATGCTCTGATGGTATACATTGTGGAACACCACCCCCACAAGAAGGAAATGGAACATGCTCTGATGGTATACATTGTGGAACACCACCCCCACAAGAAGGAAATGGAACATGCTCTGATGGTATACATTGTGGAACACCACCCCCACAAGAAGGAAATGGAACATGCTCTGATGGTATACATTGTGGAACACCACCCCCAAAAGAGGGAAATGGAACATGCTCTGATGGTATACATTGTGGAACACCACCCCCACAAGAAGGAAATGGAACATGCTCTGATGGTATACATTGTGGAACACCACCCCCACAAGAAGGAAATGGAACATGCTCTGATGGTATACATTGTGGAACACCACCCCCACAAGAAGGAAATGGTACATGCTCTGATGGTATACATTGTGGAACACCACCCCCACAAGAAGGAAATGGTGCATGCTCTGATGGCATACATTGTGGAACACCACCCCCACAAGAAGGAAATGGTGCATGCTCTGATGGCATACATTGTGGAACACCTCCTCCTGAAGGATCTGAGGAACGAGACACTAAAACTGAAGGTGTTGATCAAGGAACAGAAGAAACAAGTACATTAGAAGAACCTGTATCAGCAGTGATAGAAGGTGAAACAAATGATGAAGTACCAGCTATATCTGAGGTAAAATTATCATTTATTACATTTATCTATGGTTACTTTGTACAACATTTTATCTTACATTATAATAGTTTCTGTACATAGTGACTGTTTAGGGAAACAGAAAAAAGTAATAGGATGTATCTTTTGGGGGATAGAGTTTCAATAGAACATTTTCTTCTGGGTAAAAGAAAAGCAGCAGGGGTAATGGCGAAAGAGGCAGGATGTAGAAAGAAGGTTTTCACCTTACTGTTATACAGGTTTTAAAAAAAGCAGTAGCTACAGTTTCGGTACTGTGACTCTAGACCCACGGAAGTTCTGTAACTGTAGGCAACCCTAGCAAGGGCAGGTTAGAGTTACGGAAGTCTGACAGCATACGTAGGTTTGGACTTATAAGCGTCAGTCAACTTGATAATACATTTGTATTCATTATTACTCAAAATAAAAGAAAATTTACTGTCACCACTTATCCTATTGTCATTACACGCACCATTTTGGATATTTATATAAACTAACTGAATGTAATATATGGCGATATGACACTGTCGGCTTCAAAGTTTCACATACTTAGTTTACTTGAGCGATAAGTTATGAGTAGTCACTACTTGAATTCAAACTTGGGTTTTGGCTTTGTTTCTTACTTTACTGATGATGACAGGTTATCTGTGTCATATAGACATTGTTAGTGTGAATGTGGCAATACAGTGACCAGGAGTTGATGTTGCTGTATTCTCCAGTAATAAATCCTAAAATGTTGTAATAATGGTTCAAAGTGTATTTCATATTGTTTTCTTTAGCACCTTACTTGATGGAGTGGTCTAGGTGTCTTACTTCTTATCACTGTAACCTCTCTGAGTTGGTAAAGTTCCAGGCCATCTTTCCATCATGTCTCCTGTGAGAAAGTAGGTAGTTGCTAACAGAGTGTGTATCAAGTACTGGCTCATCCCATGAAAAAAATGGCTTGTTGAACTATTGGTCTCTTGTGACTGCCTGTTAAATTAATATGTGTTAAACATGAGAAAATATGTTTGACAAGAGGTTATAGTGACCAGAGCTGTAATTGCGTGGATTTAGCCTTATAAAGTCAATTGTAAAAAGATATGCCTCTAATGGTGGTCTAATATAATTGAGGCTTTTAAATGTAAACTGTGTATAGCCATCTAGTCATCTTGTGATTTTTTTTCAATAATGATAAAATGGATCCCGATTGACCAGTTGACACCTTTCAGTTGATTTCAAGATTTCATGTTGTACTGTGTATGTTACAGGGAGAGAATGTTGAACCAACCACAGAGAATATTGATGATATCACTGATGAACCTGTAACTACAACAACAACAACAAGTAGTGATGTCATCACTGGTGATAGTATAGATGATACTGCTGCTGAAGAAGATGATGATGATGATGTCACAGCATCAAATGTTCAACAACAACCACAACAAGATGGTAATTATTATTACAATGAAGACCCTATCATAGCAGATATTCATTATTGTTTATAACCCCTAATAGAAGCTTTGCTTCATAAGGCATAAAGCAATGATCCAGGAATGCAAGTTTTCCTGTCTATACCAGATTTTGTTTTTTAGGCCCTAGAGACGTTTCATTCTAATCTTGTAAATTCTGTCAGATAATTGGGGGATACCATCTCTTAAAATAGACTGTATTTCTATAAATTAAGCTCGTCATCAAAATTTGCTTTGAGGGCATGTTTGCTGGACAGCATTATATATTGTCATATCACAATTTGAGCTCAAGAAGCATAATTTTATGAGAAAAGCTAATAAGTGACACTATTCTTATCTGGACTAATATGTTATAACAAAATTCCACTAACAGAATATTCTCATTAAAATTTGTAACAAATTGTTTAACTAATTAACCTAAGAGTTAGATGATGACCATGAATGGTAAAAAAGATGGAAGTATGTTTATTAATGAGATAAAACTCCAGTATTACTATGATAAAAATAGCTTGTTTTATTTACCATGACATTATACTGAATTAAGATCATGTATCAGAATGTGTAACTATATTTAAACTACTGTAATACAGGAGGAGAATCTACTGAAATCAAAGAAGAACCAATGGATACAAGTGAGGCTCAGGAAACAACTAGTGGTACTGATCAAAGTATAGATCCAGTTACAGGGTTACATAATGGTATGCCTGTACAACTAGATACAGCTACAAGTAGTAGTTTACTTGGTCAGTCTGTATCTTTACCTGATCAAATATTTGCTACACCTACATCAGTACATGATAATAGTGAGATGAAATCTGAAGATTTATTATTACCAAAGAATGAACCAGTAGATATACCACAAGTGTCTAATACACAGGATACTAACCAAGGTAACTCTTCTAGTGTTTTTTTAATACTTAAGATTTATTTAGAACACAATCATAGAGACCTCCCTGTTTTATCAACACTCCTCCCATCTTTAGATAATAAAAAGAGTTAGTGCACAGAAATATTTACATTGAATGATATGATACATTTATCAAGTGTTAAATAATAAACAGGTGGTAATCATTGATCATGTTTTATTTATATAAGAGATCCTGTGACCAGTGTTAGGTCATACATTATAGCAGCTTGTATAGCATAACATGAGACATAGTTATATACATAGAATATCATTTAACTTTGTCTCAAGTTAGCCTAAATTACGTATATCCATGTTGATAATTGTATTTTCTTGTTGATTTTATGTTCAAAATGTATTAGTTCATGAGTATTCAGTGCTTTGACCTTTCCCACAAACACTTTGTCATTGCTGCTATGTGCCTCTATATGCAAATAATGTATTGTCACTGGCTACTTTTTTAGTAATGAGAAATTTGTTGAGATCTCTCAGCAGCAATGATTATATAAACTAGTAACCACCTGGTTTGTAAACCATCAATGACGGAATGATCAACGTATGAGGTTGATTACTCTAGTATTAATTAGGGCTGTCATTGATAGAAAATTTAGTATCCATATATCGAAAGGCAAGTATTGGTGATATATCAATATATCAGGTCAGACAAGGAGTGTAATAGAAACTGCTTAGAACTCCAGTATATATATACTATATAATGCCCTCATGCTGTTATGTATGATGTTAAAAGATGTTTCAGACATAAAACAAACTATAACCAACTGTATTTTAATACTTAACAGAATACATGAAAACTCAGAAATATAAAAACATCCTATAGTTTATAGCTTTATAAAATGCTAAGATTGTATCCATGTTCCAAATCACGAATCGATATTAGATCGTCTGTCAAGAATCGGTGATACATAGATACTGCGATTCTCGCTGACAGCCTTAGTATTAATGTTGAAACATGATGTTATTATGGGCTAGTTTTCAGAGCTGGCTTTGAAAGTTTAGGATTTTCATGACTTGATATAGGATTCTATTGTAAAACCTGCTAAAATAAGAATTGTAAAGTATTTGAGACATCTGATGTTTGAGGTATATTATTATATATATATGATATTGTAGATCCTCTAGCTACACTGGCTATGGCAGCAGCATCATCAGCTGGTGCTGTTACAAGTATCAAGTTAGAACCAGCTAAACCTTCACAGGTATGTATAGTCTTATCTTTAATATCACGACAGTAAAATATTTTATTGGTCTAGTTAAACTGATATATTGTCCATATAGTCCAGGATGGTTTGCTTACAGCTAGATCATTCAGTCATATATTAACAGTTGACTATCAAGGCAAGAATGAAATGTATCATCTAGCTTTAACTTTGGATAATTTGGTTAGTGGATTATTAAGTTAGTTTATTTATTATTGAAGAAAAAAGAAATATCAGGGATCTATAGAGGCAAGACCTAGGCATAGTGATAGAGGGCGAGTTTTTAACTCTAGAAGGTCAAAATTTTCCTTTGCCAAGTTTTGGAATTTATCTAAAATTATTGAAATGTTTAATGTTAGGTATTGATGACTTTTTTTATGGCAGTCAACTATGGTACACAACCGTATAAAATGTGTTGATTTACTCATAAAGTAAAAAATGAATTAACATGTGTAACTATATATTGTATTGATGTTTTGTTATGTCTATTTCTGTATTCAACAGGAAACTAAAGTATTATCTAGTAGTATATCTACACCAAAGAAAGAAGGTAATTTATGGTATGATGTTGGTATTATAAAAGGTACATCATGTCTTGTATCATATTATCATTTACCTGCTGAAGGTGGACAAACTGATACCACAGACAAGAAGGTATATACTATATATTTATTCATGCTTATCTATTTTCTACAGTAAATAGACTATATCCGGAATTTAAATATTTGGGTTTGCCTCCGGTACAAACATACATTCACCGTTACAATGAAAACATGTGTACAAAGAACAATAGGATTTAATCAATAGTTCGTGCTATTTAGCAATAATGTGTTGAAAACTTTGTACCGTCTGTGCACGGACGGAAAAACCCATAAATTTGAATTCCGGATTAGGTCAAATATGGATATAAAAGTACTTGTCTGAACAGGTAATTTTATCTGCTAGTACTCGGTATTCTCCCTCCTACAAATGATTCTTAATTATGTAGGGCAGTTGTCAGTCACTGAAGAAAGTATGCGCTTAGTAGTTGGTTAACAGCTAAATCCAGAGATTTAGCCTTTCCATTTTCCAGGAACAGTGAGTAGGTTGACTGACTGCCGTTATATGACCTATTCAATGTGTTGCTTTGGCGTTAAACCCTATAAAAACAAAAAGTACTCAGTATCTTGTTGCCTGAACTTAAAGGTATTGTATTGCCATATAACTTGGATGATGATTTTGTTCCAGATTTCATGTTGCCTGTTGGTATGATATTAAACCTTTGTTAACAAATAAACTAGCATTCAGTGTCATCTGTACATTACTGATTTCTTATACCAAGTATTAATTTATATATAGGGCCTAGATCAAAGGACTGAAGTGTATGAATACATGTTTGTTAACAAATGGAATAAAATGGATTCTATACTGTACACTAATGACTGTACTTGTTATTGATTATATACTGTACACTAATGACTGTACTTGTTATTGATTCCATACTGTACACTAATGACTGTACTTGTTATTGATTCCATACTGTACACTAATGACTGTACTTGTTATTGATTCCATACTGTACACTAATGACTGTACTTGTTATTGATTCTATGCTGTACACTAATGACTGTACTTGTTATTGATTCCATACTGTACACCAATGACTGTACTTGTTATTGATTCCATACTGTACACTAATGACTGTACTTGTTATTGATTCCATACTGTACACTAATGACTGTACTTGTTATTGATTCTATACTGTACACTAATGACTGTACTTGTTATTGATTCTATACTGTACACTAATGACTGTACTTGTTATATATCATTGTTATAGGATATAGATGTTGTATCTATACAAGATCATAGTGTATTAAAAAGACAAGAGTTATTACCTGGAACAGCGTACAAGTTTCGTGTAGCAGGTATTAATGCATGTGGACGTGGACCATGGAGTGAAATATCAGCATTTAAAACATGTTTACCTGGTTATCCTGGGGCACCTTCAGCTATTAAGATCAGCAAGGTAACTATTTAGCAGATATCTGTTATAATAAACAAAAATTATTTTATAAATTTCTTTAGTTGTGGACTTTAAGTTCAGGATTGGAAGGATTTAAGGAAGGGTCCTTCCTCAATCTTTAAGCAACTGTAATCATGAAACTAAGCAATTTGAAAAAAAATATTAATTTCTCCTGTATAATTTTGATATTCTTTGTTGATTAGAGAAATATTGATCATTAAAGCAAAAAGAGATACAAATCTATGAAAGCATCTATTTAATTGGTATGCAGTAAAAATGCCAGAGGCAAAAATGTCTTTGGTGAAAATGCCATTGGTCACAGCGACACTTTTCAGATGTTGCTCTGCAGAGGTAACTGTGTAGCTATATTTGGAACAGTTACAGTATTATCATGATAAGGAAGTGGAAATGTTACTTTTATAGACTTCACTAGTAAACTTAATTGGCTTTGTAGTCATTATTACCAACATGCTTGATTCAGATCTCAAGTTGTCGGGGTTTTTTTCAGCAGAAGAACTTTCAGCAAACTATCTTAGAATAAAAACATGAAGTTGAGCTCAAATAAGACATGATAAGTTAATAAGTTGATATAAATATGATATTTATATATGTGTATTGTTATATGTTTACATGTATTGTTTGATATTGTAGAGTGCTGATGGAGCACATTTATCATGGGAACCACCTCAGAATACAGCTGGTAAAATAACAGAATATTCTGTATATCTAGCTGTAAGAAATGCTACACAACAAGTAGAACAGAAACCTGGTGGTGCTGCACAGTTAGCATTTGTACGAGTATATTGTGGACCTAATGCTTCATGTGTAGTCAACTCTAACAGTCTAGCTAGTGCACATATAGACTATACAACTAAACCAGCTATTATATTCCGTATTGCTGCACGTAATGAGAAAGGTTATGGTCCTGCTACACAAGTACGATGGCTTCAAGGTTAGTAAAATATTTGTTTCTTTTTGTTAAAACATAAGCACTAAGTGTTAATGAAAGACCATACTTTTTTAAATAACTAACATGAAGACGTGTACTAATTTTCTTTCATGGCAATTTGAGTGAGATAATTTTCCATAATTTTTAGCCAGATTTTTCAATGAAAAAATTTGGCTAATAGTTCCATGAAACACGGGCGGGCGGTCGGGCGTCCGATCTCGTTAACAATTGCATTAAAGTTTTTAATTTAGCATATGTTTCTGCCATTTTGGGTCAGATCTTTATGAAACTTCATTCAATGATAACATACCATGTGATGAACAGAATTAGGAAGTAATCACAACTCTACCTGGCTTTATGGATTATTTTTTTAGTTAAAGATTTTAAATCCGGCTTTAATGTGGTTTCCACATTATATTTCTTGTAATTTGCTTGACTGGTAATCTTGGTGTAATCAGCTATATATGACTGGTAATCTTGGTGTAATCAGCTATCTATGACTGGTAATCTTGGTGTAATCAGCTATATATGACTGGTAATCTTGGTGTAATCAGCTATATATGACTGGTAATCTTGGTGTAGTCAGCTATCTATGACTGGTAATCATGGTGTAATCAGCTATATATGACTGGTAATCTTGGTGTAGTCAGCTATCTATGACTGGTAATCTTGGTGTAGTCAGCTATCTATGACTGGTAATCTTGGTGTAGTCAGCTATCTATGACTGGTAATCTTGGTGTAGTCAGCTATCTATGACTGGTAATCTTGCTGTAGTCAGCTATCTATGACTGGTAATCTTGCTGTAGTCAGCTATCTATGACTGGTAATCTTGCTGTAGTCAGCTATCTATGACTGGTAATCTTGGTGTAGCGAGCTCCATGTATGTTAGAATGATTTCTTCAGCAGAAATACTTTGGGACAATACTGATAAAGAGGGATTGATATAAGTTACTACAAGTTGATTTACAAGCTGATTAGTACAAGTATACATGTAAATGTGTGACACTTTTCATGATTGTTTGTACCTAATTATAAATATAATGTATTCTTTCTATATATATAGATGCAGCTCAAGGCACAACACCTACTGCTACTAAAGTTGCTGTTAAAAGAACTGTAGATCCGTAAGTATTGTTGCATTCTCCATATAGGTTATATTATAATTGATACAGTATAATCTTCTAACTACCCTTAACAACCAAGTCTTGACTTAATCTGTCCATATGGGTTGATTGTTGTTGTGAGGAGGTAATTCGAGTCTATTTTGTCAAATATCTTAATTTTATAAAGAATATGACTGTCTATGATGCCAGGTGTTAATGTAATATCCATAATATCTCTTTATGAAAATTTAGGACAAAGGACTTGCCTCTAAAGGTTGTCATGTTGCCCCTGATGACCTATATTTGGGTTCTGGCAACTTGTTACTTCTAGTAAACATTTAGTTCAGACAAGTAAAACATAGAGCTGGTCGTCTAATAGGGAAACCTAGTTTAAAATAAATGTTGAGTCACTGTGATATCTCTAATAGATCTCTTCACAAAAATTGATATAAAGTAAAGTAAATAAATAAATATTTGTTTTCTTACAGATCTCAGTTACAAGCTATACAGATGAAGAAAATGAAGACAGATGATGATTAGGGTGTATAAACAACATGAGATATTGTTTTACTGTTTGAGTATTGTTCTATTTCATTGTTACTGTATACTGTCTGGGTTGGGTTGTTACAATTGTCATTATTAACTGAAATAATTGAAACAATACGTATTTCCTGCAGCCTTTGAAATGAATTTTTATCTCCCTATGTTATCTATGAATTTGGCATGCTTTATTATTGTAATAATATGCATGTATTATAACACATGTAAGTAAGTCTTCACTCTACAAATATGAGAGTTAGGTATGATTAGAGGAACAATAATATTTAATGATTGGTTTATTTTGAATTGCTGATGTATTTTCTTTGTGGATTTTGTTCCAATGATAGTTATGAATATTTATATTATGTTTGATATTCTTTGTAAACCAAGTAAATATTGTATCAATGGCAGCTGTTTTAATAAATGATGTACTAATTATGGTGAATTTATTTGTCTATATTTTGTTGTCATTATTAATAGTGTAAAATATTTTGTATAGTTCATTGATTCATGTGTATTACATTTTAATGATTTATAAACTCCTGACTGATACACTCTTGATGTCATTTATTAGGATGAATACTTATGATGTCATGAATCATCAAGATATATTTTGTTATGAAATAATTTACAAAAATCAATCTTGAAGTGATGCCATAACAATATATTAATTTAAGGTTTTACCCTTCCATTAAAACAGTATATTTAATATCATTTTCTTAGTAAAGGGAGAATTTGTCTCCCTGTGGATGCTAAAGCTTGTATTGTAAGAGAACAGTGTCCAAGGAGCTGGTATAATATTACATTCAAGGTTAAAATAATTACAACCTGAATGAAATAACAAAATCCGATTGGTCAAAAGTGAACACGTGACCTAAAAAAATGTGCTTTTATTTTCGTATAAACTGCAGTTTTGAATGAATGACGTCACGCCGGAACTACTTTCATGACTCAAAAGCTATTTTTAGCGCGTTCCCACGCTATGACGTACAGGTCAATAACTATAATGTCAATGGAAAGTACATGATACACAAAACCAATAAAAAAGGTGTAATCAACATTTATTGAAAGAAATTAAAATGAGTTTAATGTACAATACAATTGTGCACTAATACTGTTCTTTATCTATATTTCATAAGATGTAATGTTCCAGGAAGTAAATGATATGCTGAATGCAGAATTAAGAATTAATCTTTAATTTTAACTTAAGCTTCATAGACAGCATTTAAACCATTAAATGTTTATTTATATTTCTAGCGAATCAGTCTTCTTTTTCAAATGATTTTCATATCATTGCCCTTCTGAAGTGCATGTTCTAATGGACTGGTATTCATTCATATAGATATCTAAATCCTTTGGTTTCCGAGGCATCTAGTTTCACTTTCTTGTCTGAAAACAAACAAAAACAACAACGAATAAATGAAGATAAATAAAGCTTTAAATACCAAGAGTTCGACACATTTAAATTGATCCACAATAAGATAAGTAATCAGTATTTTGGCTGGTCAATTTAGAAAAATGTCATGGCAAACATTTCAAAATCACTCAAGTTGCCTCTCATCAAGTAAAAAAAGAACGTATAACATAATGATATGTACATTGGATAATAGGTGTATCTAGTCATAATGATGTAGTATTCGCAGAAGTGCATGTGTATACTTCATGCATATACATTCTGCATTGAGTAGTGAACAAGGTCAAGAATTATAACGTTTATTATCAGACCGGAATGAAAATGCTTCTAGATTAATATGACCAGACTTTGAATCTATCCTAAGTACCGATCATTTTAAAATGTATATGAGAACATAAAAGCATATAAACCATATAATCTCCGTAATTTGGGGATAAATAATAAACATTCACTTACTCAGTACAGATAATAGCTTGTCGTTCCATCCAATGTCTTGACATGTAAATTTCCTGACTCGGACTGACTGCTTAAGTTATCATCAAGTGATCCAAATTTCAGTAGTAAACTTTCTCATTCTGATTAGATAACACAGCCTCAGATGCTATTCAACTCGGAAAAATGTACATCCAACAACCGCTCATTTGTAATCACTGGTGGTTTCAACGAGTTGACATATTAATTTAGGTCACAACTTGCATCATAAACTCACGTGTTCTTCGTAAAAACATGAAACTTGTTAAACCGTTTAAAAGAGTTACACAATAGCGTACCACCTCTCATGTGTTCTTTTATTAAAAATAAACTCAATGCATGTTCATTTCTATGTATCATTCATGCCGTTATGTCCGAAAACAATGAAAAACTGCATCCAATCGAAGAAAAAAATGGCCGACGGTTGGCATTAAAAAACTGTTAACCGAATGAAATTAATGCGCACTATTACGCATTATTGCGTAATTTGGCTCTACGCATTAGAAAATAGGTCTTTATTCTAACGCAAATTTCGCAAAAAATGGTTGTAATTATAAGGAATGAATGTATAGAAACTGACTTTCATCGAAAAATAAACGTCATTTTGGTGATAGCTAATTTCAGCATAAAGGCCTTCGGCCTTTATGCAAATTAGCTATCACCAAAAGTGACGTTTATTTTTCGATGAAAGTCAGTTTCTATACATTCATTCCTTAAATAAGTTTGTATTAACAGTATAAAACCTAAATGAAGTACAAAAATTGTAATTGCTGGTTATTCCACTGTGAAACATTAATAGATTTTAATCTTGTAAAATAAGTATAATATAGTTCAGAATTATGTATTATTTATCTTATATACAAGTTCTCTGTTACATTAATGATTTTTAACTACTATCTTAATTTTTATGTTAATTTGTATTTGACATTGGTATATTAATGTTACAATATTCTACTGTTGTATCATATACACTGGGTTGGAATGTATTACATAATACTTTATAACTGTAACACACATGGAGGATGAAAGTTTTCAAGGCTAGTCTCTAGGCTCTTAATATTTGAGAACGACTCGGAAAGGATTATTTCCTCTGTAATAACTGTTGTAATCATGAAATATAGGATTTTTAGAATTTTAAAAAGTTTGATCTTTCACATCCATGAATACACGAAGAATAATACTCAGTTTGTACTTGATTTATGTACATTGTAAATTATAGCATTGCTATATTATTACAAGCTTTTAATTGGTAAATTGTTTTATACAAATGGCAATGATCGTTATTTAATTAAAAATTCATTAGTTGATCTATTATTGTATATTGTTGCTGACTGTTGGTTAATGTAATCTGTTACTGACAATGTACTATACTGTTTCAATAACATGAGTATATTTATTGTTGCTGGTTCTTTTTCCTCACTTGGAATATGTAAGTTAAACTTTTACATGTATTTGGCATTTCAAATTGAAATATCTTTTTTTAAACAGAAAATTTGCTTGATTTTCATTTTAGTTAAATAATTTAACATATATATATTAAGATTATTAGAACTTAATCTTAATAATGTATTTGTAATTTGAATGCATTAAATAAAGATTTTATGACAACTTAGGAGTTTTATGATGTAATGGAATATCATTAGTTAGGAAATATTCAGTTTCATACATTCAACATTGTCATTTAAGCAATACATTATGTATATATGTCATTGATTTCACTCATATATATTATTTTATGTATCATTTAATAACATCTATCACTGTTTTCATAAAATTATTTTCATGATTTATCATACATGTGTATTTCATTTTCTTTAAGAACATTGGTTTATGTATATGGTAACCTCTTAATGTGTATGATGTCTGTATTTGAAACATTAACTTTATACTGATGGGTTTTCTGTATATTCAATTTATTTCATTTTATTTTATTATGTCTAGTTTGTGCAATATTTGGCCTTAGGTTGAAAATCTAATGAATTATTTAGTAAAATGAATTAACATTTTCAAAATTAATTTCATTATTTGTTTTTGTTTGGTATTTATAAGTTACTGTTTACTATCACATGTAGTGTGATACAACCTTTGTTTGTGATGTATCCTACAGTCCTACAGTCTGTTAAAGTCATTATACTTTCTGGACAGGTAATTACAATGTAAAGGGATACAACTCTATAGAAATAAACTTTTATAGCTTGTGCAAATTCATCTTAGACAAGAAATACAATTTTAATATCAATAACTGACATTGAATCATGTAGTTGTAGTGTGGTTTTCTAAAGGTGTAATGTATTCACCTGTCTTAGGTCAGTTAATACAAACTATACTTGTTATCTTCAGTAACAAAATTAAATTCAATATTTGTATTATGTTGTATTCATTTGTTCTCATGTACCATGTATGATGGTGTAAGCAAATAAATTGTATGTTCTGTTCTGTTTTGTTCTGACAGTCATATTCTACCTTGTATATTAACATTTTGTCTCTCTGATGCAGTAAGAGGGGATATTTGATAACTTTTTGTTTGTTTTGATGTTACAAACATTGTATGTATATACTTTGTCTCAAAATTTAAGCTTACCTGAGTTCATTTCGATTTTTTATGAATTCATTTCACTTAAACTTGGAACTTTAAGAAATTTGTATTATGTGGTGTGTAGAAGAATTATTTGTGTTAGTAAAGTGAAAGTATTCTCTTATTTAGCTCCACTTCATCAGTACAAATTGAGAAATGTTTAGATATCACAAACTATACATATATAAGTCATCCTGTAACAATGTTTTATCATCATGTAATATAAACAATACTGTATAGTTTATCATTGTATTATAGTCATTAAAATCATTTTTAATTTGAAATTCTGACTTATTTCTTTGATTTAATTCTAAGCTGTGGTATGTTCCTGATGCCACAGATAGTGCTCTCTCTCCCTCTCCCCCTCTCCTCTCTCTCTACCTGTTGGGTTTAACGCCATAGCAACTCATTGTATAGATCATATAACAACGGTCAGTCAACCTACTCACTACTCCTTGGAAGGCTAAATCTCTGGATTTAACTGTTCACCAACTACTAATTGCATACTTTCGTCAGTGACTGACAACATGCCCTAATCATGACCAAGCTCCACGAAAGTGTGCTATGCCTGGGAATCGAACCCTTGATCAATAGGCTTGTGTGTTACCATCTGAGCTAGCCAGGCGGCTCTCTCTCTACCTGTATCAATATGATAAAAAGCAATGAGGATATCTGTCACCAGATGGTATGAATGACTCCAGAAATCCTAGTCTGATTGTAACACTTAACCCTTTACTTAAGGAAGTTGTCACCCAGGAGATAACATGGCCAAGTTGTATATCTGTCAGTCCATTATTAATGAAATGAGCATCTTGAAATGGCCCTTGGTGTTAAGGTGAAAAATTGTCCACTTTTCACCCATGTCATAACCAGTTAAGGATTATTCAATAAGGCTAGTCAGCCCCAATTTATAACCATGTAAAGTGTTATAAGTGATTACATAAATGTTAGAAATCTAGATTCCATAGACAACAAACAGCTACCTGAATAGCTGGAATAAGACTAGTGACATGCTGTGTTAAGTTGTGTACAGTTCGATGTCAAATCTCTTAAGTAAAGGATAGCGCATATCGTATATTCTTTTTCTTAGAAAGCATTAAGGGCCTTTGGATAATATGCTTTGAAAGATTTAATTTCAGAACGTACAGATGTAATTAGTTTCGATGTTTACTATGGTCAATTAGAGACAAACGTGAGCGCCATAGAGTAGCAATCAAAACAAAGTTACGACCAAATTGGCTGAAAATTGTATGTGATGGTGACAACAAGACCGAACTAAATTGGGTTCTGATCCGACAAAATACTTTCCATGTTTTTTTGTAATGTTGTTGTGACAAAATGTGAGATTACACTATCAAATGAATTCATTAGTTTTTACAATAAAATGAATTCTTGTATTCATTAAGAATCATATTCAAGCCACTTAATACTATAGAGCAACAGGCAAAAATTGTTATAATAAAGCATGTGTGACTGATGTTGTTGAAATCAACGTGTTTATATCACTTAAAAGGTGCAGATTTTATAAACCTTGCATTGAGTTTGGTCTAGAGTAGTCAATTAGGAGGTAACCAATACACAAAATGACGGCTCAGAGAAATCTAATAGAATGTTGTTCTTTCACGATTTTACTGGTTGTCTTTTTATATAGGTCTTTGAAAAACCTAAGTCAATATTTAGCAGACATGATCAAGATTTCAAAACACCCTAGAAATCTGTCGAGATTATGTTCGATAAGAACGGTCTTAAAGACAATGATGCGACGCTAGGCTTGACTTTCCTGTCCATGAGCAAATATATTATGATGCAATTCCACATACAAGGGCGTCTTTCTATGAACCTGTAAAAAGTTCTGTCGTCCAAGCTGCGTGTATTTTGGGTCTATTGATTGTTATCAAGATCAAAATCCAGTCGACTGACTTTAGTAAAACAGTAGCGAATTGCAAGAGCTATTGGCCAACCTTTCATCGATTGCCAAAAGTTTTCATCAGTTAACCAAATGTGGTGACAAGAGGGAATGTCATGAGCGATGCAAATGCTATCAAGACTCGTTTATGTGCTTGCATGTACGAATAATGAAATCATCACACAGACTAAACCATCTAATGTTTGCATTCATAAAATTATCCAACACTATATGAACTATCTATACGACATTGACCTTAAATTGTTGACTTCTAGACATGTGTGCATCACTCATTTTTGTTGAAACGTTTGGTTTTATCAAGGATTATGAGAATCCTTGCTTCATTTTCTTAAAATGGTGTTAAATTTCTGATAAAATCACTTTATACATATACCTTCTCATTTGACATTGACCTTTGACCTACACATGTGGACAATATTAAGCATAAACATAGTAAACTCTTGATGAAGGCAATCAAATATATATTTTCATATTTCATTGTCAATTAAACGTCTCAGATAAACTAATTGTTTGATTATTTAATTAGTATTTACATGGTAGGCCTTTTAACATCCTCGTGTAGGTCTCTTAACATCCTCCTTGGATCAAGGTCAAGGTCACGGCAAATGTCAATTACGCCTATAGATTTGTCAATGATTCCATCAAGTTAATTTGAATAATAACTTTTATAATTGCATCACGAACCCTACATGGTCATTTAAATGATTCAAAAGTTTGAAACAACTTTCTCATGTATGTTACCTTTACCATGACCTTGATGTTGGAAGTATATCACATGTCGTAAATCAATGTCTTAACATGGTTAAAAATTTTAGTATGCAAAAACACTATAATGTATCATCCTATAAGACATCTGAAGCGGTAAAAAGAAGTTGAGTCGCTTTGGGAAGTTGACTTCCAGGCGCATGCAAGGAAACGGCGGCCATCTTGAATTTCGAAGTGGAAATCGTGCTTTTTGTGAATGGTAGCCCATGCAGGCCTTCTGTGCCAAATTTGGTGCTTGTATCATTAAGTGAAAGATTGTCGCAGTTATCGACCCCACTAGTGGGGTCGATAAGTGTCATTTTTCACGACAATCTTTCATCTTGTGATACAAGCATCAAATTTGGTACAATTGTTGTTCGGATTGTGTAGTTTACAAAAAGCACGATTTCCACCTCTAAATTCAAGATGGCCGCCATTTTTTTCAAGATAGCCGCCGATTATAGGATTTTTTGTCCTGTTTATAGTAAATAACATTTTTTATTGTTTTTATTTAAGTATATATCAAAATAATTTCAATATTTTAGGACTAACAAACAGTTCTGTTAAATTCTCTAAAAAACATTTAATGGCTGTCAATTCAAAATGGCGGTCATTATAAGACGCTAAATAATTTTATACAATAACGCTTATTTTCAGATGTAATTCATTGCATTAAATTGATTCAGAACATTTCTCATTTATAAGAATATATCTCAAAGTAAAACCAGTGCTTCTGGTGACATCACTACAGTGAAACATAGGCATCCGGCACGGTTTCGGATCGAAAACATTACATTATTATATGACCGCCTGTGCTGTGACACTCAGCATGTAGATCAGTTTATAGTATGCTTACTGCTGTATTGGCTCAGAATATCTTTGTTAGCGTACCGTTAAACTAAAACAGGTTTTTGTTAGTTATATTAAAGTGTCCCAAATGCTATCATAACAACCCCTTTTTGGAAGGAATTCTTTTGAATGTCAGCGCTCTTGGAAATTTGAAAAAGAACGAACAACACCTTCAACTCAATAGAAATCAATGAGTCAATGCGATCAAGAAATAGTGCAGCAGAAAAATATGTGTACTATCAAAAGTAGATAAGTTGAAAAAGTAATTCAACAAATACTTAAAATTATGATAGTAAATGTTTTTTTACACGTGAATTAAACAACTTTCTAACTGAGCACGGAAAGAAGTTTTTTGTATTATTGCGCAGTAGTATCTACCACACGATTGTATATATATATACAATTTTAACGAGCGTTTATCTCAGCAGGGGTTTACTTTGAGAGCGTAGAGCGCTGGACATTTTTCGAAGTTAAGCAACGAAATGTATGGTTAATCTTTGGATGGGTGTCCGTAGAGGTTTAGTGACAGCGCGGAGCGAGTATCATAAATGTTTTTTTTTTTTTTTTTTTTTTAATAGACCGCAACAAATTAACCGTTATGTTCGTCTGATTTCTTGCACCATAAAATCCAAAAAAAAAATGCGTCCGCACCTTGAAATTGACGCCTAATAAATTTCGGAAAATCAGAAGTTTTCACACTAGAACAAGTAGAAATTGAACTAAAAATTAGAAATTTGAGTTCTAAATAGCAAAATAAATCAGAAAATTTCACTGTTGCGGTAAAGCAGTAATGTATTCTTGCTAACATCCGGCATTAGAAATTACATTGACACAATCTATTGTTCAGAAATATGATAACTGCACTCTCTCTTAGACCGTAAACTGAAC